>JAYESD010000006.1:93527178-94127178 GCA_036927565.1 Tuctoria greenei | reverse complement strand
ACTAATCCGCTGAAATTTACGGAGTCTCTCATATTGGGAGATCGGACTAGTCCATGTGTCCACTGGACTAGTCCGTTGAACTTTCTGGAGTCTCTCATATTGGGAGACCGGACTAGTCCGTGTGTCCACCGGACTAGTCCGTTGAACTTTCTGTAGTCTCTCATATTGGGAGACTGGACTAGTACGTGTGTCCACCGGACTAGTCCGTTGAACTTTCTGGAGTCTCCCATCTGTGGAGATCGGACTAGTCCGCGGACTAGTCCGTTGAACTTTCTGAAACCCACCTTCACACAGTACCGGACTAGTCCGAGCTTGGACCGGACTAGTCCGGCAGACTTTCTGGACATCAAAGTACACTGTGACCAGACAAGTCCGGACTTGCACCAGACTAGTCCGGTGTTAGGGTTTTTCAATGGTAACTTTTTGGAAACCATATAAATGGAGAATCCACGGCCTTCCAAACAACACACACATCGAATATTGCTGCAAACACAAACCCTAGTGCCGCCACTTCATCCCAAGAGCCTAAAACACATCTCCACACACATCTAAGGTGCAAAAAGGAGTCAAATCATTAGAACACTTGGATTCGGGATTGGGAGATCGTCGTTCCTTCATTGCGAGCTCTTGGGGTTTGATCTTTCTACACTTTTACTCTGCATTGTAATACTTTCAAGTGTATTTGATCGCCTCTTCGTTGTAATTCTCGTGGGAGCCCTCAACGTGTGAGGTTGCCCCACAAACTTGGTGATTACCCGTGATAGTGGAATCAAGTCGGCCTTCGTGGTGACTTGAAGAGGGAAAGGGGTGGAGACCCGTCTCTGTGTGAGATTCCTTAACAAGGACGTAGATCTCATGGTGAGATCGAACCTCAGTAAAAATTCGCTTGTCTCTTGTGCCTCATTTACTCTACTTTTCGTTCACTAGATCACTTGATTACTAAACATCAATTAAGTTGCTTATAAGTTTCCACGTGCATTCATACAATAATCTTGAATCAAAGAATCTGTTGTTCTCCTTTCCACTGCTAGAAGAACCTAGTTTCCCGAATAACACTTAATCAACTCACACGTTTCAGCACACCGGACTAGTCCGTCCACATAACCGGACTAGTGCGGTCCATCAAGTTTTTGACGAATTTATTAAGTGTGCAGGAAATTCAAAAGGCCTATTCACCCCCCACCCCCCTCTAGGCCACATTCAGTCGCTGTCGTGACGTAGTAATTACTAAAGAAGCCATAAGAATATGATGTATTGAATTGTAATTGCTTTGCAACCTTGTGTGGCTTAGAGATAGCAAAACATAAAGTTTACAGTTTCCCCATACTTTAGCTGTAATAGCATTATGTGCTTTGGGCATGTCAGATCATCGGCAAAGCGTTTCTTGTTTGATTGTGGAGTCTATGATGTGTCGTGCTTGAAGAATGTCATTTGCTACTTAAAACATGATTATAAGGATCCTCTTGTAGGCGAGTCTATTTATGCTATTCCATTCCAATGATTAGACTTTACCTTGTATATGTCTAGTGAGACGGGTCAGTCTTGCTGAGCCTTATGCTCACGTTTGCAGTTAACGAGTTTTTGCAGGTTATACCGTTGATGAAGGGCCTAACGACGATGCCTTACCATTTTGGGTTCACGGCTGAGTAAGAGACCTGCACGCCGCCAATATCTATGAGTGCTGCTAGTGTAAAGTGTCTGAGAGCATGGACAGCTTTACTCATGCATAGCTAGTGCTGAGAGCGTAGTATGATGTGTAGACCTCTTTCCTATGTTATAAATTGTAAAACTTCCACTGTGTTTATAAATCAAAGACTTAGTATTGTATTTTATTCTTGTTCTTTTCTTGTATATTGTTGGGTGTCGCATCGCACGACACCACCCAATGAGATCTTTGGATGTCAGGATTCCGGTCCCCACATGTAACAACATTGGTTCAATGATGATTTAGTTGATTTCCTTAGGATGGCTTGTGCCATGGCTCCTAAGGTATTTACTTAATATTCTAGCATGGTGCTAGGGTAGTTAAGTAGCATTGCATGTCTTATAGACTCACGGATTGAAGAGCTAGGCAGTAGGTGGTGATATCCCTATCTATGCTTTGCAATCCTCCACGTTCGGCTATGCCACAGGCTCTTTGCAAGAGTCGTCCTAGTATTACTAGGGGTAAACCCATGCTCGTTGTGTTGAACAACTTAGCATAAGTATTCACCATTGATATGCTCATTAGTATCTAACCTAGGATATGTATAAGTATATTAGAAGCATTGTAGGAGCAACTTTCTAAATTTTAGTCTAATCTCCATTAGGACCCATTTACCCTTAGAATAGATTGCTTAGGTGTGTGTCACACTACCCATATTATCAACTTATCCTTGTCTCGATAATTGAATAGTATCCCATAGCTTGATCATAAGCGTAGTGTCTACTCCATTACCTTTCTTTGGGATAAATACCATACCCTTGGGAATAATCTTGTGTGAAATGCTACACAATAGTTTCCGTACGCTTGCAGATTTTTATTTGTGACTTAAGAAAGGTCAACAAGCATTTCTGGCGCCGTTAACAGAAATGATTTGTTAGTGTTTCTTAATAACTACCAACATTCACGTACATATCTCTTCATAACACCGTGGAACATTGCTGCCACGTCCATGCACCCCTAGAACATGTGGAAACACTTTCCAACAACATCCACAATACCTTATGCATTGTTCTTGACCTAAACATGTTGTGTGACCTCCAGATCAACTCAACCACAATTCCTCCTGATGTTAATCGTTGAACCTCATCTTCTCCCTAATATTAGTTCAATGGATCCCATCACCAGCCATGTCTTGACCTCAAGCAACACCTGCACATGAACAAACAACCAAATCTTCCGAGCACAAGTCCTCGACTTGACTCTCATTAGTCCGAAAAACATAACACCTTATGTGAGAACCTCACATAAGCATGTTGCAAACCATATTAAAAATGATATCAACTATAACCACCAAAACACACCAAAAACTTAGTAAATGAGTACTAAATAAATCTTCCAATAAGCCAATGGCAAGTTCAAAACATTGCAAGTTAAAACAGATAAAAATAGAGCATCCGGACTCAGTATGAATACTCCGCGGAGTAACTGTTACTCTTGATATGAATAATGAAGGTTCGGACAGTTTAAAACCATCGAGGGTAACATTACTCCCAAAAACACATTTATGAAGATCAACCATGTTGACTCACAAGCAGCTCATGTGACTGAAAGTTCGGACAATCTGAAGCACAAAACACGTGCGAGTTACATGAGGAAAAGTTTGGATAGTGTAATCAAAATCCTGCAAGTTTGGACAGTGTAATCAAAATCCTGCAAGTTCGGACAATCCAAATTGGGCTTCTCAAGTATGTTCAAAACTTTGCATGTAAACACTCACATTTAACATAATTGCCAATGTATTCAGCACATAGGTCTCATAATTTCCACCTTGATGAATGCATTGGCAACACAACTATGAAACCGAACATCGGCTTATTCACGTTTCATGAAAAGTTTTGACAAAAAAAAATTTCTCCCCCCTTTTGAAAATCAAAAATAAAATGAGAAGAAACCCAAAAATTACCGCCCTAAATATGTTTACTCCCCCTGAGAAGAACGAGTAAATCAAAACACTTGTGAATGTGCAATGTATGACCAATTTCTCTCTCTTTGATAATGTATTCAGCAAGGTACAAAAGATAAATTTTAATTTGTTATGAGCATAATATGACATTATAAAACAAAGCTCATCCAAGTCGTACTATCAAGTAACTTACACTGTCACATCAATGAGATAATAAAAGTAGTGTAGCCATGCTAGAGATTAAGTGTAGTTTTTCAATTTAAGCAAGTCATGATCTCACAAACATAACTATTTCAAAACCTCAAAGCATGACACATGTTGCTGTATTTTTTATTTTTCATTATCATTTAAAGTAAAAATTTGAATCATATGAACATTGCAAGAGATTATATGCAGCATTCGCCTTATTCTAACCAACCAAGCCAAGCCTATGTCATTTGGCAATCAGAAGCTTAAGGACATGGTTTTAGTCATCCACAACTCCTTCCAAGTTCATATCAAAGTGCAATGATAAGCAGTCTCAAAAGAAGAAGTGCAATGCATGCATATTCTCTTAATCTTTTTATATTTTTATTTGATCGTAAAAGATCAACATGTGGGCTATTGATTGATTATTTTTTCATGATTAGAAGCATTTGTGAGCATGCTACAAGTTCAAAACAACAAGAAAGTTCAATAATGACCAGATTTTGTGTATGTAATTATTCAAATTAGTAGTCATGGTATAAACTACAAAATGTATAACACGAGTAATGTAGCAAAAACTTTCAGCATGTAAAAGGAATCATAAAGTCATATATGTATGAACTACTTATGCTCATATTATTTTTAATTTCTAATTCACACAGAGACTTCCCAAGTTGCAAAACTCCCCCTAAATTTAAGCCACGAGGATGTATAACCCCTATTTCACTACGAATATATGAAAAACGAGTGAAATCAAAAGGTTTTGTAAAAATGTCAGCCAATTGTTGTTCAGTATCTACATGGTGAAGCACAATGTTTCCTTTTTAAGCATTATCACGGAGAAAGTGATACATAATATCAATGTTCTTTGTTCTAGAATGTTGCACGGGGTTTATAGCAACGCAAATGACACTAGTGTTCTTACAAAATAGTGGAACACTATCCAAATCAACCCCATAGTACTTAAGTGTTTGAACAATCTATAAAATTCATGAGCAAGCCCTAGAAGCGGCTACATATTCAGATTCGGGTGTGGATTGGGCAACTGAATTTTGTTTTCTAGAGGACCAAACAACAAGTGAAATACCAAGAAAATGACAAGCACCCGAAGTACTTTTCCTATCAATCCTACAACCCCCAAAATCAACATCGGAAAAAGCTTTGAAAATAACGGTTAATGAAGAAGGAAGAAAAATGCCAAATTCATGAGTACCATGTAAATACCTGAGATTCTTTTTGACGGCTTGACAATGTGAAACACCTGGGGAAGCTTGAAATCTTGCACAAAGACATACATTGAATTGTATGTCCGGTCTTGATGTTGTGAGGTACAAAAGTGATCCGATCATGCTTCAATATTCTTTTGATCAACGGGTTCACCCTCTTCATCAAGTTTAAGTGTCACTGTTGTTCCCATTAGCGTCCAAAGTGGCTTGCTGTTTTCCATGTTGACATGCCTAAGGAGATCTTTCACGTACTTCATTTGATGCACAAAGGTTCCCTCCTTAGTTTGCTTGATTTGCAGCCTCAAAAAGTATGTGAGTTCTCCCGTCATACTCATCTCAAATTCTGAACTCATCATAGCTGTAAACTTGGACACAATGTAAAAGTCCACACTAGAATAGATCCATAAGATAAAATAGTGAACTTAAAATTTTTTAAGTTGACGCAGAAATTCAAACTCGAATGAACTATGTTAGTTAATAGATGATGTTAAAGATAGAAACTTTTAGAGGTTTAAGCATAATTAGAGATAGGTATTATTTTAAGGGTTAGCTTAATTAGGAAATTGCAAAAGAAAGCGAATTCCAAAAATAATTAAAAACACAAAGACAAATTCAAATGCAAGAGCAAATTCAAATCAAGCAAATAATAAAATAATAATAATAAAATAAATTTGAGTGTACAATTCAATGTTATACATAAAGTTTGAATTCAAATTCAAACTCAATAACAAAGGAAAAATATTATTAGTGCTCAAGTGAGGATAATATTAAATCAAGCCATAAAGAGAGAGGGATTCAAACTCAAATTCAGACTTGATTTAAAATCCAAATTGCTTAAAAATCTCAATCCGATATCCTAATTGGATCCCCCACATTTTATTTAGTTGCCCTGTAAAAATCCAGCAAATGTAGAGCTTATTTACTAGTCTAATTTAGAGGAAGGCAGAGACACAATACAATTGCCGACTTCTCTGTTGAAGCAGGGGGCGCCACGGAACCACATGCAACCACGCAGCTGCCTATTTCACCATTCGATCCCTAGCTGCAGAACACTCACGCTGAAGCTTGGTCCTCTCCTCCTTATCACTTGCCTGATATTTTCTCCATCGCACTGCAGCATCCTTGCTCAAGCCTTAGCTCACCGCTCTGCTGTTGCCATCGGCTGAGCATCATCCTTCGTCTCCCTGCTCAGTTAAGCTAACAAGATGCTGCACAGAGTTTCACTGTGGTGCCAAGGCGCTGCCCCGTCGTCGTCTCACGGCACCGAACAGCCATCTTTGTTCCCTTCGCTCAACTGCGTCACCATGGAGAGTACACCATCGCCATGCCCCTGTCTTCCTCTAAATCATAGCAGCACATGCAGTTGCATCCTTGTCCTCATGTTTGAAGCCTTCATATTTGTTTCTGCAGCTCCCTGATCACTCTTGTGGACAGTTCAAGCCTCCTCGGCATGGAACTCGATGTTTCTCCGGCCACCGGGTGGAATCGTCGCTGTTCTGCCGCGACTTCATCATCGCCCGAGTGATGCAGTCTGCTAAAGCTTGAACCAAGGCTACTAACCGAAGCGCAACACTTTCCTCTTCATTCCTACCAACTAGCACCCCTCTGTTCGGCGACTAGCCGGTGATTGAGGGAAAACGTCCATGGATGAGCTCTCTAGCCACAGTACACCATATGGTAAAATTCCTCCTTTCTCATTCTTTCCACTCCCTTCCGATTATGTCAAAGCTTCTAGACTTCCCTGCGATCGTTTCTGAAGAATTGAATCCAAGTTTCATCCATCAGTGATGTCGTAAGTATAGATCTTGTAACCACTTCCATGAACTATTATGCACTCACCGACACAACCCTAGTTTTGGCCATCCCCATTGCCAACTGACCCCATGCCGTGGTTCTCCTCCTCTCTATAAATCTCGTCGAAGAAACGGCAATAAGTTTCATGCTCCGTATGTCAAAAAAATCTCTCACCGAAGTTGAACAACCACCGGCCCACGTTGCCGGCCCTATTCCGGCGAGTTCCGACCGCCGTCACCCACCCCTTCGAGCTCATCGCCTCCATAACCCCCGTGGGGACCCTCCCGATGAAGCTTGGCCACTGTTGGCCATGACCCTAGCGCGCTGGCACAGCACCGCCTGCCTCCGATGGACTCGGCCGGTTGGTCCTAGGTGGAAGAAAGGATGAGGCGGATGAAGGTCGATAGGGCCCCCCCTTCGTCCAAAGTACCATTTCCCTGATCTTCTGTGGCAGTCAATCCATTGTGGCAGTGTCCTTTAAACCTTGTGTCCCATTGTTATTCGCCTCTGATTGGCCCAATTCAAATCCCATGGGCCCATTGTTTTATTTCGACTTTTGAAGGCAAAGGAAATTTCAGATTTGGTTCAAACTTCCAAAACTCATATCTCCACAAATATTTGGCCAAAAATTCCCAAATAAATTTTCTTAGACTCCTTATGATCTCTACTTTCAAGTGGCACATTTTAATCAGCATGAAAGTCCCATTACTTTCCCAATAATTCCATTAATATAAAAGCCATTGGATTTAATTAGTGTTGATACATTTATTGGAAACATCCCAAATTTGTCCAGATTATCCCTTTTAATTGCCCTTGGGCTCTAGTAAAAATGTCAGATCAAGTTAACTTTATTTGCTAGGTTAAAATAGTTCCCAAGCTGTATGTACCTGAAAAATTCCAAAAAGTCAAGAAACTTTTTCAGAAAAATGTTCCAACTTCTAAATTTAATATCTCCATGTAGAATGTTTAGAAAATTATGAAACCAATTTTGTTGGACTCCATATGAACAACAAAATTGGGAAAAGCACATTGAGTTATGACAAAGCTCCACTTTTGCCTTATAAATTCATAGAAACATAATGTCTTATGGAATTTTATAGACCACAATCTGTCTTTCTTATGGCTTAAACTTTTTGAGTTAGTTATCCATTACTGTAGGAAGCCACTGAAAAATCTACAGCACCATAGCACCTGTTAAGCCCAAGTAATATCATGTTAGCTTCTCTAGGTCCCATATATGGTAGGTTTCACTTTATACATAAAGCCTATAGTCCTGGGTCTTAAATCAAATTGAATCATGTTTCATATTACTCTAAGATTTGGAGAACCTAACAGAGACTTCTATAATTCCTAGAATAGGTGCTTTTATATCTAAACATAGTATACATATGCTTATTGCTGCACATAGGTGTTTCTATACATAAACTTAGGAGATTAAAGTGATCATTCCATAGTATTCGAGGTACAGAAAGATTTTCCTTTGGCCCTCATTGCACCTAAACCTTCTCTTGAGTTATACACTTCTTCATTGATCATTTAACTAAGGTACATT
Source organism: Tuctoria greenei (assembly GCA_036927565.1). Lineage (NCBI taxonomy): Eukaryota > Viridiplantae > Streptophyta > Magnoliopsida > Poales > Poaceae > Tuctoria > Tuctoria greenei. The sequence continues at coordinate 94,118,812 of JAYESD010000006.1, read as the reverse complement.
TTCTAATTTGCATATTCATATCGAATAGTGATCATGACGGAGGAGTTTGACGAAGAGCACCATATGGATGAGAAGGGAACCAAAATGAACTTGCTGCGATGAGGTGGAGCCGGAGCAGCAGGGGGAGCTATGGAGAAGTAATTCGATGAAAAGCTTTATTCTGAAGATCAAAAGCTGACTTTATTGTGTGAGACCTATGTGTGCTGAATACATTGGCTGTGACAATAAAAGTTTTGAATACTACCAATACACTTTTTTAACAAGGTCCAACTCTAGGTCTGAGCTCCAGCAAGGTCCGATGATAGGTCCAGCTTGTTTTGGGTAGCTCCAGCAAGGTCCGACGTAAAGTCTGACTTGCTTTGGCTAGGTCTGACTTCTTTGTCTAGTTCCGACTAGCTTTAGTTAGCTCAGGATCTAGGTCCAACTAGCTTTGGTAAGCTCTGGCGCTAGGTCCGACTATCTTTGGTTAGTTCCGGCACTAGGTCCTAATAGCTATGGTAAGTTTCAGCGCTAGATCCTGTTAGTAATGGTAAGCTCCGGTTCAAAATCCGGTTAGCTTTGGCAAGGTTCGGAGCTTGATCGCAGTGGTTCTGCTTTTAACTTGCAATATTTCTGTAATATCCCAAATATTTAAGGAAAAAAAACTTCACACCATAAATAATAAACGGTTGACCAAACTTTGACTCCGTGAATCTTTGATCCGATGGATGACCGGAGACAGATGTGTTGAGTTCATTGAGATGACTTCAGAAAAACTAACTTCATGACGAGGAACACTAGAGAGTTGACCGAAGTTTGACTTCTTGAAGCTTTGATCTGATGGACGATAGGAGACCGTAGATTCGTAGAGCTCCTCGAGGCGATTCCGTTTCACTACTCATATGCTTGATTCGGAGATAGAATGAGTTGATTATGAGTAGATTTATTTTGGAGCGTTGAATTGTCTATTAGGTTTCTAGGACTTCTTGAATATAAAAATGGGCTGGTTCTTTCCTAACTCTCTACCGCCGCCACCCAAAAGATCGATAGCTTATCTGCTCCTGCAACATCCATCAGTTCCCTCTGGTCCTGCTTGGTTGTGGAGAAGAAAAGAAACCAAGCCGGAGTTTTGCTGCCTGTTGCGGCCACCTGGTGCCTCTCGCCTGCCTCTACCAGCACCTGATTTTCTTGCCAGGTCAGTGTTCCACACCATGAGCATCTCACGTCGCTGGCACCTGCCAGAGCCTTTGCGGCTGCTTGCCGAACTTGCTGATTTGCCTGCCGTGCTGATGTCTCTATTGTTTGCTGGCTGTCAGCTGCCCAACGACTAGGAAAAATCAAATAGAGATGCTGCCGCTATTTTGCCATCAGCAGGCTGCTGTGGGGTTGTAGGGCGCAGACAAGGATGAAGGGAAAGCAAGGAGGAAGGAAGAAATAAATTTATGGATTTAGCAAATTCTCCTGTTAACTAGCGTGTTTTTCTGCAAGGGTAATTTCTAACTAGTCTCTAATTATTCATAGATGGTTCTATTTTGAGATAGTAGTTCATTCAGATTTTAGAACCGTATTTTATTTCTAAATATGATACTAATAGTATCAGAATTAGACTACAAGATAATAACAGAAGTCATAAGGACAATTTTTATCTTTCAAATGGTCTTGGTTCGAATTAATTCTAATGAACGGTTAAGGAGAAATCTCAAAAAGAAATAGTAGTATGTTTATTTATTTTGATCTAATTAGAACGATTTAGCAAGTGAGGTGAGAAGAGAAGTTTTATGAAACTTTGAAGAGAAGTTCATGATGCATTTATGTATATTATTTGGTTAGATAAATTGAGAGTAAGAGTAGGATAAATTTGGTTACGTGCTAAATACATTTCTAAGTGTAGTTGTGATCTATAGGCTTGGAGGGGTCTCAGTGTCAAGAGAAAGTCTTTGGTTCTCGTCGAGGTTAAGGCAAGTGCATGATGAGTTGTTTTATGATATGTGTAATTTTCTTATTATTAATTTCCCTCGTATTGTTGATTCCTTATTTGAGTTTCAAGATTCAATTGGTTTATGATTCTTTTCTTCGAACTTCAAGATTCAAGTTGTTCATTGGATTATCATTCAAGTACAGGTTAAGTCTGGAGTTGTTCTTATATTCAAGTTCTTGTGAGTAAGTGTTGGACCCACTTGCTGTGCTTTACTGGTAAATGCTAAGGAGAATTCAAGTGTTGTCCATTTCAGACGAAAACTACTATTTCATTGTTCCTCATTTTCAATTCAAGTATCGTTTTGTTTCATTCTAGTTGGATACTATTGTTCTTCAAGCTCTAAGTGTACTCGCTGAGTGTTCTTACTTACTCTTGTGTTTATTTGGTTTTTAGGTACCCGTTGATCAAGCATGCATTGGGAGGAGGGTAGCATCCGCACTTGAGCACGCAAACCATTTAATAATCTTAGTTTATGAATATTCTTAATTAATTGCATAATTCTGTGTCGTTGAGACTGCGGTTTGGTTGTTTGAGTCTTTAATTCACTTGTCGAGATGAATGTGAGTTTAATAGTGTTGCTATATAATATTATGCCTGCTATTGTGTTTTCTTGCCTGCGGTTGATAGAGTTTTCAAAGGAGGCTCTGTCGAAATTTCTAATATTTTTCTTACTTAGTAGGATGTTTAAATGATTTTAGTAGCGTCTAGGGATATTCATATCTGGGGCGTTATAGTTGGTATCAGAGCCTAGGTTGTGTTGTCTAGTTATAGATTTTAATCTCTAAACATTTTTTTTGAAAAATTAGCATAAACCTATAGTTAAAATTGACACACTTATGCACAATAGGATGAGTTTCATGGGCATATTCTGCATTCATGTTTCTGTTGCATATTTTCTCGTGTTTATTTTTATCATGATAATATGTTGTTAACCATACACTTATTTACATTTTAAATTATTATAATTATGGCTCTGAGTAGGAGTGCACAAACCACATGTGGTAGAGATCGTGGTGAGATATTTCATATACATTGTTCATTTTATACATTACAGTAGTTGAGGATCACAATTGTATGAAGGCTTATTTTCAACTTATAATTGCACAGTAGAGAAATAGAGAGTTCACTAGGAAGGTGGAGGGTTTGCTCAACAAGACCTTTAAAGATATTTAAGGAAAATCAGTCCTCTCAATAGTCTTTCGAGCCTAAGTAGCTATGATCTTAGCACTTTAAGTTGTATATGCTTCCAGTCCCAGGACAAGTTTATATTTGCTTCAAGCATGGAAAGCTCCAACATACTTTAGAGTGTGGTTTTCTAGGACATCTCATGTCTATGGGAGGCGGACATAAATGGATGGGTTGCCCGAGAAACCTAAATTCTATTATCAAGTGGCAAACATAAAATTCTTATTCCTTAGGATCCACCACAGTGACCTGTTGCAAGGATGCAGCTTCCATAGTCAAAGCTCCTCGCGACACTGTTTAGATGATGACTACTGCTTTACCTCCACATTACCAGCTTCCAGAGTAATACCTTTATCCACCAGGCTACTACTGATCTATGCTTCAGCTATCTGCCCCACATATTTTGCTATAGCTTCTAGCTTCACCTACTCCTCCTACTAAGCCCCTTCAACAACTTGCAGGTGGATCTACTTCTACTTCAAGTGATGTCTACACCATGCCTACACTTTCTTCATTAAGTCGCCCAAATGTGGTTTCAAGTAAATTTGTTGCTGACTCCCTTGACATTCATGTTTTACTTGATTTAAGTGCCACATTGTCATCCATTTCGCTTGATTTTGTTGAAGGACAAGTATTTCTAGTCAAGAGATATCTCAGTTGGGTTATGTTAGTTCTCCTGAGGCTTGGTTTCCAGTTTTGTGGTGTGTCCTAGTTGCATTGTCTCTATAAGCGATGATGAATTCATAGCTAATCTAATTGTGATTCCATTACTGGTTTTAGTTTTATTCTTAGCATGAAGTTGGTACATCTCTATCGAGCTATTATATCTTGTTTTTTTAGAAGACCGTTACGTTGGAGGCACCATCTAGGAGGATTATCACATTTTCAAGCCGATGCAATCTTTGTTCTTTATCTATGATGACAAATCTTTTGCATGGTCATTTTCCCGTAAAGACATGCTTTCTGTGGAGTCTTGTTAAGAACCAGACAAAGTAATTAGAGATTGGGAATATTCCCGTAGTGCAAGACTATTCCGATGTCTTCCCTTATGAGCTACTGGAAATGCCACCTAAGCGAGAAGTGGAGTTTTGCATTCATCTTACACCTAGTACCCGTCCTGTGTCTAATCGTCCTATCGATTTACTCACCCTTTCCAAGTGGAGTTCAGAAAGCAATTGGATGATCTATTGGCTAAGAAGTCGATACGTCGTAGAGTTTCACTTTAGGGAGCTCCAGTATTGTTCACTAAGAAGAAAGATGGAAGTTGGCGTATGTGTGTGGATTATCGTGGCTTAAATGCCGTGATGATTAAGAATAAGTATCTATTACCTTGCATTGATGTGTTATTTGATAGATTAATAGGAGCCAACGTCTTTTCCAAAATGGACCTTCAATCTTGCTATAACTAAGTTCCCGTTCGAGAGGAGGACATTGAGCAGACAGTTTTTTCCACCATGTATGGTCATTATGAGTTCAGAGTTATGTATTTTGGACTCACTAGTGCACCTGCATACTTTATGGAGACGATGAATAATATGTTTCATGGATTGGAGGATTTTTGTAGTGGTTTTTATTGATTATATACTCGTCTTCTCCAAGACTGAAGTAGAACATGAGAAACATTTTAGGAGAGTTCTTGAGACTATCAGGAGTCATAAGTTCTATGCTAAATACAAGGAGTGTGAGTTCTATATTGCGGAAGTTGACTTTCTAGGTCATGTAACTAATCAACATGGCATCTCGGTTGATCAAAGCAAATTTCTATAATGGTTGAATGGAAAAGGCCGTCCAATGTAAAGGAGATTAGGAGTTTTTGGGTATGGCTAGTTATTATCGTCATTGTGTAAAGGATTTCTCTAGCATTACTAAGCCTATGACACAACTTACCCAAAATAATGTAAGTTTGTGTGGGCTCAGGAATGTAAGTGTTGCTTCCAATTTTTGAAGAAAAAGTTGGTCACTGGTCCTATCCTTCCCCTTCCTGAGCTTGGTAGGTGTTCCTCTGTCTATTCAGATGCCTCTCGTGTGGGGCTTGTTTGTGTCCATATGCAAGAAGGCATAGTGATTGTCTATGCATCAAGGCAGTTGAAGATGCATGAGCAGAATTGCCCCACTCACAAGTTAGAGATTGTTGTCTTAATTTTCATAATGAATATTTGGATACATTATTTATATGAGGAGTCATGTGACATTTTTACCGATCATAAGAGCTTGAAGTATATATTCACTCAGAAGGACTTAAATTTGAGGCAACAAAGATTGTTGGAATTGATCAAGGACTATGACTTGAATATCCAGTACACACCTGGTAAAGCAAATGTAGTGGCTGATGCATAAGGCCATAGGGCTACCGCTCCTTTTATGAGATCCTTAATAGCTTATTTTGAGCAGATGGATATTTCTTATTGCTATGTTGGAGTTGCATAAGTAGAGACTCAACTAATATTATCGGTAGATATCCGAGAACGAGTCTTAGAGGCACAACAACAAGATCGCTTGTTGCTATATGTTAAGAAATGAATTCAAGAATGAAAGGTCGGGGATTTCACTTTGGATGATATTTGGGCCGTTTGGATTTGTGGTCGCTTATACATGCCACAAACATCTCAAGTTAAGGATAATAGTCTTAAAGAGGCATATCATACTCGTTATACCTTGCATCCCGTAGAGAATAAAATATATCATGATTTCAGGAAAATCTATTGGTGCAAGAGGATGGGGGTGGATGTAGCAAAGTATGTGGCTTCATGTGGCATTTGGCAATGAAAGAGCGCTGAGCATAAAAGTGTCACTGGTAAATTACAGTCTCTTGAGGTTCCTGTGTGGCCATGGGAGGATATCGCTATAGATTTTGATGTTGGCTTATCATGTTCTACAAGAGGACGAGATACTACATGTATGGTTGTTGATCATGTTAGTAAGGTGGCTTACTTTATTCTTATTCAATCCACTTGTTCAACGAGTGAATTGGTACCAATTTATATGAGAGAAGTAGTGCTACTATATGTTGTACATCGCACCATTGTTTCTAACAGGGATGTTAAGTTTGTCTCCAAGCTGCGGCACAACTCTAAGGATGAACACCGCTTTTCACCTTCAGGCAGATGGACAGTCGAACCTTACGATTCAAACCCTATAAGATATTCTCAGATCATGTGTACTGTCTTGGAAAGGAAGTTGGGAAGACCACTTACCTCTTGTGGAGTTCTCCTATAATAACAGCTATCACTCTAGCATTCGATGTGCATCATATGAGTCTCTTTATGGAGGGAAGTGTAGATCACCACTTTGCTGGGACGTAGCGAGTTGCTTAAATTCGAGAACACATGCTAACAACACAAAGTAGGTAGAAGAGCTAGGCAGATATTAGAAGGCGGGACTTGGAGTATTAAGAAGGTGATGAGGTTCTTATTAGGGTGTCGCCTATCAAGAGTGTTGTGAGATTTGATACGAAGGGAAAGCTTAGTCTAAGATATATTAGACCCTTTGTTATCAAGGAACAAGTAGGAAAATTGGCATATCGATTAGGGTTACCGGAGTCAATGAGAGGAAATCACAATGTATTTCGCATTCCAACATTGAGAAAATATGTGAGTGATCCAGAGTGTCACATTGTCGCAAAGTCAGCAACTATTGAACAAGATCTATCTGTTGAATGCATCCTGTGAGGAATTTGAAAACATCTAAGAAGGTACTTAGATGCAAGACATTCAAGTTTGTGAAGATTTTGTGGACAATCAATCCGAGCGTGAAGCTACTTGGAGCTTGAGTCTGAGATACAAAAGAAATACCCTGGACTATTCAACATCAGTGAACATTTATAGTTTTCTTCAAATTATCAGTTTTGTATCATTTTTCCCTATAGCGATAATAAAGAATTCGAGGAGAATTCTATTGAAGGGGGAGAGAATGTGATATCTTGAATACTTAAGGAAAAAAACATCACACAAAAAATAATAAATGGTTGACCAAACTTTGACTCCTTGAATCTTCGATCCGATGGACGATCGGAGACAGATGTGTTGAGTTCATCGAAACGACTTCAGAAAACTAACTTCATGACGAGAAACACTAGAGAGTTGTCTGAAGTTTAACTTCTTGAAGCTTTGATCTGATGGACGATCGGAGACTGTAGATTCATAGAGCTCGTCGAGGCGATTCCGTTTCACTACTCATATGCTTGATTCAGAGATAGAATGAGTTGATTATGAGTCGATTTATTTTAGAGCGTTGGATTGTCTATTAGGTTTCTAGAACTTCTTGCATATAAAAATGGGCCGATTCTTGCCTAACTCTCTACCGCCGCCACCCAAAAGATCGATAGGTTCTCTGCTCCTGCAACACCCATCGGTTCCCTCTGGTCCTGCTTGGTTGTGGAGAAGAAAAGAAACCAAGCTGGAGTTTTGCTGCCTGTTACGGCCACCTGGTGCCTCTCGCCTGCCTCTACCAGTACCTGATTTTCTTGCCAGGTCAGTGTTCCACGCCATGAGCATCTCACGTCGCTGGCACCTGCCAGAGCCTTTGCGGCTGCTTGCCGGACTTGCTGATTTGCCTGCCGTGCTGATGTCTCTATTGTTTGCTGGCTGTCAGCTGCCCAGTGACTAGGAAAAATCAAATAGAGATGCTGCCGCTATTTTGCCATCAGGAGGCTGCTGTGGTTGGCTGCTGCTGTGGGGTTGTAGGGTGCAGACAAGGAAGAAGGGGAAACAAGGAGGAAGAGATAAGATTTAGCAAATTCTCCTATTAACTGGCGTGTTTTGTCTGCAAGGGTAATTTCTAACTAGTCTCCAATTATTCATAGATGGTTCTATTTTGAGATACTAGTTCATTCAGATTTTAGAACCGTATTTTATGTCTAAATCTGATACTAATACTAGCAGAATTAGACTACAAGATAATAACAGAAGTCCCAAGGGCAATTTTTATCTTTCAAAAGGTCCTGGTTCGGCTTAATTGTAATCAACGGTTAAGAAGAAATCTCAAAAGAAATAGTACTGTTGCTTCAGGATTTCTGTTCCGTATAGTAGTATGTTTATTTATTTTGATCTAATTATAGAACGATTTAGCAAGTGAGGTGAGAAGAGAAGTTTTAGGAAACTTTCAAGAGATGTTCATGATGCATTTATGTATATTATTTGGTTAGATGAATTGAAAGTAAGACTAGTTTAAATTTGGTTATGTGCTAAATACATTACTATGTGTAGTTGTGATCTATAGGCTTGAAGGGGTCTAAGTGTCAAGAGAAAGTCTCCGGTTCTCGTTGAGGTTAAGACAAGTGCATGATGAGTTGTTTTATGATATGTGTAATTTGCTTATTATTAATTTCCTTCGTATTGTTGATTCATTATTCGAGTTTCTAGATTCAATTGGTTTATGATTCTTTTCTTCCAACTTCAAGATTACAGTTGTTCATTGAACTATCATTCAAGTACCGGTTAAGTCTGGAGTTGTTCTTATATTCAAGTTCTTGTGAGTAAGTGCTGGCCCCACTTGCTCGGCTTTATCGGTAAATGATAAGGAGAATTCAAGTGTCGTCCATTTCAGACGGAAACTACTATTTCATTGTTCCTCATTTTCAATTCAAGTATCATTTTGTTTCATTCGGTTGGATTCTATTGTTCTTCAAGCTCTAGGTGTACTCGCTGAGTGTTTTTACTCACTCTTGTGTTTATTGATTTTTAGGTACCCGTTGATGAAGCATGCATTGGTAAGAGGGTAGCATCCGCACTTGAGCACGGAAACCATTTAATAAGCTTAGTTTATGAATATTCTTAATTAATTGCATAATTTTGTGTCGTTGAGACTGCAGTTGGTTGTTTGAGTCTTTAATTCACTTGTGGAGATGAATATTAGTTTAATAGTGTTGCTATATAATATTATGCCTGCTATTGTGTTTTTTTGCCCGTGGTTGATAGAGTTTTCAAAGGAGCCTCTATCGAAATTTCTAATATTTTTCTTACTTAGTAGGATGTTTAAATGATTTTAGTAGCGTACAGGGGTGTTCATACATGGGGCGTTACAGTTTCGAACTTGCTTTTTGGATTATGGAAAGTTTGCTTAGTATTATTTTACTAAGTTTTTGGTGTATTTTGGTGGTTATGCCTGATATCAATTTGCTAAGGTTTGCAACATAATTATGTGAGGTTCTCACGTAAGGTGTTGTGGTTATCGGAACTAACGAAAGTCAAGTCGAGGACTTGTGTTCGGAAGTTTTGGTTGTTTATTCATGTGCAGGTATTGCTTGAGTTCAAGACGTGGTTGGTGATGGGATCCATTGAACTAGTCGTAGGGAGAAGATGAGGTTCAACAACCAAGTTTGGGAGGAATTGTGGTTGAGTTGATCGGGAGGTTGCACAACATGTTTGAATCAAGAACAATGCATATGAAGGTATTGTGGATGTCGTTGGAAGATGTTTGCACGTGTGCAAGGAGTGCATGGATGTGACTACATGGTTCCGAGGTATGATGAAGATATGTGGACGTAAAGTATTGGTCGGAAAGGTCCAACGCACTAGGTTATGGACTCAAGCTGCATATGAGTCGTGTTTGACTCAAATATGGAAAGTTTTGAGTTGGTTATGATAGGATTTCGTGTGGATCACGAAATTGAGTTGTTTTAGGAATGTGGGATACGTTCCTAAGGTGTTCGGAAGTCTTATGATTGTTTCTATCTGCGTATAGAAGAGTCTTGAGCAGTTATGGAAAGTTTTTATTCGTGAATTGAGTAGGATTAGAGTCCTAGTTAGGTTTGGGTTGGACTAAGGGCTGGTTATATAAGAAAGGGAGGCTAGACCTCGTGATGTACAACTTTGGGGCTTTTCCTCTTGTGTTTTGATCAATAAAATTCATAGTTTGAAGGAACTTTTGTGCCTTGTTCGTCCGGCTTGTTTTCTTCAAGTCTTTCTTGTCGAGTTTTTGTACAGCACTACCTTTTTTGGTGGTTTTATTATAACTCGAGTTTTACAGATCCGTTTCACGTGATTATTTTTGGGTTGTATTCACAACTTGATTTTCTATCATCTATAAATATTTCACGGCCATTAGATTTGTGGTTTCTGATGTGCACGAGTTTCTTTGCAGTGTTCCAGAACTGTTTTTCTCGGGTAGGACAGATTGACCTTTGTTCGATTTTTTAATCGTAACTTGAGTTTCCGTTGATGGATTTTTGTGATTCTTGTTGTGACGTCTTCGTGACTTGATTATGTATAATATATACTAGTTTTGTCACAGTTGAACATGTTTAGATTAGTCGCACACACAGTTTCTTTAACAGATCGGTTTTCTGCCGAGGGGTGTTTTCGTTGCTTCCGCTGAAAAGTTTTAATCTACCATTCACCCCCCTCTGGTAGCTTTACACGTGCTCTTCGATCCAACAATTGGTATTAGAGCCACAGTGCTCCAATCATTGTGATTCGCACATGCTTTTGACTAATCCTCATGGAGAAATACTCGGCAAAACCTTGTGTGTTTGTTGGATTGATTTTCAGATTTGAAAGGCACGCATGGAAGCTTGGAAAAAGTGTACAAGCCTTACGACGTGCCGCCAAACGATCAAGTCACGGCTACAAACATAATAGATGTCGACAACGACAACAAAGCCCGCAACTTGATAATTCAAGGACTAACTCGGAGCGACTTTGACCGTGTTGCACACCTCCGATCGGTGTCAATGTGTGGAGAGCACTTTGTGACCATCACGAAGGATCCAACACGATCAAGGAGTTAAAGCAAGATATGTTCAAGAAAGAATACATGCATTTCGATATGCAACTTGGTGAGTCCATTAATGACCATTTTGCTCGCTTTAATAAAATTCCCAACAACTTGCGAAGTGTCAATGTTAATTTTCAGATGCTGAAAATGCTAGGCAAATGTTAAGTGCATTAGACATGTCAATTTGGGAGATGAAAGTCACATCTGTTCGTGAATCTACTGTCATATGTATATTTACATTAGATGTGATATATTCTAAATTGAGAACTCATGAAATTTACATAATCACACGTTTGAACTTGCTTTTTGGATTATGGAAAGTTTGCTTAGTATTCTTTTACTATGTTTTTGGTGTGTTTTGGTGGTTATGAATGATATCATTTTGCTACAGTTTGCAACATACTTATGTGAGGTTCTCACGTAAGGTGTGGTGGTAATCGAAACTAACGCTGTGTCCTGGGATGGGGCCTCAACATGAGCGAGGCTAGGGTTTGCTTCAATATTTTAATTATACAATTGGACTAGCCACCATTTTGCTATTGAATGGTCCGGGCCATTATTTTACAATTGAATGGACTGGGCCCAATTGGACGAGGCAACTGATTTATGTTCAACTGAACAGTTATATGGATCAAATTTACTATTTCAGGTAAACCCGTCAGGGACCTGCGGGTAGCAAATAAAACCCGTACCTGTACCGCGGGTAAAAAACTGTACTCGTACCCGCACTCGTCGGGTGCAATACTCGCCGAGTACCCGAACCCACGGGTACCCGAACCCAGGGGTACATTTGCCATCCCTACCTGCGTCAGTAATGGCGAGGAAGATGTGGAGGTTTGGTTGGAGTCCTCTCTGTGTCGGTTAAGGACAGCGTTGTGTGCGGCCCTGCTGGGCAAGTTTGAGCTGTACCAGATGTATACTAGTATATGGGACCCAGGAAAGAGATGTAACTCACAGACCATGGTGTGGAAACTTCTCCGCTGTCCTTGAATGGAGAAGCGAAGGCATAAAGGTGTAAATCTTCTAGCAGGCAACTCCGATGTGTTCGTGTAGAAGACCTTTTCCTCGGAATAGAGATCTTATTCCATATTAGGGCTCTTTTGAAATGTTGCTGCGTGGGACGTAGAGAGAAGCTCACCGATGTGGCTTCCTTGCAGACTTACGTGTCGTACATTCCGGGTTGTTATTTATTTGAATCACCGTCGCTCGCGGTTATGGACTGAGTATACTTGTTCACTACGTCGTGACGTTGTAATAAAGAGTAGTTGAATTATTATGAACCTGCTGCAATGATTATAATAATTTTATTGCAACTTGTATGGCTTAGCTGTAGCACAATTAAATTTACTTACCAAAGAGTTAACTTGTATGCAGCTTATGCAACTTTGGGCATGGAACATCATAGATGAAGGGTTTCTTGTTTGATTGTAGAGTTCATGATGTGCCATGCTCATGTGTCGGTACTCGGCATACCGGGTACCCTCGTGCACAAGCTAGAGCCGCCTAGGTACCTCACCTTCTACATAGGCAGGGTCCTCGGGCGCCACGTGTTCAGAAGATTTGGACCTGTCGACCTCAGATACGGGGTCTGGGGTACCCGCAAGAGACCCTTGGGAAGAGTTCAGCTCCCCCTCGGAGACGAGCTTCCAAGCGGCCACGTGTCCAGCTGGGAAGGATTGCTCTCCCCTACGAGACAGGACTCTGGAGCTGCCACATGGCCCGAAGCATCAGGCAGGCAACCTCCCGTATAGCCAGGTTCAGGCGCTGCCATGTGTCCTGCAAGGCGAGACCTGACCTGCTCCGCAGAGGTGAGCTCCCGAGCTGCCACGTTGAAAGTGCATCTAGGAATCCCTTGTGGGTTTTTGTTGATTTATGACAAGCAAATGAGATTCTAACCACATTGTTGAGATGAGCACAGGCTCTAATGAGAAAATGAGCAAAGCAACAAAAAGTAAGGAGAATGAGGAGCAATGTGGAAAAGAGGTCAAGAAACTAGTGTAGTACATCATTGTGTATGGAGTGTGTTAAGGAAACACACCTTAAGAGCTTAATCAAAAATAATCTCACATATTGCAAAAATTTATACAGGACTAGACTAGTCCAATTGACACCGAACTAGTTCGATATCTTTCTGCACAAGATCGGATAAGTCCTCACAATGCGGACTTGTCCTCACAGTTCATTTTTTAACTGACCGGACAAGTTCCATATTACCACGGACTAGTCCGATATCTCTCTTACTAGAATCGGACTAGTCCCCCAGTGTGGACTAGTCCTCCAAACAGTTCACAAGTTGCACAAAATCGGACAAGTTCGATAACACAACGGACTAGTCCGATATCTCTCTGATGTCAATCGGACAAGTCTGATATTATCACGGACTAGTCCGAAAACCCTCTGATCTAAATCGGACAAGTCCTCCAAGTGCGGACTTCTTCCGAAATTCACTTAGGGTTTCACTTATACGAACAAGTCCGATATCCATCGGACTAGTCCGAAGATTTCTAGAACCAAAATCGGACAAGTCCGCTTTTAGCTGGACAAGTCCGATACTTCGGGACACCTAGGGTTTGCTACACGCAGCACACCGGACTAGTCTGGTGTCCACCACGGACTAGTACGATCTTTCTAAACCCTAACGATAACTTTTGCAAACCCCATATAAATAGGTGTACACAACCTATCTTTCACATCTCTCGAACCCCTGCACCGTCACACCTTCCAAGAGCCTAGAAAACACATCTCTCCACGAAATCAAACGAAAGAAAGATCAATCCCTTGAGGATACACTTTGGATCATTGGAGAGACACGGTTCATCACTCGTTGAGATCTTAGTTTGAATCCCTAAGACACTCCTGTGGTTTTCATTGCGATCTTAAGAGTGTGTTCATGGTGGTGTTCATCTTGTAATCTTGGGGAGCCCTCAACTTGTGAGAAGGCCCCTTGAATTTGGTTATTTGCCCTTCGTGATTAGTGAAGAGGATTGGCCTCTGTGGCGATCCGACGATGGTAGGGTTGGAGAAGACCTGGTCCTTTTGTGGACTCCTCAACGTGGATGTAGGTTGCCTTTGTGGAAACTGAACCACGAGATAAAGTGCTTGTGTTCTTACTTTGCTCACATCATTCTTACACTTCATATATATCTAGGGTTTCAATCAATCTTGTTCACTTTACGTTGAAACATTGAATATAAGATTAACTTTTGGTACATCCTAGTTCATAGTAGTGTGACACTTCAATTACAAATATACATCCGCTGCATACATCCTAGGATTAAGATAATCGATTGAATTTGATCAACCTAGTCGGTACACACCGGACTAGTCCGCACTCGATCGGACTAATCCGATTATCGAGATTTGATCTGGTTGTTAAGTGTTGCAGGTTCCGACAAAAATCAAAAAGGTCTATTCACCCCCCTCTAGGCCATATTCAGTTGGCATCAGAGCAGGACTCTTCAAAAGGAGACTAATTGCTCGAAGATATCATGTCGGACATGAAGGACGTACACAAGAGCATCAGCCAAGAGAAGGTTGAAGAAGAAAAGAACCAAAAATTGGAGAGGCTCCTCGAGGCCATTCAAGATTTCGAGGATGACGATGATGAGATCCTGGAACTAAAGGCGCTCCTAAGGAAGAAAACCCTCTCCAAGGGAAAAGTAAAGATCGAAGATGAGAAGAAGAAGAAGGGGAGTAGTCACACCAACTACCCCCGATATTCTTTCAAATACGATCGTCTTAGTTCTAGCAATAATCACTACCTATCTATTTCACTTGGCAAAACCCCACACTTTGATGGCAATGACTACTCAATGTGGAGGCAAAACATGAAAATGCACTTGATTTCACTCAATCCTAGCTTATGGCACATTGTATGTACATGAATAGATATCCCAGATGATGATGAGGAGCTCACACCTAGCCAAGAGCAAGCAATCCATCGAAATGCCAAAGCTGCTGCAGTCATCACCTCATCACTTAATTGGTACAAGTTCACAAAGGTGGATGGACTTGAGATTGCAAAGGAGATATGGGATACATTGCAAACTGCACATGAAGGCGATCGTCATGTGCGAGAAGCGAAGATCGAGAAGATTGAAGGCGAGCTAGGAAGATTCGCCATCGAAGAAGATGAGTCGCCACAAGACATGTACAACCGACTAAAGACGCTCATCAACAAGGTGCGAGCATACAGAAGCAAGAAGTGGAATGACAACGAGGTGGTGAAGCCCATTCTTAGAGCTTTCATGTCTCGCAATGTCACCTTGTGCTCGACGATACGAGAACGCCCCGGGTACAAGAAGATGACCCCGGATGAGCTACTTGGGAAAATCATCAACTTTGAGATGATGAAAAATCAAGCCAAGCATGTTAAGGAGATTGCCGATCTCACCTCGGCAAAGAAGAAAGGGGTCACTTTGAAGTCCACTCTCAAGCCCTTGTCTAAAGAAGCTCGAGAAGCTCAATTACAAGAAGACGGTGACGATGAGAGCAGTGACTTGGATGAAGATGACATGATACTATTCATGAAGAATTTCAAAAGAATGATGAAGAAAAGACAAGGGGCTAAATCAAGTGATGGGAAGTACAATGAAAAATCAAGACCGAAGTTGAGGCGGGCATGCTATAACTGTGATGAGTATATCCACTTTATAGTTGATTTCCCATATGAAGAGAACAAGAAGAATACCAAGGAAATGAAGCCCCAACCCAAGAAATTCTTCTAGAAGAAGAAGCAAGATGAACAAGCGCATCTAGGGAAAGAGTGGGACTCAAATGATGAGTCCTCATCCGAAGAAGAAGAGGAGACGGCTAGCATAGCCATCGAGAAGACATCCAAGAAGTCCACTCTCTTCCCCACTCTCGACGCATGGAAGGGGAACAACACTTGCCTCATGGCAAAGGAAGGTAAATGCAAGGTAACTACCAAACCCTCTTACTTGCATTCCTATTCTAGTGATAATGAAATTGCTAGCGATAATGAAAATGAAGATATTCTAAATTGGCTTAGATAAGAAAACAGCTGCGAAAATGAAATTTCTACTTGATCAACTTCATGAGAAGGAGAAGCTGATAAACCATCAAGAAGATATGATTATCTCCCAAAAGGAGGAATACGTTGAACTTGACAAGCTTCTAGAACTTGAAAAGGAGCGAAGCAAGTCACTAGAGCTTGAGTTAGCTTCAAGCAAGGAAGCTTGCTTGGAGTTAAGCGACTCAAATGCTATAATCAAGGATGAACTTGCTAACCTAAACAAGGTTAACAAGATCCTTGAAGTACAAGTTGAGTCACTCAAGCAAGGTGACCCTTCATCCACTTGAAGCTCACCTTCTCAACCACTTAAAACTGAAGCTATCATTACTTGTTCATGTGGTAAAGTTGACACCAGCTTGAAAGACAAGTCAACCTCTACCAAGGATAAGCATCCTGCCCAAACTGGCATATTTGACAAGGAGAAGGTCAAATATGCACGTAGTGCATACTTGACCACAAGACCTCCTAATGTCAAATATGGCATTGGGTATTCCTATGGTGAAAAGCAAAATGCTAGAAGACATAAGAATAACAAGGAAAGCATTACCTTTGTAAAGGGAAGACCCTCTCAAACTGGAAAATCCAAAGTTAACACATCCAACAAACATGATCACCGGACTAGTCTGGTTGGGACACGGACAAGTCCGGTCCTTCAGACAAGTCTGATCTCCAGGACTAGTCATGTATATAAACAACAATAGTTGCTTTTTAGAACCTTTGATGCATCTTATGTTTTACTGAGAAGTAATTCTGGTAAGATTTATGCTCATTATGTTGGGCCACACCATGGGAATACCAAGTCTCATGTGTGGGTGCCCAAATCCCTTATGACTAACCTAAAAGGACCCAAGCAAGCTTGGGTACCTCAAACCAAGGCATGATTTGTTTTTGTAGGCCTATTCCTCCGGTGGATCAAAATGAGTGCTAGACAGTGCTTGCACCAACCATATGACTGGAGAAAGAAGGATGTTCGTTGAGTATGAAGAAAATGAGGATCCAAGAGAGGGCATCTATTTTGGAGACAATAGTTAGGGAAAGGTGCTCGGTACTGGTAAAATTGCCGTATCATCTCAACATACTCTTTCTCATTTGTTACATGTTCATTCCTTAGATTATAACCTGCTGTCCATATCTCAATTATGTGACAAAGGTTATAATTGTTTGTTCACTAATGAGGATGTGACCGTCTCTAGAAGGAGTGATGTTTCTATTGCATTCAAGGGTATGTTAAAGGGAAAGCTTTACCTTGTTGACTTCAACAAGGATAAAGCCGAATGTGACACATGCTTGATTGCAAAGACCAACATGGGTTGGTTGTGGCATAGACAGCTAGCGCATGTTGGTATGAGGAATCTTCAAAAGCTCCTCAAGGGCGATCACATCCGAGGTTTGAAGGATGTTGTTTCTGAGAAAGACAGGCCTTGTAGCGCGTTCCAAGCCGGGAAGCAAGTTGGAGCACCTCATCCTGCTAAGAACGTTATGACTACAACAAGACTGCTCGAGCTACTTCACAGGGACTTATTTGGTCCAATTGCTTACATAAGCATCGGTGGTAACAAATATGGTTTAGTGACTGTTGATGATTTTTCTCGCTTCACTTGGGTTTTCTTCTTACATGATAAGGCACAAACACAAGGAATCTTAAGAAAATTTTCAAGCGTGATCAAAATGAGTTTTCATTGACAATCAAGAACATTCAAAGCGACAATGGCACGGAGTTCAAGAACACACAAGTTGAGGAGTGCCTAGATGAAGAAGGCATAAAGCATGAGTTTTCAGCAACTTACTCCCCTCAATAAAACAGAGTTGCCGAAAGGAAGAACTGAACCCTCATAGAGATGGCGAGAACAATGCTCGATGAATACAAGACCTCAGATCGATTCTGGGCGGAAGCGGTCAACACCGCTTGCCACGCCATAAATTGACTTTATATTCATCGACTACTCAAGAAGACATCCTATGAGCTACTCACCGGTAACAAGCCTAATATTTCATATTTTTGAGTTTTCGGTTCCAAATGCTATATTTTGAACAAGAAGCCTAGGACTTTAAAGTTCACTTCGACGTCCGATGAAGGTTTCATGATTGGTTATGATTCAAACTCTTACGCCTATCGTGTCCTCAACAAGAGCTCCGGACTTATTGAAGTAACACGTTACGTAGTGTTCGATGAGACTACCGGCTCCCAAAAGGAGCAAGTTGATCCATGTGTACTAGATAGAGAAGAAGCTCCTTGTCAAGCATTGAGAAGAATGGCATTGGGTGAAGTTCGACCACAAGAACCACCTCTACATATGAATGAGGAAAATGAACCACAAGAGGAGGCCAACGATCAAGGGGGAGCTTCCATACAAGATCAATCTCAAGAAGATGAAAATGATCAACAAGTCAATGAAGGCAACCATCTAGGTGGAGAAGAAGATGACCATGAAGATTCAAGACAGCAAGTGCCACACCCAAGAGTACACCAATGCGTCCAAAGGGATCACCCAGTCGACAACATCATCGGTCATATCCAAAAGGGAGTAACTACTAGATCTCGCATAGCTAATTTTTGTGAGGACTATTCGTTTGTATCCTTCTTGGGACCGCGCAGGGTTGAGGATGCATTAAAGGATCCGGATTGGACAGTGGCCATGCAAGAAGAACTCAACAATTTCAAATGAAACGAGGTGTGGGAACTAGTCGAAAGACCCAAGTCCAACGTCGTCGGCACCAAGTGGGTCTTCCGCAACAAACAAGACGAACACGGGGTGGTGACAAGGAACAAGGAACACCTTGTGGCCAAAGGGTATTCACAAGTCGAAGATTGGGACTTTGATGAGACCTTTGCTCCCGTAGCTAGACTTGAGTCTATTAGAATATTACTTGCATATGCTACTCACCATTATTTCAAGTTCTATCAAATGGATGTGAAAAGCACCTTCCTCAAGGGACCCATCAAGGAGGAGGTGTATGTGGAGCAACCACCCGGATTTGAAGATGAAGAGTTCCCCGACCATGTATTTAAACTGCGTAAGGCTCTCTACAACCTTAAAAAAGCTCCTAGAGCTTGGTATGAGTGTCTTAGAGATTTCTTAATTGAAAATGGTTTTAAAATTGGTAAAGAAGAGTATACATTGTTTACAAGGAACTTAGACAATGATCTCTTTATTTTTCAGATTTATGTTGATGATATTTTCTTTGGTTCAACTAACAAATCTTTTTGTGAAGAATTTTGTATGATTATGACCGATAGGTTTGAAATGTCTATGATGGGAGAGCTAAAGTACTTCTTGGGATTCCAAGTGAGGCAAAAAAAGGAAGGGACGTTCATAAGCCAAACTAAGTACACTTAAGACATACTCAAGAGGTTTGGAATGGACAAGGCGAAGACTATAAAGACTCCCATGGCAACGAATGGCCACTTGGATCTCAATGAAGATGGACCAAACACCGATCAAAAGGTATATCTCTCCATGATTGGATCTCTAATCTACTTATGTGCATCCAGGCCAGACATTATGTTGAGTGTATAGGTTTCAAGCCAACCCAAAAGAGTGTCATTTGACAACCGTTAAGAGAATATCGCGGTATTAAGTTCATACACCCAACCTAGGCCGTCGTTACCCCAAAGGTTCCAAATTGAATCTCAATGGTTACTACGATGCAGATTGTGCCGGATGCAAAGTAGATAGAAAAGTACCTTCGGTACATGCCAAGTCCTAGGAAGATCCCTAGTTTCTTGGTCCTCCAAGAAACAAAACTCCATTGCCTTATCCACGGCCAAAGCGGAGTATGTTGCTGCCGAGAGTTGTTGTGCACGACTCCTTTGGATGCGACAAACTCTAAGTGATTACAGCTACAATATGAGCCGTATTCCACTCCTTTGTGATAATGAGAGTTCCATTAAAATTGCCCATAACCCCGTTGAGCAGTCTAGTACCTAACACATAGACATCCGACATCACTTTTTGAGAGACCATTCAATGAAAGGAGATATAACCATTTCACATGTCAAAATCGAAAAGCAACTAGCCGATATATTCACCAAGCCACTTGATGAAAAACGCTTTTGCGAGCTCCGAAATGAACTAAATATCCTTGTTGCTCGGAATGTGGCTTGAAATCTTGTATACCTGAATGCTATATTCAAAATTTATTGATTGTGTTGTGAAAATCATCTCTTTCAATTTTTCTGAAAAACTATGTCAATTATTAGATCCTGGTGAATTATGGTCATTGCCTGATTGTTGTATGCTTACTGATCATATTCATCAAGATTAACTGATTTGCTTTGCCTCCCTATTTTCTAAATAAGTACCTTCAAATATATACGAATGGGCTAAGCATTTCTTCCCTAGTGACCACGGACTAGTCCGTGGTTGCCCGGACTAGTCTGCCCGTGCAGACTAGTCCGCAGAGGGACAGTTAGGACGGACTAGTCCGGCGGACCACGAACTAGTCCAATATAGTCTCTGGAAAATTTCGGACTAGTCCCATTATTTTTGGACAAGTCCGATTTTTCGTATCCATAACCCTAGCCGCCACCAAACACTAATCTTCCTCACCCCACTCTTGCCTCAAGCTTTCACTCTCCACACTCGAGCTCCCCAAGGCGATTTAGCATTTCCTCCATCAAAACTTCGCAAGTTTGGGTGGAAATCAACCTCCTTCATGTGGGATTGAAGACCACGGACTTGTCCGCTCCTTCAACCCCCCACATCTTCGAGAATCAAGCAATTTCGGTAAAATCTCATCCCAAACCCTAGAAATTCCTATTTCCTTCGATGTTGATCAACTAGCTTAGTTCCTAGATGTATTACATTGATGCTAAGCTATTTGTGCATTAGGAATCACCATTTGTCTCATAGTTAGGGTTTTAGAGGTTGAATACCGGACTAGTACGGTCCATGCACGGACAAGTCTGGTCAACCGGACTAGTCCGTGCCTGTACACCGAACTACTCCGATTTATTTGAACTCAAACCTAACTTCTTAAGTCCTCAATGCAATTCCTTGTCATCTATTCTCATAAATACCTTGTGAAATCCACTCTCAGGACAAAGTTGAGCACCAACGACGAAATCTCTGATTTCCAGGTCGAGATGGACCACAAAGCCGTGCTTCGGTCCTCGACGGTCCTAAGCAAGAAGTGCCAAGAGCGCCCATCCGAGCCGGCTACTTCTCCTCCCCAGGCTCAATGGAAAGTGCTCGCAAAGAAGCCTGCCTCCAAGGCTTCTGCAGGAGGAGGCCCTAGCTCAGCAAGTGCCCGCCAAGCAAAAGTCGAGGGCAAGGGGATTGCAACGGGCCCGATTGGCCCCCTAAAGATGTCAGCTCCAAGGGAAGGGGCCAGGGATCCCACGGAGGAGAGATTCAATGGAAAGGGTAGCGACACGGCTGCAAAGTTCCGAAATGTGGATCGTTACAGCCGCCCCAAGCAAACCACACATGAAGGCGATCGTCATGTGCGAGAAGCAAAGATCAAGAGGATTGAAGGCAAGCTAGGAAGATTCGACATCGAAGAATATGAGTCACCACAAGACATGTACAACCGACTAAAGACGCTCATCAATAAGGTGTGAGCATACAGAAGCAAGAAGTGGAATGACAACAAGGTGGCGAAGCTCATTTTTAGAGCTTTCATGTCTCACAATGTCACCTTGTGCTCGATGATACGACAAAGCTCCGGGTACAAGAAGATGACCCCGGATGAGCTACTTGGGAAAATCATCAACTTTGAGATGATGAAAAAGCAAGCCAAGCATGTTAAGGAGATTGCCGATCTCACCTCGACAAAGAAGAAAGGGGTCGCTTTGAAGTCCACTCACAAGCCCTTGTCTAAAGAAGCTCGAGAAGCTCAATTACAAGAAGACGGTGACGATGAGAGCAGCGGCTTGGATGAAGATGACATGATACTATTCATGAAGAAATTCAAAAGTATGATGAACAAAAGACAACAGGCTAAATCAAGTGATGGGAAGTACAAGGAAAAATCAAGACCGAAGTTGAGGCGGGCATGCTATAGCTGTGGTGAGTATAGCCACGTTATTGTTGATTGCCCATATGAAGAGAACAAGAAGAAGACCAAGGAAATGAAGCCCCAACCCAAGAAATTCGTCTAGAAGAAGAAGCAAGCTGAACAAGCGCATCTAGGGAAAGAGTGGGACTCAAATGATGAGTCCTCATCCGAAGAAGAAGAGGAGACGGCTAGAATAGCCATCGAGAATAAATCCAAGAAGTCCACTCTCTTCCCCACTCTCGGTGCATGGAAATGGAACGACACTTGCCTCATGGCAAATGAAGGTAAACGCAAGGTAACAACCAAACCCTCTTCCTTGCATTCCTATTCTAGTGATAATGAAATTTCTAGCGATAATGAAAATGAAGATATGCTAAATTGGCTTAGATAAGAAAATAGCCACGAAAATGAAATTTCTACTTGATGTTGAGAAGGAGAAGCTGATAAACCGTCAAGAAGATATGATTATCTCCCAAAAGGAGGAATACGTTGAACTTGACAAGCTTCTAGAACTTGAAAAGGAGTGAAGCAAGTCACTAGAGCTTGAGTTAGCTTCAAGCAAGGAAGCTTGCTTGGAGTTAAGCGACTCAAATGCTATAATCAAGGATGAACTTGCTAACCTAATCAAGGTTAACAAGATCCTTGAAGTACAAGTTGAGTTACTCAAGCAAAGTGACCCTTCATCCACTTGAAGCTTACCTTCTCAACCACTTAAAACTTAATCTATCATTACTTGTTCATGTGGTAAAGTTGACACCAGCTTGAAAGACAAGTCAACCTCTACCAAGGATAAGCATCCTGCCCAAAGTGGCATATTTGACAAGGAGAAGGTCAAATATGCACATAGTGCATACTTGACCACAAGACCTCCTAATGTCAAATATGGCATTGGGTATTCCTATGGTGGAAAGCAAAATGCTAGAAGCCATAAGAATAACAAGGAAAGCATTACCTTTGTAAAGGGAAGACCCTCTCAAACTACAAAATCCAAAGTTAACACATCCAACACAAATGATCACCGGACTAGTCCAATTGGGACACGGACAAGTCCGGTCCTTCGGACAAGTCCGATCTCCAGGACTAGTCCTGTATATAAACAACAACAGTTGCTTTTTAGAACCTTTGATGCATCTTATGTTTTAATGAGAAGTAATTCTGGTAAGATTTATGCTCATTATATTGGGCCACGCCATGGGAATACCAAGTCTCATGTGTGGGTGCCCAAATCCCTTATGACTAACCTAAAAGGACCCAAGCAAGCTTTGGTACCTCAAACCAAGGCATGATTTGTTTTTGTAGGCCTATTCCTCCGGTGGATCAAAATGGGTGCTAGACAGTGCTTGCACCAACCATATGACCGGAGAAAGAAGGATGTTCGTTGAGTATGAAGAAAATGTGGATCCAAGCGAGGGCATCTATTTTGGAGACAATAGTTAGGGAAAGGTGCTCGGTACCGGTAAAATTGCCATATCATCTCAACATACTCTTTCTCATGTGTTACATGTTTGTTCCTTAGATTATAACCTGTTGTCCATATCTCAATTATGTGACAAAGGTTATAATTGTTTGTTCACTAATGAGGATGTGACCGTCTCTAGAAGGAGTGATGGTTCCATTGCATTCAAGGGTATGTTAAAGGGAAAGCTTTACCTTATTGACTTCAACAAGGATAAAGTTGAACGTGACACATGCTTGATTGCAAAGACCAACATGGGTTGGCTGTGGCATAGACGGCTAGTGCATGTTGGTATGAGGAATCTTCAAAAGCTCCTCAAGGGCGATCACATCCGAGGTTTGTAGGTGTTGTTTCTGAGAAAGACAGGCCTTGTAGCGCGTGTCAAGCTGGGAAGCAAGTTGGAGCACCTCATTCTGCTAAGAACGTTATGACTACAACAAGACCGCTCGAGCTACTTCACAGGGACTTATTCGGTCCAATTGCTTACATAAGCATCGGCGGTAACAAATATGGTTTAGTGACTGTTGATGATTTTTCTCGCTTCACTTGGGTTTTCTTCTTACATGATAAGGCAGAAACACAAGGAATCTTAAGAAATTTTTCAAGCGTGATCAAAATTAGTTTTCATTAACAATCAAGAACATTCGAAGCGACAACGACACGGCGCTCAAGAACACACAAGTTGAGGAGTGCCTAGATGAAGAAGGCATAAAGCATGAGTTTTCAGCAACTTACTCCCCTCAACAAAACGGAGTTGCCGAAAGGAAGAACCGAACCCTCATAGAGATGGCGAGAACAATGCTTGATGAGTACAAGACCTCAGATCCATTTTGGGCGGAAGCAGTTAACACCGCTTGCCACGCCATAAATTGACTTTATCTTCATCGACTACTCAAGAAGACATCCTATGAGCTACTCACCCGTAACAAGCCTAATATTTCATATTTTTGAGTTTTCGGTTCCAAATTCTATATTTTGAACAAGAAGCCTAGGACTTCAAAGTTCACTTCAAAGTTCGATGAAGGTTTCTTGCTTGGTTATGATTCAAACTCTTACTCCTATCATGTCCTCAAGAAGACCTCCAGACTTGTTGAAGTAACACGTGACGTAGTGTTCGATGAGACTAACGGCTCCCAAAAGGAGCAAGTTGATCCATGTGTACTAGATAGAGAAGAAGCTCCTTGTCAAGCATTGAGAAGAATGGCATTGGGTGAAGTTCGACCACAAGAACCACCTCTACATATGAATGAGAAAAATGAACCACAAGAGGAGGCCAACGATCAAGGGGGAGCTTACATACAAGATCAATCTCAAGAAGATGAAAATGATCAACAAGTCAATGAAGGCAACCATCTAGGGGGAGAAGAAGATGTCCATGAAGATTCAAGACAGCAAGTGCCACACCCAAGAGTACACCAATGCGTCCAAAGGGATCACCCAGTCGACAACATCATCGGTGATATCCAAAAGGGAGTAACTACTAGATCTCGCATAGCTAATTTTTGTGAGGACTATTCATTTGTATCCTTTTTGGGACCGCGCAGGGCTGAGGATACATTAAAGGATCCGGATTGGTTAGTGGTGATGCAAGAAGAACTCAACAATTTCAAACGAAACGAGGTGTGGGAACTAGTCGAAAGACCCAAGTCCAACGTCGTCGGCACCAAGTGGGTCTTCCGCAACAAACAAGACGAACACGGGGTGGTGACAAGGAACAAGGAACGCCTTGTGGCCAAAGGGTATTCACAAGTCGAAGATTGGGATTTTGATGAGACCTTTGCTCCCGTAGCTAGACTTGAGTCTATTAGAATATTACTTGCATATGCTAGTCACCATGATTTCAAGAACTATCAAATGGATGTGAAAAGCGCCTTCCTCAACGGACCCATCAAGGAGGAGGTGTATGTGGAGCAACCCCCCGGATTTGAAGACGAAGAGTTCCCCGACCACGTATTTAAACCGCGTAAGGCTCTCTACGGCCTCAAAAAAGCTCCTAGAGCTTGGTATGAGTGTCTTAGAGATTTCTTAATTGAAAATGGTTTTAAAATTGGTAAAGAAGATTATACATTGTTCACAAAGAACATAGACAATGATCCCTTTCTTTGTCAGATATATGTTGATGATATTATCTTTGGTTCAAATAACAAATCTTTTTGTGAAGAATTGAGTATGATTATGACTGATAGGTTTGAAATGTCCATAATGGGAGAGCTAAAGTACTTCTTGGGATTCCAAGTGAGGCAATAAAAGGAAGGGACGTTCATAAGCCAAACTAAGTACACTCAAGACATACTCAAGAAGTTTGGAATGGACAAGGAGAAGCCTATAAAGACTCCCATGGCAACGAATGGCCACTTGGATCTCAATGAAGATGGACAAAACATCGATCTAAATGTATATCTCTCCATGATTGGATTTCTAATCTACTTATGTGCATCCAGGCAAGACATTATGTTGAGTTTATGCTTGTGTGCAAGGTTTCAATCCAACCCAAAAGAGTGTCATTTGACAAACGTTAAGAGAATCTTGCGGTATTTAGTTCATACACCCAACCTAGGCCTTCGGTACCTTAAAGGTTCCAAATTCAGTCTCAATGGTTACTTCGATGCAGATTATGCCGGATGCAAAGTAGATAGAAAAAGTACCTTCGGTACATGCCAATTCCTAGGAAGATCCCTAGTTTCTTGGTCCTCTAAGAAACAAAACTCCATTGCCTTATTCACGACTGAAGCAGAGTATGTTGCTGCCAAGAGTTGTTGTGCACAACTCCTTTGGATGCGACAAACTCTAAGGGATTACAGTTACAATATGAGTCGTATTGCACTCCTTTGTGATAATGAGAGTGCCATTAAAATTTCCCATAATCCCGTTGAGCACTCTAGATCCTAACACATTGACATCCGACATCACTTTTTGAGAGATCATTCAATGAAAGGAGATATAACCATTTCACATGTCAATACCGAAAAGCAACTAGCCGATATATTCACCAAGCCACTTGATGAAAAATGCTTTTGCGAGCTCCGAAATAAACTAAATACCATTGATGCTCGGAATGTGGCTTGAAATCTTGTATACCTGAATGCTATCTTCAAAATTTATTGATTGTGTTGTGAAAATCACCTCTTTCAATTTTTCTGAAAAACTATGTCAATTACTAGATCTTGGTGAATTATGGTCGTTGCCTGATTCTTGTATGCTTACTGATCATATTCATCAAGATTAACTAATTTGCTTTGCCTCTCTATATTCTAAATAAGTACCATCAAATATATACGAATGGGCTAAGCATTTCTTCCCTAGTGACCACGGACTAGCCCGTGGTTGCCCGGACTAGTCCGCCCGTGCAGACTAGTCCGCAGAGGGACAGTTAGGACGGACTAGCCCGGCGGACCACGGAGTAGTCCAATATAGTCTCTGGAAAAGTTTGGACTAGTCCGATTATTTTTGGACAAGTCCAATTTTTCGTATCCATAACCCTAGCCGCCGCCAAGCACTAATCTTCCTCACCCCACTCTTGCCTCAAGCTTTCTCTCTCCACGCTCGAGCTCCCCAAGGCGATTTGGCATTTCCTCCATCAAAACTTCGCAAGTTTGGGTGGAAATCAACCTCCTTCATGTGGGATTGAAGACCACGGACTTGTTCGCTCCTTCAACCCCCACATCTCCGAGAATCAAGCAATTTCAGTAAAATCTCATCCCAAACCCTAGAAATTGCTATTTCCTTCAATGTTGATCCACTAGCTTAGTTCCTTGATGTATTATATTGATGCTAAGCTATTTGTGCATTAGGAATCACCATTTGTCTCATAGTTAGGGTTTTAGAGGTTGAATACCGGACTAGTACGGTCCATGCACGGACAAGTCTGGTCAACCGGACTAGTCCGTGCCTGTACACCGAACTAGTCCGATTTTTCCAAACTCAAACCTAACTTCTTAACTCCTCAATGCAATTCCTTGTCATCTATTCCGATCAATACCTTGTGAAATCCATTCTCAGGACAATGTCGAGCACCAACGATGAAATCTCTGATTTCGAAGTCGAGATGGACCACTAAGTCGTGCTTCGGTCCTCGACGGGCCTAAGCAAGAAGTGCCAAGAGCGCCCATCCGAGTCGGCTACTTCTCCTCCCCAGGCTTGATGGAAAGTGCTCGCAAGGAAGCCTGCCTCCAAGGCTTCTGCAGGAGGAGGCCCTAGCTCAGCAAGTGTCCGCCAAGCAAAAGTCAAGGGCAAGGGGAATGCAACGGGCCCGATTGGCCCCCTAAAGATGTCAGCTCCAAGGGAAGGGGCCCGGGATCCCACGGAGGAGAGATTCAATGGAAAGGGCAGTGACACGGCTGCAAAGTTCTGAAATGTGGATCGTTACATCCACCTTAAGCAAGCTGCTGATGGGAGGTTTTGGAGTAACTTCGATGCAGACTTTTACAAGTCTGTCTATCTCCCAATGAAGACCCCTGTGGTGTGCAGCCAATGCATAGATTGGGCGCATTTTGAGAAGGGCTGCTCACCTTTTGTGGAGGTGGTTGAAGCAATCAAGAAGCATGGTTTGAGGGACCTATTTGCCTTCCGGAACAATTGGAATGATGAGGTCATCGCGTAGTTCTATGCGACTTGCCACTTTGCTAGTGATGAGGAAGAAATGGTGACTTGGATGACTCACGAATCCAAGTACACCATTACTTATGAAGAGTTTGCAAGATTGCAACATCTTGACACCTCCAGCAATGACAATGTGATCATCCACAACATTGGTGTCATTGAGAAGGACAAGATGAAGTTTCTTTATGAACCCAACTCAAAGTTCAATCCCCCTTCCACAAAGAACATGAAGCCTTTCTTTGTGGTGCTGAACAGGGTCCTTAGGAAGACCATTGCCCCGAAGGATGGGGGTGTAGGGAGTGTTCAGGGATACCTCAGGACCTTGATGAAGGTCATTAGAAAAGAAAGAAGGTTTGATGTCTTTGACTACATTTGGAACGACATGGTGAACATATCCTTTACTCCAAACAGGCCCTGTGGCTACGCACCTTATATGATGTTTATGATTGAAAAGGTCACAGGGATATAATTTGTGAAGGATGTGGAGCACCTCCCCTTGAGGGCCCAGAAGCTTTAACAGCCAAGTGTTCAAGATGCTCCCTCTCCTGCTTCGAGTGCAGAGGTTCCGGCGAGAGCTAGTGGAGATGCTAGGGCTGCTCCCGCCACTAGGGCCCCTCCTAAAAAGGGGTCACCTAGTGGCATCTTGAAGTACCTGTCAGCCATCTTGCCTCTTGCAAAAAGGCCGAAGTAAAAGACCATAAGTTAACAAGAGGAGAAAGGCCAACATGAGATCTGTCAAAGATAATGTGAAACAAATTCGCCAAAAGCTGGAGATTGAGCCCATTGGGTCTCCAGACATTTCTGATGACTCAGATTCTGACTTCACCGAGCTCGGGCCCTTGACTCCCTCCGAGCTTTCCTATTTTGGCATTGGGGACTCGAGTGGTTCTGTTCCTCCTCCTCCTCATCATCAGCCGGAAAATGAAGATGAAGACGATGAGAGGACCGACAGCGAGGCTTGAAGACCTTAGGTCCCTCCTCTCCTTCTTTTTGGTGCCTTGATGCCAAAGGGGGAGAGAGTGAGGGGGAGTCTTAGAGTCTTAGGCTTTAGCTGTAGGATGCGAGGAGAGCTCTCTTTTTGTGTCTATTATCTATTTGTGGGATGTAAGACTTTTAATATGCTCTTTTGGTACTGTTGGTCTTGTGATGCAATGTTCTGAACTGCCTGTGAAGATATTGATGATATCTGTGATTTTGCTCTAAGAATGATATATATGCTTGTTATTAACATGTTGATGTCAATTATGTCATTCTCATCATTGTGCAAGTGCTGAAATGGAAGTCTCCAACGTCCGTACACGAAGTTCGCAGCTTTATCGGGTTGGCGGGATATTACCAGAGGTTCATTGTGAGCTTCTAAAAAATTGCTAAACTAGTGATGGAGATGTTGAAAAATGGGACCAAATATATTTGGAGCAAGGCATGTGAGGATGCATTCCAAGCATTGGTGAAACATCTCACAACAGCCCCAGTGTTAGCTCAGCCGGATAGGACCAAATCCTTCAACATTTATTGTGATGCATCTGGCATTGGTCTCGGCTGCGTGTTAATGCAAGAAGGCCGCGTGATCGCATATGGATCACGGCAGCTCCGGAAGCATGAGCATTATTATCCAATTCATGACCTTGAGCTTGCTACCGTGGTACTCGCTTTGAAAATGTAGAGGCATTATTTACTCGTAAATTTAGTGCACCTCTACACCGATCACAGGAGTCTAAAATGTATCTTCACTTAGAAGGAACTGAATATGCGACAGTGAAGATGGTTGGAACTGATCAAAGATTATGAGATTGAAATTTATTACCATCCCGGCAAGGCAAATGTAGTTGCCGATGCGTTGAGTCGCAAGTCTCACGTCAATAATCTGTCCATCTCTCCAATGGAAGAGGACGAGCCATTTTATACTTGGTTCCTTATGGAGCGTTATATAATCTTGTTCTCACCCCTACTATACGAGAGGAGATTATGGAAGCTCAAAAGAAAGACATGGGTATGTCGCACATTCGGAGGAGAATGAAGAATGGGGAAATGAAGTGTTTCCGAAGTGATGAACATGGTACCCTGTGGTTCAGAGACTGTATCGTGGTACCTCGTGACATGACACTTCAGAAGAAAATCTTGGATGAAGCTCACTTATCCAAGCACTCTACTCATCCGGGCAGCAATAAGATGTACCAAGTAACAAACTCCCGGCTTACCCTAGCCCTGGCTTGAGGGCGGACGATGGCGAGTCGGGTCGCCACTGGCAGAGGGCGACGCGGCGGGCGGCCGTGCCACCCCCTACGGCCGTCGGCCCCTCCGTACCTCTCTCCCTCTCCTCCGTCTTCCTCCCCTCCGTGATCCTTCCATCGTCAACCCTCTCCGATCGTCTCTACTCCGTGCCCCACGCCAGTTCGGTTGCGCACGGCGGCAGCCCTAAGGCCGGCACGCCGGCCAACTGAGGGCTTCCTGTTGATCCCTTCGCCCGCTCTATCCTCCGCCTCCCCCTCCTCTCCCCCCAGGTGCGCATCTCCACCTCTCCATTCCTCGCAACTGTCCGCTCCACTCCGGCCAGATCTAGTCCGTGTCATCCCTCCACCGTCCCTGTTCCTTGCACCGTCGATGACGGTCGTGCGGACTGCGAACCGCCCATCCTCTCTTGCCCCTCCAGCTAGGTCTTCCTCTCCCCCCCCCTCCCCCTCCGCCTGATTCTGCACAGGGACGACCAGTCCTAGTCGCCCCAGTCATCCCTTCCTTTGATTCGCCTCCTCCTATGCTCCCCTTGTCTCCAAGCACCCCTCCCCTCTTGGTTTCTCCTCCGGCACCCCTACTTGCGGAACCCTCCACTCCTACGGTCGCTGCCTCCCCGAGTTCTGTTACTGCTTCGGCTTCCCTACGTGAAGTGCCCTCTCCTGTCCAGCCTCGCACCGTCCCCCCCCCCAGAACCAACTCCGGATTCTCCTGGATGTGAAGGGGTTGGCTAGCAGCTCCAAAGTCTAAACCCAGGTCTCCTGCGCTGGCGTCTTCAATGCCGGCCCCCGCCTCGGCACCCTCGTCGGTTTCCTCCCCGGTTAGATCTGCAACCTTCACCGCTTCCCAGGTCCCCACCACTCCTTGCCGTTGCCCAACCAGAAACTCTCCTTTGGCCCGGATTCCCTTAGGCTGTTGTCTCGGTCTCCGTCGAGGTCCCCACCACCACTGTCATCTTGCCCTCCCCTCTTGCCTTCTCCTCCACCTTTGGTCTCTGTCTTGGGGCGCCCACCCACCCCTCTTGGTCCTCCAAGCATGCCTGCTCTCCCCGCCAGCGATGGCAGCAAACATTCTTGTGCTGGTCCCCGTTGTCAGGTTGCTCGATCAGTGCCTACTGATTTGATCGGCAAGTGCTTCAACTGCTTTTCCTTCGACCACATTGCTACGAGGTGCACGGAGGCCACTAGATGCTTCCGTTGCAAGGGAGAAGGCCACAAAGCACGCAACTGTGTTCTTCCTCGTCGTCGCCCATCAACAAACTCGGCAACTGCTATACCTTCTCATTCGACAACTTTTGCTGCTCCTTCGAGATTTCTAGAGGAAATCTCCATCACCACTAGCCCGGGAAAGTTGGAGTGTGAATGCCCTAGTTGCCCCTTCTACTTGGCTGCAGCTACTTTGGCGGCCTCATCTCGAGCTTCATTTCCCCAAACCAATATTTTTCGAGTGACCTTCCACTTTGATAAGGAGTCTAATCTCAAGTTGGCGTTGGGGTCCTCTACCAAGAGAGTGAAAGCTTCAAGGTGACACTCTTCAGGCAATGATGCTCATATGGTACTTCCAGAGGTCGTGGAGCACTTGGAAGATGGGTGGGACCCTATGATTCTGGAAGCTTCATTCCCATCTGTGTCACCCCCTTCTGCTCCCTTTCGTAGTGTTCAAGGTTCGGGTGGTAGTGACACATTTCATGTGTCACTGCCTAGGTAGTTTATTTGTCCTCTTCTCTTTGTTGCCTGTCTAGGTGGTAGAGGTTGTTGGTCGTTTGTTTTATTTCTCTCCTTTTTTGTTGTGTCAGTTTGTATCGGTCGTGCCAGGTGATTGGTTTTGGGTTGTTGGTCTAAGCCTCGTTCCCTCTTATCTCAAGAGCGACATGCTTTAGCACTCCCAACCAATCTCACCTTTAGTGTCTGTACTGTGGTTTTAACACCACCCTAATTAATTAATATATTCACTGCAAGGGTTTCCCTTGCAGTTTCGGTTCAAAAAAAACAAGATGTACCAAGATTTGGAAACCAGATTTTGGTGGACACAGATGAAGAGAGAAATTGCAAAGTACGTATCGGAGTGTGATACATGTCGGCGGGTGAAAGCCGACCACATGAAGAAAGCCGGACAGCTGCAACCATTGAAAATTCCGACGTGGAGATGGGATGACATTAGTATGGATTTCATCATCGGGTTACCTCTCACATTCCAAAAGCATGATTTGATTTGGGTGATAGTCGATCGACTAACCAAATCAGCTTATTTCATCCCTGTACATAAAAAGTACATTGCTAAGAAATATGCGGAATTGTATATTGCATGAATCATGTGCTTGCACGGAGTTCCCCGGGTGATTATTTCAGATCACGGTGCGCTGTTTGTCGCTTGTTTTTGGGAGCGGCTGCATGCATCATTGGGGACAAAACTGATCCAAAGCTCTGCATATCACCCGCAGACCGATGGTTAAACGGAACGGGTGAATCAAGTTTTGGAAGATATGCTACGTGCTTGTGCCATCCACCACGATAACAATTGGGATGATCATTTACCATTGGTGGAGTTCTAATATAACAATCGCTATCAAGCTAGCATCAAGATGGCACCATGAAGCTCTCTACGACCGGAAGTGTCACACACCACTCAACTGGTGTGAATCCGGCGAGCGAGTGATTTATGGTATTGATCTTGTAAATGAAGCCAAAGAAAGAGTGCGAGTGATCCAAGCCAATCTCAAGTCTGCTCAATCTCGTCAGAAAAGCTATGCGGATAAAAGACGTCGACCTCTCCACTTCAACATCGGAGACCACATTTATCTTTGCGTCTCTCCGATGAAAGGAGTTCACCATTTCGGAGTGAGGGGAAAACTTGCTCCATGATTCATCGGTCCGTTTGCTGTCATTGAAAAATGTGGACCCGTGGCCTATCGTTTGGAGCTACCGGCGTCACTCTCTGGAGTTCATAACGTATTCCACATTTCATAGCTGCGGGAAAGTCTTAAATCTTTAACTTAAATCCGCACCGAAGACATTGAAGCTCTCCGACCGGATCACACTTATTCTGAGTATCCGCTCCGGATTATCGATGAAAAGACTCCCACCACAAGAAACCGGACTTTGTACTTCTACAAAGTCTTGTGGAGCAACCATACCGCTGAGGAAGCGACATGGGAAAGCGAGGATTATCTCCGATCAAACTATCCAGATTTATTATCATCTCATATACGGTAATCTTTTTACCTCCGTCTCTTTTATTTATAATCTTGGGACGAGATTCTTTTAATAGGGGAGGAATGTAAAGACCCTAAATTCAAAGTACAAAGTTCATATAGGAGAAGTTAAAATTTGAATGGGAAAAAGAAATAAAATTGGAATCTGAGAAATTAAACCAATTCAAGCTTCAGTAGAATGGATTCCAAAATTCAAATTAGTTCCGGTTCAAACTTTGTCAAAATAAAAATCTGAGTTCAGCAATAAATTCCAAATTTTCCAAATAGCCCCTCTGCAAAGTTTCAAAATTTTTGAAGCTCATTTGCTATTTAATTCAGTGGCTCCATTAAATTCAATTCAAATTCAAATTTGAATTTCAATTGAAAATTGATCAATTCGAAGTTGTGATTTCAGAATCAAATTACAGATATTTAGTTGATCCTATCCACAAATTTTTATTAATTTGGACATTAGTTGGTAGGATATTTGTTTAACCAGAGAGATAGACTTGAGGGGGGGGGGGCAGTGGGACCCACTAGTCAGTGGGACTTCTATGTGGGTGCTTTGCGGCAGCCCCCCACAGCGGCACCGCACTGCATGCACTCGCCAGCGAGCTGCTTGCCAGCTTGAGCGCATCCCAGCGTACTCCTTATCTATCACCATCTCTCCCTTGGTCCGTTTCTTCATGCCATCGACCTCACCGTTGTTTTTCCTCCCTCCCGTGAAATAGAGCACCGTCACCTCCCTTTTCTCCTTGGTAAGCACCTTGATCTTACCTCTTCTCTCTTCGATGCAAACAGCAAAGATGGCTCAAAGGCTATGTTCTATCATCTACACCAGTTGGCTCATCGTTTTGCACATTCTTTTGCCCATATTTTTAAGTTCCACTGACGCCATCGTTGAGCTGCCGGGGATGTCGTCCTCTGTCCACCGTGGTGCCAGCAACCTAGACCGTTTCAAGCTTCGACGTCCACAGATAAACTGAGCACCAGGACACCAACTTTCTCATGGTGAAAACCGTTGTTAGGTTAATCCCTTATCAAGCACGAAATCTTCTTTTCCTTTTTGGCATGCTTCTAACGTTCTTCCTAGGTTTACCTTTCAATTCGATTTCTAGATGTGACTATCTTCTAATCCCGTTACATAATAGTTTCCTAGCCTCCTTGCGCGTCTGCACGAGAAAAAACTAGAAAGAATAATCAAGAAGCGGCTATGATATACCTATTTTTGTAGCCGCCGTGGAAAAACCGTCGACACGCCGTCGAACTCATCATTGTCGACCGTTCCACGGTTTTTGCACCTCCATTTCATCTTTCCCTTGATCCCAGGAACGTTTCCAATCGATTTACGAGATGTTTGAGCTATGGATACATATTCCCGACATCGCCGGAGACCTAACTGCCGCCGCCCTCGTCGCGCCGCCATTTCCGGCCGTCGCCGCGTCGATTCGACCCCACCATCATGTTCCTCGACCCTTGAAATGGTTGGGGGCAGAGTTTCAGCAAGGGAGATGACCGGGGAAAGGGAAACGGCGAGCTCGCCGGTGCAGTGCCGTCGCAGCTGCTCGGGTGCCGCCCGCGTCGGGAGGTTGACAATGACACCGCAGGTCCCGCGTGTCAGCATATGTTATTCCTCCGTCGGATCAGGCATGGCGGCAAGATTTGCTGCGGCTGTGCGGGTTAACCCCGTGTCCCTCCGTGCAGCCCAGCTCTGATTGGCCCATTTTAAATGAGTGGGGCCAGGTTGATTATTCAAACTTTCCCATTGAGAAATAATTCCAGATTTTGAGCAAACTTCAAAAATCTATTACTCCTAGCATACTTGCTCAAATATTTCCCAATAAATTCTGGTAGACTCATATTGATCCCAACGTTGCATTGGTGCAATTTTTTGTACATGAAACTCACAGAATGTTCATAATTAATTCCTTTGAACTAACTGCTTGGGAAATTAATTAACCCTATTCTGTAACTGGAAAATTCCCAATTTTGTTCAGAGCACTCTTAATAATACACTTGATCTCCAGTAAAAATTTCAAGTTCATTGGACTTCATTTACTGGGTGGATCGGTGTTTCAAATGTCTATGTAGTTGGAAAATTGTGAAATGTACAGAATCATTTCCAGAATTTTCCCCAAACTTGTAAAATTCATTCCTCCCTGTAGAAAGCTCAGAAAAATGTGAAACCAATTTTCCAAGAACCAGAAGGACTCCCTCTACCATAATCATCCATTTTTAGCCATGAGAAATCTCCAAATTTCAACCAAAATTTAGAGAAGGCTTTTACTTGTTGGAATTTTAGAGACAACAAGATTCCTTGAACATCTCCAATTTTTGGTCCAGATCTTCCTCATTGAACCTAGTATCAACTGTAAAAATCCTAGAGCCAATTAAAATCGATTTATTACTTGATCGGTGGTTATAAGATCTTTTCTATAGTTTCTATATCACTTATGTACTTTATATATTGCATATCATATAGTGACCGAGACCGAGGAGGACCCTGAGGCCTTGGACAGCATCCTCCCAGCATCTAACTTCCCCTCTGACTCACAACTAGGCAAGCCCCGGTTTGCATTTAAGTGCTATTTCAAAGTTTCTATTTATATCACTTAAGTCAAGGATGATTTTTGTGCATTAGGGCTAAGGTGCTTGTTACTCCACTTGCATGACCCACAAATCCCATGGACTATTGGGTAGGTCTACAGCCCGACGAGTAGAAGATTCCATGCTTATGTTCATAGGAATCCGGTAGAAGTCGAGTAGTTGGAATCTACTCGCGAGAAACGATTTTATCACACGGGATGAATTGGATCAAACAATGGTTTATGAATATAAAATTGAGACCGAGAAGCAGGTAGGATGTAGCGAGACGTGGTCTCACGTGCGTAGCCCTGCTTGTGTTGATTGAGGACCAATCCGTGTGCAGCTCCGCTGGACAAGTTTGAACTGTA
Organism: Tuctoria greenei; assembly: GCA_036927565.1. Lineage (NCBI taxonomy): Eukaryota > Viridiplantae > Streptophyta > Magnoliopsida > Poales > Poaceae > Tuctoria > Tuctoria greenei. The sequence goes on along the minus strand of JAYESD010000006.1, from coordinate 94,082,494 downwards.
TCGAATGCATACTGGCTATATGGAAACCAGGAAACTGATGTAATTGGTTAACCTGGGTGTCGAGGCTTACCCTACCATTTTATAGGAGTGGGCTAAGGGTAGCATGGTGTAAATAAGCCGACATGCATAGAAGATGCTCCGCGCGGGGACCTCCTGCGCGTTACGGAAGGACCGGTTCGGCATTTGGGTTTCCTTTGAAAGGTTGCTGCATACAACATAGTATTGAAGTGTGATTTGATCCACTTCTGAATTGGGTGTATCTGACATGTTATCCGGGTGTGTCCTGATTGCAATCACCGTCCCTCGTGGTTATTTGAGTACCGCTTGTTCACTGCGCTGTGACGTAGTAAATACTGAAGAAACCAGGAGAATACAATGTATTGAATTATAATTTTTTTGAAACTTTGATTGCTGTCAAATATGATCACTAAAGTAACTTTTATTAAACTTGTAAGCTGTTGTTAATAACTTGAAAATTAACGATCAACATGTAGGCGAGTCATTTACTGCAATATCTATACCTATGTTAAGTATCCCTGCATATAGAGTTCCATGTTTAGGTGAGATGGTTAAGTCTTGCTAAGCCTTCGTGCTCACGGTTGCTATATTAAGTTGTTTGCAGGTGAGACCTATGAAGAAGGACCCGAGGATGAGTCGATGCCCCCATCGGGGTATACCGCCGAGTAGGAGCCCTGCACGCCGCCGTAAACTTGTGTGTGGCTAGTGTGTAGCGTCTGCGGGCTGGACAGCTGTACTTTTGCGTAGCTAGGCTGAGAGTTTAGCTATGAGTATTATCTTCCGTTGTACATTAATTATTGTAAAAGACTTCCGCTGTTTATATAAATAAAACTTGGTATTTTGTCTTATTCTTTTCGTGCTGTTGGGTGCCGCATCGCATGGCACCACCCTCTGCGATTCCTGGAATGTGTGGACCCGATCCTCACAGCCAATTGGGTCATGAGTTTGACAAAGTTAAATGAAAAAAAAGTGGCATATGCATGTGGTTGTTCAAGAATCTGTATCATATGGCCGTGGTTGGTATTTAAATTTCCAATGAGAGAATCAAGCAAAGTTCCAGACTCCAAATTATGCAATCATCAAAATCAATTTCAAGCAAAGAGATATCTCCTCGAATAACTCACTTACCATATCACACTAGTCAAATAGTTAGATGACGTGTTTTTCGTATTTTGCTTGTGGGAATCATGAACAAGGTAGTAAATCAAAATATAAAGTGTTCAAATTTTCAACTCAAGCAAATTTTGACTACTAAGTTTTACATTTTAATTTGTTGAGTTGAATTAATTTCAAATATTTGTATTAAATATTAAATCAACTCAAATAGTAATGTAGCATGCATATTCAGGGGTAGAAGATCCAAACCGAATTTGTAGAGTGAAATGGAGCCATGTGGGGCCCACAACAGGTCAGTCGACCAGGGGATTCGTTCGACCCCCTTCTAGCCTCTCTGTTGCTCCGTTTCGACGTGTCGAGTTGGATGTTCAGTTACGATGTGTTTTGAGATGCAACACTATTTTTGCATGTCGGGATTTCACAAATTTGGGGTGCCTCCCCCACACTTGTTCCCTGGATTCTTTATTCAACACAAATATACTAAAGGGAGAACTTTATAGGGTTAGATGAACCAATAAATTCACTTTATTGAAATCAAAATATGGGGATGCTTACATTATCCAATCTAAATTTAATGAAATAAAAATTTGGAACAAACCTAAACTAAGCTAGTAAGCATCCTACGCGGTCGGGACATCTAAACTACAGAGTGTTATAGATGATGGGCTTCCTGACGGCATTGTATACGAGTCGCAACTTGACTCCCATGCCACGGCGAACACCATCGATCTCCTCCTTGAGGGATATGAGTTCAATCTTCAGTTCCGCCCTCTCAATGCGCCCATCAGTCACTAGTTCGATAGCTTCTTGTTCTTTAAACGGAGAAAAGCTAACTCATTAGAAAGATGTGCCACTTTAGGTGCACGAGGAGATTTCCCGTTGCTATCGTCAAATTGGCCAGTGGCCCTTTGATGGCAGGTGGCGAGAGGTGATGCCTAATCTTGGAGGGTGATGAGCCCGTCGATTCCTCCATTGTCACATTATCCATTTGCTTGAAAAAGCCTTTTGCGTAGTCTCCTTCAGTCTTGCGCACCCCATGGATAATGAGGCATTCCCCCACACACTCAGGCGAGGTACGTGTAGGTGACTTGTAGTGGTGGCTAACTATGTCACCGTCCTTGGTTTTCAGAGTGTACATGAACTCCTCGCCAGGCTGCAGCTTTGGAAGAGACTCGTCTTTTTCAGGAAAAAGACAGGTCTTGACTGACTTAAGGCCAGCCGCAGTCGAACGACGTGCAGGTATCGTCGACTTCATGAGCATCCTCCGAGGGAGAGCGACTGTGCAGCACCACGAGGTGTGGTGCTATGCCCATGCGGAGACATCGTCGGTGGTGGGATCATGGCCAGAGGCACAACATCTAATGTCATGACGGACTCCAAAGCGAGGGGGGACTTGTCATTGGCCGGCGTGATGTCTCCACTCAGGTTGAAGGTTGAACTAGAGTGGGGATGAGGCACAATTTTCTTGTTGACCATGACTTGGATGGGAGGAATAGGAGATGGGTTTTTTAGGATGGTGCAAATTTCTCCTCTTTGTTCCCATCAATATATAAGCGGGGAAAGTACGATAGCACCGAGAGTCTTGTTGTCGTACGTCGGGAGAGTCCGCACAAAAAAGCAGAAAGCCAACGATGCAAGAGGGAGGTTGGCCGACCCTAGGGTTTGACCGAACCCTTCCTGGATCCTTTCGGGCTAAGTTCTCGTGGGTTGGCTAAATGGGCCCCATGGATGAATAATTGGATGGCCCCATTAATTGGACGCGGAGAATTTAGACAGAATTTGAAGAAACAACATGAAAATCAATAAGTTCCATCACGTCAATTTCTTTTCTGCCTCCTTCTCCTGGATTCAAGAAATAATTTGAGTCGGTGCCCATTCACCTTAAAGATCTAATTGTGACACCGGGTTCCGAAAAACGAACCAAGCTAACGCATATGTGTGCCCAGGATGTTCAACACACATACACGAGTGCAATCACAAAAGAGTATACAGAAAATTTCCACAGAACAAGATTAATTAACCAAATTTTATTACACGAACCGGATTAACCTCGAATACAAGCTCTAATGGATATTAATGACAAGTTCGACTAATGCAGCGGAAATAAACTAATTAAGCAAACTAAGCAAACTAAGCAAAAGGGATAGCGCAGCTTCAATAACACCACAGGCAAGCTGACGGTAGACACGGCCTATAACTCCGCATTATCACCATTAAACTCCCAATCCTGACCTGCAACTGTTGGGGGGGGGGATTGCAAGAGTGAGTATATGTCGTACTCAGCAAGTGTGGAAAGTATGACATGTGGCTGATTTAAATGACGACAATAATAATGGCTAAGTGCTGAAAAGTACAGTAAAACATTTGGAAAGCAATATATTACATGTATGTGAATAAACCCATCATAATCATAAATAATACCATAATACCAGTCCACAGTTCACCATCCTCATCCATAATTCCAGATTTCACCATTGCCAATAACCATATTCAATACCAAAAATAAATCCATAACCATCCATAACCATTACCAAACCATAACCATCCCAATACTGAGTTCCCTCTAATCATGTAGGTCATCCAGGCGCTCATAACCGGGAGCACGGCTATCATGATAGTTTATTTAGACTCTGCAGAGTTTGTACCTCTTTACCCACGTGTTTGTGATTTCATCACCCGTCGGCGACTAAAGAACCTCCCTTGTGCCAATTACACTTCCTTTGGTGTATGGCCAAGAGATCATAAAATAGCCTTTACAAAGGGATTACTAGCCTATTTAGACCCCACTGAGGTTTCACCGGTGGCGATGTCTCCCGCAGAGCACATCTTCAACCAAGGGCCCCCTCTTGAGCCATTCGGATCCCAGGGTAGTCCCACCAATCATCAACAAACCCAATCCGACTACCCCTTCCCCGAGCATCCACAATGGTCCAAACAGCACTAGCAAAGCCCTAATTAATCAGCTACGCCGCACCCATACTTGGCCTCGTGGTGGCACTGTAGTCCTGGCTTATTCTCGCATGAACCGGTCCTTAGATCTAAAGCAAGCAAACCACCATAACATCCAACCCATCCACATACCAGGCTTGCTTAGATCACCCATCACCATACCGTATCGACCAGTTCACATTAACCAGAATATCATTAATACATAATTAAATGTGTAGTGTTGTTTTCCATCCCAATTAATTAAGCGAAGCAAAAAGGTAAAAAGACCTTCCCGACTCTCTACCATATATTCCAGGTGACAAGGGTGGTTAAACAAATCTAGTAAACTTCCTACCATAGGATTCCCATCAAATTGACAAAAGCATGCAGTTTTGCAGACAAAACATTTATTAAAAAAAACAGGATCAATATGCTTCAAGGACACTTGCCTTGCTCTTGCTGTTGATTAGGGTCAAAGCCTTCAAACTCTTGATGCTGTAGATCCTCCGCGGCACTTTCTAGCGCAAATCAGTCTAATCGACACAATAAACATACAAGACAAGAAACACAATCAAAGAGTGCACAAATATTACTCAATATGACATGACATGCATGATTGATGCAAATGTAAGGTAGAACTTGTTACTAGATTGCTTTTAATGATTACTAACTAGTTCTAATAGCTTTTAACAAGTTTATACAGGTTTGGAGTTGATTAGATCAAATTTTAGAACCAATTCAACATAATTTAACCAGGAAGATCGGACTAGTCCGCTAGGGACCGGACAAGTCCGCCCTCTGCGAGATCGGCAGATTAGGGTTTTCTAGATCGACGTAAATTCAGAGATTAGGGGTTGAATTCTCGTAAGGAAAAGAGAATAGAAGGTATACCAGGTGTTTAGAACTCCAATGAACCAAGAAACTTGGAGGTAACACTTGGATCTTGATGATCTAGGGTTGGTGATGAACTTGGAGATGAATTGGTGGTGAAGGACAAAACTTGTTGGAGATCTTGATCCTCTTTCGTTTCCTCCTCTTCTTCTTCTTGTTTGGGATCTTCTCCTCCCTCCTTGATGGTGGCTCCCCACGAACTAGGGTTTGGGTGGGTGGAAAAGTGGCAAATAGATGTCAAACCAAGGGGTGTGGTTGTTTATATAGAGGTGGAGGCTAGGGTTAGATGGATTTCGAGTTTGGGATGAGTAGAGGCCAGTTTAGAGTCCCACATGGGCTCTAAAAGAGTTGGGCACGACGTCCCTAGGCCCACTTAACGTGAAACCCAAGAAACAAGTCGTAAAACAAAAGATCAATCTCGAAGTCACGAAATATCGGACAAGTCCGGACAGGACCGGACTAGTCCGAAGTCGTCCAGAGAGAAAATCGGACAAGTCTGGCCAAAAATCGGACAAGTCCGAATTTGAACAGAGAGGAAAACGGACAAGTCCGCTGGAACACCGGACTAGTCCGGAAAAGTCCAGGGACTTAGCAAATTTCCAAGGATTCATGGAATATCGGACTAATCCGCACAAAATTGGACAAGTCCGAAAGTTTCCAGGGGCAGAATCAGACTAGTCCGCAGCAAAAACGGACAAGTCCATTTTTAGTCAGAGAGAAATCGGACTAGTCCTCAGCAAAACCGGACTAGTCTGCACTTTCCTACATTTTAAGTGTGGTTTTGCTCCAAATCAATTTTAAACTTGTTCCTCTTGTTATGGGTTAATGTTAAACATGTATATGAGTGCATGTAGGGCATGATGCATGAAAATGAGGGTGTTACAAACCTACCCCCCTTAAAATGAATCTCGCCCTCGAGATTCGACGCGGAAGAGAAGAGATAGGGAAATTCCTTCTTGAGATCATCCTCTAATTCCCATGTCGCTTCTTTTTCTGTGTGGTGCTTCCATTGAACTCTACACCATCTGATAACCTTGTTCCTTGTGACTCACTCCTTGGTTTCCAAGATCTTAACCGGTTGCTCGGCATAAGTCAAATCTTCCTCTAGCTTCAATTCTTCCACTGGCACCTGTTCTTCCGGTACCCTCAAGCACTTCTTGAGCTGGGAAACATGAAACACATCATGGACATTCGATAGGTGAGCTGGCATCTCCAACTTATACGCTACTTCTCCCCTTTTGTCCAAAATCTTGAATGGTCCAATATAACGAGGTGCTAGCTTTCCTCTTATGTTAAACCTCTTATGACCCCTCATTGGTGACACCTTGAGGTAAACAAAATCTCCTATTTCAAAGGCTAATTTCCTTCTCCTATTATCCGCATAGCCTTTTTGCCTTGATTGGGCAGCCCTCAAGTTTTCACGAATTATTTGGACTTGCTTTTCGGCTTCTTGCCACACATCCGGACCAAATACTTGAGTTTCTCCTGCTTCATTCCAGAATAAAGGTGTCCTACACTTCCTCCCATAAAGCGCTTCATATGGTGACATCTTCAAACTTGCTTGGTAACTATTGTTGTATGAAAATTCTGCGTATGGCAAGCTTTTGTCCCAACTTTTCCCATGCTTTAAAGCACAAGCTCTTAAAATGTCCTCCAAAATCTGATTGGTCCTCTCGGTTTGTCCATCCGTTTGAGGATGATATGCTGAACTAAAATTCAACCTCGTTCCCAAAGCTTCATGCAATTTTTGCCAAAACCTGGAAGTAAATTGAGAACCTCTATCCGAGACTATCTTCTTCGGTACTCCATGTCGGCACACAATATGCTCCATATACAATTCTGCTAGCTTCGCGGTGGTATATGTGGTCTTGACAGGAATGAAGTGAGCTGATTTTGTCAACCGATCTACAATGACCCATATTGAATCATAGCCATACTGGGTTCGCGGTAATCCAACTCTAAAGTCCATACCAATCTCTTCCCACTTCCACTCTGGAATCTTCAATGGCTGCAATAACCCTGCTGGCCTTTGATGTTCCGCCTTGACTCATTGGCACACGTCACACAATGCAACATATTCGGCTATGTCCTTCTTCATGCTATCCCACCAATAGCAAGTCTTCAAGTCTTTGTACATCTTCGTACAACCTGGGTGAATCGAGTAAGGCGAGTCATGTGCCTCCTTTAATATTGTCTCTCGAATATGCTTTACATTAGGCACAACGATTCTCTTTCCAAGCCATAAGGTACCATGTTCGTCTTTATCAAATCTGAATTCTCTCCCTTCTTCGGTTCTTTCCTTGATTTCCTTGATCTCCTCATCTGTGGTTTGTGCCTCTCGAATTTCATGCTCCAAGGTTGGGTTTAACTCCATCATCTCCATCTCGTTTACAACCCAAGGTTCAACCGTTCAAACTCCTTGCATAGCTCGGATGGTATCTCTCAACTGTGAGTTGGTGACTTACTCCCTTTCTACTCAAAGCATCGGCCACTACATTGGCTTTTCCTGGATGATAGTTGATCCCCAAATCATAATCCTTGATGAGCTCCAACCATCTTCGTTGCCTCAAGTTCAGATCCGTTTGTGTGAAAATATACTTCAAACTCTTATGATCCGTGTAAATTTCACACCTATGTCCAAGAATATAGTGTCTCCAAATCTTCAATGCATGTACCACGGCCGCGAGTTCCAAATCGTGCGTGGGGTAATTCTGCTCATGTTTCTTCAATTGTCTTGATGCATAGGCGACCACTTGACCTTCTTGCATCAATACACATCCAAGCCCTTGTCTTGATGCGTCACAATAAATATCAAAACTCTTGCTTACATCCGGCAATACCAAAACTGGGGCTGTTGTTAACCTCTTCTTCAACTCCTCAAAACTGTTTTGACAAGCTTCAGTCTATTGGAACGCCTTTCCGTTCATTAGCAACTCCGTCATAGGCTTGGCTATCTGGGAAAAATCCTTGATAAACCGACGGTAATATTCAGCCATCCCAAGAAAACTCCTTATTTCCTTGACATTTTGTGGCGGCTCCCACTTCAACACGTCTCTCACTTTTCCGGGGTCAACCGATACTCCTCCTCCTGAGATTATATGACCCAAAAATGGCACCTCTTTCAACCAAAACTGGCAGTTGTTGAACTTGGCATACAATTGATGCTCCCTCAATTTCTGCAGCGTAAGCCTCAAGTGCTCCTCATGTTCCTTCTCATCCTTCGAGTAGATCATAATATCATCAATGAACACCACGACAAACTTATCCAAGTACTCCATGAAGACCTTATTCATGAGGTACATAAAGTAGGTAGGAGCATTTGTCAATCCAAAAGACATCACGGTGTACTCATAAGATCCATACCGTGTCCTAAAAGCTGTCTTGGGTATGTCCGATGGTCTAATCTTCATTTGAAAGTATCCCGACCTCAAATCAATCTTGGAAAATACACAAACACCTTTCATCTGATCAAACAAATCCTCTATACGGGGCAAGGTGTACTTGTTCTTGATGGTCACCTCGTTGAGAGCTCGGTAATCCACGCACATCCTTTGCGTTCCATCCTTCTTGTCCACAAATAGAACGGGCGCTCCCCAAGGTGAAGAGCTTGGGCGAATAAAACCCTTCTCTAATTGCTCTTGAATTTGCTTCTTGAGCTCTGCTAATTCCATAGGAGGCATCCTATACGGCCTCTTAGCTATAGGTGCAGTTCCAGGTATTAAATCAATGACAAACTCAATGTCTCGATCGGGTGGCATACCTGGCAACTCGTCCAGAAAAACATCCAAAAACTCACACACCACCGGAATCTCCTCAATTATGGCACCGCCCATATGATTCAACTCCAATTGCTTCGGTGCGGTTTGAGATGCTTCAAATTCTACGGTGATCCCTTCCTCATTAGTCAACTTCACCGTCTTCGTGGCACACTCAATAACTCCATTGTGCTTCCTCAACCAGTCCATACCAAGTATAATGTCCAACCCTTGAGAATCCAAAACAATGAGGTTGGCGGAGAAGTCTACCCCCCTTATTCTAAGGCCTACTTTTGGACATACTATATTTGTCCTCATCTCTCCTCCAGGAGATTTAACCAACAGAGTAAACTTCATATGAGAGATAGGCAAACTATACTTGGCAACATACTTCGATGCAATGAATGAATGCGATGCTCCAGAATCAAATAACATAGTCGCGGGGTTGGAGTTGGCGAGAAACATACCAATGACCACATCATCCGCTTGTTGAGCATCCTCCGTTGAGACATGGTTCACGTTGCCACGAGCAAAATTCTGCTGTCCACGGTTCCCTTGTGGTTGTCCTCCATTGGGTCTTGGGTTTTGCCTCGGTGCATTGCTTCCTTGACAAAGACCTGACTTAGGACATTGATGCGCAAAGTGTCCACCTTCTCCACAAGTATAACACTTCTTAACTCCACCAGAATTATTGGGACGAGCTTGGTTTTGAACATTGGCTCCAGGAAAATCAGCACGAGGTGCATAAGGCATTGGAGGCCTAGGTGCTTGCATAACAGGGCGCTGCTGCACAAACTGAGTTGGGCGCGGTGCATAACTGGGGCGCTGAGCAGGAATAGAGGAGCTGTAATGAGGCGCATTGGGTGGTGCAAAGCGAGGGCGCACATTACTTCCTTGTTGCTGTCCTTGATACGGCGCCTTCCTCTTGATTTCTTGCTCCATCTCACGGATCTTGTTCTCAACCACAATCGCTTTGTCCACAAGCTTCTGGAAATTGACATAATCACAATTGAGCAATTGCACTTGGATCTCATTGTTTAAGCCCCTCATGAACAAGTATTGTTTTCGGCTGTCCCGACTCACATCCTCAGGCGCATACCTTGAGAGTTGAGTGAATTTATTGAGATATTCACTCACACTTGATCTTCCTTGCCTTAAATTCTCAAATTCTTGCCTCTTCAATATCATAACACCCTCGGGCACATAGTGAGAACGAAAATTTTCCTTGAATTCGGCCCAAGTAATTCTCACTTGGTTATCGTGAGCATTGCAATAAGAATCCCACCAATCCGCAGCTGCTCCAACGAGTTGATGAGAAGCAAATAGCACCTTCTCCCGGTCACTGCATTGGACAATGGCTAGCTTCTTCTTCACGGACTTGAGCCAATCATCCGCATCCATAGGGTTTGCAGCTTGAGCAAAGGTTGGCGGCCTAGTCCTCATAAACTCTCCCAATCGGTTATGAGGAGGCGGGGGTGGCGGTGGAGGCATGTGGGGCTGATTGTTGATATTGCCAGCCTGCAGCTGTCCCATTGTGTGTATCATGGTCTGCATGAGCTGGTTTTGCATAGCCAATAGCTGCTCAATGTTGATAGCTCCCTGAGTAGATCCTTGTCCGATGTTGTTCTGAGGCACTCCATTGTTCTCCTCCTCATCATTGCCATCCCTCTGGTTGTGAGTCCTCACCATCTGAAGGAAAGCAATAGGTAAGAATTAGAAAACGTCCCCAACTATATGCATCAATGGATATGAAACTAAACAGCTAGCTACACTAGCCTAGGTGGACATGGCAATGCTAATGCATCCCAAAATCCTCTATTAAGCACACAAGCAAACAATATATATATAGCAAACATCACACTTAAGCAAAAACACATCGATTCCTGACTGCTCCATGTGCTCTAAAGTGTCCATTCTATCTAGGCTGTGTCCTACTGTCAACCTGTGGCTCTGATACCAATCTGTGACGCCGGGTTCTGAAAAACGAACCAAGCTAACGCATATGTGTGCCCAGGATGTTCAACACACATACACGAGTGCAATCACAAAAGAGTATACAGAAAATTTTCACAGAACAAGATTAATTAACCAAATTTTATTACACGAACCGGATTAACCTCGAATACAAGCTCTAATGAATATTAATGACAAGTTCGACTAATGCAGTGGAAATAAACTAATTAAGCAAACTAAGCAAACTAAGCAAAAGGGATAGCGCAGCTCCAATAACACCACAGGCAAGCTGACGGTAGACACGGCCTAGAACTCCGCATTATCACCATTAAACTCTCAATCCTGACCTGCAACTGTTGGGGGGGGGATTGCAAGAGTGAGTACATGTCGTACTCAGCAAGTGTGGAAAGTATGACATGTGGCTGATTTAAATGACGACAATAATAATGGCTAAGTGCTGAAAAGTACACTAAAACATTTGGAAAGCAATATATTACATGTATGTGAATAAACCCATCATAATCATAAATAATACCATAATACCAGTCCATAGTTCACCATCCTCATCCATAATTCCAGATTTCACCATTGCCAATAACCATATTCAATACCAAAAATAAATCCATAACCATCCATAACCATTACCAAACCATAACCATCCCAATACTGAGTTCCCTCTAATCATGTAGGTCATCCAGGCGCTCATAACCGGGAGCACGGCTATCATGATAGTTTATTTAGACTTTGCAGAGTTTGTACCTCTTTACCCACGTGTTTGTGATTTCATCACCCGTCGGCGACTAAAGAACCTCCCTTGTGCCAATTACACTTCCTTTGGTGTATGGCCAAGAGATCACAAAATAGCCTTTACAAAGGGATTACTAGCCTATTTAGACCCCACTGAGGTTTCATCGGTGGCGATGTCTCCCGCAGAGCACATCTTCAACCAAGGGCCCCCTCTTGAGCCATTCGGATCCCAGGGTAGTCCCACCAATCATCAACAAATCCAATCCGACTACCCCTTCCCCGAGCATCCGCAATGGTCCAAACAGCACTAGCAAAGCCCTAATTAATCAGCTACGCCGCACCCATACCTGGCCTCGTGGTGGCACTATAGTCCTGGCTTATTCTCGCATGAACCGGTCCTTAGATCTAAAGCAAGCAAACCACCATAACATCCAACCCATCCACATACCAGGCTTGCTCAGATCACCCATCACCATACCGTATCGACCAGTTCACATTAACCAAAATATCATCAATACATAATTAAATGTGTAGTGTTGTTTTCCATCCCAATTAATTAAGCGAAGCAAAAAGGTAAAAAGCCCTTCCCGACTCTCTACCATATATTCCAGGTGACAAGGGTGGTTAAACAAATCTAGTAAACTTCCTACCATAGGATTCCCATCAAATTGACACAAGCATGCAGTTTTGCAGACAAAACATTTATTTAAAAAAAACAGGATCAATATGCTTCAAGGACACTTGCCTTGCTCTTGCTGTTGATTAGGGTCAAAGCCTTCAAACTCTTGATGCTGTAGGTCCTCCGCGGCACTTTCTAGCGCAAATCCGTCTAATGGACACAATAAACATACAAGACAAGAAACACAATCAAAGAGTGCACAAATATTACTCAATATGACATGACATGCATGATTGATGCAAATGTAAGGTATAACTTGTTACTAGATTGCTTTTAATGATAACTAACTAGTTCTAATAGCTTTTAACAAGTTTATACAGGTTTGGAGTTGATTAGATCAAATTTTAGAACCAATTCAACATAATTTAACCAGGAAGATCGGACTAGTCCGCTAGGGACCGGACAAGTCCGCCCTCTGCGAGATCGGCAGATTAGGGTTTTCTAGATCGACGTAAATTCGCAGATTAGGGGTTGAATTCTCGTAAGGAAAAGAGAATAGAAGGTATACCAGGTGTTTAGAACTCCAATGAACCAAGAAACTTGGAGGTAACACTTGGATCTTGATGATCTAGGGTTGGTGATGTACTTGGAGATGAATTGGTGGTGAAGGACGAAACATGGTGGAGATATTGATCCTCTTTCGTTTCCTCCTCTTCTTCTTCTTGTTTGGGATCTTCTCCTCCCTCCTTGATGTTGGCTCCCCACGAACTAGGGTTTGGGTGGCTGGAAAAGAGGCAAATAGATGTCAAACCAAGGGGTGGGGTTGTTTATATAGAGGTGGAGGCTAGGGTTAGATGAATTTCGAGTTTGGGATGAGTAGAGGCCGGTTTAGAGTCCCACATGGGCTCTAAAAGAGTTGGTCACGACGTCCCTAGGCCCACTTAACGTGAAACCCAAGAAACAAGTCGTAAAACAAAACATCAATCTCAAAGTCACGAAATATCGGACAAGTCCGGACAGGACCGGACTAGTCCGAAGTCGTCCAGAGAGAAAATCGGACAAGTCTGGCCAAAAATGGGACAAGTCCGAATTTGAACAGAGAGGAAAACGGACATGTCCGCTGGAACACCGGACTAGTCCGGAAAAGTCCAGGGACTTAGCAAATTTCCAAGGATTCATGGAATATCGGACTAGTCCGCACAAAATCGGACAAGTCCGAAAGTTTCCAGGGGCAGAATTGGACTAGTCCGCAGCAAAAACGGACAAGTCCATTTTTAGTCAGAGAGAAATCGGACTAGTCCTCAACAAAACCGGACTAGTCCGCACTTTCCTACATTTTAAGTGCGGTTTTGCTCCAAATCAATTTTAAACTTGTTCCTCTTGTTATGGGTTAATGTTAAACATGTATATGAGTGCATGTAGGGCATGATGCTTGAAAATGAGGGTGTTACACTAATCATCGTCACCTTAGAGTGTGATTGCTCCATGAGATGAGGTTTCTACTACAGTGAAGGGACCTTCCCATTTACTCCTAAGCTTCCCATGTCCAAAGAGTTTAACCCTAGAATTGAAGAGTAGAACTTCATCTCCAGGTTTGAACTCTATAAGCGTAATCCTTTATGTGCCATCTTTTGGTTCTTTCCTTGTAAATTTTGGCACTATGGTACACTTTATATCTCCACTCTTCCAACTCAGAATGTTGCTTCAATCGGTGTTTTCCTATTTCATTAAGGTCCATGTTCAACCGCTTGATGGCCCAATAGGCTCTATGTTCCAACACTAGAGGAAGATGACAAGTCGTCCCATAGAAAAGTTGGAAAGGAGACATGCCGATGGGAGTTTTGTAGGCAGTACGATATGCCCACAATGCTTCTGGTAGCTTATGCTTCCATACCGTTCCCATTTCCAAGAGGGTCTTTTGCATAATATTCTTAATTTGCTTATTAGATGTTTCTGCTTGACCACTTGTTTTTGGGTGGTATGGAGTAGCAATGTATGCTGGACACCAAGATTCCTCAAAAAGTTCCGGAAGGTCTTATATATGAAATGAGACCTCCATCACATATGACCATACAGGGAGTGCCAAAGCATGGCAAAATGATATAATGGAACATTTTCCTACCTTGTTTGGAATCAACATTTTTGCATAGTAAATCTTCTACCCATTTGGACACATAATATACAGCCACCAAAATGTACTCACAATCATAGGTCCTAGGGAAAGGTCCCATGAAATCAATACCCCACACATTAAATAATTCCACCTTGAGATTATAAGTTAAGGGCATCGCATTGCGAGCTGAGATTCCTCCATGCTTTTGGTAGTTCTAACATCTGCAAATGAATTCTTTTGTATCTTCCTACATGGAAGGCCATTAGAATCCACTTTGCCAGATCTTTGACTGGGTACGGTAAACACCGTAATGACCACCACAGGGGCTAGCATGGTATTTCTCAATAATCTTGGTGCCTTCAATTGATGGGACACACCATCTAAGAAGGCCATCGACACAAACTCGATAGAGGTATGGGTCATCCCAAAGGTGTCTACGACTCTCATAGATGAGTTTCTTTTTGTTTTCCCTTGGTGGTACGTAACCCATGACCATGAAGTTCACAATATCCGCATACCAAGGGTGAGAGTTAGTCACCTTGAGAAGCATATCATCTCGTAGGAAGTCATTGATAGGAATGTCCATGGTTTGGGTGACTTCCATACGTGAGAGATGATCTTCCACGGAATTCTATACTCATTTCTTATCCTTGATTTCTATGTCAAACTATTGGAGTAGGAGAATCCAACGGATTAGCATTGGTTTAGAATCCTTTTTGGTGAGCAAATACTTCAAGGCAGCATGGTCTATATAGACTATGACCTTGGCTCCAACCAAATAGGACCTAAACTTATCGATAGCAAAAACTATAGCCAAGAGCTCTTTTTCAGTTGTGGCATAATTGAGTTGAGCTCCTGTTAGATTTTTGCTAGCGTAGGCTATTGCATGATGCTTTTTATCTTTGGTTTGGCCTAGGACCGCACCAACAACAAAATCACTAGTGTCACACATGATTTCGAATGGCAGCGTCCAATTAGGAGGTTGAATGATTGGAGTTGAGATGAGTGTCTTTTTGAGTGTATTAAATGATTTAAGACGTTCATCATCAAAATCAAAAGGAGCTTCCTTAGCTAGTAGGTTAGTGAGAGGTCTAGCAACTTTTGAGAAATCTTTGATGAACCGCCGATAGAACCCCGCATGACCTAGAAAGTTGCGGATTCCCTTAACATTGATAGGAGGTGGAAGTTTTTCAATGACCTCGATCTTTGATTTTTCCACCTCTATCCCTCTCTCAGAAACTAAGTGTCCAAGAACAATGCCTTCACGGACCATGAAAATGGCACTTTTCCCAAATTAGTACACGGTCCTTCTCTTAGCATCTTTGTAAGACCTTGTCTAAATTTTTCAGACAATGATCAAAAGTTTTTCTATAGACGGAGAAATTGTCCATGAAAACTTCCATGATGTCCTCAATCATGGCGGAAAAGATAGACATCATGCATCTTTAAAAAGAGGCAGGAGCATTACACAATCCAAAGGACATACACCAGTAGGTGTAAGTTCCATAGGGACATGTGAACGTGGTCTTACTTTGATCGTCAGGATGGATTGGGATTTGATGATAACCCAAATACCCATCAAGGAAACAAAAGTAGGAGTGTTTTGCCAACCGCTCTAACATATCATCAATGAAGGACAGTGGAAAATGATCCTTCCCTGTAGCCTTGTTAAGTTTTCAGTAATCTATGCACATCCTCCAACCCGTGACGGTTTGTTGAGGAATTAATTCATTTTTCTCATTTTGAACGACCGTCATACCTCCCTTTTTAGGCACAACTTGAATTGGGCTGACCCATTCACTATGAGGGACAGGGTAGATAATCCTGGCATGCAGAAGTTTCAAGACTTCATTCTTGACAACTCCTCACATCGCATTATTTAATCGCCTTTGAGGTTCCCTTGAGGGAATACTCTCAGGGTCAGTGGGAATGCGATGGCTGCATAACACTGGACTAATCTCCTTGAGATCCTCTAATGAATAGCCAAAAATAGCCCTATGCTTTTCTAACATGGCAATGAGTTTGAGTGTCTCATCATCTGCAAGCTTGTCACTTATGATGATACGAGCTTCTAAATCGGCATTTAGAAAGGATAACATAGGCCTGAAGGTATATTTTTTAACTCAACAGGAGGTTTTGGGAAGAACTCTTCTTTTGGTAATTCAATTGCCTCCTAAAACTCCTCCTCTTGGGTGAAATCTTCTTTTCCTTCAATTTGAGGGGGTCCTATGAATTGAAGAGTCCAAACCTTGAATGTAGCCTAGAGGGGGGGGGTGAATAGGCTTTTTGAACTTTTCGTCGGAACCTGAAATACTTAGCAACCTGATCAAACACAGAGAAATCGGACTAGTCTAATAGTGTGCGGACTATTCTGGTGTATGCGGACTAGATCGATCAAGTTCAATCGATGATTTCGATCCAAGTACTCTCTGCAGTGGAAATTGAGTTATAAATGGAGTCTATTGCTTCAATGAAACTAGATATGACACAAGTTAACTTTAGTTTCAAAGTTTTAACGTAAGTTGAACAAGATCGAGCAAACCCTAGATCACAATGAATAGTAAGAACAAAAGAAATGACACAATGATTTTTATCCCGTGGTTCGATTCCACAGAGGAATCTACGTCCACGTTGAGGAGCCCATGGAGGACCGGGTCTTTACCAACCCTACCCTCATCGAATCGCCACAGAGGCCGATTCTCTTCCACTAATCACAAAGGGGGTAAATAACCGTGTTCAACGGGCATTCTCACAAGTTGAGGGCTCCCCAAGATTTACAAATTGAAGCACCACCAAACACACTCGAAAAGTATGCAATGAAACAGCGAGAGTGTGTGAGAGAATAAAACCCAAGAGCTCAAGATGTGAAGAACGTGTATCTCCTTTGATCTATGGTTAATCCTCAAGGATTTGATCTTTCTTTCATTTGATTGTGTGGAGAGACGTGTTTTCTGGGCTCTTGGAAGGTGTGACGGCGCAGGGGGTCGAGAGTGTTTTATTAGGGGTCGTGCACCTCTTTTATACTAGGGTTTTCAAAGGTTATTGTTAGGATTTATAAAGTCCGAACAAGTCCATGGTGGACTCCGGACTAGTCCGGTGTGCGGCGTTTGGGAAACCCTAAGGGCTCGTTTGGGTGCTCGGGCTAAAAAACCTAGGAAAGCAAATCCCCAATGTGATTTTGCCAATCCCTGAGTAAAATTCTTCCTAGAGGTTTACGTTCCCTGTGTCCATTTGATAACAAGAGGTTAGATATCCCGGAATACAAAAAATACTCTAAAAATCAGAAAAAATCAAGTAAAACTCAGAAAAAATAATAATATACAAAAAATGATTGGACTCATGCATTCAGAAAAGTGATGAGAGCATCATTACACATGACAAGGTGGGAACAAACACCAAATAAGCCTACAATTTGGCAATGCTTGCTTTAATACATCACTTCATTAACATACATATTTGTTGCAGAAATCATAATAAATATTACATTCTCCTAAAAATATTATAGATCCATAATTACATGAGCCATTTTGACAAGTAAATGAACATAAGACAATGTTGTAACTGTAACCCCGTATGCCTTTGATGTCTCACGTTGTTCTTCAGCTTCAACCTGATTAAAGGCACGTGTAGAAAGAAACATCAGACAGACAAAACATTAGAGATCCGAATGTCGTTGAGAGTATGAGCGGTAATTACTGCATGTACAAAACACAAGATCAAAAATGGAACTAAATGATAATAGCATAAACAATGTTTTCAAGTTTCTTGACTCAGACTCAATCCATAGCTTAATGGAAAAAAACAAAAGCTTGCCAGCTCAACTGGGCCATAATCATAGCTTAACATTAAAAGAACACAAGCACAACATGGCACTATTATAACTTAAATCAAGTTAGCTAAGCAAATATATCAAAACAGAGCAGATGTCTTAATTCACATAAGCAAAGATATCATCTTTTTTTTCAAAAAAAAAACACCACATAAAAAACACGTACAGCAAACAATCACATGTTTCCTAGTTACCAGTAAACTAAACTAGATGAAATAGAACTTAATTCAGCCGTTGGCCCAATGAGAACTCTACTGAACTGAAAATCATTCATTTGGGTTTACAGGGTGATCATCAAATAGCAGATGCAATGTCCTTACTTCCTAGTATAGCTCAATTATCAAAATGTGGTGCGAATGAAAAGTCTATACTCATATTGGTGCAGTTAGACTTTCAGAAATTGAATGCGGTAAGCACCAAGAAACTTCTATTACAGATATGAGAAAATTGTTTTTTTTTCTAATTGATTTTTTCCAGTATGACGATGGGATGTTTATATTTCTATACTTAACACTATACTTCTAGTAACACTATGTAATGAAAATGTGCAGTAGGAATGCAAGGTAAAAGAGGCAGTTAAGTTTTTCAAATTTCCATTTTTCAAGCAGGGTCAAACCACCGGTACCTATGATTCCCTTCCTTAATACAACAACAACAAGCCAAGTTCAGACTACGATACAGATAATCCATACGTATAAATATAGCTGTATACAAACGATTAACCAACAGCCTATAGCTGAGGATTAATGTACAATCAACAGACTCGTGACATGTCTCTTGGAGCATCAACACTTGGATAATATGTTCTGAATTTGATTTCGTGAAATTCCCCTTTTCGTTGTCAGCCAAAACGAGATCTCGTGACAGGGTTCAGCAGCACAAAGTAAGATGATGAACTATTTCATCTACTATAATACAACGCCAGATCTCCTGACCATCGTTTTCAAAAAAACAACTTTAATTAGATCCAGTAGGGAGTCGGAGTGGTGGAGCGGTGGTACCTGCATCTGCTTGTCGCTGGCAACATACCCACATATGAGCGGTGCGGAGAGGGGCTACGGGCGAGCGGCACAAAGTCGTCGGGGAGGTGGTGGGTGCAAGTGAGCGCAGCAGTAGTGCGGATCCAGGATGGAGGCAGGCGCGGCAGCGTGGATATGGATTGCGAGGCGAGTAGCAACGCGGATCGGAGGTGGGAGGCGAGTGACGACACGGATCGGAGGTGCGAGGCGGCCGACGTGGGGTGAGGTGGCACGAAGTCGGGGGCAGGCGAGCGGTGCGGGGGGCACGCGAGCGAGAAAGGGTTTTCTCGCCCGACCTTGCGAGGCCGGGGCGGAAATGCCCGTGCTTCCGCGCGGATCGGATTGGGAAAATTGGCTGCCAAGTGCGTCTAGGGAAGTTTTAGCACGGGGCTTTTTTGAACCGAGGAATGGGTCGGGATCCCTCCGGGATCCTGGGCTGCCAAAAGAGCCCTAAGTGTCCTGAATTATCGGACTTGTCCGGCAACTGGCGGACTACTCCGAGTTTGTCACTGGAGATGTTCGGACTAGTTTGGCACGTATCGGACTAGTCCAGCGTAGTGAATCCCTTAGTGAATTGAGGACAAGTCCGCACTTGGAGGATTTGTTCGATTTTAGTCAGAGAGGTTATCGGACTAGTCCGGATGATATCGGACTAGTCCTTTGTCGTGAAATTTTGAGGGGCTAAGGACAAGTCTGAATTTGGGGGTGGGGACTTGTCCGATGTTGGTCAGGGGAGATTTTGGACTAGTCTGTGGAATATCGGACTTGTCCGATATTGATCAGAAGGATTATCAGACTAGTCCAGACTTTATCGGACTAGTCCATTGCGGACAAGTCCGCACTGGGAGGACTTGTCCGATCCTGGACAAAGAGATTATCGGACTAGTCCGGGGAACATCGGACTAGTCTAGACCTGTGTAAATTTGTGCAGTGAGAGTGATTTCTTTTGCTAGAGCTCTTGAGGTGTGTTTCTCCAACACACTCCATACACAAAGAGTATTCTATTCATCTCTTGAGCTCTTTTCAACTTGATTCCTCACTCTCCTTTCTTTTTGCGCTATCTTCATAATTTCATTAAAACCTGCGCTCATCTCAACAATTTGGCTAGAATCTCATTTGTTTGTCATAAATCAACCGAAACCCACAAGGGATACCTAGATGCACTTTCAATTTCCCCCTTGTTGGTTATTGATGACAACCAATTGAGATTCCACAAATATGAATAAAAATCCAGATTTTCATAAAGTGTGCACATAAGAGCTTGGAACAAATTAAGCAATGAAAACATAAGAAATATTTGTGATGAGAATGAGATAATTGACATAATCATATCAACATCAAGCACATATGTCAATTTAAGAGCAAAAAAACATAGATCATATGAAACATGAATATAGATTATATCAAGATATCATCACAGGCTTCATAAACACGACTAAACCATAATAAGAGCATAATAGCAGTTTTACAACCCAAAAGTAGCAGAATTTCAAAAGAAACACAATTTGAGCTCTCATCTCTCAAACTACTGCTAGAACTAGTGACTCCCCCTCAATCTCTCCCCCTTTGGCATCAAGGCACCAAAAATAAGGAGAGGAGGGATCTAGCAATCACTGTCGACTCACTCCTCGCTGTCGGTCCCCTCATCATCTTCATCTTTAGGCTGAGGAGGAGGAGAAGGAGCAGACCCACTCGAAGTGCCCCCAATACCAAAATAGGCAAGTTCGGAGGGAGAGAGAACTGGTAGCTTAGAGAAGTCTGAAGCTGAATCATCAGAGATACTGGGAGATCCAACAGGCTCGATCTCCAACTGCTGACAGATATTCTTAACATTTTCTTTCACATACTTCATATCTACCTTCCTTGCTTTGCTCAACTTATGAAGCTTCACTTCAGCCTTTTTGCAAGAGCCGAAGATGGCGGCCAAGTACTTCAAGATGCCTCTAGGAGACCCTTTTTGAGGAGGGGCCCTAGTAATGGGAGCAGTCCTGGCATCTCTTTAAGCTCTCCTCGGAGCCTCTTCACTTGACACATGAGATGGAGCATCTGGGAGAGTGGCTTGGGAAGGCTCTTGGGGCCTTAGAGGAGTGTGCTCTACATCCTTCACGAACTCAATTATTGTGACTTTCTCAATCATAAACATGATGTAGAGCGCATAGCCACAGGTACGGTTTGGTGTGCAGGAGATGTTCAACATATCATTCCAAATGTAGTCAAAGACATCAAACTTCCTGCTTTTGCTAATCACCTTCATCAATGTCCTCAGGTAGCCTTGGACACTCCCTGTATCTCCATACTTTGGAGCAATTGTCTTCCCGAGCACCTTGTTGAGAACCATGAAGAAGGGCTTCATGTTCTTGGTCGATGGAGGGTTGTACTTCAGGCGAGTATCATAAAGGAACTCCATCTTATCTTTCTCTAAGACACCAATGTTGTGAATGATGAGCTCATTGTTGCCAGTGTCTTCTAGGTGAAGCAATCTCGCAAACTCATCATAAGTCATGGTGTACTTGGATCCGTGAGTCATCCAAGTCACCCTTTCCTCTTCACCACTGGCAAAATAACAGGTAGCATAAAACTAAGTAATGACTTCATCATTCCAGTTGTATCTGATGGCAAACAAATCCTTCAGACCATGCCTCGCCACAGCTGCAATCATATCATCAAAGGCTGGGCAACTTTTTCTCTCAAAGTGGCTCCAGTCAATCCACTGGCTGCGGACCACCGGTGTCTTCATCATGAGATACACGGAACTATAGTAGTCCGCGTGGAAGTTGCTACAGAACCTTGCATCAACTGCCATATTGGCACTGCTGTAACAGTCAATCGTCCTGAGCTTTGAAGCCACATCGCTTCCTTTGCCATTGAATCTTTCTCCAGAGGGGTCCCTGTTCCCCTGTCTTAGAGAACTCATCCGGAGAGGGCCAATCGGACCAGTGACAATCCCTTTCTCATTGCCCTTAGCTTAGCGAGAAGCTACCGAGCTAGGGCTAGCTGCATCCTTTCCTTTGGATGCGAGCTTCTTGACCACGGCCTTTCGACGCACCTGAGGTGGAGTGGCACGAGAAATAGCATCACACATTTCTTCGCAAGTAGGACATACCTCTTCATTGTCGCTGTTGTGTTTAGCCTCCTTCATACTTGATCTTGACTTGCCCGCCATGAAGCACAAGTTTGCCAAATCATCTTCATCTTCGTCACTTCCAATGTCCACATCACTTGAGCCAAGTTCTTGAAGTGCAGAGATAAAATTGCTCACCAATTGACGTCTGGTAAAACCCTCCTTTTTCTATTTATCATTTGCAGAGGAGTGCTTCATCCTTATCTGCTTTTCATCCCAGGAAGTAGGACCTGAAAGTTTAGGGCAATCTGAACGAAAATGTCTTGTCTTACCACATTTGAAACATCGTTGAGGTCTGGAGCTTCCTCTCCTTCTAGTTCTCACATTTTGCAATGCTTTTGAGAACCTAGTAGAGAAAAGTATTAGCTCCTCCTTTGGAAACTCCTCAATCTGTTCAAGGGTTAGAGAGGACAACAAAGCAAGTCTACCAAAAGATGAAGATTGGCCAGAGCTAGGCATATCACATTGAAAAACAAATACAAGAAACTTGTTGGGGTTGTTACGTGAAATTATGTCAATTTCATGAGTTTTCAATTTAGAATAAATAACATCTAATGTAAGTGTACTCATAACAAGAGATTCAAATAGATGTGACTTTCATCTCGCAAATTGACATGTCTAATGCACTTAGTAATTACCTAGCATTTTCAGCATTTGAAAAATTGACATTGACACTACGCAAGTTGCTGAGAAGTTAGTTAAAACGAGCAAAAAGATCGTCAATTAACTCACCTGGTTGCATCTCAAAATGCATGTATTCTTTCTTGAACATGTCTTGCCTTACCTCTTTGCTCGTGTTGTATCCTTCGTGGTAGTCACAAAGTGCTTTCCACACATCGTATGCAGATCAGAGGTGTGCAACACGGTCGAAGTCTCTTTGAGTTAATCCTTGTATGATCAAGTTCCGAGCCTTGTTGTTGTTGTCGACATCTCTCAGATTTGTAGTTGTAACGTGATCGTTTGATGGCATTTCATAAGTCTTGTACACCTTCTCCAATATTTCGAAGCCTTGTGCCTGGATGAAGGCTTCCATACATGCCTTCAGGACCTGAAAATCAATACCACTAAAGACACAAGGTTTGGCGGAGTATTTCTCCATGATGATAAGTCAAAAATAAGTGAAAATCACAAATATTAGAGCACCGTGGCTCTGATACCAATTGTAGGATCGAAGACCATGTGAAAAGCTACCAGATGTGGGGGGGGGGGGGTGAATGGAAGATTAAAACTTTTTCAACAGAAGCAATGAAAACCCCTCGACAGAAAAACAATCTGTTAAAGAAATCATATGTGAGGCTAATATAAACGTGTTCCATGACAAAAGTGATATATAACATAGAGAATAGAGTCACGAAGACGATACAAAAAGAATCACTCAAATCTATCGAGAGAAACTCAAGTTACGATCGAAAGATCGAATAGAGGTCAATCTGTTCTACCGAGTAAAAAACAGTTCTGGAACACTGTAAAAAAACTCGTGTATATCAAAAAACAAAAATACAATGACCTTGAAATTTTGACAGATGATATAAAATTAAGTTGTGAAGACAACTCAAAAAGAATCATGTCAATCGGATCTGTAAAACTCGAGTTATGATAAAACCACCAAAGAAAGGTAGTGCTCTGCAGAAAACTCGACGAGAAAAACTTGTCTGGAACAAGTCGGACGAACAAGGCACAAATGTTCCTTTAAACTATGATCTTTATTCAATAGAATACAAGAGGGAAAGCCCAAAAGTGGTCTACTACGAGCTCTAGCCTCTCTTATATAACCAGCCCTTAGGCCAACCCAAACATAACTAGGACTCTAATACTAATCAATTAACGAATCGAAACTTTCCATAACAGCTAAAGACTCTTCTATACGCAGATAGAAGCAATCTTAAGACTTCCAAACACCTTAGGAATGTATCCCACATTCCTAAAACAACTCAAATTCGTGACCCACATGAAATCCTATCATAACCAACTCAAAACTTTCCATATTTGAGCCAAAAACTAGTTAGCTGCAGCCTGAGTCCATAACCTAGTCGCTTGGACCTTTCCGACCAATTCTTTACGTCCACATCTCTTCATCACGCCTCGGAACCATGTAGCCATGTCCATTCACTCCTTGCACACGTGCAAACATCTTCCAACCACGTCCATGATACCTTCATAGGCATTGTTCTTGATTCAAATATGTTGTGCGACCTCCCGATCAACTCAACCACAATTCCTTCCGAACTTGGTTGTTGAACCTCATCTTCTCCCTAAGACTAGTTCCATGGATCCCATCATCAGCCATGTCTTGAACTCAAGCAACACCTGCGCATGAATAAACAACCAATACTTCCGAGCACAAGTCCTCTACTTGACTCTCGTTAGTTCCGAAACCACAACACCTTACGTGAGCACCTCACATAAGCATGTTGCAACCCATAAAAAGAATCAACCATAACCACCAAAACATACCAAAAACTTAGTAAAAGATTACTAAGAAAACTTTCCATCAATGCAAAGCAAGTTCAAGACATTTCATAGTAAAAGCAGGAACATTGCGATCAACCTCTGAACCTTGCCAAAGCTAACCGGAGCTTGAGCCGGAGCTTACCAACGCTAGTACAACATAGCACCGGAGCTTACCAAAGCTAGTACAACCTAGCGCTGGAGCTTGCCAAAGCTAGTCGGAACTAGTGAACCCAAAAGCCGGAGCTAGAAAAACATGTCGGAGCTAACCAACATAAGTTGGACCTATCGAAACATATCGGAGCTTAACAAAGACATGCCGGAGTTGACAAAGACATGCCGGAGCTAAAGAAAAAGCTCACGGGAGCTACCCAAAAACATGTTGGACCTTGATGAAACATGTGGGTCCTACTGTCAGACCTTGGAGAAGCTCAAAGCTAGAGTCGAACCTTGATGATAAAGGTGTTTTGGTAGTATTCAAAACTTTTATCGCCATAGCCAATGTATTCAACACACATAGGTCTCACAATCTCCCCCTTGATGAATGCATTGGCAACACCACTTAAAATCCGAACATTGGCATGAAAATTTTTGAAAACAATTTCTCCCTCTTTTTGAAAAACATATTTACCCCCTGAGAAGAATCGTGCAATCGTGCCAAAAACACTTGTGAATATGTGCAACGTGTGATCAGTTTCTCCCCCTTTGACAATGTATTCAACAAGGTACAAAAGAGAAGTTTTAATTGTTATGAGCATATTATAACATATACATATAAAAAAAATCTCATCCAAGTCATACTATCAAGTAACTTACACTATCACAACAATGAGATACCTAAAGTAGTGTAAGCCATGCAAGAGATCAAATGTAATTTTCAATTTAAGCAAGTCATGATCTCACAAACTTTACTATTTCAATACTGGAAAGCATGACACTTGTTGATGCAATTTTTTATTTAAAGCACAAATTTTTAACATATGACATTAGCAAGAGATTATATGCCGCATCTGCATTATTCTAACCAACCAAGCCAAGCCTATGTCATTTGACAATCAGAAGCTTGAGGACATGATTTTAGTCATACACAACTTCTTCCAAGTTCATATCTAAGTGCAATGATAAGCCATCTCAAAAAAATAAATGCGATGCATGCATATTCTCTTGATCTTTTCTCATTTCTATTTGTTCATAAAAACTCAACATGTGAGTTGATTACTTGATTAATTCTTTATGATTAAAAGCACATGTGAGCATGCAACAAGTTCAAAATAGCAAGAAAGATCGACCATGACCAGATTTAGTGTAAGTAATTATTCCAATTACTAGACATGGCAAAAACTACAAAATGTATAACACGAGTAATGTAGTAAGAAGTTTTAGCATGTAAAAGGAATAACAAAGTCATATATGTATGAAATACTATACTTATATTATTTTAATTTCAGATTCACCCACAGACTTCTCAAGTTTCAAAACTCCCCCTCAATGTAAGCCATGAGGATGCATAACCCCTATTTCACTAAGAATGAAACAAAAACGAGTGAAATCCAAAGGTTTTGTAAAAATGTCACCCAATTGTTGTTCGGTATCTACATGGTGAAACACAATGTTTCCTTTTTCAACATTATCATGGAGAAAGTGATACCTAATGTCAATGTGCTTAGTTCTAGAATGTTGCACGGAGTTTTTAGCAATGCAAATGGCACTAGTGTTATCACAAAACAGTGGAACACTATCTAGATCAACCCCATAGTCCATAAATGTTTGAACAATCCAAAGAATTTGTGAGCAAACACTAGCAGCAGCTACATATTCAGATTCAGCTATAGATTGTGCAACTGGTTTTTGTTTTCTAAAGGACCAAGCAACAAGTGAATTACCAAGAAAGTGACAAGCACCGGAAGTACTTTTCCTATCAATCCTACAACCCCCAAAATCAGCATCCGAAAAAGCTTTCAAAGTAACAGTTGAGGAAGAAGGAAGAAAAATGCCAACTTCTTGAGTTCCATGTAAGTACCTGAGAATCCTTTTGACGGCTTGATGATGTGAAGCACGTGGGGAGGCTTGAAACCGTGCACAAAGACATACGCTAAATTGTATGTCCGGTCTTGATGCTGTGAGGTACAAAAGTGATCCGGACATGCTTCTATATTTTTTTTGATCCACGGGTTCACCATCTTCATGAATTTCAAGAGTTTGGATCGCAAAACCTGGACCGTGTGACTCGTTTGTGCAAGCTTCCAATAATTTGTTGTGGAGGATGACTTTTGAGAACCCGGAGGGGAGTGGACACTTCACAAGCTTCTTCTTCTTCATGTTCATCACAAATCTATGAGCTTGTGACTTGAGGAGGATCTAGACCAGCAATGGTGGTCATCGGTGCTAGCCGTGAATCAAATTCAGGAGCTGGAACAATGTCATTAGCTGCTGAATTTTCGGGCAGCAGCACCACTTCTTCCTCATCTTCAACAAAAATGCTCTCCCCCTGCGGATATGGATCCGGACCTGCAATGTTTGAGCTAGTACCTGTGCTAGCTTCATCAAAAGACACTTCACAAGTCTCCACAATTTTGTTAGTGTCAAGTATAAGCACACGGTAGCCTCTAGTATGAGATGGATAACCATGAAACATGCCATCAATGGATCTAGGTTCAAATTTATCAAAATTACCATGTTTCTTAACAAAGCATTTGTAACCAAAGACCCGAAAATGTGTAACACGAGGTCTATGTCCAAACCGGAGCTCATATGGTGGTTTACCTAGCTTAGCGCGCAAGAAAACACGAATTGAGACATAGCAAGCGATTGCAATCGCATCAGCCCAAAATTTCCTAGGAGTTTGATATTCATCAAGCATAGTCCTAGCCATTCCAACTAAGGTTCTGTTCTTTCTTTCTACAACACCGTTTTGTTGGGGTACATATGGTGAAGAAAATTGATTATCTATTCCATTTTCAGCACAAAAGTGATCAAAAAATTGATTTTTAAATTCGGTTCCGTTATCACTTCTAATTGCTTTTAAGTATCCTGGGTGATCAGTTGATAATCTAAAAAATAAAGTTCTAAAGTGACTAAAAGCTTCATTCTTATATGCCATAATGTAAACCCAAGAGTATCTAGAATAATCATCAATAATCACAAGAACATACCATTTACCTCCGAAGGATTTAACACGTGAAGGTCCTACGGTGTCAAGGTGCAAAATTTGACCTTGTTCAGTTTTCATGATCATTGTGAGAGGAGTATGTGAACCTGCAATCATCTTATCATGTCTACAAGAAGAGCACACAATTTGTTTGTCCCCTTTAAGCTTAGGCAACCCACGTATGCGATCAAGAGCACTAACATGTGTTAGATGATCAAAGCCTACGTGACCAAGTCTACGATGCCAAAAATATAAGTCCTTTGAATCATTAGCAACTAGACACCTATGCTTAGAGGAATACATATCAAAATCAGCTTTAAAAACTATTCCGAACTGAGACATGTTAAAAATAAGCTCACTATTTGAATTTACATCTTTGCAGTAATTTTTAGTGAAAGTAATTTTCAGATTTTCATCCAGCAGTTGTGAAACAGAAAGCAAGTTGTATTTCAAGTTTTTAACAAGTGCAACATCCTTCAAAGTGTAGGGATCATTTACTCTTACCGAACCCTTAGCAATTATAGGAGTTGAAGAATTATCGGCAAAAGTAACATTCTCTACACGTGACACAAAAGAGAGGGAGGAGAACCATTCTTTGTTACCGGTCATGTGGCGTGAGCAACCTGAATCCACAATCCAAATGTTCTCCTTCCTCAAACGTGTAACCTACATACAAGAACAATACGTCGATGACTCAATACCGGGGTTAGTCAAAAGGCATTTAGGAATCTAGTATTGAGTCACACGACGTCCAGCAGGAATAACACGCGAAAGCTGAGATAAAACAGCAGGTTTATTAGCCAAAGCTTGAGGATTTTTGTACCCAACTACTGTACTACGAGATGTTACATGTGTAGCACGAAAAACAGTAGGTTTGGAAGCAAACTTTGCATGTATTCGACTCATTACAGCAGATTGCATGTTCCTATCATTCAATTTAGCAAGTGCAGCAAATTTTGCATGAAAGTTATGAGATCTAGCAATTATTCTTTCCTTTTTCTATTGTTTAGCTAGTCTATAACAAAAATCTATGACATGACCATCTCTACCACAGTAGGTACAATGAAATTTAACTTTGTGTTCATGTCTAGATGAGCAAGCAACATTTTTATTTTAAACCGAATGAGACAACACTGTTGCAGATTTGAAAACAACTTTGTTTTGTTTAGGAACTCTTTGCATCAAACCACTTCCTAATGACTTTACAATTTTTGGTGGATGTGCCTTAGCATGAGCATGAGAATCAAAACCTAAACAAGTTTTATCATTGCAAGACTTGGAAGAATTCAACAGCAAGTTTAGATTCTTATTTCTATTACAAAATCAATCTAATCTCCTATGCATGTTATCAAGTTTCTTAGACAAGTCTAGGCAGTTTTGACATGACGTTTTTCCTTTTAGTTTACAATTGGAACAATATTTAACTTCATGAGAACGTAAAGCATTGTTCAATATAGAAATTTCATTCATAGCATCTTGTAGTTTCTTATCGTGATCATCACAAGTAGAACAATGCAAATCAATTGTAGAACAGCTAGCATCTTTCATGTTTTTATCATTAAGTGCAGCAAGCTCTCTGTTCTTTTAAATTTCTAACTCAAGTTTATCAAGCGTGGTGGTGTGCGCACTTCTTAATGAGGACAATTGTTCATTATATTAAATCAGATGAAGAACAAGAATCATCGCTAGGAATCAAGGATTTGAAACGATTAATTTCAGATTCTAGTGACTCAATTTTAACATCATTGTTCTGAAGCTTTTTGTCCTTTTTCTTAACTATAACAGTGGCACGAGAAATAGCATCACACATTTCTTCGCAAGTAGGACATACCTCTTCATTGTTGTTGTTGTGTTCAGCCTCCTCCATACTTGATCTTGACTTGCCCGCCATGAAGCACAAGTTTGTCAAATCGTCTTCATCTTCGTCACTTCCAATGTCCACACCGCTTGAGCCAAGTTCTTGAAGTGCGGAGATAAAACTGCTCACCAATTGATGTCCGGTAAAACCCTTGTTTTTCTTCTTATCGTTTGCAGAGAAGTGCTTCGTCCTTGTTTGCTTTTCATCCCGGGAAGTAGGAGCTGAAAGGTTTGGGCAATCTGAACAAAAATGTCGTATCCTACCACATTTGAAACATCGTTGAGGTCTGGAGCTTCCTCCCCTTCTAGTTCTCAGATTTTGCAATGCTTTTGAGAACCTAGAAGAGAGAAGTACTAGCTCCTCCTCTGGAAACTCCTCAATCTGTTCAAGGGTTAGAGAGGACAACAAATCAAGTGTACCACAAGATGAAGATTGGCCGGAGGTAGGCATATCACGTTGGGAAACAAATGCAAGAGACTTGTTGGGGTTCTTACGTGAAATTATGTCAATTTCATGAGTTTTCAATTTAGAATAAAGAACATCTAATGTAAGTGTAATCATGACAGTAGATTCACGAATAGATGTGACTTTCATCTCCCAAATTGACATGTCTAATGCACTTAGTAATTGCCTAGCATTTTCAGCATCTGAAAAATTGACATTGACACTATGCAAGTTGATGAGAATTTTGTTAAAACGAGCAAAGAGATCATCAATTAACTCACCGGGTTGCATCTCAAAATGCATGTATTCTTTCTTGAACATGTCTTGCCTTACCTCATTGCTCGTGTTGGATCCTTCGTGGTAGTCACAGAGTGCTTTCCACACATCGTATGCAGATCGGAGGTGTGCAACACGGTTGAAGTCTCTTTGAGTTAATCCTTGTATGATCAAGTTCCGAGCCTTGTTGTTGTTGTTGACATCTCTCAGATTTTTAGCTATAACTTGATTGTTTGACGGCACTTCATAAGGTTTGTACACCTTCTCCCATATTGCAAAGCCTTGTGCCTGGATGAAGGCTTCCATACGTGCCTTCCAGACCTAAAAATCAATACCCTAAAGACACAAGGTTTGGCAGAGTATTTCTCCATGATGATTAGTAAAAAATACGTGCAAATCATAAAGATTGGAGAACCGTGGCTCTAATACCAATTGTAGGATTGAAGAGAACGTGAAAAGCTACCATAGGGGTGGGGGGTGAATGGTAGATTAAAACTTTTTCAACGGAAGCAAATAAAACCTCTCGGCAGAAAAACGATCTGTTAAAGAAATAATATGTGAGGCTAATCTAAATGTGTTTCACCATGACAAAAGTGATAAATAACAGAGATAATCAAGTCACAAAGACTATACAAAAAGAATTACTCAAATCTGTTGAGAGAAACTCAAGTTATGATCGAAAGAACGAACAGTGGTCAATCTGTTCTACCGAGTAAAAAACAGTTCTGGAACACTGTAAAGAAACTCGTGTAGATCAGAAATCACAAATCCAATGACCATGAAATCTTGAAAGATGATAGAAAATTAAGTTTTAAGACAAACAAAAAAGACTCAAGACAATCGGATTTGTGAAACTCGAGTTATGATAAAACCACCGGAAAAAGGTAGTGCTATGCAGAAAACTCGACGAGAAAAACTTGTCTGGAACAAGTCGGACGAACAAGGCACAAAAGTTCCTTTAAACTACGATCTTTATTCAATAGAATACAAGAGGAAAATCCCAAAAGTCGTATACTACGAGCTCTGGCCTCCCTTATATAACCAGCCCTTAGGCCAACCAAAACCTAACTAGCACTCTAATCCTACTCAATTCACGAATCAAAACTTTTCATAACTGCTCAAGACTCTTCTATACGCAGATAGAAGCAATATTAAGACTTCCAAACACCTTAGGAATGTATCCCACATTCCTAAAACAACTCAAATTCGTGACCCATACGAAATCCTACCATAACCAGCTCAAAACTTTCCATATTTGAGTCAAACACGACTCAGCCGCAGCCTGAGTCCATAACCTAGTCGGTTGGACCTTTCCGACCAATTCTTTACGTCCACATCTCTTCATCACGCCTTGGAACCATTTAGAAACATCCATGCACTCCCTGCACACGTGCAAACATCTTCCTACGACATCCATGATACCTTCATACGCATTGTTCTTGATTCAAACATGCTGCGCGACCTCACAATCAACTCAACCACAATTCCTCCCAAACTTTGTTGTTGTACCTCATCTTATCCCTAAGACTAGTTCCATGGATCCCATCATCAGCCATGTCTTGAACTCAAGCAACGCCTGCACAAGAATAAACAACCAATACTTCTGAGGACAAGTCCTCGACTTGACTCTCGTTAGTTCCAAAACCACAACACCCTACGTGAGCACCTCACATAAGCATGTTGCAACCCATAAAAAGAATCAACCATAACCACCAAAAAACACCAAAAACTTAGTAAAAGATTACTAAGCAAAATTTCCATCAATGTAAAGCAAGTTTGAAACATTTCATAGTAAAAGCAGGAACATTGCGATCAAGCTCTAAACCTTGCCAAAGCTAACCGGATCTTGAGCCAGAGCTTACAAAAGCTAGTAGAACCTAGCGCCGTAGCTTACGAAAGCTAGTACAACCTAGCACCGGAGCTTACCAAAGCTAGTACAACCTAGCATTGGAGCTTGCCAAAGCTAGTCGGAACTAGTCAACCCAAAAGCTGAGGCTAGAAAAACATGTCGGAGCTAACCAACATAAGTCGTACCTATCAAAACATATCGGAGCTTAACAAAGACATGCCAGAACTAAAGACAAAGCTCACCGGAGCCATCCAAAAATATGTTGGACCTTGACAAAACAAGTCAGACCTATTGTCAGACCTTGCAGAAGCTCAGAGCTAGAGTCGGACCTTGATGATAATGGTGTTTTGGTAGTATTCAAAACTTTTATCGCCATAGCCTATGTATTCAGCACACATAAATCTTACACACTGAACACGTGGCAAGACTGGAGCTTCCCAATGAAGGGAGTTAGGTCCGACCTTGTGTTACACGTGGCGGTGCTGGAGCTACCCAAACAAGGGAGGCAGGTCCATTGCTATGTAACACGTGTAGCCTTCGAAAGTCTTGAACTCAGACGGGTGTAACTCCTTAGCATTTTTTGAAGTATCATGGCATACCCGATATGCATGGTACCAACAGTGGCCCTCGGGCCCACCTCTAGGAAAAAAACCTTTGGGTTAAGTTATTCTACCAGAGGTGGGGCCATCTTCGATTCCCGCACTGTGGCTTCAAAGGTCTTTTGGTGTGCTGTTGGGACGATGATTCACTGTTAAACCATTGCCGCGTGGCTTCTTTTGAATACAGTAGATGAGATCTTGCGTGCAGATCTTAGACAATTGAAGGTCGCCGATTCTCAATACGAAAATCATATCGGTTCTGAGCGCCCTCTCAGGTCGCCGCCCTCGGGCTTCCAACTTCCCATCATGGCAACAGTTGACCTGGGGAAATAACTTCGGCCTTTCCACCAATGTGAACCTGGACCCATTCATCATTGATAGGGTATATTTTTGAAAATGGTGATCCCTTTGTGGTTTATATCCAAGCATTGCGGAGGCTTACTTAAGAAGGAAAGCTCGCCCGATTTGAGGACTCTTTATGCTTTCAATCGAACTTGCGCTCAGAGCCTCCCTAACTTCGCATAGCCTTTCCAACTTTCGCTCCGCTTTGCCGTGACGGAGTTGGGTCTTCTCCGCAGCAAGATCAAGACCAACGAAGATCTGTCGAGGGTCCGGACCTACATGGGGCTGGTCTAGCAATTCTTGCAACCGCGACATCTGCTTCGGCAGGCTCCCCTTCAAGAAAGAGCACACCGGAGAGATGGTGTACTTCTCAGCGTACGCCATGGTGGGTCTGATCCCACCTTTGTCAACCTTTCTATTGATGCTGCTGGATTTCTACGGCCTCCAGCTTTATCATCTCGGCCCCCACTCCCTCTTTCTGGTGGCGACCTTCGTCCACTTCTGCGAAGATGTGGGTGGGCGTGCCTCCTTCATTGAGCTGTTCCGAACCTTCTTCACAGTCCACACCACCGGGAAGGGGACAGAGTTGATTGGCTTCTACTACTCCGTGAAGCGCAAGAATTGCCCCTTCAAGTACTTGAACACTTTCCCCTCAGGCAAGTGGGACTACTAGAAGAAGGACTGGGTAATCATCGCAGTGGAGGAGCACAAGAGGTTGGAGCTGCCCAAGGGCCTTCCCAATGTCGACATTGATGCCTGGAATGTAGTTTCGGAGCTGTCGGAAGTGTACAAGCCCATCCTAGAAAGGATCCAAGAATGCGTAGACGGAGGAGTGAACCCCTAGATGGTCTTCGGCAAGTTCTTTGTGAACAGGTGGGCTCCGCTGAAGACTAGGGAGTGGCTCGCATGGGCTTTCAATAGTGAAATGGATCATGACCGAATTGAAATTGGTTTGAATACCAACTTGGATGAGGAATCTTTGAAGTTCCATCTCAAGAAATTTAAGAATGGAGTTATTTCCCACGATGCCTTGGCTCTATCGGCTGCTTTCCTGCCTCTGAACATGGTTCCAGACTTTAGCAGGGATCTCCAAAGGAGAATGCCGACATTGGATGACCTCGGCATGGTCAAGAGGCACCATACCTCTGGGGTTACAAACCCCAGAGCTTCAGAGAGGGTGGCCCCCACTGCTCCAAGCTAGAAGGTTGATGATGCTGGTAAGGGCAAGGGCAAGGACAAGGGCAAGGAGCCGGCCGAATCTTCTAGACGGAAGAGGAAGTTGAGGCATGCTGATGAGAGCTCCATTAGGTCAGCTCCAACTTCAAAAACTCCTTCTCCCTAGCAAAGCAGATCTTCAGCGGCCACGCCTCCTTCGGTGCCGGCGTCCTCAAGGAGCGCAAGCTCCGGCAAATCGACTTCGGCTCCGGTGCCAGCTGCGACCTCCAGGTCCGGTGGTCCTTCCCGGCCGAGGGAGGTCCGGCTTAGAAGACTCCAGCTGCTGCGGCTAGCTCCTGGCCGTGGTCTGAGGTTTTTGCCTTACTGAATGTGGTGAGCTCTGACTCTGGGCCTCAAAAGAAGAAATTCTATAGCGACTGGGGCTGTAGCATCCCCATGTAAGCATTATCATCTCACCTTTAGGTGCTAATCTTGTCTTTATTGTGTCTTTATTTTTCCTGATCTTTTGCTTCCAGGGTGTCGAGAAAGAAGTACGAGGCTTCAGCACCTTCTGCAGCGACTGAGGATGAGAGTGCATAAGCTCCGATTTCAACCCTTGTGCCTCCCCAAGTGGTGGCAGAAGATACGACAGCTTCAACGCTAGCTGTCATTGACTTGGATCCAGAGGAGACACCAGAAGTTCCCATGGTAGCACCAGACCACAGGGGAGAAGTTGATGAAGATGCGCCAGTGGCTGCAGCGCTGGCGACTGAAGCTCCGATGCAGGAGACAGAGATGGCAGAAGCTCTGGCATTTGAGCCGGTGGTAATCAAAGCTCCAACGCCTGTGCCGGAAGTTGTCGAAGATCTGGTTGTTGAGCCGAAAGTACCGGAAGTTCCGTCGTCTGTGCCGGAGATTATTGAAGCG
The DNA here is from genome assembly GCA_036927565.1 of Tuctoria greenei. Taxonomy (NCBI): domain Eukaryota; kingdom Viridiplantae; phylum Streptophyta; class Magnoliopsida; order Poales; family Poaceae; genus Tuctoria; species Tuctoria greenei. The sequence continues at coordinate 94,047,339 of JAYESD010000006.1, read as the reverse complement.
TAGACAACTGAGGCAGATGCAATTGAAGTGCCAGCGCCTGGGCCGGCGGTGGTGGGGGCCCTGGACGATGCTCCAATGTCCTCCCTGGAGGTGAATACTCCAGAGTCTCCCATGTTCGAGCCAGAGCAGCCAGAGGAGTCAGCGGCGGACCCTCTGCCTATAGAGCAAACAATAGAAGATCCAGCAGGTGGACCTTCAGCGTTAGCCCCGGAGGTTGAAGTTCCATCAGTGGGACCCTCCTCGGTGTTGGTAGAAGCAGAATAGCTTTTGGCGGTGTCATTAGTGCCGCAGGATCGCAGGGGACCACACTTATGGCGTGGGACCCAATTTTTATGCATGAAGACCCCTTGGAGCCAGCGGAGAAGACCTCGGCAGGTCCAGAGCCTATTCCCTTGGCGTTGTCTATCGACAACACCTGCTCCATTCTCCGTCAAGTCCAGCTCGCCTTCGACCAGGACAGCAAGGTCCTCGAAGAAGAGCGCCACACCTTAAGGCGTTGGCGCAACAGACTTCATTTCGAAACGAAGCTGGCACAGATAAGGCTTGCCGACCAATGGGAGTGGGTTGAGAAAGAGAAGGCTCAGATGGAATATTGGGGCCAGTTGCTGGAGGATAGGGAGGCCTCCATCAGGGCCGTCGACGCTAAGTCTCAGAAAATTCTCGAGCACGTCATAAAGAGCAATGATGCTGCTCATGAATGTCAAGACATCTTTAACACGTTGAACGAGATTCTATTGAAGCGCCGAGCGGGCCTTGATGAGAGGGAAGTGAAACTCCTGGAGATGCAGGAGGATATCTTGAATAGAGAGGAGGGGATCGCTTAGAAACTGTCTCTGAGAGATGCTGGAGTCTTTGTCCAAAAACGACGCCGAATTTGTGCTGACATGTTTCAAAAACCGAGACCCCCAACTCTGTCTGGATCTGGTGTTCGAAGGGCCCATTGCTGAATAGGAAGATGCCGCTAGGGCCAGCGTTCAAGAAGTTGCCCATAAAGTTGCCTCGTATTTCCATAGGACCTAGGACCTCCAGTAGCCAGGACCTTTTTCTTTCGCCTTTTACTGTAATCCTCATTTTGTAATCCAGTCTAGTCCATCAAAAGAATGAAATCCAAACTCCTTGAATAAATGAATTCCATTTTATGTTTGTCTTCAATGTATTGTCCTTTATCTTGTTTGGCCGCTGGTAGATGTGCTCAATTTGATTGCGAACATGTACCAAAAGGATCTGACAATGTGTTGATGACTAGAACGCTTGAAACTTGTAGCCAACACATTTAGCATTAGGTCCGAAATTTTACCTCCGACACCCCTAGGGACCCTTTGTTGTGTCAATGGTGGGCCCCCTGGAAGTTGTCAGAGCTTGGTAGATTCGACGGCGCCCACTGTCAACGCGCAGAACATTGACGACAGGCCCCCTGGAAGTTGTCGGAGTTCGATGGGTCTGACAACACCCACTATCAACGTGTAAAACATTGACGGCAGGTCCCCTGGGGTTGTCAAAGATTGGTAGGTCCGACGATGCCCACTATCAACGCATTTAACATTGACGATGGGCCCCCTAGGGTTGTTGGAGCTCGGTAGGTTCAACGACGCCCACTATCAACGCATAGAACGTTGACAGCGGGCCCCCTGAGGTTTCCCAAGATGGGTAGCTTCGACGGCACCAACTGTCAACACATAGAATGTCGACGGTGGGCCCCCTGGGGTTGTCGGAACTTGGTAGCTTTGACGGCACCGACTGTCAACGCGCAGAACGTCGGCGGTGAATCCCCTCGGTGTGATTTCTTCACCATCTTCGCTTGAATCGTCATTATGCTTCACGTCGACAGCGAGCCCCCATGGGAGTTGTCGGAACTTTGTCAGCTTCGACAACGCCCACTTTCAATGTCTGAAACATCGATGGCGGGCCTCCTCGGGTGTTGTCAGAGCTTAGTAGCTCCGGCATCTTCCACCGTCACCATTAGTTTCCCATTTTTTGTGCGCATTAAAGAAAAGAAAAACAGTAAAATACGTCCTATCGTCTATAACTCTTTTGCGACTTAGTGTTCTTATTTGAATTTTAGATCCAAAGGAACTCAATATGATGACAAGTACATTGATGTAATATCTCCAGATCTGAATGCCTTCTGGACTCGCCCTACTGAGGCCTGCCAGAATATAGGTAGATTGGCATACTTAGGGTGCTTGACGAGGCTAAGTCGATAGCGCACTCTGGACCTAACACTATCTCTGGCGTTCAGGCGTGTCACTACAAGGATTCCATCCTGTTGCAACGATTGTACTGCAACAAATACTAAATAGATGCAGTAAGCTTGGTCTTTTGCCACAATTCACTAGTTCGTGGCATTAGCATCTATCGCCATGGAACACGATCGTTGCATTAGGATCTGTTGCCACGATTCACTAGTTTGTGGCATTAGGATCTATCGCCACGAATCTGTTGCCACAATTCACTAGTTCGTGGCATTAGCATCTATCGCCATGGAACACGATCGTTGCATTAGGATATGTTGCCACGATTCACTAGTTTGTGGCATTAGGATATACAGCCACGAATCTGTTGCCACGATTAACTAGTTCGTGACATTAGCATCTATCGCCACGAAACCCGATCGTTGCTTTAGGATATGTTGCCACGAGTCACTAGTTTGTGGCATTAGCATCTATTACCACGGAACCCGATCATTGCATTAGAATCTGTTGCCACGATTCACTAGTTCGTGGCATTAGCATCTATCGCCACGGAACCCGATCGTTGCATTAGGATCTGTTGCTATGATTCAATAGTTCATGGCGTTAGCATCTATCACCATGGAACGTGGTCATTGCATTAGGATCTGTTGCCACGATTCACTAGTTTGTGGTGTTAGCATCTATTGCCGCGTAACACATCTTGCATTAGGAACATTTGCCACGCATCACCAGTTCATGACGATAGGATCTATCACCATGAAACTCAATCGTTGCATTAGGATCTGTTGCCACAAATCACTGGTTCGTGGCGTTAGGATCTATGGCCACGAAAACAATCGTTGCATTAGGATCTGTTGCCACGAAATACCGGTTCGTGGCGTTAGGATCTATAGCCACGGAACACAGTCGTTGCATTAGGAACTTTTGCCACGATTCACCAGTTCGTGGCATTACGATCTGTCGCCACGAAATACAAACGTTGCATTAGGAACTTATGCCACGATTCACAAGTTCATGGTGATAGGATCTGTCGCCACGCAACACTATCGTTGTATTACGATCTGTTTCCACGAAATACCGGTTGGTGGCGTTAAGATCTATCACCATAGAACATAATCGTTGCATTAGGAACTTTTGCCATGATTCACCAGTTCATGGTGTTAGGATCTATCGCCACGAAACACAAACATTGCATTAGGAACTTATGCCACGATTCACAAGTTTGTGGGCATAGGATCTATCGCCACAAAACACAATTATTGTATTAAGATCTGTTGCCAAGAAATACCGGTTGGTGGCGTTAAGATCTATCGCCAAGGAACACAAACGTTGCATTACGTAGTTCTCGTAAAGCTAGCTCACACAATACCTATATAAAAAAATCATAATCTTCGCTGTCCTCCCCCAATATTGGAGGTACAAGACCATCCTTGATATATGTATCATCATCGTCATCGTCGTCGTCATCTTCATTTGAAAGAGCTGAAGCATCACCGGTTGCTCCGTCAATGTCATTCCTATCCCATGCGGTCATATCCTCATTTATATCAGTAAGTCATCGATCATCAAATGTCTCAGCCTCCATCGTGTCAGTGACATTATTTTCACTGTCTCCAGGGGGCATGGCAAAAAGGTTTCGTGGCTTCGTTTTAATAACTGTAGCCCATATAGGTTGCTTCACACTTCTAACGTAAAAAACTTGTTCTGCTTGGGTGGCTAGAATTTAAGGCTCATACTTAAATTGAGAAATAGTAGTGTCAACATCTATCATTCTGTATCGATCCATTTTGTAGCCTCTGCTTTGGCTCTGACCGGACGAGGCTAATCAAACCATTCACATTCAAATAACAGAATCTCTTGATTTTTTTTCAAAATCAACAGAAATCATTTTCTTGATTACTCCATACCACTCATGATCACCATCCTGAACAACAACACCACTGTTTTGCGTCCGTAAATCTTTTTCCACCTCTGTTGTTCAAAAGAAGAAGCCATTTATGAATGATCGACTAAAAAAATGTGTTCGACGATCAGGTCCTCTAGATAATGCATACAAGTAATCGGTTACTTTGCCTTCTTTGTGTAATGTCGTAATCTGTACACATTAATTGGTATAAAAGGGGTCATCGATAAACCAACTTCAGAACATATGTTTCTTCAATATTTCATCAAAGTAAAAACTTGCATGTACTTACTCGTTTCTAAAACCAATAAAAAAACTCATCTCTATGGCGTTTTTCAACATCACGAGAATGAATCTTTTTCAGCTCTTCAAAATGCTCAATTAAAAGGGTACAAAATTAAATTAGTCATCTACAATAAGCATGATCCAATATAGTATAGAACATCTGAGTTATACGTAATTGATCCATGGAGCGGCCTCTTCAACATTAGAAATAATATAATGCCTGATGTTATGTAGTTGCACCATAGTAAGTTGGCCCCATTTAAACCCTTTTTCAGAATTATCAACTTCTGTAAATATATTAGACTTGAGAGAAGGTTCATTCCTAGCTGCAGCTTCATGACGTTCTGGCCTATTAAGCTTGGTGTTGAAGATATCCAAAAACTGGCTACAAAAAGTCATACACTCTTCCATAATATGTCCCTCAGCTATAGAACCCTCCGGGTGAGCTCTGTTACGTACATACCTCTTCAATGTACCAAGGTACCTCTCAGTTGGATACATCCATCTGTAAGAAACAGGTCCACCCAAGCGAGCTTCGCCAAGATGGATTCGAAGATGTACCATGATATCAAAGAAAGCGGGAGGAAGCAACATCTCAAGCTTACAAATTGTTTCAGGAAATTGTTTAATCATCTTATCCAAATCTGGTTCCGCCAATTCTTTAGAACAAATTCTAGAAAAGAATCTGCTAAACTCAATTAAAGGTTCAACAACCTTTTGAGTCAATATGTCACGTATTGCAATAGGGAGGAGCTTCTGAAATATAATATAACACTCATGAGTTTTTAGACCTGATACCTTACGTGCTGTTATGTCCACACTTCTCTTGATGTTTGAGGCATAACCATCGGGCATCTTCACATCTGCCAAAAACTTGCACAAGGTGGTCTTCTGATCTTTTTGCAAAGTATATGATGCTGATGGACAATCATACTTCCCTTTCATACCCACCGAATGTTGCTTTGGCCGTATACCCATTTCCTGCATATCAAAACGAGCTTGTAGACTATCTTTTGTTTTACCATCCATATTAAGCAATGTCCCCAATATGCTACCACAAATGTTTTTCTCAATGTGCATGACATCCAAGTTATGCCTTATTAGCAATGTCTTCCAATACATGAGCTAAAAAATATACTTTTGTTCTTCCAACTATGCCACCTATCTTCCTCAGCGTGCTTTCTCTTATTATTCGTCTGTCCAAAACTCACTTCATCAAAAGTCTCGTATTGTTGTAGTACTTTGTAACCATAGAGTTATGTTGGAGCCTCTCTATTCTCTATTTTGTTGATGAAAGAAGCTTTGTCCCGAGGCCACCGGTGATCCTGAGGTAGGAAACGACGATGACCCATGTAGTAATACTTTCGTCCATGTTTCAACCACAAGGCCTCAGTGTTTACATTGCAGTATGGACATTCTAGCCTACCTTTTGTGCTCCATCCACATAGCATTGCATATTCTAGAAAATCATTTATTGTCCACAATATAGAAGCTCGCATGAGAAATGTCTCTTTCTTTGAACTGTCGTATGTTTCAACACCATCAGACCATAATTTTTGTAGCTCATCAATCAAAGGCTGAAGATACACATCAATGTTGTTTCCAGGTGACTTTGGCCCAGGAATTATCATTGAAATCAACCAATAAGGTTGCTTCATACACAACCAAGGTGGTAGATTATAAGAGATTAGAATCACAGGCCATGTACTATAAGAGACATTCATTACTCCAAGGGGATTGAAACCATCAGATGCTAGCCCAAGTCTTATGTTGCGAGGATTAGATGAGAAATTTGGGTGAATGCTATCAAAATGCTTCCATGCTTTCGAATCTGCAGGATGGCGTAATATTTCATCATCAATACATTCTTCTTTGTGCCAGCACATGTTTGATGCCGTTGATTCTGCCATATAAAACCTTTGAAGACCGGGAATAAGAGGGAAGTATCGTAGAATCTTGCATGCTACAAGCTTCTTGGCTTTTCCATGAGGTAAAGCCTCTCTTGCATCCTCACCAGTACTATTTTTCCATCTTAATTCACCACATTTTGGGCATCGATCCAACAGAGAATAGTCCTTTCGAAATAACACATAGTCATTGACACATGCATCGATCTCTTCATAGCTCAGCCCGAGGTCACGAACAACCTTCTGAACTTTATCAAGTGTATTAGGAATGCAATGGCCCTCTGGAAGCACATATGAGAATAGTTCAAGGATCAACTCACACGCTTTTTTGCTCAAACCAGTTAAACACTTTATCTGGTACAACCTGACAATGAAGGATAATTGGGTCACCTTCTCATAACCTGGATACAACTCCTTTTTTGCATCATTTAATAAGTCATAGAATGCCTTTGCACACCCAGTTGGCTCCTGCTAGTTTATAGCATTTTTTGGATCATCAACATCTGCTGAAGTACCACCATGATCACAAATGCCTCTAAGAAGACTGGACAACATATTTTTCATAGAAGCATCATCATAAATTATCTCCTCATTATTTGTTGATTGCTCTGCAATATTTTTCTCAACTCATTTTTCTCCATGGTGTACCCAACAAGTATAATCAAATGACATCCCATTATGAAGCAAGTGAAGATGAACTTCCTTGTGTGTCCCATGGCAAATATTATGACATTTCGTGCAAGGACAAGGCTTAGTTTCTTCATCACTAGTGCCCTAGAATGCTAAATTTAAAAATGACTTCATTCCATCCTGCCACTCCTTCACACGCCTGTCTTTTCCCATCCATGTCTTATCTTCTGACATCGCTTCCTACAATTCAATCAGCGTATCCGTAAGAGGATTGAACTACAATAACATTATGTGAGCAATTGTACCTATCGTTGTTGCTCCTCCACATGCGGCGGCCGGCAGATGCTCTTCCAACAGCGTGGCGGCCGGTGGATGCTCCTCCAAGAGCGTGGCGGCCGGCGGATGCTCCTCCAAGAGCGTGGCGGCCGGTGGATGCTCCTCCAAGAGCGTGGCAGCGGGTGGATGCCCCTCCAAGCGTGTTTCGTGCAATCGGGAGAGTACCCGTTGTGGATCGAAGGGTCCGGCTGGGAGGCAGCCAGGACAAAGCGTACGTGAAGCTATCAGAGTAGACCCAACACTGGGCTGGGCCACTTGTTATTCGTGGGCTGAAACTGCACTGAGTCACTTTGTATTCCTAGGTCGAAACTGCACTGGAATGCTAGATGTTCGTCCCCATGACGCGTGAGCCTATGTATGGGCGCACGTCTCTGGCTCTAGCTATTTGTAATCTAAATAAGTTAATGTAGCAATGGGGGTGGTATTCTGATCAAAGGGGAAAATTTGGCCTCGTTATAGGAGATGTTTTTCGATAAAAGGAGATATTTTTAATTTGACAAAGGAAGGGCCCAGCGTATGCGTGGAAAAATTATGCTTATAAAAAACCGCAGTTTACATCCCTCTCGGTTATCGCAACAACTCGACGTGTCCCATCGGCTTCACTGGCAGTTTTTTAATTTGACACAGAAAGGGCCCAGAGCTTATATAAAAAAAAACATCCGCTTGGTACACGCCTCATACACGTTCCATTTGACTTCGACTGGGCAAGCGGACGATGTCGAAAGGAACGTGGTTGAGTCTTGTACGACATATTTTTTCAATCGGATGTCTGACTACAATAGCGCGCATTACCTTATATTCTCGTTGCAACGAGCTCAACTTTCCGAGGTGGGACAAATCATTCACATCTTGTCAATATCGCTCGCACGAATTCGTTACGGACACCGACCGGGTATAGGAGTAGTGGTAATGATTACGCCGCGCATGGGTATTGGGCCAGTGTTATGTTGGGGCCAGTGGTATATAGATGGTGCCACGATTAGGGCATGGCGATTGAAGACACGAGAAGGAAGTTCGTGTGGCACCATCTGAGAACGGTATGCACTTGCTCTCCGGTGCGCCGTTAAAGGAGATGTGTTTCGATAAAAGGAGAAATATTTAATTTGACACGCAGAGGGCCCAGCGTATGGGGGGAAAAATTATGCTTATAAAAAACTGCGGTTTTATCCCTCTCGGTTGTCGCAACGGCTCGAGGTCTGCCATCGGCTTCACTGACAGTTTTTTAATTTGACACGGAAAGGGCCCAGGGCTTTATCTAAAAAAACATCTACCCCGTAAAAGCCTCCTACAAGTTTGGACGACGTCGACTGTGCGAGCAGACAATGTTGAACAGAGCGTGCAGAAGTCTTGTACGACATATTTTTTCAATCAGATGTCAGACTACAATAGCGCGTTTTGCCTTATATTCTCATTGCAATGAGCTCCACTTTTCGAGGTGGGACAAATTGTTCACAGCTTGTCAAAATTGCTCGCACGAATTCGTTACGGACACCGGGTATAGGAGTAGTGGTAATGATTACACTGCGTATAGGGGCATTGGGCCAGTGTTACATTGGGGCCAGTGGTATATAGATGGTGCCACGATCAGGGAACAACGATTGAAGACACGAGAAGGAAGTACGTGTGGCACTATCTGAGAACGGTATGCACTTGCTCTCTGGTGCGTCGTTAAAGGAGATGTTTTTCGATAAAAAGGAGAAAATTTTAATTTGACAAGGAAAGGGCCCAACGTATGCGGGGAAAAATTATGCTTATAAAAACCGCGGTTTGCATCCCTCTCGGTTATCGCAACGGATCGATGTGTCCCATCAGCTTCACTGGTAGTTTTTTAATTTGAGGCGGAAATGGCCCAGGGTTTTATAGAAAAAACATCCGCCCTGTACATGCCTTATACACACCCCGTTTGATTTCAATCGGGCGAGCTCTGTTGAAATCAAATGTGGCGTGCAAGAGTCTCGTACGTCATCTTTTTTCAATCGAATGTCTGACTACAATAGCGCGCGTTGCCTTATATTCTTGTTGCAACGAGCTCAACTTTCCGAGGTGGGACAAATCGTTCACAACTTGTCAAAACCGCTCGCACGAGTTTGTTACGGACACCGCGCGTGGGCCGCGAGGGCAGACGTAGGAAATATGCCAGGTGACCAGTGCACAACCTGGGCCCAGGTGGTGCATAGATTGCAAGTGACAAGGATATGATTCCTGGAATTAATCCTGTCGTTATCCCTGTCATGTCCAGCCATCATACGAGACCTCGTTCGTTCATGTGCACACATGTCACAGTCATGCAACTGCTTCATCCGTCCTTTCATGTGGACACATGTCACAAATGTGGAACGGTACGCACAGCCTTGGATTTGCATACCGTATCCATAAAAACTTTTTCCTCATTTGGGTAGGAGTGGATCCACTTCAGTCTAAGTGGACTGGAGATTGTCCGACCATCATACGACCTGCCATAATGAAGATTTTTGAATCTGATATACTCCTCTTTTTATTTCTTATCATTAAGACCACAAGTTGTATTGTATCAACCAAACACCACGTACAAAAACAATGACTCAGCTGAATCTGGAACTGGCCAATTAAAATGGAAGTCAGCAGTCTCACAGTTCATAAATTGAAACGCGTGCCATTCTTTTTCTTCTTCCTTTTTTTTTCTATCCATAACCGTGTGACAACTAAGTTCCATCTTCACCGGCACATATGTACGGTCCGGGTGTGCTGGTGTGTACCTTAACCCCCGTAGTGTGTCCCCGGTGGTGGTTGGAAGACCCCTGTAGGTATGTTCTGATTCCTATCCTCCAACTCCATCTAGGTTTCCGATGACGCATGTGGTTCACCACCAGACAAACTAGCAAAGCCTCGGTGATGAGAGGCATGCAAATTTATTGATGACAAACTGACTGCGGGGGCCTCCCATTCGGATGCAACTTCGGTGCTCCCGTTTGTGCTTCCATGCGTACTCCCGCTTATGTGTCATCATCTAATTAGTTGAAGTTAAATCAGGCATTATGTTAGGTAAATGAAAGGGCCAATAAAATCATGACACTTAAGTAGGAGCACGCATGGAAGTACCGAATGGGAGTATACAAGTCGTGTCCCTCCCATTCTGTCCTCCCATGCGTCATCCCACTTTTGTGTCAAAATGTTATTGGTCCCTTCATTAATGCTTAGTTTAACTACCATACCATCACAACAAATAAGATGATGACACGTCAGCGGGAGTACGCATGGGAGTACAAATGGGAGGAGGCAAGCGGGTGGCATGCAAGTTTTTTGTTGAAAAATTGACTGTGGGGGCCACAGTCAGTTTTTCATCAAAAAACTTGCATGCCGCTCAACACCGAGGCTTTTTTTGGTTTGTCTGGTGGTGAACCGCCTGCGTCATCGGAAACCTAGAGATGGAGTAAGAGGATAGGAATCAGGGCATACCTGTAAGGCTCTTCCCAACAACCATCGGGGAAAGATGACATACGGGGGGGTTAAGGTACACCGAGACACCCGTACCATATGTGTACCTGGCCAGCCGTGTACTAGTAGTTTCCTTCGAACCTCCGGCCGAAGAATGCGGCATGCAAGTTTCATTCTGTATGGAGAATGTTTGTTGTGTATTCATCAGGGAACACAGATACATTTTATATTGGCTAGCTACTGTAGTGTGAAACCAAAACCAAACCCTTTCGCACTACACAGATTCAAAAGCTAGCGTTAATGACTAAACGTAGGCCAACCCAGTCAAACAATGATGTTAGACCAACGTAGTCAACAATGACTGTTACATGTGTGTGTGCTTATCGTTTCTATAGTCTGGTGGTTAACCGTCCCGTAATCGAAAGCCTAGATGGAGTTGGAGGACAGGAATCGGAGCATACCTGTCTGGACCAGGATCGCTTGACGTAGCGACATTTTGCTGCACGCGTGTAGTAAAGGCTGCATCCACTGTTTGTTTTGATCCGACGGTTGTACTTCCCAGCTATCCAACTAAGGGGTCCATTCAAATCGTTTCTTAAACTCTTGTCTGCTTGCTTCAACATGAGAAAGAGTTCACATGCATATAATGATGCATACTTCAAACATTTAAATAAAACAAACTTCTATAACAAATTAACAGGATTAAAAACACATTAACTATCTTATGTGGCATGCCAATGTGGATGCCCAACTCAGAGTAAGGATGAAAGTGAAACGGTTTTTTGAAGTTCATGGACTAAATAATTGACCCATTTGAAAATTCAAGGACCAAACTTAGTTTTGATTGAAAGTTTGAGGATGATGTTGAGTATTGCCAGCTTGATGAGCTCAAGCTCAAAAAGTTCAAGTAAGCTCATTTGTTGTTGTCATTATGATATGTATGTATGATTAACTAAACTATATAACTCTATTGAAAATGTTCTATGGGACACAATTTTTATATATGGTAGAAACAAACTCGCGCGAGTTCGACTCGTTGACAACCCTACATGCAATTAAAGTTTTGGTGCAATCGTGTAAGCAAAGATTTTCATCTGTTGGATCTATACATCCTACGGTTATTACATCTTTTCATTTAACCCCTTCCACCCCCACTACCACCCCTCCACCTGGTGGAGGGGTTAAATAAAAAGATTCAACGACAGTAATGTAGATGGATCCAATTAGGACAAGTTTTGTAGTTCAAATATGAACTAAAAAACTTATTCTGATGATAAGTAATATAGGTAGGAGGCAGTAATGTTTTATGATAATGAACTTAATGTTGTTCGTTTGTTCCATCTGTTATTTTGTTTTCTATCTGCTATTTAGTGAACTATTTATTCTATCTGTATTCTCTGTTAATGAACGACCCTCCACATTGCTGGTGGCTTGTAAAGTTGCCTGTACGATACTTTAGCCGCTAGAGGTGCCAGGAGATCGCCCACAGCGGGGCCTACAAAGCGGTTTGTAAAGTAGTATACAGTACTAACAGGTAGCGATGACTGGAAAGAAAAGTGGAGACAATCAACAGAGAGAAGAGAAAAGAAAGGATGAGAAAAATGTTAGAAAAAGATATGTAGAACACCAAGTACCACTGGCCCTATGCCCCTATACGCGGTGTAATCATTACCACTATTCCTATACGCAGCCAAAAGTTATTACCACTGCCTCGAGGGAAGTCCTGTGGACTAGATGTGCCGATTAGTTTATTTTGTGTTTATTGGGGATTATGTAACAGCTAATTCTGTCGATTAGCGACGATTGGAATGAAAAGTGGAGACAATGAATAAAGAGAAGGGAACATTGATTTCCTTTGTTCCAAACTACTGCATAATTGAATGTATTCATTTCCAGACGAATCCATTTCTTTAAACTGTCCCGTGAGTTTCCTTTGATGCAAACGGGGCTATACAAAAGACGAGCGCGCATAGGGAAAACACAACAAGTGCAACATTCATCAAAGACGAGCGGGCATAGGGGAAACACATATACTACAAGTCTATTTTATATGATCCCTTTGTTCTCTTTTAATTGGCGTTGGGGGGACTAGGGGTGCATCCAAACGGGAATGGAGGAAATATAACCCATAGAGTACAATGCCTGACGGCAGAACAGGTCATGCTCGTGCTTAATCCTACAATTCTCTGTACAAAAGACTGTCCACTCCTCCCACGTAGGCCTGCCGCAGCGGGCAGTTCCCTGGTTCCCCCCCCCCCCATTGAGCAGCCCCAAGCGTCATCATCAATGTTGGGCACCGCCATTGGCAGCGCTTTCGGACGAGGCCTTCCTAGGAACCTCCAGACGACACCATGATACTATTCATGGCTTCATGCCGACACCAACAGCACTCCTTGTTGGTCCACTTCATGGCGACGGACCCGACCGTGTTGTAGCTGACGTGGGCCTCACCTTCGACCTGCCAGATATACTTGAAGGTGTCGCGGGCCCCGCAGTCGGCGTCATAGAGGAGCATGGCGAGGACGTAGGTCGCCACCATGTGGCTGTTCGCGATCGCCTGGGCAAGGAACTGGGTGCCCGATTGCATGCGACCGTGCCGGAAGACGAGGTCAAACCCGGTGACATAGCACGCATGAGGTTTGCCAACGATTGTCAGGTGCTCCACGAGGCGGTCGTAGCTCCAGTTAAACTTCTAGATGCTCTCCCGCTCCAGCGCCACACGCCCTCCCACAGCGCGATCCCGACACACCGCGTGCATGACCTTGCAGGTGGCGCGCAGACTGGAGAGGTCTTGGGTTGCGGGGAGGTTGCGGCGACCCACCCCACGATCAGGACCTCAATATCGTGTGGCAAGGGGAACTCCATGGGCTTCGAAGGGAACCAATGAGGGCGCGCGCGATGGAGACAAAGAGGAAGAGTACTCGCGGAGAAGAGGATGGCCTGTGTGTGTTGCGGAGAAGAGGATGGTGTGTCTTTATTAGTACGCACGGAGAAGACAATGAGACGCGTGCAGTGATGGTTATGACTTCTAAAGTGCATTGTTTGGAATGCTACTTGCGAAACTCGTATGAATGTCTTTCCCTTCCGGAGGATTCCATTCCTTTAAACTGTCCCTTGAGTTTCCTTTGATGCAAACCGGGGTTACGTCTTCTAAAGTGCAGTTGTACGCTACTTTAGCGACTGAAGTTGTCAGCAGGCAGGAGATCAGCCGCAGCGGGGCCTGCAATGCGGTCTATAAAAAGTACTCCTCCCTCCGTCCCAACTCAACTCTATTTGTAGCTTTGGTCAAACTTACCTTTGACCAATGATTTCTTGCCTTGTCCTTATCCTGATCATCAAGGTCCTCCGCCTGCTGCCCCAAATAACTTGGGGCAGAATGATCCTGGCGACCAGAATGAAGTGTCGGATATGTTGTCCATGAAGGTAGCATATCCTAATCTTTCCCCTCATATATAGTGTGTTAACTAATTTTTCGGCCCCAAATGATCTAGAAAAATTACTCCAGATTTAATGATGCCATAAATTAATCGCTGCTAAAAACATTGACGGTGCTCATCAAGCTCGCAAGCTCAACTTCATTCATCCTCAAACTAGCTAATTATTTCGGATGGATTTACATTAGGGGTGTGCATTCGGTCTACCCGATATTTTGGTTCGGGTATTTCGGTCTTTTTCAAAACTCGGTTTCTTGAAATCACTACCCGAATTGTTGTAATAATATTAGGTACCCGAACATTTTGGGTGCCGAAATTCCGATTCGGTCTTCGGTCCTACCCGATATATCCGAATTATACATTATATCCATGTCATGTTTGCACAAATTTAATATGATTGATAAATTCAATCCCATGAGGTAATGTATTATAAATTGACAAATGAAAAATAAAAAATAAATGTTTAAATCCAACAACTTCACACATCACAACTTGAAAATAAAATATCTAAATTTGAATTGTTCGTAGTTTAGCACGCATAATTTAACTTATTATTTGATGGACCGACTATTCGGTTATTTCAGTTACCCGAGAGTGGTACCCGAACCCGACATTTATTTTTCAGTTATTTATATTTTCTACGCGAAAAGTACCTGATACCCGATATTTTGGTCTTTTCGGTTCCGGTCTCGGTTTTTTCAGTTTCGGTTTTTCGGTCTTGGTTTTTTTGCCCACCCCTAATTTACGTAGTAGTAGCATATGAGATATACATATTTCTCCTCCATGTTTTTTTGCAAAACTATCAAGTGATATATCCTATGTGCATATTACATATTTAAAACTAATGTAAAATATAAAACTTTTTCAAAGGGAAGTCTTAGGTTTTGCCAAATCTTTCTTTGAGATTTACACAATTTTGATCTGTTTTAACAATACAATAATTGTACTTTTAGATTTACATGAAAATATATCCATAATATAAAATCTAGTACTACATGTTATTGAAGTTAATAAATTCCATATAAATCATTGGTCAAAGGTAATTAGTTTGACCAAACCAGAAATAGAGTTGAGTTGGGGCGGACGAAGTATTATACATTGTTGTTTGCCGCATAAGGTTTGGTCCTTCAAGCCGTAGCCATTTGTACAAGCGGTTGATACGACTGGGCGCACCGAGCTTACGTGCGCGCCAGTCAGCGAGGCGCCTTAAACACGAGCAGCGCATGCGCATCTTTGAGTTCAATTGGAACCGCTCCGCGTCCCATCACCACTACCGTGAGCGTCTAGAGACGAACAACCAGGCAGATTCAAATCCCCTGCAGTACTATAGGTGCAGTAGAGATGGCTGACATGAGGGCCCTACAAGGTGTGGGACCAACAAGTCAGCCACCTCTACTGCACCGCAGTACTGCAGAGGATGAGCACCCCAGCCAGGCTGATACTACGCTATAAGATCACCCAGGCACGCCATCATCTTCTCCGCACAGCCACTCTTCCTCTCTTCCCAAAACCGCGCCAATAACACCATGGCTGACAAGAAAACGCCGCCGCCAAGCCCGCCGAAGGATGCCAAGGGGAAGCGTCCCCGACCGGACTCCCCCTCGGACAAGGAGTGGGCCCTTCGGAAGATGGCGTGTGATGTATTTGACAATACATTGCGCTCCATGCGTTGCCTTGGGCTTGGTCCCCTTCTAGAGTATGATGCAATGGGGACCACGGGCCACTACGTCTTCGGCATGACGCAATTGGCCGTTCGCCTCGACGTCGTCTGGGAGACGCTGGCGGATGAGCTCGACGTTGCTGGCTGCGACAACCTGGTGGCGGCAACGTCCAGGAAACTAGGCTTCCCGTCTCCGCCACGGGAGGCGCCCCCGCCCAGCTAGGAGCCCAAGGAGGAGGAGGGGGAGAAGGAGAAGGAGAAGTAGGTGGGGCGAGGTGGAGAAGTAGTTTTTTTTCTTGTTCCTAGTTGTGTTGTTTTTCTTTTCTTGTCTGTAGTTCGTGTTTTTCTTTTTTCTTGTTTGTAATGTATCGTCTTAAGGTAATGAACTTTATTTCTCTGTTCATTGGTGCACAAAAATAATTCTAATGTTGTTGTTCTAATGATAAACTAGTAGACTATTTATCTATTTTATCTTTTAGAATGGAATATATTTCCACTTCAAACACTACTGAGCTAGAGATTTAGAAAGTGACGACCACCTAGTTTATCGGACAGGACCAGTAGGGAGAAGTTCAATCTCTATGTTCAAACCCAACACGGATCCAACATAATGAGCAATCAACCAGCAAAGCACGTAGTAAATCACAAAAAACGCAACAACAGTTTCTGGAGTACGTATCAACTTTAGCCCAAATTAAATGCTCGTGGGCATCATTGCAAAAGGGTGAAGACAAAAAAGACTTGATTCGGATGGCTTGCAAAAACACTCTAGAAGTCAGGGTCATCAAAATTTTTGCCCACTTAGATTGAGTCTTAGTTATAGACTTCCAGAATAATAAATGTATTGGGTATTTTACTTTCACAAGTGTGTCATAAAATGTATCGGGTGTTTTACTTTCACTAGTGTGTCGGGTTGAGTCTTTTGTTGTTGATCTTTACAACTTGGTGTATCAGTGTGGCTGTACTGTTCAATATAATCGCATGCCTGGCACAGTACAGTACAATATAATTTCCAACCATGTTGTACTCCTCCTTTCAAAGAAACGATAAACTAGTGGACTATTTATCTCTTTTATCTCTTAGAATGGAATATATTTCCACTTCCAATTCTACTGAGCTGGAGATCCAGAAAGTGACAACCACCTAGTTTATCAGACAGGATTAGCAGGGAGAAGCCCACTCTCTATGTTCAAAGCCAACACGGATCCAACATAATGAGCAATCAAACAGCAAAGCACGTAGTAAATAACAAAAAATGCAACAACGGTTTCTGGAGTACATATCAACTTTAGCCCAGATTAAATGCTTGTGGGCGTCATTGCAAAAGGGTGAAGACAAAAATGACTTGATTCGGATGGCTTGCAAAAACAAACTAGAAGTCAGGGTCATCGAAATTTTTGCCCGACTTGGATTGAGTCTTAGTTATAGACTTCCATAATAATAAAATGTATCGGGTATTTTACTTTCACAATTACGTCATAAAATGTATTGGGTGTTTTACTTTCACTAGTGTGTCGGGTTGAGTCTTTTGTTGTTGATCTTTACAACTTGGTGTATTAGTGTGGTTGTACTGTTCAATATAATTGCATGCCTTGCACAGTGCAGTACAATATAATTTCCAACCATGTTGTACTCCTCCTTTCGAAGAAACAATAAACTTGTGGACTATTTATCTTTTTTATCTCTTAGAATGGAATATATTTCCACTTCCAACTCTACTGAGCTGGAGATCCAGAAAGTGACTACCACCTAGTTTATCTGATAGGACCAGCAGGGAGAAGGCCACTCTCTATGTTCAAATCCAACACAGATCCAAGTAATGAGCAATCAAACAGCAAAGTACATAGTAAATCACAAAAAACGCAACAACAGTTTCTGGAGTACGTATCAACCTTAGACCAGATTAAATGCTCGTGGGCGTCATTACAAAAGGGTGAAGACAAAAATGACTTGATTCAGATGGCTTGAAAAAACAAACTAGAAGTTAGGGTTATCAAAATTTTTCCCCGATTTGGATAGAGTCTTAGTTATAGACTTCCATAATAATAGAATGTATCGGGTATTTTACTTTCACAAGTGTGTCATAAAATGTATCGAGTGTTTTACTTTCACTAGTGTGTCGGGTTAAGTCTTTTGTTGTTGATCTTTACAACTTGGTGTATCAGTGTGGCCGTACTATACAATATAATCACATGCCTGACACAGTACAATACAATATAATTTCCAACCATGTTATACCCCTCCTTTCGAAGAAACGACAGCCGTAGGCGCTATCCGCTTTTAGGAACAATTGAACACACTCGTGAAAACACGTACGCCACATCCGATCCTCAACATCATCAAATTAAACAAGGGGAGCAACGTCTCTCCACGACGTGCCACCTGGTGTTGCACACACGGGTCTCGCCTCACGCCGGCCACATATTCTGATCCAAACGTATAACTTCAAATAAAGGAGGGTTAGAAGATTGGTGGAAAATAATACTAACTTATAAGAAAAAGGAGAAAAAGAAGAAAAAGGATGGCGCACGTTTCGATACATGAACTGTGACACTGCTGACATCCATCTTCATTGGCCAGTTCCCGATTCCGCTGATCTCTCCAACATGTATTCACACTAGCTACTCTCTGGTGACTGGACCCAGGGTATCTTGTTGCCCACCCGGCATACCCAGTGGGTGGGCTTCTGAGAAATGTTGTTGTTGTTGTTGTACGTGGTGTTAGGTTGAGACAATGCAACTTGTGATCATAACGATAACAATTAAAAATTAGAAAGAGTATATCAGATTCAAAAATCTTCATTACTCTCTTTACTCCGGGCTCAGGCCCATCAAATTCGGAAACTCCTCCGCTCATATCGTAACTGCATCAGTTATATATCTAGTCCCGTTTCCAATTAAAATCCAAACTAAAGGTGTAGACGAAGGTTTTGCACAAGAGAGAAGTTGCACCTCACCACCGCAGACGGCAACCGTAGGGAAGACAAGGAGAGAGACCCAATGGCGAGGACTCAGGTGTACAATGTGACGTTTGAGGAAGACATGATCACCACCACTGTGACGTCCTCTGGCGAGGCCATGGAGGACTGGCTCCACGAGGTCGTCTCCGTCCACCATCGGTGCCTTCACAAGCTCGTCATCGAGTTCGATGTCGAGTGGCCCCAGCTACTCCGCCGACCATAACCCCGTCGTCGTTCTGCAGCTGCCTCATCTTCCAGGTCATCCACGCTCACTACTTCCCCGACGAGCTAGAAGATTTCCTCGGTGATTCTGACTACCGCTTTGTCGACGTCGGTGTGGAGGGTGACGCCGACAGACTTGGGAAGGACTGGCAACTGAAGGTGGTCAAAACGGTGGACCTAGCCGAGCTCGCGGCGAAGGAGATGGATCGCTCGTGCCTCCGCTGCGCGGGGCTGAAGGACATCGCGAGCGCCGTGATGGGCGCCGACATGGAGAAGCCTTACAAGGAGAGGACGAGCAACTGGGACGCGTACAATCTCTCCGTCGACCAGATCAGCTATGAGTGCATCGACACCTTTGTCTCCTTCGAGGTCGGCCACAAGCTGCTATCCGGCGACTATTGATCTTAACACCGAGTTTGCAGATCGGCTGCCATCGATCATCCCGGTATATGGAATACGTAGGTGCATTGCTCAAGTTCTAGCTTTTGTGCTTGTGCGCCCGATCTCTCATAAAATGATTTTTTCTTGAGGAAACAATATATCTTGCTTTCAAAAACATGCATGTTATTTCACATGCATCGAGGTCTTTCATATGCATGTTAGTTGTCCATGCATGCTACGCCCCAAACATGATCAACAAGCCTCAAACATGATGATCTCTCAACAAAAAAAGAGAACACGTAACGTCAGCAAACATGATCGAGGTCTTTCACATGGATGTTAGACGTACATATGCATGCTACGTCCCAAACATGTATTCCAGGAATAGAATAATATTTTCTACCATGCATGTGTGTATGCTCTCAACCTATATGGCAGCTTAACTACCACACTAATGAAGAATATTATCCTGTTATCAATAGAGATAACAAATTTGACACAAGTATGTTCCCTCGACGGTACGTATGGTAGTCCACATTCTATCCTCGTACTGTCCTCCGAACCTCCTTCTCCGTTTCCGTCGCCGCCAAGGTCGGTGGAACTGGAGGCGGCGCCCGCACCTCCTCCCCTCCCGTCTCCGCCCGCGGTGCCCGCACCTCTTTCGTCCGACTATGATGATACTGTCCGCCTCATCGAGGAAAGCATCGACAAACTCGACGGCAAGATTAAGGAGGTCACCGGCAGCCTGTTCGCCGTCGAAGTGCAAGCAAAAGCGCTCGACAAAATGGCGCAGGATGTATTTCACAATACATCTCACTCCTATCGCCAACTGGCACTTGGTATCCTTCCCCACCACACCAGCATGGTCTCCGCCGGCTACTACATCTTCGGGTTAGGCTTTGTTGCCGCTCGCCTCGACTGCCTCTACGAGACGATCGGTGAGGAGGTGGGAGTTTCGCTAGCAACTCGTGAACGCCGTCAGCCGGAAGAAGTTCGATCTGGTGTTGGAGGATGCTCCGCTGGCGGTTGCGATGGAGGCGGAGGCGCCGGCGGCGGATGCGGAGGCGGCAGAGGAGGAGGTGGACAACTCCTCCTCCGAGTAGAGTAGGATTAGTAGTAGTTTTTTCTTTTGCTTTCTGTGTGTTTTTTTCTTGTTTGTAATATATATGGTGTTTTCATGTTAATGAAAAATGTCTTTTATTTTATGTTCATGAACAATGTGTCCTACAATACATGCACTAACGAAAAACTCCTCCTTTTATCGAAAAACATTGCATATGGAAAATTAACACATTAGTAATATTATATTGTATCTAATAAATACTCCCTCCTTATTCTTTTATTTGATGTTTTGGACAAAGCATTGAACAATATATGAACTAGAACTTGCTGTCTGAACTACAATTAAAAAGATAAGGAGGGAGTATTAATTAAACACATTAGTAGGACGTACGTAGTAGAATTATATTTCAAAAAATTACGAAAATAAAAAGCTACACACTAATTAATTTTATTTCTTTTCTCTTTACCAGCTGTCATCGTGCCCGCCCCACCACCCCCACCCACCGGCCTGGCCCTAGGCAATAGCCCCTGCCGCCCGGGAAACAAATTTTCTGTGACCCGGCCGCACAACATCACGTGTGCGCCCCCGCCTCGCACGCCGTCTGATCAAAATCGCATAATCGTGGGAGCGGGAGACGCTGGATTTCCATCCTTTGGTGTCCAGACAACAAACCCAACATGAAGCGAAGGATCTCAGCGGGATTTCCATCGGACGATGTGCGGGGCGGTGGTGCACGCGCGACGTTGTGCGGCAGGGCCGCAAAAAATTTATTTTCGCCCGCCTAGGTCCAGAGTCGGGCCTGCCTTTAAGACCATCCGCAGTGGTTCACGGTAAAGCTTTAGGCTTTGTTTGGGAGCACAGTTTTTCAATACTAAAGTTTTGGAAACCACAATTTTTAAAATGAGATGGCAATACCAAAGTATTTCAATAACACAGTTTTGTAATACCATGATTTTGCAATACATAGGACTTTTTGGTTGACAAACACCATTCTGTAAAAAATACCATAGTAATCTAAAATACCACGGTATTGCTAATTGCTCTAAAACTCCAAAAAAACTGTGTTCCCAAACACCATTACTGGCCTGCGAATCAGATGGTCTTATCTCTTAACCCCTTGGTGCGGAAATCGAATTCTCCGCGGCCCTTCCACACAGTCGTCTCTGTGCTACCCTGCCCAGATGGTTGCCACGTACGTTCACGCTCCAAATCATACAGCCAAGGGCGCACTGCACGGTTCCCGTGACTGTACCACCCTGCCCTGATGATTGCCACGTACGCGAATGCACCGAATCTTGCAGCACGCACAGGCACACGAACTCCACGTTCGAATTTTGCTCAGCGATCCGAATAACTCGGCGCTCAGCGTGCATGATCCGTCATCATGCGCACGAGCACGTACGATGCGGCCAAAAAGATT
Source organism: Tuctoria greenei (assembly GCA_036927565.1). Taxonomy (NCBI): domain Eukaryota; kingdom Viridiplantae; phylum Streptophyta; class Magnoliopsida; order Poales; family Poaceae; genus Tuctoria; species Tuctoria greenei. The sequence goes on along the minus strand of JAYESD010000006.1, from coordinate 94,025,533 downwards.
TGTGTTTGGTTGCTTGTCTTGGATTGAATTGACTTGTATTAATTGGATCGTCCAGTCATGTGTTATTTTTTTCGTGGTTAGACGGGTGATCCGGGCTTGAGGAATATAAAATATTCCTCGCAGATGCTAGATGAGATGGTCCAGGATATTTGGTTGGATGTGAGTCCATCCACTTTATCTAATTATGCTTCTTAGTAATTGAATTAGTGATAATTACCTTGTCTATTGTTGATTAATAATTACAATTATGATATTAACATTTATATTTTCTAGTAATATGATATTTAGTATATAAACAATTAATATTATGAAATTATCAACTTAGATGATTCAATAATCCAATAATGTTTCATCCAACCTACCAACGAAAAATTGGATCGTCCAGTCCATCCAACCAAATGTTAATTTGGATGATCCAAGACATAAAGAAATGGATGATCTATCTCAAATCCAACTTCGAAGTCAAACCAAACGCAATTGATGACTGAGCACTTTCTCACATGTCACTAGAGTGTATGCACAAATGACAAATACACGGCCTCAACACCGGGTTTATGGTGCATCGTGGACTAACCACATGACCCGACCAAACACTCACATAATTAGCATACACATGCAAGAGCAACTACCTGGCCGCATCCATCGTGTACGAATGGCAACGCCGACCAACTTATACTTTTTGTACTACGTACAAAGAATTTTCCTTGTCCATGAGCCAATAAACAAGCTATTCTGATGCGGCTTTGTAGTTAAAAAATGAACTACGACAAAGGGACAAGTTCGTGGAGATGGGGGGAGTACATATGATCATCGACATCTCTCTCACGTGCATGTTATAGTTGTCCATGCGTGCTACCCTATGCCCCAAACATATGATCAACGAGCCAAACTATATATATATATATATATATATATATATATATATATATATATATATATATATATATATATATATATATAACATGTTAGTTGTCATGCCCCAAACATGATCAACGAGCCTGAAACTATATATGACGATGTTTCAACAACAAATAGAGAAAACACGTAATAATGTTGTCATCAAAAATGATCATCGCGAGGTTTTCAAGTGCATATGCTACTTGTCCATGCATGCTTGCTACACCCCAAACATGATCAACGAGTCTCAAATATGACGATCTTTAACAAAATTAGAAAACACCTAACATCATAAAACATGCATGATCGAAGTCTTCTGCATGTCAAACTGGGAAAACATGAAAAGGGTCTTTTTTCTTGAGTTTTCTGACGATCTTTCAACTTATATATATATGTGATGATCTTTCAAAAATAAGAGAAAACACGTAACGTCGTGAAACATGATCGTGGTATTTTGCGTGACAAACTGAAAAAAAAACTGGAACATTGCATATACCTTGGGCCGGTGGGCCCTTTGCGTGTCAAAACTAAAAACTGGAACTGAAAAACTAAAACACCGCCGGATGGACCTACAAAGAATGCTAGGTGGGCCACTGCATACCCTGGACCCTTTGCATGTCAAATTAAAAAACTGCCTGTGAAGCGGAGATGGGACGCATCGAGCCGTTGCGACAACTTAGAGGAAGCCAACCGCGGTTTGGATTAATTCGAAAGCGCAGTTTTCGAAGCGTCCAGTCATCTCCACTCTCGCACTTAGACCATCCGCATTGGCGTATTGTAAAGCATATTGGATACACTGTTTCACAGTGTAATTTAGAGTACTTACTGTAAAAGCTGAAGGAGAATAGTGTATAGAGTAGGCTTTAGAGTACGCTGGTGCAGATGGTCTTAGATGAGGACCCGCTATAAAGGCACACCCGTCCTCTTGCGTCTCCGTCGCACCACTCCATCTCCATCGATCGTAGCCTCCAAACTTCTCTTCCTTCACCGCCGCACCATCGCCAACCACCTCTCGCTCTTTCTCCGCACATCCGTCGCCGCACAAATGGGTAGCCCCGCACCGAAGCGCTCCAGGCCGTTGACGTCCTCCGAACCTCCTTCTTCTTTGTTTCCATCGCAGCCAATGCTGGTGGAACTGGAGGCGGCACCCGCACCTCCTCCGTCCCCTTCTCCGCCCGCGGCGCCCGCACCTCCTCATCCTGTTTGGGTTTAGGAGACTGTCCGCCTCGTCGAACATCGCTTCGATGAACTCAATCAACGCCTAAAGGAGGCCACCAAACACCTTTCTGCCACTGCCAGGCGCGCAAAAAAGCTCGACATATTGGCGCCGGATGTATTTTCCGATGCATCTCGCTTGTGTGACCGGGTCTTGGGAAACTTCCCGTCTGCACCAGTATGGACATCGCCGGCCACTACTGCTTCGGGTTAGGGTTTGTGGCCAGTCGTCTCAACGTCCTCTACGATACGATTGGGGAGGTGGGTGGGGTGGAGGGCCGCCAGCATCTTCTGTGGACAGTCGCCCGAAAGCTTCGGACTCAATCGCCAGAGGAGGCGGCAGTAGCGGCAGCAGTGGAGGAGGAGGCGGCGGCAACGGTGGAGGAGGCGGTGGCGGCAGCAGCGGCAGAGGAGGAGGTGGCAGCGGCGGCAGAGAAGGAGGTGGAGGAGTTCTCCTCTGATTCCGAGTAGAGTAGTATTTGTAGTTTTTCTTTTTCTTGTTTTCTATGTGCTTTCATAGTTCTTGTTTGTAATATATGTGTTGTTTCTATTTTAATGATAAATGTCTTTTCTCTTCATGAACAATGCGTCCTGTGCAGTATCAAAAAACAACTCCTTTCTAAAAAAGGGGCCAGATAACTGTTGTTCAATGTCTAGCCAAAAAATTGTTGTGTTGCGACAATCGACGACTCTTGGTTGAAACTCCATTGAAATCGTGGTTGAGGCTAGGTTTCTCCTCTTTTGTGTTCTTTCACTCAATTTTTTCATTTGTAGTCGGCGCATGGGAAAATGTATTTTTAGTATGTAGTAGTATATACTACATGTTATCATTTCGTTGTGATTGATGTTACAAAATGCTGATTGTTTACCATCGTCCTTTCGTGGACTTGGATGTATTTGCATATCGTTTGCATTAGCACATATACATTTGGCGATTCATATTTTTTTCATATTTTTTTGGAATGTCCCACTAGCTAGCAGATGCCTGCTTTTAGATTTTGATCTCCATGCATGGCAACAAAGATGAATTAAGAAGCGAGCAAGTTGTCCTAAGGCGAAGTCTACCCCTCTAGGTACACGCACCATGTGCAGGAATTGATGCGACATGAGATGTAATTAATCACGATTGCATGCGTGCACAAGGGCACGGCTTGCGTCAAATTCTCCACTCCTGCAAAAATTTTATCGTTCTACTTGGCGCGCCACATTTGAGATTTTGACAATTCAATTTTCACGACCTGCTCCTCCAATTTCAGTCCCGCCTATTATTGTAACCCTATTTCAGCCACGATGAGTATAAATGGAAACACTAGCCTCCGTTCCCGAGACACCGCTGCCCCGCCCTTCCGGTGATCTCGTAGTACTCCAAATGTGTTGTCTCTCTGTCCTGTGTTCCATACTTGTATTCCTAAGAAATTCCCATGTTTTCATTTCGCACGGTTTTTACATTTTTCTCCCATGGATCTCGCAGTGACGCATCGAAGCTCTTGGTGGTGTTGACTCCTGGGTACAATGTCGGGCGACCAAGTTTGACGGGCTCTACCGAACCTCGTCGTCGCCGACACCTCCCTGCGCCATCGCATCCCGGACTCCAGGTTTGTGCTAGGTAAACTACACGATCCATGCTGTCTTTTTATAGAGGTATATTGGCTTGGTTCTACACGATCCACGCAGTTTTGGACTAGTTAAGTTATACACGATCCATCCTGATATACGAAGATTAAATAAATTAACAAAGAAGAAATGTAGTCTTCTGTTTCACGAATTTAGTTTTATATATATATATATAAATATATATATATATATATATATAGCATATACTACATCTTTCCCTAAATAAATGTTGCTCCGACAGCTTATTACAATAGTGTATTTCTAGTTCAATTCCTGGTCGGGAACGACAAATACTAAAAACCAGAGGTAGTAGTATGTAATTTCTAGATTTAGATGTAAATGACGCACGGGTTATCTGATCAACCACTCCAAATGTTGTACTCTCATAACTGTTTTACAAATTTGTATTCCTACGATTTTTAGTTCCCATGGTTTTTACACTTTTTTCTTTCTTGTGGCATTCTCGGATCGTACGTTTTTTGTATTCTTTCTTTTCTAATTCCTCCGTTAGTAACAAACACCGCAGTTTATAGAAAGCACAATGTCCGATCCAAAATCTACGTCGGTTATGTAATCTGATGTTATCACTATTATTTGGAATGACTACTTACAATGCTCTCTACATTAGGAACAAGACATCAAACCGTGATGTCGTCTACAAGCATTCATGGTGGCCAACAAGCACCTGGTATAACTATAAATGCATTTACTATCAAAATTAAACAAATTTAGACAACATTAAATCGTTTGCATGGTATGCAGAGAATATTGCAGCACATGATGTTCAGGAACCTCGAGGTTCTTCACTCCCTGGTACTACGATGCATGAACCAACAACATGTATAGATATACAAACCAAAAATACTCCTTCCGCCCGAGCGTAACTTTACTTTTGGAGCTTAAAAAATGTCCCACTCCAACTCTATCCTCGGTAGCTTCCAACTACCCATATCACATCACATTACTACCTGCCTCTCTACCGTGCCATTTATTATGGCAGAGCGTGTTAGTTTTTTACTCCTTTGGCATTGAATTTGGAGCATTTTGAGAGACTACTTTCTGTCCTTTAGATGTATTGATGGGTGTATCATGGTCATTTGCATTCTTTCCTAGGCTCTACTAATTGTTTTAGCATGCCTTGCGATTCTACTTTTTTAGTACTTAGTCTTTATAGTTAACAGTTCATCAACATGTGTGATGGCGTGATTTTTTTATGCCTCCACGTTGTGCTCTCTCGCCGCCGGCCACTCCGGCCAGCACTGGTGCCCACGCCCTGCTGCTGGTCACTTTAGTGTCCTCCCCGACGCGTCTCCCTCACCAATCGCCACGTCCCATCCTTCGCGTACCATGATTACCCCGCCGCCGGCAAATCCCTGGACAGTACTTGCCCTGCCACCAATCCTCCTCGAGAGTTTTGGCAAAACCAAACCCTCGCTTTGTTGAGCATCACAAGCTGGCACTATGCAATATTGCACCTGCAGTAGTTGCCACTGACAAGTGGACCCGATGTCTCATGGGACCACATGTCAGTGGCAGCTAATGCATGTGCAGTACTGCGAAGGATTTCAATCCTGCAAGCTACCTGACTTATCTGTCTTGCATTTGCCACCTACTACTGCTGGCGTTCATTACTTGCCCTGCAACTAATAATTCTCTTCGAGATGCGCTCCGGCTGATGTCAGTCAGACCGTACAGGCGAACCCTATCTTTGTCTAGTCTAGTGTTGCCAACTGCATGCCTCCTCACAGTCTTGCCTGCTTCGCTCATGGACTGAAATCCTATACAGTACTACAAGTGAGTACCGCCACTGACATGTGTACCTGATGGATCATTTTAGGGTATGAACAGCAACAAATAAGTCAATAATGTAACACCCCCCCCCCCCATAAAAATAGTTGTCGTTCAGACAGTCCTAACTAGTAGTTCATTTTTAATTCATTTGTTGGTCTGATACGACAATTAATATCAACCAGGAGGGAGTACTATAGAACAAAATGGTGTTGGGACGACGCGGTCGTCCCACGCTCGTATTTGCCGCACTCGTCCTGAAGATGGTATGAACATCAGACTTTTCTTCTTTTCACACTATTTGTACATTATACTATACTTGTTCAGGCGGTAATTTGCTTTAATTGTTTACTGTTTGAATCAATGTAACAGAAGGAAGGAAGCTAGGAAGAAGTGTGGCTAAAGGACTTAAGGTTGCCAGAATATGCTATGCATCCCAAGTTAGTAGAACGGAGCATGTGAAGCTACCAATTCAGTTCTCCGCTAGGTTGGGTGCTGCGGTTGGTATTAATCAGCGGCACTTTGTCGATGATGTTTATGTTTACAAAAAGACATGCATCCCTCAACGGTGCAAGGAAGTGGGAAGAGGTTGGCCATAGTAACAAGAGAGATATAGTACGAGAAATTATGGTTAGTGTTGTCACACCCCCACACAAGTATTTTTTCTTGCAATGTCCATCCTGTACGTTTACAACAACTTGTTATACAATGTACAGGATTCTTGGGACAAGGAGGACACACCGGAGAGCGCAAGAAAATTTTTAAAAATTGCTGGTGAGCGCTGCAAGGGGTGGCGCTCGACTTTGCATGCCACCTATAAGAGTTATTCTACAGATGAAAAACTTATACGAAACAAGACTGCTGAAGTAACGGCCCCCGAGTGGTTGCACCTAATAGAATATTTTGGGTCTGGGCGATTAAAGGTTAGCTAACTTTTTAATAGCTTCACATCATACAAAAAATATTTCATTTACTTTTATTCATGGAATTAATTCTTAAAATTATTGCAGTCAATAAGCAGGAGCAATTCTCAAAATCGAAGAAGACAAAAGGCGAGTCACTTGCTTGGCTCCAAATCCTACGCCCAACTTAGTTATGAGAAGGTATGAAAATAAATCACACTTTTACTTTGAGCTGCAGACAATATGTATACCGACATGTTGAAGTTTACTTGTATTTTATGTAGTGAGACTGAGATCGGAGAAGAACCCGATGACATACAACTGTGGGAGGCAAGCCATTTGTTGGAGAATGGTTACAGGGAAACAAGCTGGCAGAAGCTGTACATGAGAGTAACACTTCAAACAATCCCTAGTTAAATAAATATTTGCAAATTACCTATGACTTTTCTTTTCGTATATAGATCCAGGCACGTGCCCAAGTGGAAGACATGGAAGCTGAGCAGGGAGGCCCAATTCCAAATGAGGAGAGAAACCACATCTTCCAGCGTTGTTATAGATCCTCAATCGGTTGTGCAGGATCACAAGTTCGGGGGCGTGGTTATATGGCTAACCCAACTGGTCCCGAACGTGAACGTATGCGTATCCAGATGTCTGAACACCTCAACGACCAAGTTCGAAACTTAGAAGATAGAAATGCAGGCCTCAATCAAATAGTGCAGGAGTTGGAAGGAAGAAATGATAGCTTAAACACCCAGATGGACTGCATAAAGCAGAAGAATGAAGAGTTAAACGTTCAAGTCCAGAACTTACAAGGTGAGATAGCAGCTGATCGTGAACAGACAGCTAAGGAAATGCAGGACATGCGCGCCTCAATGGTTGAAATGCACAAAATGATGATTGAGACTACTGCACAAAAGGTCCACCAAAGGAACCGCCAAAAGCCACCTTCTCCAACAATTAGTCCCGGTCAGCTTAGGAAAACTCTTATCATGCAAACACATTGCTTTAGTAATCCTCGAGTGTTGTTATGCGTGTTGTAAAATCAATTGATGGATGTTTATTGTTAAACTCGTGATTCTGTTGCCACTAATTTTCAAACATGGTGCATTCGGGTTCTACTGCCACTAATTATAAAACGTGGCATTATGAATTTTTTGTCATGAATGATAAATTGTTGCAATAGGAAGCTATTGCCAATAAGGATGATAAAATGTGGCACTAGGATGACAAAACATTGCAATATAAACATTTGGCAACGACTCAAAAAATGTTGCATCAAAACACTATTGCCACATATAAGAAATTGTTGCAATACCAAACTATTCGCCACGGATGCGAAATCGTTGCGGTACCATACTAGCTCCCACAGATCTGAAATCGTTGCAATACGGTACTATTCACCACGTTTTTGGACTCGTTGCAATACCAAACTATTCGCCACGGATACAAAATCGTTGCAGTACCAGACTAGTTCCCACGGATCTGAAATCGTTGCAATACGATACTGTTCGCCATGTTTGTTGACTCGTTGCAATAACCTACTATTTGCCATGGACGTTAAACTGTCACAATATCATACTATTTGCCACGGCCTTGACATCGTTGCAGTACCATACTATTTGCCACGAATGTGAAATCGTTGCAATACCATGATATTTGTTGCAATATGGTAAATCGTCGCTACACCATAACTCATTGCAATATGTTACTATTTGCCACGGCTGTGAAAATCGTTGCAATACTATAGTATTTGCCACGAATGTGAAAATCATTGCAATCACGTATTATTACCACAAACGCGAAATCATTGCATTACAATGCTATTCGTTGCAATACGTTAAATCATCGCAATACGCTAAACTGTTGCAATAACTTACTATTTGCCACGAATGTGAAATCGTTACAATACCGTACTATTGCCACGCCTGTGAAATCGTTGCAACCACATACATTTACCACGAATGTGAAATCGTTGCAATACAATGCTATTTGTTGCAATACGTTAAATCGTCGCAATACGCTAAATTGCTGTAACAACATACAATTTGCTATGGATATGAAATCGTTGCAATACCGAACTATTTGCCACGATCGTGAACCCGTTGCAATACCGTTTAATTCATTGCGATACGTTAAATCGTCGCTATACATGAAAACATTGCAATAGCGTCCTATTTGCCACCGATGTAAAATCGTTGCAATACCATACTATTCACCACATATGTCAAGGCGTCGCAATAACCTATCGCCACAGAAACTATTATGATGATTCGTAAAAACTATCGCCATGCTCTTTTTCGTTGCAACAGCGACTTATTGCGATGAAAAAAAAACCTATTGCGATGAATTTTTTTGTTGTGATAAACCAGAATCCTTGTAGTGAGTATACCGTCTAGCAATGCTAAGATCCGAGAAAATCATGAATAACTTGTACAACATATAAGTAACTTGGACTAAAGCTCAAAAAGAATTGCACGACTTTGCTATAGACAAGAAGGAATAGGATAATAAAGGAAAACGAGCCTGTACAAAATTTGATGCACATGGAAACTACTTTCACACAATAATGTCTTTCATTATAGGTCCGAATTATAGGGAGACAAGATCACACTTGTGGTTTAGAACCAGGCCATGTGTGTTATTCATCTTGTTCTAACCCAGGGTAGGTAAGCCACACTTTCAATACAGGGAACAAGTTAAATGTTGCTTGAACTGCCAGGACCCTCCTTGAGGGGTCCGTATGTTTTCCCTGAGGACCTACTCGACTCTGTGTATAAACTCTATAACTTACATTGTGTGTAATTACGGACTCACCTCCGTGAAACTAAGCATAAAACTTACAAAGGTGCTCAATGTTCAAAGGATTTGGAAGCGGGGTCCCATCCTTTGTAGCCAAGGGAATGCATCTGAGATGGGATACTTTTATCACTCGAAAGGGTCCTTCCCAGTTGGGGAAAAGTTTTTCATCCCTTCACGAGTTAGTATTCTCTGCAGCACCAGATGGCCTTCTTCAAGCTGTCGATTGCGCACATGCCTTTGATGATAGCGCTAGAGCGCCTGGGGACAACGTGCATTCCAAATAGCTATTTGGCACCTTCCCTCATCAAAGAGGTTAAGGTCTTCACACTGGAGCTGGTCCTGCGTGGCTTCGTCGAAGGTCCGGACCCGGAGTGACCCCATGGTGATCTCCGAAGGAAGGACCGTTTCAGCTCCGTACACCAGGAAGAAGGGGGTCTCTCCAACTGACTGGCTAGGTGTTGTCCTACTCGCCCACAGTGCGGACGGAAGCTCCTCAATCCATTTGGCTTCGTGTTTCTTCAGGCACTCATATGTGCGCATCTTGAGTCCTTTCAAAATTTATGCACTTGCTTTCTCGGCTTGGCCATTACTTGCCGGATGAGCTACTGATGCGTAGCTGACTTGAATACCGAGGTCTTTGCAATATTCTTAGAACGTTGCACTTAAGAATTGGGTTCCATTTTCAATTATGACTCTGTTCGGAAATCCAAATCTGCAGACTATGGACTTCAAGAACTTGATAGTTGATTGCTTATTGATAGTCACAACTGGAGTTGCTTCTGGCCACTTGGTGAACTGTCGATGGTGACATACAAGAACCTATAGCCTCCGATGGCTTTTGGGAAAGGTCCCAAAATGTCCAACCTCACACATTGAATGGCCATGTAGGAGGTATCATTTTCAGTGATTGAGTCAGTGTGTGAATTTGTTTTGCATGGAACTGGCATGCTTCACACTTTTTTACCAACTCGACTGCATCCTGGAGTGTTGTAGGTCAGTAGAAGCCATGTCGAAAGGCTTTACCGACTAGCGTGTGGGAAGACGCGTAGTTCCCACGCTCGCCTCCATGGATTTCCGTGAGGAGCTCGCGGCCTTCTTCCCTTGCAATACACCGCATTAAGATGCCATTGGCACCGTGCCGGTAGAGATCCCCTTCTACCAATGTGTATCTTTTCGCCAATCTGACGATCAGATCAGCGGATGTACTGTCTTCAGGAAGGATGCTTGCTGTCTTTCAAGTAGCTCCAGATCTCCAAGATCCATGCATCGGAGCTAACTTGAGCTTTTGAGTCTTGCGTTATAGGATGCTTAGAGCTTTCTGCAGTACCTACGATCCTTGGTGGACGCAATGGTAACGGGGCGACCAGGACTACTAGCTTCGAGGTGTCGGTCTTGCCCCCTTCGCTCAGTTCGGCAGGTTGAGTGGTTGGTCTAAACAATCTCCGGACAAAAACTCCATCGGGAGCTGGAGCTTCGGTTGAAGACTTTGTCAAGAGTTCATCAGCTTCAGCGTTGTTGAGACGCTGGACATGGCAGAGATCCAGGACATCAAAGTTCTTTTGGAGCTTTTGAAGTTCAAGGAGGTATGCAGCAAGTTGTTGGTTGTTGCAGCTACACTCGCCTCTTACGTGCTTGATTATGAGCTGCGAATCACCCTTGATCAGCATCTACTTGACGCCATATGATAGCACCACCTTGAGCCCATAGATGAGAGCTTCATACTCTGCCATGTTGTTGGTTGCCTTGAAGTCAAGGTTCACCATGTATTTCACCTTCTCCCCGGTCGGAGCGTGGAGAAGGATCTAAGTTCTGGCACCCTGCTTCTGCACGAAGCCGTCGAAGTAGAGAGTCCAGTGAGGTTTGGTGAAGACCGGGACCTTGGGTTCTAGCTTCTGCTCACTAGGGCCCCCAGGTTTTAATGGAGAAGGTGTCCACCCCACCACGAAATCATCCAAGGCTTGATTCTTGATAGCTTGTCGCGGTAAGAATTCGAGATTGATTTCTGCCAATTCTGCTGCCCACTTGGCGATGTTCCCAGTAGAGTTTGGATTGTGCAGTATGGCACACCATGGATAGGAGGTTGCCACTGATATCTTGTGAGCTTAAAGATAATGACGAAGCTTCCTTTAGGCAATAAGAACTGCATCAAGCAGCTTATGCACCTCAATGTATCGAGTCTTGGCGTAATGAAGCACTTCACTAATGAAGTACACTGGGGGCTGGACTGTCCGGACCCTCCCGGAGGAGCCCAAAGCTTTTTCTTCATCAACCCTGACCCTCCAGGAGGGGTTTAGACCTTCTTGTTGAGCTTCCCGAACCCTTCCGGAGGGGTCCAAAACTTCTTCTTGTTCAACCCGGACCCTCTCGAAGGGGTCCGGAACTTCTTGATCAGCCATGTGAACTCCCTCAGATGAGAGAGGTTGATCCTCTAGCATTTCACCTTGAAGATCCGTGCCTGGGGGCTGGGACCCAGACTCGCCTTCAGGTAGCTGCAGACCCTCCCGAAGGGGTCTGGGCTTTTGAACTGGATATGGCTCCGGTCTTTCTGTGACCAGGACCATGCTGCCAACCTCCGTCGTTGTCAATATGTAAAGCAAAAGAGGCTCACCAGGGTTCGGAGCTACCAGGATTGGTAGTGTGGTGAGGAGCTGCTTGATCTTTTGGAATGCCTTTTCTGCTTCTTCGAACCAATGAAATGTCTTGGACTTCCTCAAGAGTTTGAAGAAGGGTAACACCTGTTCTGCCAGTCTCGAGATGAACCGGCTGAGCGCAGCTAGACATCCAGTTAACTTCTGGACATGCTTGATGCGTGTTGGGGGCTGCATGTCTTCAATGCCCTTGATCTTCGCCGGATTTGCCTCTATTCCTCGATGAGTCACCAAGAATCCGAGGATCTTCCTGGAGCTAACCCCGAAAACACATTTGTTCGAGATCAGCTTGGTGTTCATCACGCGCAGCTTGTCGAAGACGGCTTTTGGGTTGTCAAGGAGTGAATCCTTGTTCTGGACCTTCACGACGATGTGATAGTCGTATACCTCCACCAGGTCCCTGATAAGCTCTCCAAAGGTTTTGTGCATAGCTCGCACAAAAGTTGAAGTAGCATTTTTGAGACCAAAAGGCATTGCAGTGTAACAATACAATCCATCTCCTGTTATGAAGGTAGTATGCTCTTCATCTTCCCTAGACATTTGGATCTGATGGTATCTAGAATATGCATCAAGGAAACACTGTAGCTCACACCCGCTGGTGGAGTATACTATCTGATATATTCTAGGAAGTGGAAATGGATTTTTTGGACATACCTTATTCAAGGTGGTTTAGTCCATACACATCCGAAGCTTCCAACCGGCCTTGGGTACAACAATTGGGTTTGCAAACCATCATAGATGATGAACCTCCCGAATGAAACCAACTTTGAGGAGCTTCTTGATTTCTTGTCAGATGAAGTTCTGCCGCTCGACTGATTGCTTTTGTGGCTTCTGGTGTACTGGCCGTGCATCGGGATAAATCTTCAAGCTGTGCTCAATAACCTCCCTGTGGATCCCAGAAATTTGTGACGGTTGCCAGGCAAACACATCAACATTCGCCTGGAGGAAAGTGATGAGCGTGAGTTCCTATTTGTTGTCTAGAACACCCGATATATGGGTAGTCTGGGCTGCACCAGAACCAATTTGGACGACATTGACGGGAACGTCGATGTCACCACTTGGCTGCACCCGTGGCGCAGAGGTTGAGCCTTGGTGACGAGTGCTTAGAGGTTGAGCAACTAGCTCCTTGTCGGATGTTCCCTCCTGCGCTGTTGCAAGCGCATAAAGTTCTTCCAGCGCAGTGACTCCCGCAGTGAAATCTCCACAGATCCGGAGAATGCCCAAAGGTGTCGGCATCTTCAACACCAAATAGCCGTATTGAGTTGCAGCCATGAACCTTTACAGGGTAGGCCTGCCTAGGATGGCGTTGAAGGGCAAGCTAATGTGTGCGAAGTCGAAGACTAGTTTCTCAGTCCTATAGTTCTCCTGAGTCCCGAAGGTCACTAGGAGTGTAATGGATCCAAGAGGGCTGATGGATCCCGGACCTACCACGGAGAATGCACACGAGGGGCGAAGGTCCGAGAGTCAGAGCTGGATCTTCACGAACACTTCATAGCTCAGGAGGTTGAGCGCCGCCCCTCCATCTACCAATACATGGTAGAGCTGGACATTGTTGATGTTTAAAGACACCATCAATGGCAGTTGGCCAGCTCCGATCATGTTCCTAGGGCTGTCTGTGGCATCTAAAGTGATGGGAGGGTCCATCCACTTCCGATGTGGTTTTGCCTTGGTGGTAGGAGCTGCGGCAACTATCTCTCGGTGCATAGTCTTGAGGACACAACGAGAAGTGATAATGCAGGACACTCCATATATGGTGTGGAGGGTATTCTAACGCTCGTTGTTAGAGACGTCAGAATCATCATCGACTGTGTCGTACACAGCCTTCAGTACCTTCTTGGTGTCCTGGAAGCCTAGCTTTGTATCAGCTGGAGCTTCATCGACTTTTTGTTTTCCTTCCCGCTGGCACAAAGGTGCTTCTTCTCGGTGCATGTTGTAGCGCTCGGCAAGGTTTTCGACCTCCCGATAATATTCTAGACTGTGTTTGTCCGTTTCATGGATCAAATACCACATCTTCGGACCGCTGACATTTTATGATGAAGGTCGGGGTCGCTTTTCAGGGTGTGGCCCCCGGCCACCCGGAGCTGCAACTGCCGCAATAGTAGGTGTGCCGAACGATGACTTCTTCTTGCTGTTGGACTTTTTATTCTTGTTTCCACTACCAGAGGTAGTGGCTTCAGCTTTAGAGGACTTTTAGTTAGCCTCCGGAGCTGGCTTGGAATGCATTTTGTGTCTGTCTGTAGCACTGTCACATTTGTCAGCCAGGCTGAAGAGCTCCTTGACGCTGGTGACTTCTTTTGTTGCCATCTTCTCCATCATCTTCTTCTCTCTGACACTATGTCTAAAGGCCATGATGACAGAAGAATTGGAGATGGAAGGGATGGTGTTTCATACCTGAGAAAATTACTAGATGAAGGATCACAACGATTCTCTCGACTTTTGGTGTACAGCAAAAAGATCGAGTTCTATGCCGCGTCGGGTGTAGGAACTCCCGAAGTTGGCGGTGAACTGGTTTCACAGCTCTGCACAACTGTTGATGGAGTCAAGCGATAAACTCATGAACCAGGACATAGCTGTCCCAGTCAGAGCCACAGGAATGTAATTGGCCATTATGGTCTCATTGCCTCCCGCCGCTAGAACAGCGGTGGAAAAGATTTGGAGAAACTCAACGGGGTTGACAGTCCCGTCATACTTCTCCAGCGGATGAGGCTGGATCTTCTGCGGCCATTGGACCATGCATAGATGCATGGCCAGGGATGAGCAGCCGCCCCTACTCCCACGGGAGGATGGTTTTCTCGAGCCTCCCGCCTTTCGCGGGCACGCTCGATGTGGACGCGGCTGTCCTGCTGTCTATAGCGGCAGTCAAGCTCCGACAGCAGATCATGCATTGAGAGTATCGACGTGGTTTGAGTGCGACGCGGCCCGGAGGGCAACGACATCACTTGTTGTGACACAACACATCTCATGTTCTATGAAAATGCGGAGCTAGCCTTGCAGACAAGATTTGACGCTTAGAAGGTGCCTGCACTAAAGGGGGAGGACCTTGGTTACTGAGGCCATCGGCTGCGGCTACAACCAGATGTTCCACATCGGCATGCCACTGCTCCATCGCACCGTGAGGTGCTCCTGGCGGCAGTGGACATTGGAGCAGAGTAGCCACAACAATTAGCGCGTTCTCAAGGTTGTTGTGCGTCGATGCAGTGACCGACCCAAGACCCCATTATGCTGTTCGGCAAAGTTAGCCAGAGCAGGTGGTGGTGGCAGTGGTACGACGCTCGCCGGAACAAGAGCACTCGCTGGCTGTTGCACACTGGAGGGATTCCCTCCAGTAGGTTGCTCAGTGTTGTCGTTGGACGATCCCACGGCGGAATTGACCATATTGAAATCTCAAGGCGCCCCTTCCTGGCGCGCCAAATGTCAAAGTGGTTGATCGACACTTCTCTCAGTACTACTAGATCGTAGCCCGCGGAGGTTCTTGATTGGTTGGGCCGCGCGTGAGATTATAAATAAGACAGTGACACGGGGAGTTTTATGTGGTTCAGACCGCTTGAGCATAACACCCTACTCCATGGGATGTGTTGTTGTATGTAGGAGTGTATAGCGCTTGTGTGCGTGTGAGCTTAGTTGTCCAATTACCGTGCGGTGCAGCCCTTTTATTGTCTAAGGACTGGCTGTTACATCAGCCTGGCCCAACATGAGGCCCAGATAGTAGTTAATTGCTTAATTCACGATCTATAAATATTAAGCGTAATTAACAGAGTGATAACGCGCCTTAATGGCAGCATTACCGGAGTTAAGGGTCCCCTGATCGTGTGTTATTAATATGGCATTAATGACACGTAATCAGGTTTTATAACTGTGGCTTTAACTGTCCCTTGAATGTCCCGCTGTTGCAGATCCGCCAGTATCCTCATTGCTGTCTAAGGTCCGGAGACTTGATACATGGCGGCTCCGAAGCTTTCCATTGTGAGGAGGCAGGTCCGGAGCCACTATACACATGGTAGCACTCGAGCTTCCCTCTACTGGGGGTAAAATCAGGGGTCACTGAACACGTGGCAAGACTGGATCTTCCCTATGAAAGAAGTTAGGTCCGACCTTGTGTTACACGTGGCGGTGCCGGAGCTACTCAAACAAGGGAGGCGGGTCCGGTGTTGTGTAACAAGTGTAGCCTTCAGAAGTCTTCAACTCGGACGAGTGGAACTCCTTAGCATTTTTTGCGGTATCATGGGGTACCCGGTACGCAGGGTACCGACAGAAACAATTAGGGCAATTGGAAAGAAAGCAAGACAAAATTTGTCTCGTAGTTCTCTCCAATTTCCGTTTGTCTTCCCAATGTTGTAGTCATACCATTGTTTGGCTTTTTCCTTGAGTGAACAAGGAAACAACTTCCATTTGAGAGTTTCTTGCATCATACCCTTGATTTGAAGGCATGAACGCAATTGTTTGAACTCTCTTAGATGGTGGTACGGGTTTTAATAATCCGTTCCTAAGAAGCATTGCTCCCAAACCATGGCTATAAAGAAAGGGCAAAGTTCATAGCTAGTAGAACAGATGGGTTCCGCCAATGGCAGTGGCTCACAGAACTTGCCCTTTGGAGCAGAATATGAAAGAATGGTGGGCTGCTCCATATATGTGGTGGTGGTAAGAAAAGGAAAGATAAGATAATAAGATAGATATGAGGGTGAGCAACATTCGAAGATTCACAACAACCGTTCCCCGGAAATGGCGCCAGAAATGCTTGTTGACATTTCTTACGTCATAGAAAAAAATTCGTAAGTGCACAAAAACTATCGTGTAGCACTTCCCTATAAGAGAGTATTCCCAAGGGTATTGAGTCCATGGAACATGTGTGCTAACCTGACCAACTAATCCACCAAAGGACACAAAGTTATTTTGTAGGCAAGGAAGAGAGAGGAATTCAAAGAATTGATTCTAATTTAAAGGAATTTGCAGTAGTTGCCTGCTTCAGGCACGGGTTTATCCCTAGCAACACTAGGAAGACACCCACCAAGAGCCTACGGTATAGCCGAATGTGGAGGATTACTAAGGACAAATAGGGCTGTCACCACCTACTGCCTACCTCTTCAATCCGTGGGTCTACAAGATATTCACTGGTGATTTCTAACCTAAGCACCACGCTTACGTTCTAAATCACAACTCTAGTTGTTTCGAATACACAGCTACAACTAGAGCCTCTAATAAATTAAAGCAATGAACCCACAAGTAACTACTTGTGCAAACTACGGTGAATTGAGAATCAAACTTCAATTGAATTCACAAAGGACTTACTTGATTTGAGTACACCTTTGTAGGGATACAAGTGCAGACGGGGGACTTGACAAGCTCAAGCCTGCTTCTCCTAAACTCTTACCACACTCTCCTTCTACTTGGCAGCCTTTAGGACTACTCTAAACCTTAGGAGTGTTATTCTATTCTCAACTTTTGGTGTGTGTGTAAAGTGAGGTGTGGTGTTCTATTTATAGGGGGGAGAAAGGTCACTTCCCGCCACCAAATGCGCGCGAATCAGTCACCTATGCATCTTCAAGCTGGGAGGAGCCAACACGTAGCGTTTGACCGCGTTTGGCGCCAGGACCTAGTCGGTCGACTAGGGGGCTCGACCGACCTGGTATTGGAACCTTTTGCAGTGTGCTTCCTCCAGGTCTCTGCCAGGTGGATCCCATTGACTGATATTGGTACTACACCATTGGATGGCCCCGAATACTTCTGTTTGTGGGCCATTTCATCCATGTGGTGACACGTGGCGTCGCCCGATTCGTTGAAATCCAATTTTATGGATTACTCCTTGCATGTATTGGTATTTTAGGTCTAAATTCACCTGAATACAAATAAACTCCAAAACTTGTGGAATTGGTTAGTTTTTAACCCTACCACTACGTTTTGTTTCTCTTTTATGCTCATTATGAGGTAAATTGACAGTCTAAATATGGCACTTAAGGACCGTCAACAAGGTTCCCTCTATAGCCTAAACTCCTCTAAACCTATGGAGAGTAGCGGATACAATAGAATGAATAATGAAGTGGTCTGTGTGTGAAGTGAGTGTACGGGGTCCTATTTATGGGTGGAGAAGAGTCGGTTCCCACCACCAATTGCACGTGAATCAGTCATCAATGACTTTAGGAAGCCAGGAGGAGGCAACACGTCAGGGCCGACCTGGTCAGGACTCCATTGGAGCTATGTTTCCTCCAGGTCACTGACAGGTGGGTCCCCTTTAAAGATATAGGTGATACACTATTGGATGGCCTCGGATACTTCTGTTTGAGGGCCATTTGATCCATGTGGTGCCACATGCAAGCTCTTGATTATCTGGACTGATATTTAATAGGATTGCTCCCCCTGTTTTACCTCAATTCCTGCAATACATGCCTGCATGCACTATTTCTCCATGGACAAGTGAAAATAGGTTAAATAGAAAGGTGATGTGTGCAAGAAATGATATTTCCTTCACAAAATTGAGTTATATTAAAAGGTGAAATTGGTATATAACAACCATCAATGAATTCCCCCAAGATTATCCTTTGCTCACCCCAATGAAAGTCGAGACTTTAGGTTGATGATCAGGAGTTGCTACAATGTTCTGTTTTTCACAAATACCATGTGCACAGCAAAATACTCTACCTAGTATTGCCAAAATTGGAATGGTACTTCACCCATCTTAATTCATTATGAGGCTTATGCCTTCTACTATTCATGGGTGGTTGAAAGATAGAACAACAACTAGAGCAAGCATATCTTAGAGATCAAGTTTCACTCAAATTTCGGAGACTTCAATTAAGATTTTAAGTACCTCAAATTTATTTTCTCAACCACTCCATTGTGTGTAGTGGAAATATTTCCTCACTAAGGCATTTTGCCTAAACTCATCATACCACTAAATGAGGCTTGTATCTGGAGCTTGGTAGGGAATGTAATAGGCACATTTGCAACACATAATATTGAATAATATTGCTAAGTCAAAAAGCAAGCCTTAGGAGAAATCAATTCAAAACTATTTGATTCAAGACATGTGCATGTGTGATGGACTGTAAGTGGATGTGGATGCTTGAAATGACTCCTATTTATGTAGACTCTCTTATTTTGCAGGGATGAAAAATGGCTAATTTCCTTTTTTTCTCATGCTTATGATGTAAGCATGCATGGTCTTTATCTTTTTTCTTGTAGCCATGTCTTCTACTCCTTTTTTATGCAATAAACATAACGAGAGTTCTAAGCATGAAGGACATGGAGTTTCTGAATGTGCCTATGGGGGGGGGGGGGGGGGGGTGAATAGGCTTTTTTAACTTGATCAAATACAGAAATCGGACTAGTCCGGTGTGTGCGGACTAGGATGATCAAGTTTGACCGATGATCTCGCGTCAAATACTCTATGCAGCGGAAAATAAGTTGTAACTAGGATGTATCACGACAATGAAACTAGGTATTGCACAAATTAACTATTATTTCAATGTTTTAATGTAAGTTTTACAATATTGAGTAAACCCTAGAATGAGACGAACAATAAAACATAGATCACGAGACACAATTTTATCCCGTGGTTTAATTCCCATGAAGGAAACCTGCATCCACGTTGAGGAGTCCACGGAGGACCGGGTCTTCACCAACCCTACCCTCATCAAATCGCCACGGAGACCGATTCTCTTCCACTAGCCACAAAGGGGGAAAATCACCGTGTTCAAGGGGCCTTCTCACAAGTTGAGGGCTCCCCAAGATTTACAAAGATGAACACCACCAACACACTCGCAAGATTTACAATAAAGAACAAGAGTGTGCGAAAGAATCAAACCCAAGAGCTCAAGACGTGTGAAACAAGTCTCTCCTTCTGATCAATGCTAATCCTCAAAGATTTGATCTTCTTTTGGGTTAGAATGTGTGGAGAGATGTGTTTTTAGGGATCTTGGGAGGTGTGACAGCGCAGGGAATCGAGGGAGTTGGTTGTAGGGTCGTACACCTATATTTATAATAGGGTTTCCAAAAGTTACCGTTAGGGTTTGCGATGTCCGGACTAGTCTGTGGTGGACTCCGGACTAGTCCGGTGTGCGGCGTGTGGGAAACCCTAAGTGTTCTGATATATCGGACTTGTCCGGCAAAGGGCGGACTAGTACGATTTGTGTTTCGGAAGTGTTCGGACTAGTCCGGCACATATCAGACTAATCCTGTGTGGTGAACCTCATGTAGAATTTAGGACAAGTCCGCAGTGAGAGGACTTGTCCGATTTTAGTTAGAGAGTTTTTAGACTAGTCCGTCGTGATATCGGACTTGTCCGGTTCTGTGTAAAGTGTGAGGTTCTGAGGACATGTCTGCACTGGGGTGGACTTGTCCATTTTTAGTCAGAAAGATATCGGACTAGTCTGTGGTGATATCGAACTTGTCCATTTTTGTGCAGATGTAAAGTGTTGAGGACTAGTCCGCACTACGGGGGACTAGTCCGATCTTAGTCAAAGAGATAACAGACTAGTCCGTGGAGTATCAGACTAGTCTGGACCTGTGAAAATTTGTGTAGTGAGAGTGATTTATTTTGCTTGAGCTCTTGGGGTGTGTTTCTGCAACACATTCCATACACAATAAAGTATTCTATTCAACTCTTGAGCTCTTTTCCATATAGATTCCTCATTTTCCTTTCTTTTTGCGCTTTCTTCATAATTTCATTAAAACCTGCACTCATCTCAACAATTTTGTTAGGATCTCATTTGTTTGTCATAAATCAACCAAAATCCACAAGGGATGCCTAGATGCACTTTCAAACTCCCCCTTTTTGGTGATTGATGACAACCAATTGAGACTTCTCAAAAATGAAAAAAAATCCAGATTTTCATAAAGTGTGTGAGCAATAATTGTGATGAGAATGAGGTAAATGACATAATCATATCAACATCAAGAATGTAAGCCAATTTCATAGCATAAACGTAGATCATATCAAAGCATCATCATAAACTTCATAAACATGACTAGAAACATAATAAGAGTCTTACAACACCAAAAGCAGTTTTACAGCACCAAAAGCATAACAAAGAGCAAAAGATACAAATAGAGCTCTCATATCTCATCAACTGCTACAACCTAATGACTCCCCCTTAGTCTCTCCCCCTTTGGCATCAAGGCACCAAAAAGAAGGAGAAGAGTGATCTACTAGGCATCGCCGACTCACTCCTCGATGTCCATCCTTTCATCGTCTTCATCATTGGCAGCCTGAGGAGGATGGGGATGAGAACCACTCATCGAGCTTCCAATGCCAAAATAGGTAAGTTCAGAAGGAGAAAGAGGTGGAAGATCCGAAAAGTTATAAGGAGAGTCCTTGGAGATAATTGGAGATCCAATAGGTTCAATCTCCAGCTTCTGCCATATGGCTTTGACATTTTGTTTTATGTACCTCATGTCCTCTTTCCTTGCCTTGTTCAACTTGTGGATCTTCACTTCAGCTTTCCGACAAGGGCCAAAAATAGCAACAAAGTACTTCATAATGCCACTAGGAGACCTTTTGTGAGGAGGGGCCCTAGTGTTAGAGGCTGGCCTTGCATCTCCTTAAGCTCTCTCCAGGTGTTCTTCAGTTGAGGCAGGTGAGGGAGAAGCTAGGAGAGTGGCTTGGGGAGGCTTCTGGGGCCTCAAGGTTGTGTGCTCAACATCTTTCACAAACTAAATCCCAGTGACCTTCTCTATCATAAACATTATATAAGGCACATAGCCACAGGAATTGTTAGGAGTGCCGGAAATGTTCACCATGTCATTCCAGATGTAGTCGAAGATGTCAAATTTCCTACTCTTGCTAATCACCTTCATCAATGTCCTCAGATAGCCTTGGACACTCCCTGCATCTCTATCCTTCGGAGCAATTGTCTTCCTAAGCATCCTGTTGAGAACCATGAAGAAGGGCTTCATGTTCTTGGTGGAGGGAGGATTGTACTTGAGACGGGTATCATAGACTTGTCCTTCTCTAAAATTCCAATGTTGTGAATAATTACTTCATTGCTGCTGGTGTCGCCAAGGTGCAGCAACCAAACAAACTCATCATATGTCACGGTGTACTTGGATCCATGAGTCATCCAAGTCACTCGCTCTTCTTCATCACTGGCAAAGAAGCACGTTGCAAAGAACTGTGCTATGAACTCATCATTCCAGTTGTACCTGAAAGCAAACAAGTCCTTTAAACCATGCCTCTCTGCAGCCTCTACCACTTCATCAAATGCACCATAGCTCTTTCTTTCAAAATGGCTTCAGTCAATCCATTGGATGTGGACTACTAGAGTCTTCATCCGCAGGTACACGTAACTGTAGTAGTCCGCGTGGAAGTTGCTCCAAAACCTTGGATCAACTGCCTTCTTAGCACTACCATAAGCATCAACTTTCCTTAGCTTCCAAGCCACATCACTCCCCTTGTCATTGAATTTTTCTTCCGAGGGGTCTCTATTCCCTTGTTTTGGAGCTGTCATTTTAAGAGGGCCAATCGGGCCAAAGGCAATCCCTTTGCCTTTCTCTTTGGTTTGCCGATGAGCCGTTGAGCTAGAGCAAACCATATCTTGATCTTTTGAACCTAGCTTATTGGCCGCAACCTTCCGCTACATCCTAGGTGGAGTAGACGAAGGATTGGCAGCACACTCTTGCCTTTTGTTAGCGCGAGACTCTAAGACTCGCGACAACACATCTTGATCCATCCCGTCATCAAAGTCGGAGATGTTTTCATTCGACATTGTCCTGACAAGGAGGTTATACATGACATAGATAAGTATTGATGGCAAGGGAATGAATCGAGTAGAAGTAAATTAGGGTTGTGTCTAGTCAGAAATCTGACTTCTACGGTGCTCAAGTGTGGACTAGTCCAGAGTACTGAACTTGTCTGTACTGAGAACGGACTAGTCCGATATTCGGCCATTTGAACCCTAACTAGCAGAGCAATGGTGTTTCTTAATGCAAAAGTGGCTCCAAGTAGTTGTAATACAACAAGGAATCATGTATTAATAGGAGGAACTAAGCTATTTGAGCAAAAACAAGTGAAATTAAAGGTTCTAGGGTTTGGAGAGAAACTTTACCAAATCCTTCGATTCGCGGAGTTGGAGGAGTTTTTGATGCGGACAAGTCCGGGGTGCTTGATCCCCTTGCGATGAAGATCAGTTCCCACGGAGATTTGACGAGATTTGGTGGAGAACTCGCCAAATCACCTTGGGGGCACTTGAGTGAGGAGAAAGAACATGATGTATGTTGTGAGGATGAAGAAGATTAGGTTTTGGCAGCCCTAGGGTTATGGAGTCGAAAAATCGGACTAGTCTGTGGTCGGACGGGGCTAGTCCGGACTACCGGAACTCTGCGGCCTAGTCTTCATTGTGGGGACTAGTCCGTGGTCACTAGAACAGACAAGTTAGACCATTCTTATATATTCGAAGGTGCTTACTAAGAAAATAGGGGGCAAAACACATAAATAATCTTGATGAATATGATCAGTAAACATACAACAATCAAGCTATGACCATAATTCACCAAGATCATGTAATTAACATAGTTTTCGGAGAAAAATAGAGAGAGATGATTTTCATATTACAATCAATATATTTTGAAGATGACATACAGGTATGCAAGCTTTCAAGCCACGTTCTGAGCATCAATGATATTTAGTTCATTTCGGAGCTCACAAAAACGTTTTTCATCAAGTGGCTTGGTAAAGATATCGGCAAGTTGTTTTTTAGTGCCGACATGGGAAATGGCTATGTCTCCTTTCATTGAGTGATCTCTCAAAAAGTGATGTCGGATGTCTATGTGTTTAGCTCTAGAGCGCTCAACGAGATTATGGGCAATTTTAATTGCACTCTCATTGTCACAAAGGAGGGGAATACTGCTCATATTGTAACAGTAGTCCCTTAGAGTTTGTCGCATCCAAAGGAGTTGTGCACAACAACTCATGACTGCAAATACTCCGCCTCGGCCGTGGATAAGGCAACGAAATTTTGTTTCTTGGAGGACCAAGAAATTAGGGATCTACCTAGGAATTGGCAAGTATCGGAGGTACTTTTTCTATCTACTTTGCATCTAGCATAATCTACATCGGAGTATCCAATGAGATTGAACTTTGAACCTTAAGGATACCAAAGGCCTATGTTAGGTGTATGAACTAAGTATCGCAAGATCCTATTTACGGCTGTCAAATGGCATTCCTTAGTGTTGGCTTGAAATCTTGCACACAAACATACACTCAACATAATATCAGGCCTAGATGCACATAAATAATGTAGGGAGCCAATCATGGTGCGATATACCTTTTGATCCACGTTTAGTCTGTCTTCATTGAGATCCAAGTGTCCATTTGTCGCCATTGGAGTCTTTATAGGCTTTGCTTTGTCCATTCCAAACTTCTTAAGTATGTCTTGAGTCTACTTTGTTTGGCTTATGAACGTCTCTTCCTTTTGTTGCCTCACTTGGAATCCCTAGAAATATCTCAATTATCCCATCATGGACATCTCAAATCTAGCTGTCGTGATCTTACTAAATTCTTGACAAAAAGATTGGTTAGTTGAACCAAATATAATATCATCAGCATAAATTTGACAGATAAATAGATCATTATCAAAATGTTTAGTAAACAAAGTGTAATCAGCTTTACCAGTATTAAATCCATTTTCAATCAAAAAATCTCTAAGGCACTCATACCAAGCTCTAGGAGCTTGTTTGAGGCCATAGAGAGCTTTACGCAGTTTGAACACATGGTCGAGGAACTCTTGATCTTCGAACCCGGGGGGTTGCTCCATGTACACCTCCTCTTTGATCGGTCCATTGAAGAAGGCGCTTTTCACATCCATTTGATAAAGATTGAAATCATGGTGAGTAGCATATGCAAGTAATATTCGAATCGATTCAAGCCTAGCTACGGGAGTAAAAGTCTCGTCGAAATCCAAACCTACGACTTGTGGATACGCTTTGGCCACAAGTCGTTCCTTGTTCCTTGTCACCACCCTGTGTTTATCTTGCTTGTTGCGGAAGACCCATTTAGTGTCGACGACGTTGAACTTGGGTCTTTCAACAAGTTCCCACACCTCGTTCCTTTTGAAGTTGTTCAATTCTTCTTGCATCGCCACCATCCAATCTAGATCCTTTAAAGCATCTTCAACCCTGTGTTGTTCCAAAGAGGATACAAACGAGTAATGTTCACAAAAATTAGCTATACGAGATCGAGTTGTTACTCCCTTTTGGATGTCATCGATTATGTTGTCGACGGGTGATCTCTTTGGATGCATTGATGCACTGTTGGGTGTGGCAGTTGTGGTCTTGAGTCTTCATTGTCATCATCTTCTTCTCCCCCTAGATGGTTGCATTCATTGATGTGTTGATCATATTGGTCTCCTTGAGGTTGATCTTGTGTGGAATCTCTCCCTTGATAATTCTCCTTCACTTGTGGTTCATCTTCTTCATTTGCATTTGGAGGTGACGCCTGTGGTTGAACATCGCCCAAAGCCATTCTTCTCAACGCTTGACATGGAGCTTCTTCTCCATCTAGCACACGTTGATCAACTTGCTCTCCTTGAGAGCTTTTAGTTTCATCGAACACCATGTCACGTGCTACTTCAACAAGTACGGAGGCCTTGTTGAAGACACGATAGGCGTAGGAGTTCGAATCATAGCCAAGTAAGAAACCTTCATCGGACATCGAAGTGAACTTTGAAGTCCTAGGCTTCTTGTTGAAAATATAACATTTAGAACCAAAAACTCCAAAGTATGAAATATTCGGCTTGTTACCCGTGAGTAGTTCATACGATGTTTTCTTGAGCAGGCGATGAAGATAGAGTCGGTTTACGGCATGACACGCGGTGTTGACCGCTTCAGCCCAAAACTGATCTGAAGTCTTGTATTCATCGAGCATTGTCCTCGCCGTCTCAATGAGTGTTCGATTCTTCCTCTTGGCTACTCTATTTTGTTGAGGAGAATAAAGTGCTGAAAACTCGTGCTTTATCCCTTCGTCTAGATACTCATCAACTTGGGTATTCTTGAACTCTGTTCTGTTGTCACTTTGTATGTTTTTGATCGTCAACAAAAATTCATTTTGAGCTCACTTGAGAAACTTCTTGAGGGTCCCTTGAGTTTTTGTCTTATCATGCAAAAAGAAAACCCACATGAAGCGTGAAAAATCATCAACAATTACTAAACCGTATTTGTTACCACCGATGCTTATGTAAGCAATTGGACCAAATAGGTCCATGTGAAGTAACTCGAGTGGTCTTGTCATTGTCATGACGTTCTTCACGGGATGGGGTGCTCCTCCTTGCTTTCCGGCTTGGCACGCACTACAAGGTCTGTCTTTCTCGAAAACAACATCCTTCAAACCTCGGATGTGATCGCCATTAAGTAGTTTTTGAAGATTTCTCATACCAACATGTGCTAGCTGTCTATGCCACAGCCAACCCATGTTGGTCTTTGCAATCAAGCATGTGTCAAGTTGATCTTTATCTTTGTTGAAGTCAATTATATATAGCTTTCCCTTTAACACACCCTTTAATGCAACCGAGTTATCACTCTTTCTAGAGACGGTCACACTGTCTTTAGTGACCAAGGAATTATAACCCTTGTCACATAATTGAGATATGGACAAAAGGTTATAATCTAAGGAATCAACGTGTAAAAATGAGAAAGAGTATGTTGCGATGAAATTGCTATTTTACCGGTACCGAGCACCCTTCCTTGACTGTTATCGCCAAAATAAATGCCTTCGCTTGGATCTTCATTTTCTTTATATTCAACGAACATCCTTCTTTCTCCAGTCATGTGATTGGTGCATCCACTATCTAGCAGCCATTTAGCTCCACCGGATGAATAGGCCTGCAAAACACAAATTATGCCTTGGTCTTAGGTACCCAAGCTTGCTTGGGTCCTTTGAGGTTAGTCACAAGTGATTTTGGCACCCACACAAGAGACTTGGTGTTTTCATGGCATGGCCCAACCAGTATAGCATTAACTCTTCCAGAATTACATTTCATAAGAACATATGATGCATCAAAAGTTCTAAACAAGAGTTGTTGCTCATATGTGTTAACAATGTTACTTTTATCAACATAATTAAGTTATCTAATTTGAGAGGTGTTCCCCTTGACAAAAGCAATGCATTCCTTGTTATTATTGTGGTTTCTAGCATTTTGCTTTTCACCATAAGAATACCGAATGCCATATTTGACATTAGGAGGTCTTGTGACCAAGTATGCACTGCATGCATACTTGACCTTCTCATTGTCAAATATGCCACTTCGGTAAGGATTCTTGTCCTTTGTCAAGTTTGACTTCTCCTTCAAGTTAGTGTCAATTTTAGCACATTCACAAGCAATTGTAGTTTCAGATTTTATAAGTTGAGAAGGTGAGCTTGAAGAGGATGAAGAACCACTTGACTTGAGTGACTCAACTTGTACCTCAAGGATCTTGTTAACTTTGGTTAAGTTAGCATGTTCATCCTTGATAGCCATGTTTGAGTCTTCTAGCTTCAAACAAGCTTCCTTGCTTGAAGCTAACTCAAGTTCCAGTGAGTTCCTTCACTCCTTTTCATGCTCGAGGAGCCTTTTGATCTTAAGATATTCTTCCTTTTGTAGGATGATCATATCTTCTTAACGATCAACTAGCTCCTCCTTATCAACAAGCTTATCCATTAAAAATTTCATCTTAGCCGCAGTTTTCATATCTAAACCAACAAGCATATATTCATCGTCACTAGAGTTATAACTATCACAATTCAAAGAATGCGAGGAGGAAGATTTAGTTGTTACCTTCCTTTTATCTTCCTTGGCCTTTAGACATGTATGATCGGTGTCTTTCCTTGCGCCGATGGTTGGGAAGAGGGTGGACTTCTTGGTAGGTTTCATGACATCTATGGTGGCCATCTCCTCTTCTTCTTCGGATGAGGACTCATCATTAGAGTCCCACTCCTTCCCCAAGTGTGCTTGACCATATTGTTTCTTTTTCCTGAAAGTTTTGTGAGGTTGAGGCTTGTTGTCCTTGGTCTTCCTCTTACTTTCTTTTGTCTTACTATGAAATGGTCGTACTCTCCACAGTTATAGCAAGCACGCCTCATTTTTTGGTCTTGTCTTGTCCCTTTGTCTTCCTTCACTTGGTCTACCACCTTGTCTTCTTCTCATCATTTTCTTGAATTTCTTCATGAATAGAATCATATCTTCTTCATCTATATCACTGCTCTCATCGTCCCTGTCATCTTCCTCTTGAGCTTCTCGAGCTTCTTTTGATATAGGTTTACAAGTGGACTTCAAAGCAACTCATTTCTTCTTTGCTGAGGTAAGGTCAACAATCTCTTTAACGTGCTTGGCTTGCTTCTCCATCATTTCAAAGTTAATAATCTTCCCAAGAAGCTCGATTGGGGTCATTTTCTAGTACCCGGGGCTTTCTCTATTCATCGAGCATATGGTTATGTTGCGAGGCATGAAAGCTCTAAGAATTAGCTTCATGACCTCGTGATCATTCCACTTCGTGCTTCCATATGCTCGAACATTGTTGATGATATTTTTCAATTGATTGTACTGTCTTGCATTGACTCATCTTCTTCTATAGCGAATCTTCCTAATTCGCCTTCAATCATTTCAATCTTGGCTTCTCGCACATGAAGATCACCTTCATGTGCAGTTTGTAAAGTTTCCCATATCTCCTTAGCAATTTCGAGTCCATCCACCTTGGTGAACTCGTCTCGGCTCAGTGACGATGTTATGACAGCTGCAGCTTGAGCATTCTGATGAATAGCTTGTTCTTGACTTCGTGAGAGCTCTTCACCATCATCCGAGATATCAATCCCTGTACACACTATATGCCACAAGTTGGAGTTAAGTGATATGAGATGCATTTTCATATTTTGCCTCCACATTGAATATTTATTGCAATCAAAGTATGGGGCTTTCCCTAGAGGAATTGATAAGTAATGGTTATTATTGGAATTGAGACGATCATAGTTAAAAGGATATCGGGAGTAGTTGGTGTGACTACTCTCCTTGTTCTTCTTTTCATCCTCGATATTCATCTTCCCTTTTGTGGATAGTGCCTTCTTCCTTAGGAGTGCATGTAGTTCTAGCATCTCCTCATCATCATCCTCGCAGTCTTCGATGGCGTTGAGGAGCTTCTCTAGGTTCTGAGTCTTTTCATTGTCACCCTTCTCTTGGTTGATGTTCTTGTGTACATCCTTAATGTCCGACATCCTCTCTTCGAGTTGTGAGTCTTTTTTGAAGAGTCCTTGTTTGATAATAATTGAATGTAGCCTAGAGAAGGGGTGAATAGGCTTTTTGAACTTTTGTCGAATCCTAAAACACTTAACAACTTGATCAAATACAGACAAATCGGACTAGTCCGGTGTGTGCGGACTAGAACGATCAAGTTTGACCGATGATTTCGCATCAAGTACTCTATGCAGCGGAAAATAAGTTGTAACTAGGATGTATCACGACTATGAAACTAGGTATTGCACAAATTAACTTTGATTTCAACGTTTTAACGTAAGTTTTACAAGATTGAGTAAACCCTAGAATGAGATGAACAATGAAACAAAGATCACGAGACACAATTTTATCTTGTGGTTCGATTCCCACGAAGGAGTTGTCCACGGAGGATCGGGTCTTCACCAACCCTACCCTCGTCAAATCACCACAGAGGCCAATTCACTTCCACTAGCCACAAAGGGGGCAAATCACCGTGTTCAAGGGGCCTTCTCACAAGTTGAGGGCTCCCTAAGATTTACAAAGATGAACACCTCCAACACACTCGGAAGATGTACAATAAAGAACAAGAGTGTGCGAGAGAATAAAACCCAAGAGCTCAAGACGTCTGAAACAAGTCTCTCCTTTTGATCAATGCTAAACCTCAAATATTTGATCTTCTTTTGGGTTAGAATGTGTTAGAGATATGTTTCTAGGGCTCTTGGGAGGTGTGATGGCACAAGGAATCGAGAGAGTTGGTTGTAGGGCCGTACACCTCTATTTATACTAGGGTTTCCAAAAAGTTACCGTTAGGGTTTGCGATGTTCGAACTAGTTCATGGTGGACTCTAGACTAGTCCGGTGTGCGGCGTGTGGGAAACCCTAAGTGTTCTGATATATCGGACTTGTCCGGCAAAGGGCAGACTAGTCTGATTTGGGCTCTGGAAGTGGTCGGACTAGTCCGGTGTGGTGAACCTCATGTAGAATTTAGGACAAGTCCGCAGTGAGAGGACTTGTCCGATTTTAGTTACAGAGTTTTCGTACTAGTCCGTGGTGATATCAGACTTGTCCGGTTCTGTGTAAAGTGTGAGGTCCTGAGGACAAGTCTGCACTAGGGCGGACTTGTCCGTTTTTAGTCAGAAAGATAGCGGCCTAGTCCATGGTCATATCGGACTTGTCCATTTTTGTGCAGATGCGAAGTGTTGAGGCCTAGTCCGCATTAGGGGGGACTAGTCCGATCTTACTCAGAGAGATAACAGACTAGTTCGTGGAGTATCGGACTAGTCCGGACCTGTGAAATTTTGTGTCGTGAGAGTGATTTCTTTTGCTTGAGCTCTTGGGTTGTGTTTCTCCAACACACTTCATACACAACAAAGTATTTTATTCAGCTCTTGAGCTCTTTTCCATATAGATTCCTCATTCTCCTTTTTTTTACACTTTCTTCGTAATTTCATTGAAACCTGCGCTCATCTCAACAATTTTGTTAGGATCTCAAGTGTTTGTCATAAATCAATCAAAACCCACAAGGGGTGCCTAGATGCACTTTCAGTTTCTCTTTTTATTGTGGAATGATGGTGAAGTCTTGAATTCAAAAAGAAATGCATGAATTCTAACATAGGTCTATACTAGTTTGACTAGGGTCAGTGTCAAGACAAATAGCATATGCATAAGGTTCATCAATGTAAAAATATTATATGGCTTTGGCAGGTATTTCCGATCAAATGAGAGTAACTTAAGTCTTTTTAGAATTTCTCTGAAAATCTAAGTTTCACTTCCAAACTAGAAATAGAAGCCCTATAACTATATCATATCTCACAACAACTTAGAATTGGATAAGCTTTTGCTACCCATAATTTCTAAATCAACTTACCGCAAATCTTTTATTTTATTTGACAGCAAATCTAAACTACTTTTTTTTATATACAAGGTGAATGGTGGATGAATGGAAAATAAATATGCAAGGGGTGTGATAAAATTTACCTCAAGTGGAGGTCCTCCCCCAAACTTGTTCTTCACTCACCTTTGTGATGAGGGTTGAACCCTTGATGACGGAAGTATGTCGCGAGATCGGCTTGTTGTTGTTGTAGCGTGGAGTTCAAGTTGGTGAATTGAGCGTCCATGTGTTGTTTCCAAATCTTAGGTACCAAGGATATGCTCTTGGAGAGTGTTGTAGATGTCACTCATTCTGACCTCAAGGTCTTCCATACGTCTAGTGATATCCGTCATTCCTTGGCTATAGTCATGATGACTTCTAGCCGAAGAGGAACAAAAGCTTATCATGGAAGTTGGAGGCAAGCTGATAGAGCTTGAAGTGGATAGGGGTGCCTCCCACACGGCACCTGGCCATCCATGCCTATATGGACCATTGGTCTCATACGATGGAGGTTGATTCCATCCGAGTGCATCACCTGTTGGGTTCTCTTCCTCTTCGTACTCATGGACCGTGGAGGTTTTCGGAGACATGGCCGCCCTCCTTGTATGTCTTCTAGTTATCCTGCCAGAGACATTAGTTCTTCGGGCTTCCTCGATGGGAATAAGATAAATCGTTAGCCTCCGGCATTTTTATAAATGAAAATCCGGGTTAGGTAGCTGAATTTCATTGACAAGGCCGGGATGATAAAACATCAAAGAGCCATCATGATCATGTTTAAGGGTATGTACTTGCACAAGATAATCTTCATTATTAAATCTCGTTCATTTTCAATATATTCAAATGAAATATATTCTAGTGCTCCTACCCTTGTAGCAATACGCTAATCAATGAAGTGCATTCAATTGGACCTGTCCTTGAGATGTAATCTAACCATTGTATCATCATGGCAATAACTGGAGCAACTTTTATCTTTTTAATCATAAATAAAATTTTCAGCTCATCATGACGCGCTGTTCTGACATCTCCTCTAAGGAACATAGTCATAGCCACCCATCTATGCATGAAGCGTAAAGTAGGATTGTGCAAGTGGCTATTCCTAGGGGCACTACATCTGACCTCACTAGTCAATTCCTACCAAAAACTTTGTTTGTTAAACTTAGGCAAAGTGTCTAAATCTAGCAAACAACATTTATGGAAGCCTAGGATTTCACTTAATTCTTTCCATAGGATGTTGTATTATTTTCCAAATAATACAAAAGACATACCATCAAATCCTATTTTAAAGCTGCAAAGGAATTGTATGGAGAGAAGGCGTGAACCTCCCACCTCTATGTGAGCAAAATTGTTCCATCCTAGTGCATGCCAAATGGAAAAGAATTCGGAATCGATACCCATTTGTGAGATCAAATGCGGATCATAAGCTTTCGTATGAGGAAACTCACGATTTTAGAGGAGCTTGTGTGCTTGATATTCAACGTCACTTTGTATGTTGTGGTCGTCATCATGGAGAAGTTGTCGCGGGTTGCTCCTCTCACACATGGGAGTTTCCTCACATACACTCCTCCGCCGTGAACTTGGTGTAGCAATGGAAGAAAGGCGTGCATTTGAGTCTCCACCATGGCTTGAGTTTGGATCCTTCTTCTTCTTTCCGAACAACCTCTTCAATCCTTTCATTGGCACAACAAGCAAGAACACAACAAAGCAAAAACTCGAAAGAGGTGATGTTAGTGAAAGCAAAACCCCCAACAAACTTTCCATTGAAGAACTTGTGAGCAAATTGCAAATGCAAACAAAAGCCAATGTTTTTGGGTTGGGTTTGAGCATGCTTCAATGAAGAGTAAGAAAAACAATGAGAGAAAAGAGTGACTTTGGGGAGGTGTGAAATGAGGTGAAGTGTTAAGAGGAGTGCTCCTCACAGCCACCATTTATAGTGTACACTCCCCAATTGTCACAAGGGAATCAAACGTAGTCGTTGGAGGAGAGAGAGCCAAATGGCCCCTTCTCCTAGTCGGCTAAACAGGGTGTCAGCCGAACTGAAAAGTGGCCCCCCTGTTCTCCCTTTTGATAGGTGGCTCCTCAACGGCTATAAAATTAGAACGTTGGTGAAATGTCACATTTGCATCTTAGAAAAATAGTTTTCCAAATAAAAACCTTTTTTTCAAAACCCAACAATTTTCATTTTTGTCAAAAATAAATAATAAAAATAATAGTGGAGAATATAAGATTCTCAACTTAATAAGAAAACTCAATTATGCAGTGGGGAAAATCAAACTACGAGTAAAAAACAAATGAAGAGAAAAGAAAAATCAAAGAAAAGATAACTACAAAATTAACCTATTGGCTAGGTCTCACTACCGTCCGATGAGATGGACATTCCTCGTTCTTCATTTCTTGACATTCGGGCCCGGAGGGACAGGCTTGCACGGCTTCTCTTGCTTCTTCCGCCATTCCTTCTTTGGTTGCTTGTGGACTTGGGCCTTTGGGGAGGCCTGGACTTCTCCTTTCTTCTTGGGGTGTCGGTGTGGACAATAAGACGGGTTCTCCACATAGATCAATTTCCTCATGAATGCAATGAGCGGGTCCACCTTTGGAGGTGTGACTTCGACCTCTTGAATGTGTTTAACATTCATCCAATACTTGATATGCATCATGGAGCATTGCTCCAACTTTTAGTGAAAGTTAAACTTCTCCTCCTTGCCATTGATATGGAAGTGGATTTCTCCAGCTCCCGCATCTATGCGAGCCTTCGCGGTGCTAAGGAATGGGCGCCAAAGAATGAGCGGCATATCCTTCTCGACCTCCATGTCGAGCACCACAAAATATACACGCATGAAGCAATTCTGAATTTTCACAAGAACGTCTTCAGCGATATCCGCCAGATAACGGAATGAAGAGTCAGCCAGTTGGAGCTGCATTGGTGTTGTAGTAAGCTTCGTAAAGTTCAGCTGGTCGAAGACCGTCTTGGGCATCACACTCACACTTGCTCCAAGGTCACAAAATGCCTTGTCAAAGTAGTGAGCCCCAATTGAGCAGGATATTATAGGACATCCAGGGTCCTTAGACAGTTGCCTTCCCGTAGAGAAATAATGTTGACATTTTCCATGGGGGGTTTGGGCTATCCTGGCATCTTGCCATTCTCCACTGGTGGAATAGCAGCTGCCAGTTGAGCCAACTGAGTTTCCAGCATCTTGTTGAAGCTCAATTGATTCTTGACGACCAAGGATAGTCCTTCAATCTTGACATTAATATTCCCTAGGGTCTTGTCGTTAGCTGATAGCTTCTTGGATATTGCATCTTTTATCTTCAGTTGGCTAGTGGAAAGTTCTCTCGAGTTGGGTTGATTTCCAATGTTGCCATTGTTGTTGTATCCTCATTGAATGGGCATGGTTGGCCCCACCCTTGTCCTCTTGGACGACAGCCATTGTTCTTCATATTGTTAGCTACATATAGGGCATCCTCACGAGTTTTTGGGTATTCATTGCCCAAATGGCCCGTGTTGCCACATAATTCACATGTGATGTGAGAGTCTAGGGCATAGGCATTGCCACATACATACATCACCACCGGCATGTCCATCAATATTCTTCATGAGGAGTTCCAATTTGGTTGCGATCATGTCCACCTCCTTCAACATGTGCATGCCTCGCTTACGGGTATGGAGACGCTCGTAGCTCCAACCCATGTTTGACACCATATTCTACATTAAGTCTTTGGCTTTGGGCTCCGTCAATGAGAAGAAGGCACCTCCAGCAGCAGCATCAACATGGTCACGGGCGGAAGAGATCAGCCCATTGCAGAAGTTTTGGATAATTAGCCAGTCATCCTTCCCATGGTGGGGACAGGCTAGGGTGTACTCGTGAAGCCTTTCCCAAGCCTCGGGAATAGACTCCTTGTCATCTTGTTGGAAGCTGGAAATCCTTCGATGTAGGGCATTAGTTTTGCCCAACAGAAAGAACTTGGTGAGGAATGTTGTAGAACACTTCTCCCAAGTGTCTACAACACTTCGGTTCACATACAACCACTGTTGCACCCTCCCAAGAAGAGAAAACAGAAACAACCTAAGGCAGACGGCATCAGGAGATACGTGCTTGATCTTATAAGTGTTGCAGACCTCAAGGAACTGTTGCAGGTGAGCACATGCATCCTCGTTAGCCTTCCCACAAAATGGGTTGGCTTGCACCATGGTGATCAGGCCAGTCTTGATTTCGAATTTCACGTCTCCCGTGTTAACAGTGGGCCCAACAGGCACATTGATATCAGAGGGAGTCAAAAACTTACGAAGGGTCTTTTGGGCCATTAGCATTTCAGTTGTTTGGTGCAGTTGCGCTGGCTTGCTTTGCCGCATGATGGTTCTGAGGAGTAACGACACGAGGTCAATCTCTCAGAAGGGATTCAGGATCTTCAATAAAGTTTTTCGACAAGCGGAAACTAGACGCACACTACCTTGTTTTCGCATAAAATGCAAAAACAAAAAGGGTTATCCTACTAAAACCTATCTAGGTTCCTATCCTATTCACTCAATCATGCAATACTCTGTCTTCCCCAGCAACGGTGCCAAAAATGGTTGTTGATGTTTCTTACGTTACTGATAAAAATCTGCAAACGCACAGAAACAATCGATGTAGCATTTCCCCTTAAAAGTGTATTCCACGGGTGTCATTTATATTTTCCCAAAGGAATGCTAGGTGGAAGAATAGCAAACATCAAATGGAAGGGATAGGTTGGTCTAGGTAGGGTTAGAGTGAGGATGGGTAAGAGATATGTGGAGGTAGTGTGACACACACAATAGTATCCTATTCTAAGGGGGATAAATGGGTCAAAGAGGGATTAGGCTAAGAGTTAGGTAGATACTCCTACTATGCTTATAGTATACATATACATAGCCTAAGTTAGTTAGTAATGATCATATCAATGGTGAATTCTCATGCTAAGTTTTTCAACACATCGGGCACGGGTTTATCCCTAGCAACATTAGGACAACTCCTTTAAAGAGCTCGTGGCATAGCCGAATGTGGAGGATTACAAGGAAAGATAGGGTTGTCACCACCTACTGCCGACCTCTTCGATCTGTGGGTCTCAAGACATCCAACGCTACTTAACTATCCGAGCACCATGCAAGCATATTAAGTAGATAACTTAAGAGCTGCAACACATGCCATCCTAAGGCAATGACTAACCTAAACATTGTTGAACCAATGTTGAAAAATAGCATGAGTAATTCATATTAACAAGATCATGTCATAACTAATAAGACTATAGTGGGGGTTTGTAGTGTTTATGATGATATAATGAGAATGGTATAGCGTAATCATAAATACTACTCTTACCACCTACATGGAATCCACAATCATACAAGAAACGCTTCATCCAAGTATATGAATACAAGAAGACTAAAGATAACATCTTTATTGAGAATAAAGTCACAAATACAAATAGGAATATGAGAGCCATATTTTCCCAATTTGGAATTGGGAAGAGACTCCTTCTACTCCTTTCTTACTTGTACTATGGACTAGAGGATCTCCTCTGTACAGCCTCAACTCCTCTGAACCTATGGAGAATAGTGGATACAATAGAATGAATGTTCAGGTGGTGAGTGTGTGAAGTGAGGATAGGGGGTCCTATTTATAGGTGGAGAAGAGTCGGTTCCCACCACCAGTTGTGTGGGAATCAGTCATCAACGACTTCAGGAAGCCGGTAGAAGCCAACATGTGTCGATTGACCGAGTTTGTCGCCAATACCTAGTCGGCCGACTAGGGGGGTCGACCGACCTGATAAGGGCTCCGTTGGAGTTGTGTTTCCTCTAGGTCACTGACAGGTGGGTCCCCTTTACTGATATAGGTGATACACCATTGGATGGCCTCGGTACTTCTGTTTGTGCGCCATTTGATCCATGTGGTGGCTCATGTTGGCGCTTGATTAGTTGGAATTATAATTTATAGGATTACTCCACCTCTTTTACCTCAATTCCTGCAATAAATGTCTACATGCACTATTTCTCTGTGGAGAAGTGGAAATAGAATAAATAGAATGGTGATGTGTGCAAGAAATGATATTTCCTTTAAGTAATTGAGTTATATTGATGAGTGAAATTGGTATATAACAGCCATCAACACCAAGGCGACGATTGACCAGCATCGCCCTGGTGGCAGCTATCGGGAGGAGTACAGGCGAGTGGGCAAGGGAAAGGAAGGAAAAGGCACTTAAAATGAAAGGTCGGTTTCAGCTCAGAACTCTGAAAATCCATCTTCATGTTGTTTTTTTACTTCCTCAACAGTTGTTATAGAAGATAAACATATAGATGACAGTTTTGTTGGAAAAGGAGGATTCATCCATATGAAATAAGGATCATGTCAGATCGTGTTCTGTCACAAGATTGTTCTGGTTTGGATGGAGATAAACTTCAATGTATACGAATCTTTAGCTATAGAATAGATTGATTAGATTACGTCTAGATTGTAACTAATAGAGATTGGTTTCCTTATTCCTTTTCGGTTTTGATCCCAGTTGATTGTGCAATGCACACATGTAACAACCGCAAATTTTATCTCTTGTAATTCCTCTATTTATGTAATGTGTAACGTGCTGTGGCTAGGCCATCAACAACAGTTCTAGCTATTCTCACATGGTATCCGAGCCGGTCTCTCCCAAACAAGATCGTCATGAGTTCCTCTACCTCCTTCGTCGGTGTGAGAAGTACCCGCTATGGCATGCGCAGGTCCTTCATGCTACCCGCGGCGCCCAACTTCATGGCTTCCTGGATGGTACCAAGGTGCGACCAGATGAGTTTATCACCGTCGAGAAGGCTGATAAGACAATTGAGAAGATCCAAAATTCGACTATCATAATTGGGTAGTTCAGGATCAACAGCTTCTAAGCTACCTGAACTCCACTTCAGCCCAAGTACCCATGTTCTCAACTTCAGCAGACATGTGGAGAGCAATACAGGAAGTTTTGCCTCCCGGTTTACAGCACAAGTGATGCATCTACTAAGCTTTCTAGCATGCGCAGAGGTGACCTCTCTGCTGCAACATACTTGGGAAGGATGAAAGGATACGCGGATGAGATGGCTTCAGCAGGGAAGAAACTGGAGGATGACTATGTCATCGCCTAGATCCTAGCAGGACTCGATGCCGACTACAATTCCCTGGTCGAAAACATGAGTACTCGATCTGATGCAATTTCCTTATCAGATTTATTTGCACAGATGCTAGCCACAGAGGCTCGGCTGGAGAGGCAAGGGCACTATCAATACAGTGCCAATGCTGCATCATGTGGAAGAGGTGGCGGCCGAAACAATAGAATAGGTTATGGTTCTGACTGTGGAAGGGGACGTGGAGATCAAAGCGACAAACAGATGTGCCAGATCTGTGAAAAGATTGGTCACACTGCCAACAAGTGGTACAAGAGATTTGGCAGAGGTTACAAGCCAGAAGAGAAGTATGCAAACAGTGTCTCGTATGGGGTAGACACCAACAGGTACATAGATACAGGAGGACTGATCATATCACTGGAGATCTAGAAAAGTTGGCCATCAAAGACAGGTATAATGGTCAAGAAAAAAATTCACACTGCGAACGAATCAGGTATGAAAATCAATTTTGTTGGTAATTCCATCCTTCGTACTCATGTCAAATCTCAACATCTTCACAATGTCCTCCATGTTCCCACCACCACACAAAAATCTCATCTTTGTCCATAAACTTACAACTGATAATTCTATATTCATTGAATATCACTCACAATATTTTTTTAGGTAAAGGATATAGCTACGAAGAGGTTCTTCTGCGGGGCCTGAGTAAAGGGGGTCTCTATTCCTGGCCATCTCTGGAAAACACTACTTCTAGATGCGCCCTCACCATCACCAAACCAACAAGTGAGAGATGGCATGAGAGACTAGGACACCCTTCTATGTCTATAGTTAGCAAGATTCTGAGTGAAAATATTCTACCTTGTTCTTACCCACCAAATAAAGAACAAGTGTGTGATGCCTATCAACAAGGCAAGAGTCATCAGCTTTCGTTTCCTAGAATGTCTAGTGTGTCTCAAAGTCCTTTAGAATTAATCTTTTCCGATGTATGGGGTCCTCCTCCTGCTTTGGTTGGAAGATATAAATGTTATGTCAGTTTTATTGATGATTTTAGCAAGTTTACTTGGATTTATCTAATTCGACATAAATCTGAGGTGTTTCAAAAGTTCAATATTTTTCAGGCCATGGTGGAAAGATTATTTAGCAGAAAAATCATCACTCTTCAGACGGACTGGGGTGGAGAGTATCAAAAGCTAAATTCCTTTTTTGATCAGATTGACATTGTTCATCATGTGGCATGTCCACATATGCATCAGAAAAATGGGTCAGCTGAACGCAAGCACGGGCACATAGTTGAAATCGGGCTTACCCTTCTTGCCAAAGCCTCCATGCCACTAAAATTCTGGGATAAAGCTTTCTCTACCGCCTCATATCTTATAAAAAGGACCCCATCTAGAGTTATCAACTACAAAACCAAAGTAGAAAAATTGTTTGGTACAAAACCAGATTATACTCAACTACGAATTCTCAGGTGTGCGTGTTGGCCTAATCTTAGACCATACAACGCGCATAAACTTGCCTTCAAATCCAAACAATGCGCCTTCCTGGGGTATAGCTCCCTGCATAAAGGTTACAAGTGCCTTGACATCTCTAGTGGAAGAGTATATATTTCTCGCGATGTAATTATTGATGAGACTAATTTTCCTTTTTAGAAATTACATCCAAATGTAGAAGCACAACTTAGATCTAAGATACTACTCCTTCATCCAACTTTGATCTCTTTTACTGATACAAACAACCAGCAAAACTATTTTCATTATCCTGCAGATTCGTTGGATTTTTCTGACCAAAATGTCTCTGGAGAAATCTTGTGTTTGCAAGAAATACAGGGAGAAGCAACCACAGAAGATCAGGGACCAACAACGAATTAGGTTGGATCCCTTGCGCAACTGCCACCTGATGCGCGATCTCCCTCGGGAAACAGACGTTAGGGCGCTGCGCGCGTGTCAGCACCTGACCCGACAGGATCCCGCCTCTCTCCACCCCGTGTTGGCCACGTGCCGTCAATTGGAGGAGTTGGATGAGGGCACCGCACCCCACCAACCCGCACCAAACTCGTGAAATCGCCTCGGCGGGAGTCTTTCGCGGGTGCTGTACAGTGGCACCTCAGATTTTGTCCCCGACCAAGCGGTTGACTCGGATCAGGCACCCCTCGCATCTGGGGGTCCTCCAGACCATGCGCCATTAACGTTCGATGATGTGTCTACCTCAAACTCCACGCCAACTTCAAATTTTATTTCTGCAACAACAACAAAGGTGGACCCTGGTGCAGCTACTTCAACTATACAAGCTGAACATAATGTTTGTTGTCCAAGGACCAGATCACAAAATAACATTAGGAGGCCAAAGAATTTGGGTAATGATTTTGTGTACTTGTTGACTGTCACGGGGGAGCAGGAGAACCTCGACCAAGCTTTGAGTGATGTCAAAAGAAAAGAGGCGATGGATAAAGAATTTCAAGCACTTCAAAAGAATCATACATGGCACCTTGTTCCGAGAAAAGGGTGTGTCAGAGTCTGGTTCTGGCAATTCTCCCGGTGCTACCATGGGCAGCCGGCGGAGTTTAGTAGTTCAATTGGGATGCGCGGAAATTCAGAGCAAGATGGCGAATTGACACATTAATTTATGTGGTTCGGGCCGCCTGAGCGTAATACCCTACTCCACGGGTGTGTTGTTGGTATATTGAGCGTTTGAGCGCTTGTGTCAGAGAGGCCAAAGTGTCTGGAAGCATCCCATGTGTATCGCTCTGCCAGTCCTTTTATAGCACAAGGACTGGCCGTTACATCGTCAGCCTGGTCTGACATGTGGCCCTGGCGGTTACTAATGCTTAATACATAGTTAATGTGCTTAATTCTCCTTAATAGCGTGATAACATCTTTTAATGGTGGAGTTACTAGTATTAAGGGTCATCCGATCATGTGTCATTATGATAGCACTAATGACACATAATCAGGTCTTGAAGTCTTTAATGTCCCTTGAAGGTCTGAGCCATTGGAGGTCCACCAATCTGCCTGTTGAGGTTGAAGGTCCGGCGGTTGGACGTGTGGCAGCTCCGGAGCTTACTCTCTTGGACGAGTAGGTCCAGTGCTATTGTACACGTGTCGGTACCGGAGCATCCCTCTGTCGGGGGTTAGGTCCGGGGTGCCACACAGGTATCTAGTCCGGAGCTATCCCATGTATAGAATGTAGCTCCGGTTTTATGATACACGTGGCAGCACTGGGACTAACAATAGGAGGGAGGTAGGTCCGGTTCCGAGTGACACGTGGGGCCTTCGGGGGTCTTCAACTCAGATAGATGGAGTTCCTTTGCACTTTTTGCAGTTCCAAGGGGTATACGGTACGCAGGGTACCGACAGTGGCCCCCTGGTTCCACCTCTGGGAGAGACCTTTTGAATTAAGTCATTCTGCTGGAGGTGGGTCCATCTTTCAGTTTCTACGCCGTGTCTTCAAGGGTTTTTGGATTTGCCAATGAGGTGGTGGTTCACAGTTAAACCATCACCGCATGGCATCTTCAGGATGCGGCAGGTGAGATCTGCGCATGCAGATCTCACGCAGTTGAAGGTTGTTGGCTCCCAATACGAAAACCGTATCGGTTCCACGCGCCCTGTCAGGCCGTTGCCCTCGGGTTTCCCGCCTCTCATCAGGACAACTGTTCGCCTGGGGTAAGGACCTCGACTTGATCGTCTAGGTGGCCCCGTGCCCCGTTGTCATTGGCACGGTGAAATTTTTGAACTGTATCCTTGGCCTTTTTGCGGTTTTCATCCAAGCATTGCGGGGGCTTACTTAATAAGGAAAGCGCGCACGGTTCGGGGATTCCTTACGCCTTCATTTGAACTTGTGCTCGAATCCTCCAAACTTTTGCTTGCTTTTCCTCTCTTGCCCCGCTGTGCTGCGATGGAGTTGGGTCTCCACAAGAGCCGTCTCACGACCAAACGATGATTTGAAGAAGGTCCGGACCTACATGGGGTGGTCCAGCGACTCCTTCGACCACCTGGTTTGCGCCGGCAAGCTCCCGTTCAAGAAGAAGCGTGCCGGGTACATGGTGTACTTTTCTGCGTACGCCATGGTGGGACTAATCCCACCTTTCTCAACTTTTCTCTTGATGCTATTAGACTTCTATGGTCTGCAGCTGTACCACCTTGGCCCCCACTACATTCTTCTTGTGGCAACATTCGTCCACTTATGTGAGATGTGGGTGGGTATTCCCCCCTGCGTCGAGCTTTTCCGTACCTTCTTCACCATCCACACTACCGGCAAGAGTGACAAGTATCTTGGCTTCTACTATTTTGTGAAGCGCAAGAAATGCCCCTACAAGTACTTGAGGTTGTTCCCTTCCGGCAAGTGAGACGACTGGAAGAAGGACTGGATTGTCGTCACGGCTGAGGAGCACGAGAAGCTGGAGCTGCCTAGAGGTCTTCCCAATGTTGACACTGACGCCTATAGTGAGGCTCTGGTGCTTTCGGAGCCCTTCAACCCTGCCTTGACCAAGATCCGCCAATGTGTGGAAGGAGGGATGACTCCCCAGACGGTCTTCTGCAACTTCCTGGTCAACAGGTGGGCTCCACCGAAGAAGAGGGAGAAGCTCGCCTGGGACCTCAACAGTGTGATGGACGATGACTGGATTGAAAGTGGTCTGAAGTCCAATTTGGAAGGCGCTACTTTGGAGCTTCATCTCAAGAAGTTCCAGCATGGCATCGACGTCGAGGGCGACGACTTAACTCCCCCGACGGCTTTCCTCCCTTAGAACATGGAGGCGGAGTTTAGCAGGGAGGTCTGGAGGAAGATGTCGGTGCTTGATGACCTCGGCGAGGTAGAGAGGCGTTCGACCACCAGATTGGTGATCCCCAGAGCTTCCGAGGGTGGCCCTGCTTCTGCCCCGAGACAGAGAGTTGAAGTCGTAGGCAAGGGCAAAGAGTTGGATGAGCCCTCCAGCCAAAAGAGGAAGTTGAAGCACTCTGACAGGAGGTCCGTCATACCTCCTCCTTCCACAATAGCTCCTTCTCCCCAGCGGGGGAGGTCTTCGACGGGGATGACAACTCCAGCATCGATGTCTCCTCGGGACGCCAGCTCTGCCCAGGTGACTCCGCCGCTGGGGCCAGCTAGAGGCTCTAGGTCCGAGGGTCCTTCCCAGTCGAGGAAGGCCCCACCCAAGACATCACGGACGGCGGCACTAAGCTCCGAAGAACCTTTCGGAGCTACTACCCTAGTTGCGACTGGGTCGAGCTCTGAGCGTCTGG
The DNA here is from genome assembly GCA_036927565.1 of Tuctoria greenei. Taxonomy (NCBI): domain Eukaryota; kingdom Viridiplantae; phylum Streptophyta; class Magnoliopsida; order Poales; family Poaceae; genus Tuctoria; species Tuctoria greenei. Next base: position 93,982,309 of record JAYESD010000006.1, on the reverse strand, counting down.
CGAAGGGGTTCCGCGCTAGCTGGAGCGAAAGTCTTCCAAGGTAAATATGCTTTTTTACCTCAGTTGGTTATTTTTGTTGTAATAATTTTTGTATTTTCTTTGTCCTTCATCCACAGGGTCTCCAACAAAGGGGTTGAAGCTCCGGTTCCTGTGACAGCGGGTGATGCTGTGCAAGCGGAGGCTTCGGCTCCAGTTCCAGCGCCGCCCCAGGTGGTGGCTGAGGTCTCAGCACCTCCAGCGCCAGTTGTCGAGGTTCTGGACCTCAACTCATATCCAGAAGCTCCCATGGTAGCGCCGAACCATGGGAATGAAGATGTACCAGTGGCAGTAGCTCCGGAGGTTGAAGCTCCAGTTTTAGATGCTATGATGACAGACACTGAATGTGGCCTAGAGGGGGTGAATAGGCCTTTAAAATTTCCTGCACACTTAATAGAGTAGTCAAAAATTTGTTTGACCGGACTAGTCCGGTTGTGTGGGCGGACAAGTCCGGTGTGGGCACCGGAGTCGACACATCCGAGGATCTCATTGGGTGGTGCCGTGCGATGCGGCACCTAACAACACTCACGAAAAGAATACCAAAATATACAAAGTTTTCATTTCATAAATATATTCAGAGTTTACAAAACAGTGTACATCTGAAGTACACACGCAGCGGAATTACATACTCATATTCTCACCTATCTAAGCATAAGAGAAAATGTCCATGCCCTAGGACGCTTCTCACTAGCAACATGACGATCATTTAGCAGTGGCGTGGTTCACATGATATTTATCTCGATAACTCGAGTCTCATGTACAACCTGAACAGCAGAAATAAAACCAATACCTGCAAAAATCGTTAAAGCGCAAACGTGAGCATAAGGCTCAGCAAGACCTAACCGTCTCACTAGACATATGCAGGGGTAAGTACTAAGCATAGGTAAGGAATTGCATAAAGGACTCGCCTACAAGTAGATCCTTATATTAATATTTTAAGTAGCAAATGACATTCTTCAGACGCGGCACATCATAGACTCCACAATCAAACAAGAAACGCTTTGCCGATGATATGACATGCCCAAAGCACATAATGCTATTATAGCTGAAGTATGGAGAAACTGTAAACTTTTTATTGTACTATCTCTAAGCCAAACAAGGTTGTAATACAATAATTAAGCAGATCAGTAATATTTATCATCATTCCATTGCTCTTGTTTACTACGTCACAACTCAGTGAACAAGTGGTACTCTATTACCGCGAGGGACGGTGATTGCAATCAGGACACACCCGGAATACACGACACATATGCCCGCTTGGAAGTACCTTTCACTGTACTCCACTCTCACGTTGTATGTGGCCACCTTTCACCCGTCATCCCGATGTCAAACCAGTTCTACCGTCCCAAAAGTAAGGTCCCTAGCCGAGCATGTCGAAGTTGCTCCTTAGAGGTTCCACCTTACGATCATCTTCCCCCGAAGGACAGCGGTATAAGTTTTGACACGAGGGTGCCCGAGCTACATCAGTTTAATGGACCCCATTAATCCATTATGTAATCGGTACAATTCAAACTTGCTCAACAGGGCTGCACACGAGACAGTCCTTAACCGACAAAGACAGGGCTACAACCAACCTCCACATTTTCCTTACCCTTATCGGCCCAGGCCCAAATGTGGTCGCAAGCATTGTCCCCCTCATCCAGGATTAGACAACCTTGCGCGTCCCGTCCTACAGGAACATCCCCGTCCACATCTCCAATTATTAAGAGTGAACATTTTGGTAACATCTCGCGAGTAGATTCCCCTACTCGACTTCTCTTGCAAGTAGAATTCAACTACTTGACTTGTGATCAGTAAAATGTGACCCTCTCGCGAGTAGATTCCAACTACTCGACTTCTACCAGATTTCCTATACATTAGTAAAGCAGTTACTACAGGTCAAACTGTAACTCGTTCCAACCAACCCTTGGGATTTGTGGTCATGCAAGTGGAGTATCAATCACCCTATACGTAGTGCACATATCAAACTTAAGACGTAATGTGAGAAATACTGCAGAACTCGGTAAAGCTTTCAAATGCAAAACGGGCCTTGCCTTAGTTTGCGCTAAGTCAAAGAGTCAGTGGCTTGATGCTTCACGAATTGGTCCTCTTCGACTTCTTTCCGTCACGGCGTCTATCACAATGGATATGCATATAACATATGATATACTTTAACAACTTAACTAATGAATATGCACACCTTATGTAATGTTATACTCATAAAGGAAGTATGTTTGTAATTCAAGAATGAATAAAGTGTACTGTTGGGTATTGAATTGGATTTGAGTAGGTTAATTTGATATTACTTCATATTATAAGAATGTACATAAGAAATTTCTATATAGTCATGGATATAAGGAAACTATACAGAATTAAATTCTTATGCAAATGAGTTCTTTTGGCTCTGATAATTTATCTCTGGTATTCAGATGTGATGAAGAATTCTCATAAAAATTTCAGAGAATTTGATGGTATAAAATGATCTACAAAACTCTATCAAGCATTCATCATTTAGGAATTTGCAGATAAAACCTGAGGTTTTATCATGTCCATAAATGGCACAGCTAGATAGTACTGATCAAAAGGAAGCTACCAAAATTGGTTTCACAATTTTACAAGCTTCCTACAGGAAGATATTGAATTTACAAGTCCCTATGAATTTCTGGATTTAATTTGTTATTTTCTGGAATTATAATTAACCTAGGCAAAGACTTTCAATTAAACCCTCTTAAACAACATTGTTATGCTTGAAACTTTTACTGGAGCTTCTACATAACAAAATGATTGGTTGGGTAAACTTCCAGAATTATCTGAATATAATTCTATTTTCTATATTTTTCAAAATGTATTATATTAATTTATTTATAGAATATTCTCTAGGGCTTATCATGAATATTGGGATGAGCCACTGGAAAGTACAGATCCTAAGGACAATTACAAAATTTGTTTCATATAATTTGGAGCATCCTAGCCAAACTTATAGCATTTCAAAGTTTAGGCATTTTTCTGGAATTCTTTTTGAATGGAAAAGGCAACCCTTTAATCAACTGACACGTGGCCTCTAAATCTTCCCACCCAGCCGATGCCACACCGGGCCACACAGTTTACTCACGTTGTCACACGGAATCCGGGTGCCATGGAAAATCCCACGGTGGTGGCTTCTTCTTCCCAACGAACCGTGGCGGCACCATGGCCGGAGAACGGCCGGCGACTCGCCGGAGTACGCCGAGCTAGCTTCCCCGAGGCTGGAACTTGCCACCCGGGGGTTTTCGACCCTTAGGAATTTAATGGTGGCCTCGGCTTGGACTAAAATGAACCAATAATGTACCTACACCGGCGACCGGCGGAACTCGATGATCGGCGACGGCGTTCTCAGTGTACAAGGCATGGGGAAGGCTGCTTCTTGCTCTAGCAGCTTCGTGGTGATGCCCTGATCATTGGCCAACACTCCAATCGAATTGAAATCGGCCGAAGGATAGGGGCACCATTGAACCGATTCTAGGCGGCGGCGAGATTTGGAATTCCGGTTAGCCGGAGTGGGGACATGGCTAGCTAACGCCTCAGGAAGGTGCGCATGCAATTGTAGATGCTGGGGGCAGCTGGAATTGTTGAGATACTCACCATGAAGGACAAGCTTCGGTTTGAAGGCGAAGAAGGGTAATGGCGCGGCGGAAAGAAAAATCGCGATTCCCTCCGGGAGGCTAGGTCCGGCGGCGACCTCGGTGCCGGGAGGTGGAGAGCGTAGGTGCGCGCACCAAAACGTGGATTTGCTTGAGTGGGGCTGCTGTTATTTGGGCGGTCGATTGGAGCGACGCGGGAGGAAGGAGAAGAGTGAGCGCTCGGTCCCCTTTTATACCCGACCGTCGGAGCGGGGCAGGTGGCTTTGTGGCCCGCCGTGGCGTGCATGCACGCGGCAAGCCTCGCGCTGGAGGTCGCACTGGAGAGGTGCTTGCTGCCCTGCGGCCAGCGCTGGAACGCGCGCTCGTGAGACAGAGCAAATGGGCTTTGGGCTCTTCTTACAGGTGGGCCCCACTCTGCTCTTATCCCCTCCATTTTTTTATTTCTTTTTGTTACCCAAGCCTAGATGTGATAAGGACTCCAAATTCAGAAAAGAATTGGTCCTGTTATATTTGAATGGTTTGACAATTTGAATATCCAAATTGGCCACTTAGAATTTGAATTAGATTCAAATTTGAACCCATAACTTTTATGCATATATTTTAATCTTCTCAATTATTGCCTTTTTAAATGGCCATGGGTTTCCAATAATGTGCTCAATAAGTAGTCCACTGCAGATTTGAAATTGAACATTTAATTTGAATATATTTCTATTCCACATATGCCATGTTTGGTTTCCTACTAATTTGAATTAGATTCAAATTTAATTTTTATAATCTATATGCATTTCATTAAATTATTTCCCCCAATATTAATTTATATAATGTCCTATTCTTTTAATTGCCTAACCTGATCAAATGGAGAATATGTTTTTGTACCTTGATCATTGATTTGAATATTTTGTACATTTCCATATATACTTTTATTCACACATGTTTGTTTTATTTCTTTTGATTTTTTTCCTTGTGATCAAAGCACATAAGTTCAGGTGTCTTAAATTTATGATTCAAAAAGGTTTAGAATTTAGGCTTAGCTGGTTCCAAAAATAATGATAGGTTTAAACTAGAGCTTCGAATAAACTTTACACTTACATCTATATGACTTTATTTGCTCTCATTTTAACATGGTCCTTATTGTACACACTTAAACTATTATTTCATGTGCCATACCTAGGAGACAAAAGCTTCCAAAAGTTTGGGATTTTACATCCGGTGTGCTGAAAAATGTGAATTGATTAAGTGTTGTTTGGGAAACTAGATTCTTTTAGCAGCGGAAATGAGAACAATGGATACTTTGGTTTACGATTATTGTATGAATGCACGTGGAAACTTATAAGCAACTTAAATTGATGTTTAGTAATCAAGTGATCTAGTGAACACAATGTAAAAGAAATAAGGCACAAGAGACACGAATTTTTACCGAGGTTCGATCTCACCACGAGATCTACGTCCTCGTTGAGGAAGCTCACATAGAGCCGGGTCTCCAACCCTTTTCCTCTTCAAGTCACCACACAGGCTGACTTAATTCCACTAGCATGGGTAATCACCGAGTTTGTGGGGCAACCTCACACGTTGAGGGCTCCCACGAGAATTACAACGAGACAAGCAATCAAATACACTTGAAAGTATTACAATGCAGAGTATGAGTGTAGAAAGATCAAACCGGAAGAGCTCGCAACAAAGGAACGACGATCTCCCAATCCCGAATCCAAGTGTTCAATTGATTTTACTCGTTTTACACCTTAGATGTGTGGGGAGATGTGTTTTGGGCTCTTGGGAAAAGGTGGCGGCACTAGGGTTTGTATTTTCAACAGTATTCGATGTGTCTTGTCATAGGAAAGCCGTGGATCCTCTTTTTATAGGGTTTTCAAAAAGTTACCATTGTAAAACCCTAATACCGGACTAGTCCGGTGCAAGTCCGGACTTCTCTGGTCATAGTGCAACTCAATGTCCAGAAAGTTTGGCGAACCAGTCCGGTTGGAAAACAGACTTGTCCGGCCCTATGTGAAGATGGACTCCAGAAAGCCTGGTGGACTAGTCCGGTTGGAAGACGGACTAGTCCGGCCCTATGTGAAAGCAGACTCTGGAAAGTCTGGCGGACTAGCCCGGTTGGAAAACGGACTAGTCCGACCCTATGTGAAAACAGACTCCAGAAACTCTGGCGGACTAGTCCGGTGCACTGTGAGATGTTAGGTTAATTTTAAAACCCTTACCCCTACGCAAGGTCATGAGCTCTTGGGATGTGTGTCTTTCATACACTCCCTATACATTGATAATCTAATGTGTTCTTCCAAGTTCCATCAACGTATTCCTCTTTGGACACCACTCCATTTTTCACCTTTTTGTGTGCACCGAGCTGTTTCACTTTGTTTGTCCTGCAATCATCTCAATAGTTTCATTAGGATCTCATATGTTCGTCATCGATTAGCCAAAACCCACAAGGGATATCCTAGATGCACTTACAATCTCCCCATTTTTTGTGATTGATGACAACCATTTGAGATATCACAATTGAGAATAAAATTTTGATTTTCATAAGGTGTGCACATATGAGAATAACAATTAATTCACAAAAAGCTTCTCACATATGGACACACCTTATGGTTGGGTGCCTAACAGGTGTGTGATCAACAAAGTGTTATGAAATAACAATAATGAACATAGAAGTAAGCATTAGAGCAACAATAAGCATCACACATAGGAAAAGAAATGTTGCATTACAATGTTTTAAAAATAGGTACATGTCCTCGATCACAAAATCTTAATAACTAATACTAGAGATAGTTCGAGTCTCAATCTAGTCTCAATCTCTCCCCCTTTGGCATCAAGGCACCAAAAAGGGAAAAATCTAGGGGAATCACTCATCGCTGCTCCCTTCTTTAGTTTCAGTCCGATCTTCATCTTCACCATCATCGTCATTCACCAGAGCAGGATCTTCCTCTGAGTCCTCGAAGGCGGATGGTGATCCAACCGGCTCAATCTCCAGCTTCTCACAGATAGACATGATATTGGCATTCACATACTGTTGATGTTTCCACTGCCTAACTTTGATCTTGCGGCAGCAGGCAAAGATGGAGGAGAGCATTTTGAGGACACCACCAGAGGGTTCATGGATAGGAGAAGAACCAGGAGGAGCAGCTACAGACCTTGTGGCATTAACATCCTAAGATTTTTTATACCTGCTCTCAGCTCTGGGGGAGGAAGGAGCAGTTGGTGCTGAGGGAAGAGTGTACTCGGTGGGCTTTTGTGGCTTCAACCCCGTATGAGAAACATCCTTGACAAACTCAAGTCCGATCACTTTCTCAATCATGTACATGATGTATGGGGCATACCCGCAAGACCTATTGGGAGTGATTGAGATGTTCACAATGTTGTTTTATATGTACTTAAAAACATTGAACGGTCTCCTTCCACTAATGACCTTCATTAGGGTCCTCAAGGTTCCTTGGATAGTCCCCGCATCTCCATCTTTCGGGGCTATTGTCTTCCTCAAGATTCTGTTGAGGACCACAAAGAAGGGCTTCATATATTTGCTGTTGGGAGGAACATAGGGCATTCTTGTGTCATAGAGGAACTTAAGCTCATCCTTCTCCAAGGGTTTCAAATTGTGAATGACAAGATCATGATCCAGAGTGTGTTCAATGTGAAGAATCCTTGCAAATTCATCATAAGTGACACTATACTTGGAACCATGAGTCATCCAAGTAAGATTGTCTCCATCACCATGAGCAAAGTAGAGAGTAGAGTAAAATTTGGTGATGATCTCATTGTTCCAGTCATTCTCCAAGGAAAACAGTTCCTTCACACCGTGCCTCTGCAAAGCCTCAACCACCTCACGAAAAGCAAGAAATCTCTTCGACTGCAGGTATCTAACATTCACCCATTGACTCTTCACAAGAGGATTCTTCATCTTCATGTACACGTGCTCGTAGTAGTCGGCATGGAAGTTGCTCCAGAATCTTGGGTTAGAGCATTGCCTAGGTTGATTATACACATCAATCTTCCTGAAGTTATCGGCTAGCTCACCCCCTTTTCCAGTGAAATCCTCACTAGAAGGCTGCCTGTTGCGATGACTGGGGTTTTTCGTCTTCAAGGGCCCAATGGGACCACTAGCAAGTCCCTTCCCATTATTGAGAGCCCTTTTTGGCCCTGATGAGCTCTTAGCAGCAGCTTTTCGTTGAGCCTTTTTGACAATAACCTTCCTCTTCTTAGGCAGATTGTCGTCGGATGGTGGAGAGTGGACATTGACATCATGTCTTTTCTTCATAACTCTCTCCTTGGCTCTTCTCACTCTTTCGCGTTGAGCTTCTTCGTCAATGTGGAAAGAGCTGTCATTTGAGCCTAAAGACATTGTGCCTGATAGGGAGTTCACGGATTAGATAAGAATGAAACAAGGATTGAAGAAAATGCAGGGATTCAGATGTCAGAGACCGGACTTGTCCGGTTTCAGAGTGCGGACCTGTCCGGCATACCGGACTTGTCCGTATTTGAGCGTTGGAATAGTCTGGCCTGACATAAGAACCCTAACGATTTCCATTGAATTCAAAACTTCTATCTAAAGATACAAAAGGGCAGGAAAGTGGTAGGAATACATCTATGAAGCCAATGTACAACCTTGGAATCAAAGGAATCAAGCTAGAACGAGAAAAGTTGAGAATTTGGTTTTAGGGTGAAATTTACTGAGATTTGGAGATTCGCGTTGAAGGAGCAAGAATCTGTCCGGATGAGTCAGGAGGGGAGAGTCCACTCGTCGAGGAGAAGATTTCCTACGGAGAAAGCTTCGATTTTGAGGGCTCAACCCGAAAGTTGCTTTGGGGGCTAGGGTTTAGGAGAGGAGAGGGAGACCAAGTGGAGGGATAGGTTTGGGATTCAAATTGGGCCGACCAACCGCTTATATACGCGGCGGACCGGACTAGTCCAGTCACGGGGGTGGACTAGTCCGGTGTCCCCAGAAAATCGTGGAATTTCGTCTGTCCGGACTAGTCCGGTGGAAAACCTGACAAGTCTGGTTTCAACAAACTTGATATAATTAGAAATGATTAATAGTGATCCAAAGACAATAGTTTTGCAAATAATCTTGGTAATTACAACCAGTAGATAAGTAACAATGAAAAGTGGTCATAAACTGCAAGATTTCTTCATCAAAACAGTTTTCTTAGAAGAAAAAGAGATGAGGAGCAGTTTTAACAATAAAATGTAACATTTGAAGTTTCAACCAGATATGGAATGTTTCAAGCCACATTTCGAGAGTCAAGAATGTTAAGGTCATTCCTAAGTTTACAAAACCTTTTCTCATCTAATGGTTTGGTAAAAATATCCGCAAGTTGTTTTACAGTCCTAACATGTGAAATAGCAATGTCACCTTTTAACGAATGATCTATAAGAAAGTGATGACATATATCTATGTGCTTAGTTTTTGAGTGCTCTACAGGGTTGTGTACAATTTTTATAGTACTTTCATTATCACATAGAAGCGGGATATGGCTAAGATTGTAGCCGTAGTCCCTAAGAGTCTGTCGCATCCAAAGTAGTTGTGCGCAACAACTACCGGCTGCAACATACTCTGCTTCCGCTGTGAAAAGAGCAAAGGAGTTTTGCTTTTTAGATGACCAAGAAACTAGGGACCTACCAAGAAATTGACAAGTCCCTGACGTGATCTTTCTATCGGCTTTGCATCCTGCATAGTCGACGTCGGAATAGCCTATCAAGTTAAACTTGGATCCTTTGGGATACAAAAGCCCCAAGTTGGGTGTGTGCACAAGGTACCTTAGGATTCTTTTTACAGCAATTAAGTGACACTCTTTAGGTGCGGCTTGAAACCTTGCACACAAGCAAATACTAAGCATAATATCTGTCCTAGATGCACATAAATAAAGTAAGGAGCCGATCATGGACCGATATACCTTTTGGTCCACATTTGGACCGTCTTCATTGAGGTTGAGATGTCCGTTGATGGACATGGGTAGTCTTGATGGGCTTGGATTTGTCCATATTGAATTTCTTGAGAATATCCTGTGTATATTTGGTTTGGCTTGTAAATGTACCTTCTCTCAGTTGCTTCACTTGGAATCCCAAGAAGAACTTCAATTCGCCCATCATTGACATCTCGAACCTATCTTTCATAATTTTGCTAAACTCTTCACAGAAGGACTTGTTATTGGATCCAAAGATAATGTCATCAACATAAATTTGACATATGAATAGATGATCATCAAGATGTTTAGTGAAGAGTGTATAGTCAGCTTTACCAATTTTGAATCCATTTTGAGTCAGGAAATCTCTAAGGCACTCATACCAAGCTCGAGGAGCTTGTTTGACGCCATAGAGAGCCTTACACAGTTTGTAGACATGATTGGGATACTTTTGGTCTTCGAATCCCGGTGGCTGCTCCACATAAACTTCCTCCTTTATTGGACCATTTAGGATGGCACTTTTGACGTCCATTTGATACAGCTTAAAATTATGGTGCATAGCATATGCCAGTAAAATACGAATGGACTCAAGTCTAGCTACAGGAGTGAAAGTTTCATCGAAGTCCAAACCTGAGAATAGCCTTTGGCCACCAATCTCGCTTTATTTCTGGTTACTACTCCATGCTCATCTTGCTTGTTCCGAAAGACCCATTTGGTTCCAACAATGTCCGCCCTTGGTCTATCCACCAGCTCCCACACTTCATTTCTTTTGAAGTTGTTCAACTCCTCTTGCATTGCCATCACCCAGTCTTGATCCCTTAAGGCTTCTTCTACCCTGTATGGTTCCAGAAAAGACACAAAAGAATAGTATTCACAGAAATTTGCAACTTGAGATCTAGTAGTTACTCCCCTTAGCATTATCTCCAATGATATTATTGATAGGATGGTCCCTTTGCACGCTCTGATGTACTCTTGGGTGTGGAACTTGTGTAGTTGCTTGTTGTTCATTATCTTCATGTTCATTGTCTCCCCCTAGATCATTGCGTCCATGATTGTCTTGATATTCTTGATCTTCCTCATCTTGATCTTGTGCAAGAGTTCCCCCTTGCTCATTGCCTCCGTGTTGAAGTTCATCTTGTGCATTTGAGTCTAACATTTGCTCTTGTGGTAAGATATCACCAAGTGCCATTTTTTTTAGCGCTTCATATGGAGCTTCCTCTTTATCTAACATACACTTATCAACTTGCTCCACTTGTGAGCCATTAGATTCATCGAACACTACATCACGTGCTACTTCAACAAGGCTGGACACCTTGTTGAAGACACGATAGGCGTAGGCATTCGATTCATATCTGAGCAAGAACCCTTCATCGAACTTCGAAGCGAACTTCGAGGCCCTCGGTTTCTTGTTCAGAATAAAACATTTACAACCAAAGACTTTGAAATAATATACATTAGGCTTTTTACCGGTAAAGAGATCATATGGAGTTTTCTTCAGTAGTCTGTGGAGGTACAACCGATATGTGGCATGACAAGCAGTGTTCACCGCTTCTGCCCAAAAATCGATCTGACGTCTTGTATTCATCCAACATAGTTCTGGCCATTTCGACCAATGTTCTGTTCTTCCTTTCGGCCACTCCGTTTTGTTGATGGGAGTAGGGTGCCGAGGAACTCATGCTTTATCCCTTCTTCATCGAGATACTCTTCAACTTGGGTGTTCTTGAATTCTTCCTGTTGTCCACTTCTGATATTATTTATGGTTGATGAGAATTTGTTTTGAGCTCTTTTCAAGAACTTCTTGAGGATTCCTGAGTTTCTGATTTATCATAAAAGAAAAATACCCAGGTAAATCTTGAAAAATCATCAACAATTACTAAATCGTATTTGTTACCGCCGATGCTGATGTACGCAATTGGACCAAAGAGATCCATGTGGAGAAGTTCCAGCGGTCTTGCGGTAGTCATCACATTCATAGCAGGGTGTGGTGTTCCGACTTGTTTTCCTGCTTGACAAGCGCTGCACAACCTGTCTTTTTCAAAAACCACATCCTTAAACGGATGTGACCACCTTTTAGAAGTTTCTGCAGATTTCTCATCCCAACATGGGCTAGCCGTCTATGCCACAGCCATCCCATGTTGGTCTTAGCAACTAAGCAAGTGTTGAGTTCGGCTTTATCTTTGTTGAAGTCAACAAGATAAAGCTTTCCCTTCAACATTCCCTTGAATGCAATTGAGCCATCGCTTCTTCTAAAAATGGTAACACCCTCATTAGTGAATAAACAGTTGTAACATTTGTCGCATAGTTGAGATATTGACAAAAGATTAAAATCTAGAGAGTCTACATGTAAAACATTAGATAAGGTGTGTTGAGAGGATATTTCAATGTTACCGCTACCAAGGACCTTTCCTTGGCTGTTATCTCCAAAGTATATGCCTTCACCTAGATCCTTGTTGTACTCGTACTCCACAAACCTACCTCTCTCTCTCTCTCTCTCTGGTCATGTGATTTGTGCATCAGCTATCTGGCACCCATTTAGATCCACCGGAGGAGTAAGCCTGCAAAACAGAATTATTCCTTGGTTTTAGGTACCCAAGCTTGCTTGGGTCCTCTAAGTTAGTCACAAGAGTCTTGGGCACCCACACACAAGTTTTCAAGTTCTTGTGGCGTGGCCATGTATATTTAGCAATGACTTTTCCATATTTGTTTTTCATAAGAACATAGGAAGCATCAAATGTACGAAACAGTATTTGTAAATCAGATTCATGGGTTTCTCCCTAACAAAAGTGATTCTATTCTTAGCATGATTAGAGTAGACATGTGTTTGTTCCTGTCAAAAACCAAGACCATCTTTGACATTAGGAGGTCTAGTTACCATATATGCACTGCGTGCATATTTGATCTTCTCCTTATCAATGATGCCACTTGTGGAAGGATGCATATTATGAGAAGTTGAAGTATTGGAAATAACATTCTTCTTACTAGTGCAGGTGCAGGTTCCGGTCGTTGTCGAACTCATATCTTTGGAGGAAGAAGAGTCACTTGCTTGAGCGACTCAACTTGCACCTCAAGGATCTTGTTAACTTTTGACAAGTTAGCAAGTTCTTCCTTGATTGCAATATGCGATTCCTCTAGCTTTGAGTAAGTTTCCTTACTCAAGGCTAGCTCAAACTCAAGTGACTCATTCTTCTCTCTTTCAAGCTCAAGAAGCTTTTCAAACTACTTGATATCGCTTCCTTTCACGGATGAGCATATCTTCTTGTCGGTTAAGAAGTTCCCCCTTTTCAAAGATTTCGTTCGACAACATTTCCATTTTGTTTAAATCAATTTTACTTAATCCTCTAAACATTCATTATCACTAGAACTATCAAAGTCATCAATAGAGGAATTTAGCGTAGGAGGAATAAGTCAAACTTTTTTCTTGCCTTCCTTAGGCATAAGGCAAGTGTGGTTGTTCATATCCCGTACTCCCATGTTTGGGAAGAGTGTGGCTCTCATAGTAGGTTTCTTGACTGCGATAGTGGCCATCTCTTCTTCTTCATCGGAGGAGGACTCAACGTTTGAGTCCCACTCCTTGCCAATGTGAGCTTGATGGGCTTGTCTTCTTTTTCCAAAAATTTTCTTATCTTGAGGTCTTGTTTCTTTCTTCTTTTTGTTTTCATCATAAGTGGAGTCCACCATGAAGTGACCACGCTCTCCGCAGTTGTAGCAAGTGCGTCGAGCCTTGGATTTCCCTTTATCCTTGCTTTTGCCTTCATTTGAATTGTTGCCGTGTCTTCTTTTCATCATGCGCTTGAACTTCTTGATAAAGAGTACCATTTATTCATCATCAAGATCGGTACTCTCGTCACTTGTATTTTCGTCATCTTGGTCTTCACGAGTTTCTTTGAGTTTGGGTCTGCACGTTGCTTTGAGAGCGACTTCTTTCCTTTTGGAAGAGGTGATTTCGGCTAAGTCTTTGACGTATTGAGCCTCTTTCTCCACCATTTCATGATTTATGATCTTCCCCAATAACTCATCGGGAGTCATTTTGTGAAATCCGCGGCTTTCTCTAATCATTGAGCAAAGTGTACATTTCTTGGCATGAAGGCTCTAATCATTCTTTTGACCACCTCATGATCCGTCCATTTCTTACTTCCATAGGCATGAATTTTGTTGATGAGTGTCTTCATCCGGTTGTACATGTCTTGAGGTGATTCGCCTTCTTCAATAGCCAATCTCTCCAACTCTCCTTCAAGCATCTCAATTTTAGCTTCACGAACTGACCTATTTCCTTCGTGAGCTGTCTTAAGTGTATCCCAGATTTCTTTTGCACTTTCTAATCCATCGATCTTGGTGAATTCCTCTCTTCTTAGTGATGATGTAATCATCTCGACGGCTTCTGCATTTCTGTGAATTTCTTGTTCTTGTTCGGGAGTGAGTTCCTCATCCGTGTCCAGGATATCTATGCCTGTGCAAACAATGTGCCACAGACTAGGATTCAGAGATATTAGATGCATTTCATGTTGTACTTCCACATGGTGTAGTCACTTCAATCAAACTGTGGAGGTTTTCCCATAGGAATAGAGAGATAGTGATTTTTTGAATTGAGACGGTTGTAGTTGTAAGGATATCGGGAGTAGTCGTGATGACCACTCCCAGTCGTCTTCTCTTCTTCTTTTCCTTTTTGTGCCAGCAATTTCTTTCTCAGGAGTGCCTTTAGCTGTCGCACTTCTTCATCATCATGTGGGCTCTCTTTCAGCACATCGAAGGCTTTAGCTTCTTGTTCCTCCTCATTGATGTTCATCTTCGGGATATCGTTGTTCTTCTCAGAGGCTATTGATATCTCCGAGATGTGAGTCTTGTTGACGGAGAACCTTGCTCGGATACCAATTGAATGTGGCCTAGAGGGGGGTGAATAGGCCTTTAAAATTTCCTGCACACTTAATAGAGTAGTCAAAGACTTGTTTGACCGGACTAGTCCGGTTGTGTGGGCGGACAAGTCCAGTGTGCTGAAAAATGTGAATTGATTAAGTGTTGTTTTGGAAACTAGATTCTTTTAGCAGCGGAAATGAGAACAACAGATACTTTGGTTTATGATTATTGTATGAATGCACGTGGAAACTTATAAGCAACTTAAATTGATGTTTAGTAATCAAGTGATCTAGTGAACAAAATGTAAAAGAAATAAGGCACAAGAGACACAAATTTTTACCGAGGTTCGATCTCACCACGAGATCTACGTCCTCGTTGAGGAAGCTCACACAGAGCGGGGTCCCCAACCCTTTTCCTCTTCAAGTCACCACACAGGCTGACTTGATTCCACTAGCACGGGTAATCACCGAGTTTGTGGGGCAACCTCACATGTTGAGGGCTCCCGCGAGAATTACAACGAGAGAAGCGATCAAATACACTTGAAAGTATTACAATGCAGAGTATGAGTGTAGAAAGATCAAACCCCAAGAGCTCACAACAAAGGAACGACGATCTCCCAACCCCGAATCCAAGTGTTCAATTGATTTTACTCTTTTTGCACCTTAGATGTGTGGGGAGATGTGTTTTGGGCTCTTGGGACAAGGTGGCGGCGCTAGGGTTTGTATTTTCAGCAGTATTCGACGTGTGTTGTCAAAGGAAAGCCGTGTATCCTCTTTTTATAGGGTTTCCAAAAAGTTACCGTTGTAAAACCCTAATACCGGACTAGTCCGGTGCAAGTCTAGACTTGTCCTGTCACAGTGCAACTAAATGTTCAGAAAGTTTGGCGGACTAGTCGAGTTGGAAAATGGACTTGTCCGGCCCTATGTGAAGATGGACTCCAGAAAGTCTGGCAGACTAGTCCGGTTGGAAGACGGACTAGTCCGGCCCTATGTGAAAGCAGAGTCCAGAAAGTCTGGCGGACTAGTCCGGTCGGAAAATGGACTAGTCCGGCCCTATGTGAAAACAGACTCCAGAAACTCTGGCGGACTAGTCCAGTTGGAAAACGGACTAGTCTGGTGCACTGTGAGATGCTAGGTTAATTTTAAAACCCTTACCCCTGTGCAAGGTCGTGAGCTCTTGGGATGTGTGTCTTTCATACACTCCCTATACATTTAAAATATAATGTATTCTTCCAAGTTCCATCAACGTATTCCTCTTTGGACACAACTCCATTTTTCACCTTTTTGTGTGCACCGAGCTGTTTCACATTGTTTGTCCTGCAATCATCTTAATAGTTTCATTAGGATCTCATATGTTCGACATCAATTAGCCAAAACCCGTAAGGGATATCCTAGATGCACTTACAGATGCTCCAGCCCCAGAGCCGGAGGTAGATGCAGTTCCGGCCTTAGGGCCGGACGTTATTGAAGCACCGGTGGCGGAGCCAGTGGTTCATGAAGTTTCGGCGCCCGAGCCGGTTGTCGTGGAGGTGCCGGCACCCGAACTGGTAGAGGTTGAAGCACCGGCGCCTGAACCGGTGGTGGAGGAGGCACCGACGTCGGAGCCGAAGGTGGCCTCAGCTCTGGTCGAATCTTCAACGCCTGCCCCAGAGGTGGTATTTCTGGAGGTACCCGTGCCTGAGCCAGGGTGCCAAGACGAAGTGGCCGGTCCTCTGCTTGAGGAAGCAGTGGCTGATGACCTGGCGGCAGGACCTTCAGAGCCGACTCTGGAGGTAAAAGCTTCCATTACCGGACCTTCCTCGGCGACTGCTGATGCACTCGCGGAGGGCGGCCCTAGTGCAGCGGAAGCTCAGGGGACCACTCTTGTAGAGCCGATCCCATTGTCGTTATCCATCGACAACGCCTGCTCCAGCCTTCGTCACGTCCAGCTTGCCTTTTATCATGACAGCAAGGCCCTCGAGGAGGAGCGCCAAGCCCTTAGGAGGTGGCACAACCGGCTCCAATTCGAGACCAAGCTTGCGCAAACAAGGCTGGCCGATGACAAGGAGTGGGTCAAGTGGGAGAAGGCTCGGATGGAGTACTGGGGCCAGCTGCTGGACGAGAGGGAAAGCATGGTGCGATCTCTCGACAATCAGTCCCGTACTATACACGAACAGACCATGGCTACTAATGAAGCAGCGAACGGTCGCTAGGAGAAGCTCAGTACCATCCACGAGAGCCTCGTCAAGCGCCGAGAGGCTCTTGAGGAGCGAGATAAAAAGCTTGAAGATGAAGAGAAAAAACTCCTGGAGCTGAGGGATGACCTCGTGAAGAGGGAAGAGGAGCTCGCCCAAAGGCTGGCTCTGGGTGAAAAGAGCCTTGCAGAGTGCACCAAGAAGCTGGAGGAGCTCTATGAGAGTGAGGAGAAGAAGGCCTGGCAGCGGGGACAGGATCTCACCAAAAGGGAGAACAAAGTCGCTGCAAGGGATAAGAAGGTGCGAGGCCGAGAGAAAGACTTGGTTGACCGGTGGAACAAGATCCACGTCCGGGAAGAGGAGCTTGCCAACCTCGAAAAGCAAGTTGCTGAAAGGATTCAGCAGCACGCAAAAGAGGTCGAGCGCCTTGCCCGAGAGGGTTCGGAGCTTGCGGCTGCCAAGAGGTCCTCGGAAGAGATGCGAGGCTCTAGGGCTGCGGAGTCGCAACAAGTATGGGACTTCTTGGGCAAAGCCAATGACGCGCTGACGATGCTAGGCTTTAGTCCCGTGCGTCCGGATGCTCTGGAGCTAGAGCTGGACCATGCGCTAAAGGCGTTGAGCTCGGCGGGCAACAAACTCAACAAGATGGGCGATGTCATCGCGGATCAGTTGGAAACTTAAGGAAAATCCCTTGCGCAGAACATCACAGAATACATGCTGACGTGCTACGCAAGCTGGGATCCTCATTTCCCACTAGATTCGGTGCTTGAAGGTCCCATCGATGGAGAGGGAGATGCCGCCAAGACCAGCGTGTCAGAGGTTGCCCAGAAGGTCGCCTCATTCTTCCGTATGATTTAGGACTTTCTCCTTGTAACTCCCACTTGTATCTCCTCTTCTTTCCTCGATTTTGTAATCTCTTGTCTCCAGATGAATGAAATCCAAGAAATTTATGAATTTCATTTTTTTCTTCAACCTTTGTCTCACTTGGCCCCTGGTAGATGTACACAATTTGATTGTGAACATGTACCAAAAGGATGTAGCATTTTATTGAAGACTTGCGTGCTTCAAACTTGTAGGGTGTAGGCCCGAAGTCGTCGATAGCAGGGCCCCCTGAGGTTGTTGGAGCTTAGTAGCTCCGGCAGCAACCATTGTCAACAAGTAAAGGATCGACATTTGGCCCTCTAGAGTTGTCTAAGCTTAGTAGCTCCAGCAGCGACCATTGTCAACACATAGAGCATCGACAGCAGACCCCATTGGGGTGTCCTTCTACCATCTTTTCTTCACGTTGACGGCTGGCCCCCTGGATTTGTCGGAACATGATAGCTCCGACGACGCCTACTATCAATGTTTAAAACATCGACATCGGGCCACCTTAGGGGATGTCAAAGCTTTGATAGCTCCGGGATTATCCACCATAATCATGAGATTTCTATTTTTCATGCACATTGAAGTTAAGAAAAACAGTAAAAACCATTTCTCATCTATAACTCATTTGCGGCTTACTATTCCCGAAAGAATTTTTTATGTCGACTGCAATTCTATATATAATCAAGTGCATTTGCTTATTTTCTCCAGGTCCAATCATTTTCTGGACTCACCTTACTCAGGCCTGCTGGGGTGTAGGTAGAGTGGCGTACTTAGGGTGCAGGACCAGGCTAAGTTGATAGCACACTTCGAACCTAGATTGGCTTGGTGTTGAGGCGAGTAGGCCATTCAACAATGTTAAGACCCGAAAGAATTAACAATGCAACTTGAATTATACATGAATTGTTCGAGCTAAAGTTTCTTGAGAATTGCACGTGTAGTATTTTTATAGACAAGAAAGAGAAAAATAAAAAAGAATGAGCATGTACAAAATAAATGCACGTGGAGTCTGTTTTCACATAATGATGTCTTTCATTATAGGTCCGGGGTACAGGAGAAACAAGTACACTCCTAGGGTACGGAACCAGGCTAAGTGTGTTACATTTCTTGTTTGACCCAGGGTAGCTAGCTACACTTTTAGTTCTGAGACTGTGTCAAGTGTTGCTTTGTAACACCCTCATTTTCATGCATCATACCCTACATACACTCATATACATGTTTAACATTAACCCACATAAGGAGGAACGAGTTTAAAATTGATTTGGAGCAAGACCGCACTTAAAATGCAGGAAAGTGCGGACTAGTCTGATTTTACTGAGGACTAGTCCGATTTCTCTCCGACTAAAAACGGACTTGTCCGTTTTTGCTGCGAACTAGTCTGATTTTGCCTCTGGAAACCTTCGGACTTGTCCGATTTTGTGCGGACTAGTCCGATATTCCAAGAATCCTTGAAAGTTTGCTAAGTCCCTGGACTTTTTGGGACTAGTCCGGTTTTCCAGTGGACTGGTCTGTTTTCCTCTCTGACTAAAGTCGGACTTGTCCGATTTTAGGCCAGACTTGTCCGATTTTCTCTCTGGACGACTTCGGACTAGTCCAGTCCTTTCCGGACTTGTCTGATATTTCGCGACTATGAGTCGATCTTTTGTTTTACGACTTGTTTCTTGGGTTTCATGTTAAGTGGGCCTATGGATGTCGTACCTAACTCTTTTAGAGCCCATGTGGGACTCTAAACCGGCCTCTACTCCTCTCAAACTCGAAATCCATCTAACCCTAGCCTCCACCTCTATATAAACAACCCAACCCCTTGGCTTGACATCTATTTGCCACTTTTCCACCCCACCCAAACCCTAGTTCGTGGAGAGCCACCACCAAGGAGGGAGGAGAAGATCCCAAGCAAGAAGAAGAGGAGGAAACGAAAGAGGATCAATATCTCCATCAAGCTTTCGTTCTTCATCACCAATTCATGTCCAAGTTCATCACCAACCCTAGATCCCCAAGATCCAAGTGCTACCTCAGAGTTTCTTGATTCATTGGAGTCCTAAACACCTGGTATACCTTCTATTATCTTTTCCTTACATGAATTCAACCTCTAATCTCCAAATTTACGTCGATCTAGAAAACCCTAATATGCTGATCTCGCAGAGTGCGGACTTGTCCGGTCCCTAGTGGACTAGTCTGATTTCCCTGGATAAATTGTGTTGAATTAATTCAAAAAATTGGTCTAATCAACTCCAAACATGTATAAACTTGTTAAAAGCTATTAGAACTATTTAGTGATCATTAAAAGCAATCTATTAACAAGTTCTACCTTGCATTTGCATCAATCATGCATGTCATGACATATTGAGTAATATTTGTGCACTCTTTGATTGTGTTCTTGTCTTGTATGTTTATTGTGTGGATTAGACAGATTTATGCTAGAGAGTGCCGTGGAGGATCTGCAGCACCAAGAGTTTGAAGGCTTTGACCCTAATCAACAGCAAGAGCAAGGCAAGTATCTTTGAAGCATATTGACCCTGTTTTAAAGTAAATGTTTTGTTTGCAAAAATTGCATGCTTGTGTCAATTTGATGGGGATCCTATGATAGGAAGTTTACTAGCTTTGTTTGACCACCCTTGTCACCTGGAATATATGGTAGAGAGTCGGGAAGGGCTTTTTACCTTTTTGCTTCTCTTAATCAACTGGGATGGGAAAACAACACTACACATTTAATTATGCATTAATGAGATTATGGTTAACATGAAATGGTTAAAAATGATATGGTAATGGGTGATCTAAGCAAGTCTGCTATGTGGATGGGTTGGATGCCATGGTGGTTTGCTTGCTTTAGATATAAGGACCGGTTCATGCGAGAATAAGCCAGGACTACACTGCCACCACGAGGCGAAGTATGGGTGCGGCGTACCTGATTAATTAGGGCTTTGCCAGTGCTATTTGGACCATTATGGATGCTCAGGGAAGGGGTAGTCAGATTGGGTTTGTTGATGGTTGGGGCTACCACTACCAGGATTCCGGTTTATTGCGACGAAAAAAATCGTTGCAATAGGTCGAAATTCGTCGCAATAGGTTGTTGTCGCAACGAAATAGAACGTTGCGATAGTTTTTCCGACTCGTGGCGATAACAGCCATGGCAATAGGTTATTGCGATGAATTGACATCCGTGGCAAATAGTATGGTATTGCAACGACTCCACGTTGGTGGCAAATAGTATGGTATTGCAACGGTTTAACGTATTGCGATGATTTAACGTATTGCAACGAAAATAACGGTGTTGCAACAATGCCACGTTTGTGGCAAAAAGTATGGTATTGCAACAACTCCACGTTCGTGGCAAATAGTATTGTATTGCAACGGTTTAACATATTGCAATGATTTAATGTATTGCAATGAAAATAACGGTGTTGCAACGATGCCACATTCGTGGCAAAAAGTATGGTATTGCAACGCCTCCACGTTCGTGGCAAATGGTATGGTATTGCAACGGTTAACGTATTGCGATGATTTAACTATTGCTATGAAAATAATGGTGTTGCAACGATGCCACATTCGTGGCAAAAAGTATGGTATTGCGACGACTCCACGTTCGTGGCAAATAGTATGGTATTGCAACGGTTTAACTTATTGCGACGATTTAACGTATTGCAACGAAAATAATGGTGTTGCAATGATGCCACATTCGTGGCAAAAAGTATGGTATTGCAATGACTCCACGTCGTGGCAAATAGTATGGTATTGCAATGGTTTAACGTATTGTGACGATTTAACGTATTGCGACGAATAGTACGTTTTTGCGACGATTTCACATCTGTGGCGATAAGTACGGTATCGCGACGATTTCATACTCGCGGCGAATAGTATGGTATCGCGACGTTTTCACATTTGCGGCGAATAGTACGATGTTGCAACGATTTCACATCCGTAGTGAATAGTACGGTATGGCAACGCTTTTACATTCGTGGCGAATAGTATGGTGTTGCAGCGATTTCACATACGTGGCGAATAGTACGGTATCGCAACGATTTCACACTTGTGGCGAATAATATGGTATCGCGACGTTTTCACATCCGCGGCGAATAGTACGGTATCGCGACGATTTCACACTTGTGGCGAATAATATCATATAGCGACGTTTTCACATTCGTGGCGAATACTACGGTGTTGCAACGATTTCACTTCCGTGGCGAATAGTACGGTATCTCGACGATTTCACACTCGTGGCGAATAATATGGTATCGCGAAGATTTCACAGCCGTGGCCAATAATACGGTAATGCAACGATTTCGCGTTCATGGAGAATAGTACGGTATTGCAACGATTTCAAAACCGTGACAACAGTAGTGTATTCCAACGATTTCTGATGTGTGGCAATAGGTTCGTAATGCAACATATTCAAATTTGTTGCAACAAGGTCGTAATGCGACGTTCTCTGGGTGGTGGCAATAGCAGTCTAGTGCAACGCTTTTTTGGTCGTAGCCAAATGTTTGTAGTGCAACGTTTTATAATTTATGGCAATAGCTAGCTTCCTATTGCAACAGTTTATTTTCGTCGCAATAATCTGTTAATGCCACATTTTATAATTAGCGGCACTAGAATCCTAATGCACCAGGTTTGAAAATTAGTGGCAACAGAATCAATTTATTCGCACACGATATGTCTGTCAACTTAACAACAAACATCCAACAATTGATGCAACGCTCAAGGACCTTTGTGTCGTTGTGAGACGATGTTATTTACAGTTTTTTCAGGTTGCAACATTGTACCCATTAAAATAGCACCGCGACGAGTTGTAGTATTAGGAATAGTTTCTTGAACATCCAGCTTCAACTTGGTGCGAGCAAAAGCCTTTTGTGGAGTTGCTGCTAGCCGTTGTTGATTTTGCAAGATCTCAATCATTTTCCGCATGTCTGCTAGCTCTTTTTCTTGCCGTGCAGAAGTGGCTGCCATCTGATCATGTAAAGCCTGGACTTCCTGGTTGAGATGTTCATTTGCCTGGACGAAGCCATCGATCTGGGAGGTCATATAATCATTTCTTCCTTCCAACTCATGCACCTGAGAGCTGAGGTCTTCATTTCTATTTTGCAAGGATTGAACTTGCTGGCCGAGCTGGTCAGACATCTGGATACACAGTCTTTCAGAAACATTAGGTTTAGCCATATAACCACGCCCCCGAACTGTGATCCTCCAGAACCGGTTGCGGATATATAAGTAAGCTGGAAGATGTTGTTTCTTTCCTCATCTGGGATTAGGACTCCCAGCTCAGCTTCCTCGACGTTGATTTGGGCACGTGCCTGGGTCTATATACAAAAATAAAAGTCACATGTACATTGCAAATATTTATTTAAATGGGGACTGTTTGAAGTGTTTCTCACATGTACAGCTTCTGCCTGCTCGTTTGCCCAATGACCGTTGTTCACATGGCTTGCCTCCCATAGTTCTATGTCATCGGGTTCTTTTCCGGTCTCTGGGTCTCGCTACATCAAATACAAGTAAAATTTGATTGAATGATTGCAGTGCAAAGTAAAAGCATGATTTAGTTTTCATACCTTCTCGTAACTAAGTTGGGCGTAGGAATTCGAGCCAAGCAAGTGTTTTGTCTTTTGAGTACTTCGATTTTGTGAATTGGTTCTGCTTATTGACCGCAATTTTAAGAATTAATTTCACGAATGGGTGTTACCAAATAGTTTTTGTAGGATATGAAGGTATTAGAAAGCTAGCTGACCTTGAATCGCTCGGACCAAAAATAGTCCATAAGCGCCAACCAATCGTAATCTGCTACGTCAACAAGCTGGTTTTGTATACGTTCCTCATCGGTCGAATACTTCTTATAGGTGGCATGCAATGTTGCTCGCCACCCCTTGTAGTGCTCACCAGCAATCTTCAATATTTTTCTTCTGGTATCATCGGTGTCCTCCAAGTCCCAGGCATTTTGTACATTGTATATCACACTGTTATAAACGTACAAGATGGAGGTTGCTAGAAAAAAATACTTATGTGGGGTGTCACAACACTAACCAGAATGTCTCTCACTATATCGCTCTTTGAAGTATCGCCAACCTCTGCCCACTTCCTTACACCAACGAAGGGTGCATTTTTTTGTTGTAATAACCACATCATCGACAAAGTGCCGCTGATTAGGACCAACCGCAGCACCCAACCTAGCGGACCACTGAATTTGTAGCTTCCGATTCTGATCATCCGTTCTATTTGCAGATGCTAGATAGCGCAATTTAGCAACCTTAAGTCCTTTAGCAACCCCTCTTCCAAACTTCTTTCCTTCTGTTAGTGTCATTTAAACGGTAAATGTTTAAAGCAAATTAGCAACTGACCAGGCCTAGTATCATGTACAAATAGTGTGAAAGAAGAAGAAGTCTGATGTATTACCATCTTCAGGATGAGTGCGGCAAATACGAGCGTGGGGACACTGCGTCGCAACAGCATTTTGCTCCATATTGGGCGATGCATCGACTTGTTGACTTCTTTGTTGCTGTTCATACCATACAATCAGGCATCAGGTAGTAGTCAGTGGCACTACAGCACCCGTAGTACTGCAGGGTATTTTCAGTCCAGCTGCGAAGCAGGCAAGACAGTAGCTGGCGATGCTAGAGAAAGAGAGGGTTCGCTTGGTGCTCATCCTCTGCAGTACTGGCGGTTCGGTTTGACCAACATTAGCAGGAGCGTGTCTCGAGGCGAATTGGTGGCAGGGCGAGTCATGGACGTCAGTGGTATTAGCAGGTAGAGGATGCAAGACAGATGAGGTGGGCATCTTGCGATGTTTAACAAAGCTAGGGTTCGGTCTGGCAGTGCAGTGACCACATTTAAGTTAGAGGATTGACGTCCAGATCACACCGGTGATCTCACGTGACTTACGTTTTTACTGCAGGCGATCCAGTAAAGATCCAACAGTGTCATTCTATTGGATCTTTACTGCATCGCGTGCAGTAAAAACGTATAAGTCAGGTGATCTGCGTCCATCGATATCACCCCGGAGCAAGTCTCGAGGCTAGGAGGACAGTGTGGCGGATCTAGGAATTAAATTTAGGTGGATTGCATACTGATATTTTGCTCTGCATGTTAGCATCTCGCCCTAAAGTGCTACTAGAATGGATACATGAATATAATCTTGCGTTGATTACCATATGTCAGCAACACATTTGGCAGTGTAAAAAACTAAATTGAGATCATATAAGCAGCAATGAACCCTCATGTACATGCATCTCTAAACTATATGATGCTAACATTTCTTAGTGGATAGGGGTTAATGATATTGGACTATTTTTTCCAGGGTATGCCATGTCATATGGGGCATAGCATGTAGGTACTCGTAATGGCCAGGGGTTTGCAGGCAGCGGGGTCATCATGGCACGCGAACGATGGGACGTGGAGATGGAGGGAGACGCGTTGGGGAGGACAGTGAAGTGACCACCAGCAGGGCGTGGGCGCCGGCCGGTGCCGGAGTGACCGGCGGCAAAATGGGTTTGCGGGCAGCGGGGTCATCATGACATGCGAAGGATGGGACGTGGTGATGGTCGAGGGAGACACGTTTCTGAGGACACTGAAGTGAGCAGCAGCAGGGCGTGGTCGCCGGTGCGGAAGTGGCGGCAGCGAGAGAGCCCAACGTGTGCGTGTAGGCATCAATAAATCACACCATCACATATACTCACCAGCAGGGCATGGGCGCCGATCGGTGCCGTAGTGACTGGCGTCGACAGGGGTTTGCGGGCGGCAGGGTCATCATGACACGCGAAGGATGGGACGTGGCGATGGTGGAGGGAGACGCGTCGGGGAGGACACTGAAGTGAGCAGCAGCAGGGTGTGGTCGCCGGTGCCGGAGTGGCCGGCGGCGAGAGAGCCCATCGTGCGTGTGTAGGCATCAATAAATCAAGCCATCACATATACTGATTAACTGTTAACTAGTACTAGGAAACTACAATCGCAATGCTAAAATATTTAGTAGAGCCCGGTACATATTTATACTCGTAGTACTAGCATGGGATGACGAATCTTGGGGTTCCTGAGCATCATGTGCTGCAATATTCTCTGCATACGATGCAAAGCAAACGTGTTATAAATATGTGTATTTTGATTGTAAACACATGTATAGGTATACCAGGTGTTTGTTGCCCATCACGATTACTTGTAGATGACATGACAGTTTGGTGTCTTGTTCCTAAAGTAAAGAGTATATATAGTAAGTAACAGTGATAACGTCAGATTACATGAGGATGTGTATTTTAGATCGGGCGGTGTGGTTCCTATGAACTGAAAATGTTTGTTTTGAACGGAGGAATTAGAAATGAAGGAGTAGGAAAAAAACCGTCAACCCGAGAAAGAAAAACAAGAAAAACGTGTATAAACCGTGGGAACTGAAAATCTTAGGAATACAAGTTTGGAACACAGGAATGAGAGTACAACATTGGGAGTGGTTGATAAGATAACCTTGGCGTCATTTACTTCTAATCAAGAAATTACATAGTACATGCGGTTTTTAATAGTTATCTTTCCTGACATGGAAATGTACTAGAAATACACTACCATAAACTGTCGGAGCGACATTTATTTCGGGGCAGAGGTGTAGTGTATTTTATATATGGAAAAAAGTAGAATGCAATCAGATGCAAGGGTAAAATAAAAAGATGAATCAATTGTAGGATGCAGATCTAACGATTGAGGATATTTGATTGCACGATTGCACCATTAATCAGATTTTATACTAGACATTCATGAAACTTAAGAGCATATAAGGAGTTGGGACAACAACTAGGAATGAACTGGCTGCAGCTGTTCGGACGACAACTAAAGCGATAAGGAGGGAGTAGCTCTATAAAAGGACAACATGGATCGTGTAGAACTTACGTAGCACAAAACTGGAGTCCGGGATGTCGCAGGGCGGGGTCGGCGACGAAGAGGTTTGGTAGAGCCCGTCAAACTTGGTCGCTCGACGTTGTACCCACAGTCACCACCACCACTCACACGGGAATTTCTTAGGAATGCAAGTTTGGAACACAGCACTAAGAGGAGAACATGTGTGCCGAGAACGGAAGCCACTGCGGGATTAGAGGGAGACGCACATTTATATTCGTCGTGGCTAGCTACAAATGGGCGGGAATGGAATTTGGGCGCACGGAGTGAAGTTTCAATTGTGAAAATCTCAATTGTGCAAGCCAACAAGAACGAAAAATTTTTCGAGAGACCGCTACCTGCCGTTCATCTTTGTTTTCATGGAGATGTAAAAGCAGTCATGTGGTAGTGGGACATTCCAAAAAAATACGAACAAAAATATGAATCGCCAAATGTATCATTGTGCTAATGCAAACGACATGCAAATACAGAGAACACCCAAGTCCACGAAAGGAGGACGGCAAATCCATGGTCTAGTAAAAGGTAAAAATTCAGCATTTTATATATAACATTCGTCGCAATGAAATGATAACATATACAGAGTATATACTACTACTACAAAAAAAACATTTTCCCCTGTGATGTCTAATCTTCAGGACATCGATCCAAAGCCGCCTGTGATACGAGTATCACAGGTACATACGATATATATATCAACAATGTCATCGGATATTAGTTACAACGGATAAAGTACTTTTCATGCACCTGTTGCATCAGGCGATGGACTAGTTAGCAATTTAGATGATGTAATTTCCTAATCAAGTTAATTATGCATCATGTCTGTTGTTAGTTCTATTACTTGTAATGATAATGTTTACCGGATTTCAATCATTCAGCCACAAGAAATATAGACTGTCCCAAGTTACAAACATATAGGAGATGTTTTCGATAAAAGAAGTTTTTCGATACTGCATATACAGAACACATTGTTCATGAACATAAAGACATATTTCATTAACAAACAAGTAATAGGAAAAAACATAGTAGACAGCAAGAACAAGATAAACTACACCTAATACTACTCTACTTAGAGATCACGAATTAGATAAACTACTCCTAATACTACTCTACTGGGAGAAAACCACGTCCTCCTCCTCCGCCGCTACCGCCTCCTCCGCCTCCGCCGCCGATGCCGCCTGCTCCTCCTCCTCCTCCTCCGCCACTGCCGCCGCTGCTACCGCCTCTGCCTCTGCCTCCGCCGCCGCTGCTGCCTCCTCCTGCTCCTCCTCTGCCGCTGCCGCCGCCTCCATAGCCGCGTCCACCTCCGCCTCAAGAGACACCTCCTGCTCTGCCTCATCCGCTGCCACTGCTGCCCAAGCCACCTCATACTCCTGAACCTCCGTCACAGTCCGAAGCTTCCCGGCGACGCGGTGCTTAATCTTCAGGAGGCCCTCTACCCCAGCAACCTCCACGATCGTCTCATGGAGGGCGTCGATACGACCGACCACAGTCATCAACCCGTAGCAGTAGTGGCCTGCGGTATCCATGCTCGTGTGGAGGGCAAGGGTCCCAAGACCCAGACGGCGACACGAGCGATCTGTGTCAGAAAAGACTTTCCGCGCCACTGCATTGAGCGCTAGTGCGCTATGAGCGGCAGCGGACTTGGCGTCGGTGGCCACCTTAAGGCGCCGATCGACTTCGTCTATGCGATCGGTGAGGAGTCTGAGAGTCTGCTCAACCCAACTGGGATGAGGAAGTGCAGGCGCCGCGGGCGGAGATGCGGGCGCCGCCATCAGTTCCACCGGCATTGCCGGCGGCGATGGAAACGGAGAAGGAGGTTCGGAGGACGTCGATGGCATAGAGAGCTTCGGCGCGGGGCTACCCATTTGTGTGGCGACGGAGGTGCAGAGAAAGAGCGACAGGTGGTCGATGGTGGCGGGGGGAGAAGTTTAGAGGCTACTCCCTCCGTCCCACAAAGAATGTCTTTCTGGCCTTTTAGATTTGTCCCACAAAGATTATCAATTTAGACTCATCAATGCAGTAGTTAAGATGTGAATCTAACTTTCTACCAATGCATGCTTCCTTCCTGCACGGCTTCCCAAAAAAGTGCAACAACACCTTAATGAGGACCATTAAACTTATCAGCTTTATGAGGGCACATGTGTCATTTACCATCTTCACTATTATGTCTTAAAAAAGCTAAAACAACTATCTTTGTGGGACGAAGGGAGTAGAATCTAAGGAGTGGTGCGGCGGAGAAGCAAGAGGACGGTGAGCCTTTATAGCGGGTCGTCGTCTAAGCGGGCGTGTCGAGATGATTGGACGCTAGAGGAAACTGCGCTTAATTATGA
Source organism: Tuctoria greenei (assembly GCA_036927565.1). Classification (NCBI taxonomy): domain Eukaryota; kingdom Viridiplantae; phylum Streptophyta; class Magnoliopsida; order Poales; family Poaceae; genus Tuctoria; species Tuctoria greenei. The sequence goes on along the minus strand of JAYESD010000006.1, from coordinate 93,953,688 downwards.
ACCGGTCGGTGGCCCCGGTTTCCTCGAAACTGCGATTTGCATCCTCTCTATCCCAACAGCTCGGCGCGTCCCATTAGGAGTAAATTTACACGTGGGGAAAAACAATTTTTTCGTTATATAAAAAAAATATGTCCGTTCACGCCTCAGCCAACTTCGTGACCGCGTGTCTGTGCTAGGCGACGCCTTGCAGCGAACATGGGCCTAGTCATGCACGCAATACCGAGGTTTGAGGTATATATATATATATATATATATATATATATATATATATATATATATATATATATATATATATATATATATATATATATATATATATATGCATGTTAGTGTTGTTAAACATGACCGAGGTGTTTTAATTCTAGCTATGTCTAACATGCACGGACCGCAAACATGATCAACCAATTACACTACGTAAGAAACCCAAATAGGAGACAACGATGGGCGACAGATCGGATGTCCATCGATCACAAAGTGATGCGAGATGCGCTTAAAGTCATTGTTTGTCTCCTTTAGCTTTGCAATTACAAATCGAGAGGAGCTTCAAACCCTAAGATATTTTGTTTTTGTCCAATTTGCCCGGTTCACTTATGACAGATTAACACATCACTAAACTTAGAGCACATTCACTTGATTGAAATCCAGAAATTCTAACACACCAGTATTCATTGACACGAATGAACACATATATATTAAAAAAACATAAGAAATATGTACAAGAACAGAATTGAAGCTAAACATGTACAATAACTCCTAAAACTACAAAAGAAATATGTACAAGAACTCCTAAAACTACTATGTCGGCCCCGCCTCCTCCGCCCTCTCCCCCAACTTCTCAAACCACGACAAGCGGTCCTCCTCCTCATCGTCGTCATCATCGTCGTGGTGGTGGTCACCGTCGTCATCGCAGTTGTCATCGTCGTCATCGTCGTCATCATCGTCGTCGTCGTCATCATCATCATCGTCGTCGTCGTCGTCATCGTCGTCCTTGTCCTCCTCCTCCGGCGACGATGCAGCAGGAGAGTGGGCCGGCTACTTCGGCTGAGCCGATTGCTCCGGCTGCACCGGTGGCTCCGGCTGGACCGGCGGTGGAACCCCTCCGTGATGGAAGTTCCTCTCCGTCGCCGCCTCCAGGGCACTACGGCCCTCGGCGCCAAGCTCCTGGGCCATCGTCCCAGACAAGATGTCTAAGCGATCGGCCACACCCATGAGGGCATAGAGGTAGCGGCCGGTGGTATCCATTCCCGGAAACTCGGGAAGAGTACGAAGACCCAAGGCGTCCATGGCCCGAGACGTATTGTTGTACGCCTCTTGCGCCATAATGAGGCGCTGGTCGTCGTTCACCCTCTTGGGGGAGCTGCAGCATATCTTCTTGCAGGGTGGCTACCTCGGCGGGCTAGGAGGCGGAAGGTTGGCCATGGCTGTGGTGGTTCGTCGGCGCCGGGCTAGGAGGTGGAACGATGGAAGAATAAGAAAGGAGTGCAAAAGTTTTGTGCTTGTACATAACCGACGATGCGCCTTAGACCATCCGCAGTTGTTCACTGAAAAGCTTACTGGACTATAAATGTAGAGTAAATTACTGGAAGTATAGAGTAAGTGTCTAGAGACAAATGCTGGAAGTATAGAGGATATACTGAAAGTTTAGAGAGATAGAGTAAGCTTTAGAGGAAACCGCTGCGGATGGTCTTATATATGGTCTGTGTGGAGTAGACGAGGGAACGGTTCGTTTCCCGCGCATTGAACTCTTTGCAGACCTTGTGCGGCGCAATTAAACCACTGTGGAAGACGATCTTCAGAGATCCTTCCGTCTCTCTTGTGGAACCGAATCCCCTGCAGTACTGTAGGTGCATTAGAGGTCACTGACATGTGGGCCATATGCCCTGTGGGACCCACATGTTAGTGACTTCTAATGCACCTGCAGTACTGCAGGGGATTTCAGTATCCATGTGGAACGTCGCGCACGCGTCCCTGCACCATGGCTTCTTAACTTCTTCGCAGACCTCGTGCGGCGCGTCAGTTACTTGGCGTACTGGAAAGGCCAGCGGCGAGATCTCCGGGCCCGGCGAGCCCCGCCATGGCGGCGCCCCGCGCGCGCCCTCTGCGCGAGGAAGAAAGGGTCTGTGATGTTGGTTTTCTTGTTTCGTGATGTTGTTTTTCTTGTTTTGTAGTAGTATTGTTTTATGTTAATGAACTCAATGTCATTGTTCCTCTGTGAAGACCTTTTACCGTAGCCGGTTTCTACCATAACAGTAACCGCCTGAGATAATTAGGTTATCACAAATGGTTATTTACTTGTATCTAGCCGTCTTTACTTGTACATGCCTAGCTGTTGGTTAATAACCGCCTATAATAAGGTATAACCTATGCAGTACTACTGCTGTTATTTCTAATTTCCATGTCAATTCAATATAATCACAGAACAAAAATCTATAATATCATCACAGAACAAAAGTCAACAATATTATCATCACAAAAGTAAATTTCACTAAAACAATATACATCTGTACAAGTTACAGATACACTTCATCTCAAATTTTACAAGTTTTCACTAAAAATTGTTTCTATTGGCATAGTCGCAAAGTTCTGCCACATCAGCTGCTGCACCATCCTCATCAAAGAACTCCCCTCTTTTGTGCAAAATTTTGTGATGAATGAATTGACAGAGTTCAGCAGCAATCCTGTCGGCTCCTCCACTAGGAATACTTCTACAAACCGGCCATTCTTCGTTCAGATTTTTTGTATGATGCAATATAACACATAACAAGGTTTAGAATGTATTGGTTTGAACAATCTCAAAGTATAGATCAAAGTGAGAGTATACAGGAATTTATTTGGTATTTTAGGAGCAGTTGTACTATAAGCAATTGAATTTTGAAGATGGAATCAAAATATTAAAATAATGTTTCTAGTAATATTGAACAGCAGAGAATATAAGTATTAAACTATGCTAGTTACAATGAAAATGAAAGACAAAAGTAAGAAAATAAGGTATCGACATTAAGGATAACTTACATCCTCACGATTCACTCTTTATACACCGGCGGTCCGAAGATGCTCGCATACATAATACTCGCATAGGACACTCTCAGCAGGCTGCTTCGGACAAGCATAATACGTTTTAATGTCCAATGCATTTGTATTGGAAGGTCTCTCACCGCCAAGCCGTTCCGCGTAAAACCACCAAGCGCTGTAATACAAGAAATATAATATAAAACTTGTCAACACATTCTAAATGTGCGTAAATTAAAATTATTGAATAAATGTACAATTTCAAAATGGAAAGGAGATCTTTGTAACGATCTGGTGAGAAATCGGCCGAGTCCAAGACTGTTGACATTCCCTGTGTTGGCTTGATGAAGATCATTATGTAGTGATTACTGCAAACATACAAACACACGTGTTAACAATTACCAATAATTGCTATTTCAATGTCATGTGTCGAACTTACTCGAAGTGGTACGGATCCTTTACGAGGTCCTTGCCGTCTCTGACAAAGTTAAACATCGCATGTCCTATGTAAGTTACAACTTCTGTCCTTTTATCCTTCTTAAATTTTGCGATAGCTTTTTCAAAATCTTTTTTTTTCATGTGTTTGAACTGTGCTGAGTCTTGATCCGCCTGGACGTTGAATAGCACCTTTGCAATCCTAGTAGGGTCAAGGATACCTGTCTTTGCGCTCCAACTTTTCATTATCCATGTATTGCATCCTATTGAAGAAGTCCAAAATTGTTATAATCTCATGAAATGCGTATGTGTGTAGTAAGAAAAGCAAATACAAAATATTAGAGCACTTACAAGCACCAGACGAGCAGCGGGTTGATTTCGAGCATGCTCCGATGGAAAAGGGCATGCAGCTCTTCAAATAAAATGACTCGTCTATCCACTCCAGTGCTCCAGAATGCTTCTTTTGGAATATGAAATGTGACGCAATTAAGACCATATTTTGTGCTGGCAAGGATGTACCACTCATGCATTCTTCTGAGATGGACGGGTTGTTTGCTAAGTTGTACGGATGTCATGAACGGCTTCCCATTCTTAAATTCAGGAGGAACATCCTCAAGCTTGTATATTGGAACTCCTGGTTTAACTAAAGCCGTCCGCCGATTATACATGACACTGTCTTCTTCCCACTCCTCGATATCTCCTAATGATGGCTCATGAGAAGAACGAGATGCATTCGATTTTATAATATTTTCCTTCATAGTTTCCAAATATTTTGACACTTCTGATGAAGGTTTCTTATTTTTGTATGAGTTAACTTTGATAGGCACTGATGATGGAGGAGTAGTCGTCGGAAGTTGAACACTGGCTTGTTGTTGAACCTGTTGTTCAACTGATTGCTCTTTACTCCCAGCAGTTGGCTCTAGTACTACTTCAAGCTATTGCTCAACTGGTTGCTCTTTACTAGCAACAGCTTGCTCTGTTAATGCTTGAAGCTGTTGTCCAACTTGTTGCTCTTGGATATCATCCTTGCTGTGACATAGGGGGAGTGGATCTTCCTGGACTGGGAGTGGATCTTCATGCACTTTCGCCTTAGAAGATGGGGTTGCAATATTTTGAGATGCGACGGGGCTAGAAATTGGCTCATCGTCCAACATGATATTGCGTCGGTGCCAAAGGATTAATTGGTTGACAGCCTGCCCCAGAGTCGCGATCCCCTTAGGTGTGATGTGGTCTATTTCATAATCTTCATAATCATTATCAATGATCTGAAGAACTTGCACCATAGCATAATACAACAGATGTGGATTCCCGTTGAAGTCACGATCAGGCTTTGCCATAGCAGTGGCAACCTATTTGGTTTTATTCCCTGCTCTGCCTATCGGGACAAGAAGACGACAAGATTTGTCGTTAGCAATATCATCGATAGGGAACTTATGGGTTGACCCTGAGCCTGGCACGGAACCAACGCTGCTAGGGTAGGCAGTTGGAGATACTAATTGCTCCTTTTGCACCGGAACCATCACTATACTCGGTGCCACTAATTGTCCCGATTGTCTAAGTTGTTCCATTATTTCTTGCATATTTTCTTTGACCTTTTGAGCAATCGTTTCATCAAGTGTTTTCTTAAACTTTTCACGTCTTCTATATGTGTCTTTATCTTTAGAGAAACCATCTAGCCAAGACATTTGAGAAGAGACCGCTTGAACCCGTCCGCTATGTTCAGGGTTTCCTATGATAGCGGTAAGTTGGTCATTCTCCCTCTTCGGCTTGAAGAGACCCTTCTGTTGCTTTTCAATTACTTATTTCATTTTATCCTCTACTTCATTCAGAGAGTCGGGCTTTTCAGTTTTGCCCTCACTGGTCAAACCTGACTGAGCAAAGACCCAGTGTTGAGTTCGCTCATCGCACCCTTTAGCGCACCCTTCTAAAGGGTGAGGATTGCCCTTACTGGTAATTTCGTCTAATATCTTATTCCATTTCTGGACTTTGGGGGCATATCCGGCAGACCCCAAGCGATGATGGTATTTGTTCTTTTTTGCAAGCTCTAACCTAGTTGCACTTAGAGCTTTAGCATCAGGTGTGCTCTTTTGACGAACAAACTCTTGCCGCTGAGCTTGTGTGATTTTTCCCATCTTCCTCGGGCTAGGGACCTTATCGGCCTTAACATAAGCATTCATTTCACTCTTCCAGCATCGAAACTTCTTGCCGCAAGAGACCAATGTTGCTTTCTCTACAGCTTCTTCTGTGCCTTTCGGGAACTTGAATTGTTTCTTTATCCTTTCCCACAACTCATTCTTGGTCTGCTCGGGTAATTTCCTCCAATTCTCGGTTCTGATCGGCACAACCTCCCTAACAAGAAAATCGCATGAATTACGATACTTGGTAACTGAATCCAGTGGTTCTTGGGGAAGCTCACCTGGACCGACCCTTGTTATGTACATGATGCGGTCCAATGGACCCTTATTGGGACCTCGTTGCCCTCTTTTCTGCTTGAGTGAAGTTGAGGATTCATCCATTGGAGAACCTTCTGCGGTTTTAGGAGCCGATGTCACCTCATTGTCTTCGCGATTAATCTAGGTAGAAAAAAATTATAAGACTTCGTATACTTGACAACCAACATTAACTTGAACTGCTGAAGTTAAGATTCGTGATCCATACCTCATCGGAAGGATCATATTCCGGATCTAGATCCACTGAAGTCTTTTTAATTTATATAATCGGAAAAGGATCCAATGGATTATGATAGGAGCCTGAACTGCTGGAGTCAGTAAACTCCATATTGTCTTCTTTATTGTTACTACTAGGACCAGTCTTCTTAGGGTTTTCCATGCTAGAACTAATAAGACAAAAAATCTAATAAATGGCATATTAACACTACATGAAGTGTTGCAAGAAGAAAAAGATGGAAGCATTCTAGGATTTGATAAGGCATTCTAGGGTTTAAGGCGACTGACCAAAGGGTTCCTATACATTGCGAGGGTGACAAGCATGTTAAAGTTGCTCACCAGCAATGGCAATTTTATCTTCTTATTCTAAATAGGCTAGCTTCGTTCAGAGTGGCGACCACGTTCTTGAGGTTTACTAGGCGGCGCCTAGCTCCATACCTATAACTGATCAAGCAAGGGACAAAAAGCAAATCCTCCAGCCTTTTTCTAGTATCAAGAATCGCAAAGTGTGGCACATGGATTTGGATGGTGAGGTGAGGCGAGGCAAGGTAGCTGCAGGCGAGAAGAGACACTCTTTTTCATCGATGAGGGCGTACCTGGAAGTGACTAGGGCGAAGCTCGGCGGCGACGGCGAAGCTCGGCGGCCTACCTGGAAGTGACGAGGGTGAACACTTGGCTGCCGAGGGTATATATAAACTCCAATTTTCTCAGGTGGATTTTAAGTACCGACCGTCTAAGAAGATGGTTACCTCAGACGGGTTTTACTTACTAACCGCCTGAGAAGATAAAATTATCTTAGGCAGTTGGTTAGTAACATCCGAGATAAACATCTTCTCAGGCGGTTATTATGTACCAACCGTCTATGAAGATATTTACTTCTTCTTAATTAATATTCTTGATTAAATGTGGGTCCTTTAAAAAGGCAAAATTCCACTTTCTTGTAATATTATTGATATGTAAAGGTTACCATTAAATTTCACTTCATAAATCATTTGAAATTGGTCAGAACATAAAAACATACAACAAATGCTATTTTTCATTTTCTACCTTGATGAATATAACGCTTTTTTCATTTATTTTTTCAGTGGACATTTTTACTCATCATACAAACCTCTATGAATTTTTTCAGATTTTTTTAAATTTTTTTAATCAATGTGTCTTCATAATTTGATGAACGCCTACATAAAGACCCCTCACCAACCTCCTGTGAAGACGTGTCGACGACCGTGCGCGACCTTTCTTTTCCCCGAGGTGCGACCTTTCAATGCACGGTAAACCAACTGCTCCTTCTTCCACTCCGCGCGGCCTTAAAGACGCGCTATCACCCGTTAGTTCTCCACAAGCGCGTCGCTCACTTTGAATCCTCTTCTTTTCTTCGTCTTCCTCCGCTCCGACGACCCAACACCACTGTGGCCGACCTTCCGCTGCCAAGCCCTCCGAAGGAGCCACCTTGCAAGAAACTATGTTGCAGCTCTCCCGAGAGGTTCAACACCCAGCGGCGCCTCCTCATGGCGCGAGAGGCGTATAACAATACGTCTCGCGCCATGAGTGCCTTGGGGCTGGGTACCCTTCCAGAGTATACTGGAATGGGTACCATAGGCCACTACCTGTACACCCTCACGGGGGTGGCTAATCGTCTCGACATTCTATTCGCGACAATGGCCCAGGTTCTTGGCCCCGAGGGCGGCAGAACGCTGGTGGAGGCGACGGCTAGCAACCTCAGGGTTGCACCGCCGGTGCAGCCGGTGCAACCGGCCCCTATTGCATCGGCGCCGGAGGACGAGGAGGAGGAAGAGGAGTAGGAGTAGGAGTAGGAGTAGGATTTAATTAGTTTTTCTTTGTTGTTTTTAGTTGCTTCTGTTTTGTAAATATTGTTAATGAATGAAATCTATCTTTGTTCATCTATGTGACTGAATATTACATGTGTATCTTGTGTTCTTTTATGAGATGTGTGATTGAATATTGTTAATGAATGAGTATCTTGTGTGTTCTTCAACTGTGTGAATGAATGAATGTGTAGTGTGTTCATCGTGTTCCTCAGACTCGGGTATCATAAGGTAATTATCTTAGGCGGTTGGTAATTCAAACTCGTGTGAGAAGAATATTATCTCACGCGGTTGGTAAGTAATACTGGACTCAGATAAACATTGTGACGCCCGGTTCCGAAAACTGAACCAAGCTAACGCATATGTGTGCCCAGGATGTTCATCACACATACACGAGTGCAATCACAAAAGAGTATACAGAAAATTACCACAGAGCAAGATTAATTAACCAAATTTTATTACACAAACCCGATTATCCTCGAATACAAGCTCTAATGAATATTAATGACAAGTTCAACTAATGCAGCGGAAATAAACTAATTAAGCAACTAAAGCAACTATGCAGCATAAGTGACAGGGTATGTATGCGTAGCTCCAATCAACACCACAGGCAAAGCTGACGGTAGACACGGCCTAGAACTCCGCATTATCACCATTAAACTCCCAATCCTGACCTGCAACTGTTGGGGGGAATTGCAAGAGTGAGTACATATCGTACTCAGCAAGTGTGGAAAGTATGACATGTGGCTGATTCAAATGACGACAATAATAATGGCAAAGTGCTGAAAAGTACATAAAAATATTTGAAAAGCAATATATTACATGTATGTGAAATAAACCCATCATAATCATAAGTAATACCATAATACCAAACTGAATACATTACCATCATCAATAATTCCAGATTTCACCATCGTCAATAACCATATTCAATACCAGAAATTAATCCATAACCATCCATAACCATTACCAAACCATAACCATCCCAATTACCAATTTCCCTCTAATCATGTAGGTCATCCAGGCGCTCATAACCGGGAGCACGGCTATCATGATAGTTTATTTAGACTCTGCAGAGTTTGTACCTCTTTACCCACGTGTTTGTGATTTCATCACCCGCGGCGACTAAAGGACCTCCCTCATGCCAATTACACTTCCTTTGGTGTATGGCCAAGAGATCTCAAAATAGCCTTTAAAAAGGGATTACTAGCCCATTTAGACCCCACTGAGGTTTCACCGGTGGCGATGTCTCCCGCAGAGCACATCTTCAACCAAGGGCCCCCTCTTGAGCCATTCGGATCCCAGGGTAGTCCCACCAATCATCAACAACCCAATCCAACTACCCCTTCCCCGAGCATCCACAATGGTCCAAATAGCACTAGCAAAGCCCTAATTAATCAGCTACGCCGCACCCATACTTGGCCTCATGGTGGCACTGTAGTCCTGGCTTATTCTCGCATGAACCGGTCCTTAGATCTAAAGCAAGCAAACCACCATAGCATCCAACCAATCCACATACCAGGCTTGCTTAGATCACCCATTACCATACCATATTAAACGAGTTCATGTTAACCATAATCTCATCCATACATAATTAAATTGAGTGGTATAGTTATTCCCATCCCAATTGATTAAGCGAAGCAAAAGGTAAAAAGCCCTTCCCGACTCTCTACCATAAATTCCAGGTGACAAGGGTGGTTTAACAAATCTAGTAAACTTCCTACCATAGGATTCCCATCAAATTGACACAGCATGCAGTTTTACAAACAAAACATTTATTTTTAAAACAGGATCAATATGCTTCAAGGACACTTGCCTTGCTCTTGCGGTTGATTAGGGTCAAAGCCTTCAAACTCTTGGTGCTGTAGATCCTCCGCGGCACTTTCTAGCGCAAATCCGTCTAATCCACACAATAAACATACAAGACAAGAAACACAATCAACGAGTGCACATATATTACTCAACATGACATGACATGCATGATTGATGCAAATGCAAGGTAGAACTTGTTACTAGATTGCTTTTAATGATCACTAACTAGTTCTAATAGCTTTTAACAAGTTTATACAGGTTTGGATTCGATTAGATCAAATTTTAGAGTCAATATAACACAATTTAACCAGAAAGATCGGACTAGTCCGCTAGGGACCGGACAAGTCCGCCCTCTGCGAGATCAGCAGATTAGGGTTTTCTAGATCAACGTAAATTCGGAGATTAGGGGTTGAATTCACGTAAGGAAAAGAGAATACAAGGTATACCAGGTGTTTAGAACTCCAATGAACCAAGAAACTTGGAGGTAACACTTGGATCTTGATGATCTAGGGTTGGTGATGAACTTGGAGATGAATTGGTGATGAAGAACGAAAACTTGGTGGAGATCTTGATCCTCTTTTGTTTCCTCCTATTCTTCTCCTTGCTTGGGATCTTCTCCTCCCTCCTTGGTGGTGGCTCTCCACGAACTAGGGTTTGGGTGGGTGGAAAAGTGGCAAATAGATGTCAAACCAAGGGGTTGGGTTGTTTATATAGAGGTGGAGGCTAGGGTTAGATGGATTTCGAGTTTAGGGTGAATAGAGGCCGGTTTAGAGTCCCACATGGGCTCTAAAAGAGTTGGGCACGACGTCCCTAGGCCCACTTAACGTGAAACCCAAGAAACAAGTCGTAAAACAAAAGATCAACTCGGAGTCGCGAAATATCAGACAAGTCCGGAAAGGACCGGACTAGTCCAAAGTCGTCCAGAGAGAAAATCGGACAAGTCTGGCCAAACATCGGACAAGTCCGAATTTGAACAGAAAGGAAAAACGGACAAGTCCGCTGGAACACCGGACTAGTCCGGACAAGTCCAGGGACTTAACAAATTTTCAAGGATTCATGTAATACCGGACTAGTCCGCACAAAATCGGACAAGTCCGAAGTTGTCCAGAGGCAAATATCGGACTAATCCGCAGCAAAAACGGACAAGTCCGTTTTTAGACAGAGAGAAATTGGACTAGTCCTCAGCAAAATTGGACTAGTCCGCACTTTCCTGCGTTTTTAAGTGCGGTTTTGCTCCAAATCAATTTTAAACTTGTTCCTCTTGTTATGGGTTAATGTTAAACATGTATATGAATGTATGCAAGGCATGATGCATGAAAATGAGGGTGTTACAAACATCTTCTCAGAAGGTTATTAAGTACCAACCGCCTGTGAAGATATTTACTTCTTCTTAATTAATATTCTTGATTAAATTTGGGTCAAAAGTCAAAATTCCACTTTCTTGTAATATTATTGATAAGTAAAGGTTACCATTAAATTTCACTTCATAAATCATTTGAAATCGGTCAGAACATAAAAAACATACAACAAATGATATTTTTCATTTTTCTATCTTGATGAATATAATGCCTTTTTCATTTTTTTCAGTGGACATTTTTACTCATCATACAAACCTCTATGAATTTTTTCAGGTTTTTTTAAATTTTTTTGAATCAATGTGTGTTCATAATTTGATGAATGCCTCATATGTATATGAGCATTTAGTTAGAATGATGGATAATTTGAAGTTTGACATGTTGGAATGCTTTTAAAAAAAATTAACAAAATTCATACATGTATAAATGATACAAATATGTTCATACAAACAAATTTGAGTGAAGGATCTTTTTTTTTACGAGATACACAAATGTGAATAATATGTGAGTAGAAATTAATTTCATATTTACCAAAACATTACAATGTCAACTATACAAGTTTTAAAATTTTTTGTTCAGGTGGTAGATGATAATTTTATACAAATGTAGAAGAAAGAATCATATAATTTGGACACAATTTGCAGAATCTAAACATGTTTGAGTATTTATATTGGAATCTAAATAAAAAAGAAGCAAGGGATAAGGAAACTGAAGAACAGTATCGGGCATTATCTCGGACGGTTGGTAAGTAATACCCGATTGAGATAAACATCTTCTCAGAAGGTTATTAATTACCAACCGCATGTGAAGATATTTACTTCTTCTTAATTAATATTCTTGATTAAATGTGGGTCCTTTAAAATGTCAAAATTCCACTTTCTTGTAATATTATTGATAAGTAAAGGTTACCATTAAATTTCACTTCATAAATCATTTGAAATCGGTCAGAACATAAAAAACATACAACAAATGATAATTTTCATTTTTCTATCTTAATAAATATAATGTCTTTTTCATTTTTTTCAGTGGACATTTTTACTCATCATACCAACCTCTATGAATTTTTTCAGATTTTTTTAAATTTTTTTGAATCAATGTGTGTTTATAATTTGATGAATGCCTCATATGTATATGAGCATTTAGTTAGAATGATGGATAATTTGAAGTTTGACATGTTGGAATGCTTTTAAAAAAATTAACAAAATTCATACGTGTATAAATGATACAAATATGTTCATACAAACAAATTTGAGTGAAGGATCTTTTTTTTTATGAGATACACAAATGTGAATAATATGTGAGTAGAAATTAATTTGATATTTACCAAAACATTACAATGTCAGCTATACAAGTTTTAAAATTTTTTGTTCAGGTCGTAGATGTTAATTTTATACAAATGTAGAAGAAAGAATCATATAATTTGGACACAATTTGCAGAATCTAAACATGTTTGAGTATTTATATTGGAATCTAAATAAAAAAGAAGCAAGGGATAAGGAAACTGAAGAACAGTATCGGGCATTATCTCAGACGGTTGGTAAGTAATACCCGACTGAGATAAACATCTTCTCAGAAGGTTATTAAGTACCAACCGCCTGTGAAGATATTTACTTCTTCTTAATTAATATTCTTGATTAAATGTGGGTCCTTTAAAAAGTCAAAATTCCACTTTCTTGTAATATTATTGATAAGTAAAGGTTACCATTAAATTTTACTTCATAAATCATTTGAAATTGGTCAGAATATAAAAAAACATACAACAAATGATATTTTTCATTTTTCTATCTTGATGATAATAATGCCTTTTTCGTTTATTTTTTCAGTGGACATTTTTACTCATCATACCAACCTCTATGAATTTTTTCAGAATTTTTTTAATTTTTTTAAATCAATGTGTGTTCATAATTTGATGAATGCCTCATATGTATATGAGCATTTAGTTAGAATGATGGATAATTTGAAGTTTGACATGTTGGAAATGCTTTTAAAAAAAAATTAACAAAATTCATACATGTGTAAATGATACAAATATGTTCATACAAACAAATTTGAGTGAAGAATCTTTTTTTTACGAGATACACAAATGTGAGTAGAAATTAATTTGATATTTACCAAAACATTAAAATGTCAGCTATACAAGTTTTAAATTTTTTTGTTCAGGTGGTAGATGTTAATTTTATACAAATGTAGAAGAAAGAATCATATAATTTGGACACAATTTGTAGAATCTAAACATGTTTGAGTATTTGTATTGGAATCTAAATAAAAAAGAAGCAAGGGATAAGGAAACTGAAGAACAGTATCGGGCATTATATATGGGATATACATATTTCTCCTGCATGTTTTTTTTGCAAAACTATTTAGTGATATATCCTATGTGCATATTACATATGTAAAACTAATGTAAAGTATAAAACTTTTTAAAAGGGAAGTCTTAGGTTTCGTCAAATCTATCTTTCAGATTTACGCAACTTTGATCTGTTTTAACAATACAAGAATTGTACTTTTAGATTCACCATGAAAATATTTCCACAATATACAATCTAGTACTACATGTTATTGAAGTTAATAAATTCCATATAAATCATTTGTCAAAGGTAATTAGTTCGACCAAAACAGAAATAGAGTTGAGTTGGGGTGGGGGAAGTATTATACGTTGCTGTTTACCGCATAAAAGGTTTCGTCCTTCGTTCAAGCCGTAGCCATTTGTAAAGGCGGCTGATGCGACCGGGCGCACCGAGCTTACATGCGTGCCAGTCACCGAGGCACCTTAGACGCGCGTAGCGCATGTGTTGAAATCACCTGCGTTACTGCAGGTCCAGTAACAGTCACTAACATGTGGGTCCGACTATCCATGGGGCCCACATGTCAGTGACTATTACTGCACCTACAGTACTGCAGAGGTTATGCATCCCGCACGTGCATCTTTGAATTCAATTGGAACCGCTCTGAGTCCCATCACCGCTTTACTGTGAACCACTGCGGATGGTCTTAAAGGCTGGCCCGGCTCTAGGCCTAGGCGGGCGGAAATAAATTTTCTACGGCCCTGCCGCACAACGTCGCCTGCCGCGCCCCCGGCTCTGCCGCCGGCCCGCCGCCCCTGCGCCCCCACCGCCGGCCCGCCACTCGAGAATGGATCTAGGAGAAGGCTCATCGCCCATAGCGGTCGTGTAGCTTCCGTCCCCTCGATCCGTTGGCGATGAGCCTTCTCCTCATCCATTCTCGAGTTCGCGGCGGCCACGGTGCTGCTTCTACCCTGCTTCTGGACTGAGGGCGCTGATGATCCGCAACATACTTTTAAATCTGCTTGCTGCTAGCCGTTGTTGATGCGTTAATACCAGATGTTTTACATCGTTGAGTATATTGCGGATCATCAGTGTTGTTAGTCCAGCACTGAGTCGTCAGGAGGCAAAAAGTAATGAACATCATTGATCAGCATTGCGCTGAGGAGAACGCAAAAATTGCAGTTGGCCGCGTCAAGTCGGTTTTACGATTTTATTAACGTTCCATTTGACTTCAAGTACCACACCTATGCTTTGAAATATATGATTATACTAATCAAGCTCCGATCTTTTACTGATTGATACTTAACATCATTTATTGCATTTGCCAAGGTCCGAGGCCAACAAGGGCTACTTCTTTGTCAACGTCACATCGCCATATGCGGCATTCTGGCTGTGGACGAAGCACCTGCATGGATTCCGTTGGAAGGTGAACGATACGCGGAAGACGTGCGAGGTCGACTACGCCAACATTCAGGTACGTCATCGTCCGCTGCCACCATTTCCCATTGCGCCACCGCTGCATGGTGTTCACCTGCCGCTGCTCGTCATCCTTTTGCAGGGTCGGGATGCGTTGGTGGCCCATTGCCCCATGTCATGCTTCGACTGTGAAACCGAGGAGTTCCTGCCAGTGTGGTTCAGCTCGCCGCGGAAGGTGAACGACTCGTGGAAGATGTGCGACGTCGACTACGCCAACATACAGGTACGTCACCATCCGCTGCCAGCGTTTTCCATTGTGCCACCGCTGCAACGTGTTCACCTGCCGCTGCTTGTCATCCTTTCGCAGGGTCGGGATGCGTTGGTGGATGTGGCCAGATGGTTGCTCTTGCAGGTGTATGGTAATTACGTGAGTGTTTGGTCGGGTCATGTAGTTAGTCCACGATGCACCCTAAACCCGGTGTTGAGGCCGTGTATTTGTCATTTGTGCATACACTCTAGTGACATGTGACAAAGTGCTCAGTCATCAATTGCGTTTGGTTTGACGTCGAAGTTCGATTGGAGATAGATCATCCATTTCTTTATGTCTTGGATCATCCAAATTAACGTTTGGTTGTATGGACTGGACGATCGAATTTTTTGTTGGTAGGTTGGATGAAACTTGATTGAGATTATTGAATCATCAAAGTTGATAATTTCATAATATTATTCGTGCGCATGATGATCGATCGTGGACGCCGAGCGCCGAGTTATTCGGATTGCTGAGCAAAGTTCGGACGTGGAGTTCGTGTGTGCCCGTGCGCCCTGCAAGATTCGATGCGCTCGCGTACATGGCAATCATCAGGGCAGGGTGGTACAGTCGCGGGAACCGTGCAGTGCGCCCTTGGCTGTAAGATTTGGAGCGTGAACGTACGTGGCAACCATCCGGGGATGCAACTTCGGTGCTTCCGTTTGTGCTTCCATGCGTACTCCGCGCTTATGTGTCATCATCTAATTGGTTGAAGTTAAATCAGACATTATTTTAGGTAAATGAAAGGGGTTCTAACGCCACAAAAAAGTGAATCGTGGCCACACATCCTAATTGCTACGATTGGGGTCCGTGGCCATTGATACTAACGCCACGAACTAGAGTATCGTGGCAACACATCCTAATGCAACGATTGTGTTTCGTGGCGATAGATCCTGTAATGCCACGAACTAGTAATTCGTGGCAATAGATCCTAATGCAACGATTGTGGTCCCGTGGTGATAGATCCTAACGCCATGAACAAGTGAATCGTGGCAAGACATCCTAATGCAACGATTGTGTTTCGTTGCATTAGTATCCTGACGCCACGAAAAAGTGAATCATGGCCACACATCCTAATTGCTACAATTGGGGTCCGTGGCCATTGATACTAACGCCACGAACCAGAGTATTGTGGCAACACATCCTAATGCAACGATTGTGTTCCATGGCGATAGATCCTTGTAAGACCTATGTGTGCTGAATACATTGGCTTGTAGTGAATACACTTGGCTTTGATGATAAAAGTTTTGAATATCACCAAAACACCTTTTTATCAAGGTCCGACTCTAGCTCTAAGCTACAGCAAGGTCCGATGGTAGGTCCGACTTGGTCTGGGTAGCTCCGGTTACGTTCGATGCTAGGTCCGACTAGCTTTGGTTAGCTCTGGTGAGCTTTATCTTTAGCTCCGGCAAGTCTTTGTTAGCTCCGGCATGTCTTTGATAGCTCCGGCATATATTTGATAGCTCCGACATGCTTTTGCTAAGCTCTGACGTACTTTGTCTAGCTCCGGTTTTGGGTTGACTAGTTTTGACTAGTTTTTGGTAAGCTCCGGTGCTAGGATCTACTAGTTTTGGTAAGCTCCGGGTCAAGCTCTGGCTTGCTGTGGGATGGTCCGGAACTTGACCGCAATACTTCTGCTTTTCATTTGCAATGTTTCATACTTGCTTTACATTGTTGGAAAGATTGCTTAGTATTCATTTGCTAAGTTTTTTGTGCGTTTTGGTTGATATGGATAATATTGTGCTACTGTGGTTTTGCAACATGTTTATGTGAGGTGCTCACATAAGGTGTTGTGTTCGGAACTAACTTGAGTCAAGTCGAGGACTTGGGCTCGTATGGATTGGTTGTTAATTCATGTGCAGGTGTTGCTTGAGTTCAAGACATGGCTGGTGACAGGATCCATTGGACTAGTCTCAGGAAGGAGATGAGGTTCCAACAACCAAATTCAGGAGGAATTGTGGTTGAGCTGATCAGGAGGTTGCGCAGCATGATTGAATCAAGAACAATGCATATGAAGGTATCATGGACGTCATTGGAAGATGTTTGCACGTGTGCAAGGAGTGCATGGACGTGGCTACATGGTTCCGAGATGTGATGAAGAGATGTGGACGTAAAGAATTGGTCGGAAAGGTCCAACCGACTAGGTTATGGACTCAGGCTGCGGCTGAGTCGGGTTTGACTCAAATATGGAAAGATTTGAGTTGGTTATGATAGGATTTCGTGTGGGTCACGAATTTGAGTTTTTTAGGAATGTGGGATACGTTCCTAAGGTGTTTGGAAGTATTAAGATTGCTTCTATCTGCGTATAGAAGAATCTTGAGCAGTTATGGAAAGTTACGATTCGTGATCTGAGTAGGATTGGAGTCCTAGGTTATATTGGGTTGGCCTAAGGGCTGGTTATATAAGCAAGGGAGCCCAGAGCTTGTGGTGCACGACTTTGGGGCTGTTCCCTTTTGTGTTCTATTGAATAAAATTCATAGTTTGAAGGAACTTTTGTGCCTTGTTCGTCCAACTTGTTCCAGACAAGTTTTACTCGTCGAGTTTCTGGACAGCACTACCTTTCGTCGGTGGTTTTATCATAACTCGAGTTTTACAGATCCAATTGATGTGATTCTTTTTGTGTTGTCTTCACAACTTGATTTTCTATCATATGTCAAAATTTCAAGGTCATTGGATTTGTGGTCTATGATCTACACGAGTTTCTTTGCATCGTTCCAGAACTGTTTTTTTCTCGGGTAGGACAGATTGACCATTGTTTGATCTTTCGATCATAACTTGAGTTTTTCTCGACGGATTTGAGTGATTCTCTTTGTGTTGTCTTCGTGATTTGATTCTCTCTGATATCTATCACTTTTGTCACGGTGAAACACGTTTATATTAGTCTCACACACGATTTCTTTAACATATCGTTTTTCTGCCGAAAGGGTTTGGGGTTTAATTGTTTCCGCTGCGTAAGATTTTTAAATCTACCATTCACCCCCCCTCTGGTAGCTTTTCATGTGCTCTTCGATCTTACAATTGGTATCAGAGCCACGATGCTCTAATCTTTGTGATTTGCATGTGTTTTTGACTAATCATCATGGAGAAGTACTCTGCCAAACCTTGTGTGTTCGCTGGTACTGATTTTCAGGTTTGGAAGGCACGCATGGAGGCTTTCATCCACGCACAAGGCTTTGCAATATGGGAGAAGGTATACAAGCCTTACGAAGTGCCATCAAACGATCAAGTTACAGCTACAAATCTGAGAGATGTCGACAACAACAACAAGGCTCGGAACTTGATCATACAAGGATTAACACAAAGCGACTTCGACCGTGTTGCACACCTCCGATCTGCATACGATGTGTGGAAAGCACTTTGTGACTACCACGAAGGATCCAACATGACCAAAGAGGTAAGGCAAGACATGTTTAAGAAAGAATACATGCGCTTCGAGATGCAACCCAGTGAGTCTATTGATGACCTTTTTGCTCGCTTTAATAAGATTCTCAGCAACTTGCGTAGTGTCAATGTTAATTTTTCAGATGCTGAAAATGCTAGGCAATTGCTAAGTGCATTAGATATGTCAATTTGGGAGATGAAAGTCACATCTATTCGTGAATCTACTGTCATGAGTTCACTTACTTTAGATGTGCTATATTCCAAGTTAAAAACTCATGAAATTGACATAATCTCACGTAAGAACCCCAATAAGTCTATTGCATTTGTTTCACAACGTGATATGTATAGCTCTGGCCAATCATCATCCTGCAATACTCTTGCTTTGTTGTCCTCACTAACCCTAGAGCAGATCGAAGAATTTCCAGAAGAGGAGTTGGCACTCATCTCTACTAGATTCTCAAAAGCATTACAAAATGTGAGAACTAGAAGGAGAGGAAGCTCCGGACCTCAACACTGTTTTGAATGTGGTAAAACAGGACACTTTCGTACAGAATGCCCAAACCTTTCAGGTCTGACCACCCGGGAAGAAAAACAAAGCAAGGTCCGGACCTCCTCTGGAAATCCCAACAAGAAGAAGAAAGGTACCATAGGACGCAAGATGATCAACAGTTTCATCACCGCGCTTCAAGAGTTCAGTTCAAGTGACATGGACATTGGAAGTGATGAAGATGAAGATGATTTGGCAAACTTGTGCTTCATGGCGGGCAAGTCAAGATCAAGTATGGAGGAGGCAGAACACAACAGTGACAATGAAGAGGTATGTCCTACTTGCGAAGAAATGTGTGATGTTATTTCTTGTGCCACTGTTATTATTAAGAAAAAGGACAAAAAGCTTACGAATAGTGCTGCTAAAATTGAATCACTAGAATCTGAAATCAACCGTTTAAAAACTTTGATTCCTAGTGATGATGCATGTTCCTCATGTGATTTAATATATGAACAATTGTCCTCATTAAGAAGTGTGCACACCTCCACACTTGATAAACTTGAGTTAGAAATTGAAAAGAACAAAGAGCTTGCTGCACTTAATGATAAAAACTTGAAAGATGCTAGCTGTTCTACAATTTATTTGCATTGTTCTACTTGTGATGATCTCAATAAGAAACTACAGGATGCTATGAATGAAATTTCTATATTGAAAAATGCTTTACGTTCTCACGAAGTTAAATTTTGTTCAAATTGCAAACTAAAAGGAAAAACTTCATGTGAAAATTGCCTTGATCTGTCCAATAAACTTGATGACATGCATAGGACATTAGTTCAGTTTTGTAATGGGAATAAGAACCTAAACTTATCGCTGAATTCTTCCAAGTCACGCAATGATAAAACTGGTTTAGGTTTTGATTCTCATGCTCATGCTAAGGCACATCCACCTAAAATTGTAAAGTCATTAGGAAGTGGTTTGATTCAAACAGTTCCTAAACAAAAAGAAGTGGTTTTCAAATCTGCAGGAGTGTTGTCTCATTCGGTATCAAATAAAAATGTTGATTGCTCATCTAGACATGAACACAAAGTTAAACTTCATTGTACCTACTGTGGTAGAGATGGTCATGTCATAAATTTTTGTTATAGACTAGCTAAACAACAGAAAAAGGAAAGGATGATTGCTAGATCTTATAACTTTCATGCAATTAGAAAAACACAACCTGCTCTAATGAGTCAGAAATTTGAAAAGGTAGCTTGCGGAACTTTTGGCAAGAAATCTACAAAGGCAGCTCCGGTAGTTCTGATAGCTCCGAGAGCACCCGGATCTTCTGTTGTTCCCTCCAAAGCTTTAGTTTTTGCCTCCGGACCTTCTGCTTTTACCTCCGGAGCTACTGGTTTTCACTCTAAACAAGCAACAACTTCTAAATCAATTGTTAAGAATAGAAAACCTCAATCTTTGACTCATAAACTTGCTGTTTTGACTCAGCTTTCGCGTTTTTTTTCTACTGCATGTCGCGTGACTCAGTACTGGATTCCTAAATGCCTTTTGACTAACCCTAGTATTGAGTCATCGACATATTGCGCTTCTATGTAGGTTACACGTTTGAGGAAGGAGAACATTTGGATTGTGGATTCAGGTTGCTCACGCCACATGACCGGTAACAAAGATTGGTTCTCCTCCCTCTCTTTTGTGTCACGTGTAGAGAATGTTACTTTTGTCGATAATTCTTCAACTCCTATAATTGGTAAGGGTTCGGTTAGAGTAAATGATCACTACACTTTGAAGGATGTGGCACTTGTCAAAAATTTGAAATACAATTTGCTTTCTGTTGCACAATTGCTAGATGAAAATCTAGAAATTATTTTCAATAAAAACTGCTGCAAAGTTGTAAGTTCAAATAGTGAGCTTATTTTTAACATGTCTTAGTTTGGAAGAGTTTTTAAAGCTGATTTTGATATGTCTTCCTCTAAGCATAGGTGTCTAGTTGCTAATGATTCAAAGGACTTATATTTTTGGCATCGTAGACTTGGTCACGTAGGCTTTGATCACCTAACGCGTGTTAGTGCTCTTGATCGCATACGTGGGTTGCCTAAGCTTAAAGGGGACAAAGAAATTGCATGCTCTTCTTGTAGACATGCTAAGATGGTTGCAGGTTCACATACTCCTCTCACAATGATCATGACCACTGAACCATGTCAACTTTTGCATCTTGACACCGTAGGACCTTCACGTGTTCAATCCTTCGGAGGTAAATGGTATGTTCTTGTTATTGTTGATGATTATTCTATATACTCTTGGGTTTACTTTATGGCGTCTAAGAATGAAGTTTTTAGTCACTTTAGAACTTTATTTCTAAGATTATCAATTGATCACCCAGGATCATTAAAAGCAATTAGAAGTGATAGTGAAACTGAATTTAAAAATCAATCTTTTGATCACTTTTGTGCTGAAAATAGAATAGATCATCAATTCTCTTCACCATATGTACCTCAACAAAACGGTGTTGTAGAAAGAAAGAACAGAACCTTAGTTGAGTTGGCTAGGGCTATGCTTGATGAATATCAAACTCCTAGGAAATTTTGGGCTGATGCGTTAGCAACCGTTTGTTATGTCTCAAATCGTGTTTTTTTGCGTGCTAAGCTAGGTAAAACACCATATGAGCTCCGGTTTTGACATAGGCCTAGTGTTACACACTTTCGGGTCTTTGGTTGCAAATGCTTTGTTAAGAAACATGGTAACGTTGATAAATTTGAACCTAGATCCATTGATGGCATGTTTCTTGGTTATCCATCTCATACTAGAGGCTACCGTGTGCTTTTATTTGACACTAACAAAATTGTGGAGACTTGTGAAGTGTCTTTTGATGAATCTAGCCCAGGTACTAGCTCCGGTGTTGCAGGACCAGATCCGTATCCTTAGGGGGAGGGTATTTTCGAAGATGAAGAAGAGTCGGTGATACTACCTGGTAGTTCCGAAGTTGACACGTGTCCAGCTCCGGACATTGAACAAGCTCCGGCTATCACCTATGCTGGTTCTGATCGTCCACAAGTCACAAGCTCATCAATCTACGATGAACCTAATGAAGAAGAAGCTTGTGAGACATCTGTTCCCCTATGTTTTTACAAAGATCATCCCCCACAATAGATGATTGGAAGCTTGCGCGAACGAGTCACATGGTCCAGGTTATGCGATCCAAACTCTCATGCTCATTCTGCTTTTGTTTCTTCTTTTGAACCCAAAGATATATCACACGCACTCACTAATGAATCTTGGATTATTGCCATGCAAGAAGAGTTAGAAAATTTTGAAAGAACTAATGTTTGGAAACTTGTACCTCCACCTCAAGGTCACACTTTAATTGGAACTAAATGGGTATTTAAAAATAAACAAAGTGATGATGGGGTTGTGGTTAGGAATAAGGCTAGGTTGGTTGCTCAAGGTTTTACTCAAGTTGAAGGTCTAGATTTTGATGAAACTTTTGCTCCTGTCGCTAGATTAGAAGCCATAAGAATTTTGTTAGCTTTTGCAGCATCTAAAGGTTTTAAGCTATATCAAATGGATGTTAAAAGTGCTTTTCTTAATGGCTACATAGATGAGGAGGTTTATGTCAAACAACCACTGGGTTTTGAAAATCCAGATTTTCCTAATCATGTTTACAAACTGTCCAAAGCCTTATACGGTCTCAAACAAGCCCCTAGAGCATGGTATGATAGGTTAAAAACATTCTTACTTGAAAAGGGGTTTACCATGGGCAAGGTTGATAAAACTCTTTTTGTGCTTAAGCATGGCAATGACTCATTGTTCGTTCAAGTGTATGTGGATGATATTATCTTTGGTTGTGCTTCTCATGATCTTGTGTCCATGTTTTCAGCAATGATGAGTTCCGAATTTGAAATGAGTATGATGGGTGAACTCACTTACTTTTTGGGGCTGCAAATCAAGCAAACCAAGGAGGGTACCTTTGTGCATCAAACGAAGTATACCAAAGACCTCCTAAGGCGCTTCAACATGGACAAAAGCAAGCCTCTTTGGACACAATTGGGAACAGCAACAACACTTGAACTTGATGAAGATTGTGAATCTGTGGATCAAAAAGAATATAGAAGCATGATCGGATCACTTTTGTACCTCACGACATCAAGACCGGACATACAATTCAGTGTATGTCTTTATGCACGGTTTCAAGCTTCCCCACGTGTTTCACATCGTCAAGCCGTCAAAAGGATTCTCAGGTACTTACATGGAACCCAAAAATTTGGCATTTTTCTTCCTTCTTCCTCAACCGTTACTTTGAAAGCTTTTTCGGATGCTGATTTTGGGGGTTGTAGGATTGATAGGAAAAGTACTTCCGGTGCTTGTCATTTTCTTGGTAATTCTCTTGTTGCTTGGTCCTCTAGAAAACAAAATTCAGTTGCACAATCCACAGCCGAATCTAAATATGTAGCTGCTGCTAGTGCTTGCTCACAAATTCTTTGGATTGTTCAAACACTTAAGGACTATGGGGTTGATCTAGATAGTGTTCCACTATTTTGTGATAACACTAGTTCCATTTGCATTGCTAAAAACCCCGTGCGACATTCTAGAACTAAGCACATTGATATTAGGTATCACTTTCTCCGAGATAACGTTGAAAAAGGAAATATTGTGCTTCACCATGTAGATGCCGAACATCAATTGGCTGACATTTTTACAAAACCTTTGGATTTCACTCGTTTTTGTTACATTCATAGTGAAATAGGGGTTATGCATCCTCATGGCTTAAATTGAGGGGGAGTTTTTGAAACTTGGAAGTCTATGTGTGAATCTGAAATTAAAATAATATGAACATAGTATTTCATACATATATGACTTTGTGATTCTTTTTACATGCTGAAAGTTCTTACTACAGTACTCGTGTTATACATTTTGTAGTTTTTTCCATGTCTAGTAATTGGAATAATTACTTACACTAAAACTTGTCATGGTCGAACTTTCTTGCTGTTTTGAACTTGTTACATGTTCACAAGTGCTTTTAATCATTAAGAATTCATCAAGTAATCAACTCACATGTTGAGTTTTTATGAACAAATATAAATTGAGAAAAGATCAAGAGAATATGCTTGAATCGCACTTCTTCTTTTGAGATGGCTTGTCATTGCACTTAGATATGAACTTAGAAGAAGTTGTGTATGACTAAAACTTTGTCTTTAAGCTTCTGATTGTCAAATGACATAGGCTTGGCTTGGTTGGTTAGAATAAGGCAGATGCGCATATAATCTCTTGCAAATATCATATGATATAAATTTATGCTTTGAAAAATAATAAAATGCAGCAACTAGTGTCATGCTATCAGGTTTTGAGATAGTTAAGTTTGTGAGATCATGACTTGCTTAAATTGAAAATTACATATGATCTCTGGCATGGCTTACACTACTTTATGTATCTCATTGATGTGATAGTGTAAGTTACTTGATAGTATGACTTGGATGAGCTTTGTTTTATATGTATATGTTATAATATGCTCATAAAATTTAAAGTTTCTCTTTTACCTTGCTGAATACATTGTCAAAGGGGGAGAGATTAATCACACATTCAAAATGGGAAAGATAATGTGCATGGGGAGAGATGATAAAGGGGGAGAGATAAAGGGGAGAGATATGTGAATGTTGAATTTTGAATTTTTGCTTTGATAAAGGGGGAGAGATATGTGAATTTTGAATTTTGAATTTTTGCTTTTCTTCTCATTATATTTCTGATTTACAAAAGGGGAGAAATTGTCTTCAAAACTTTTAATGAGAATAAGCCAATGTTCGGATTTTAAATGGTGTTGTCAATGCATTCATCAAGGGGGAGATTGTAAGACCTATGTGTGCTGAATACGTTGGCTTGTAGTGAATACACTTGGCTTTGATGATAAAAGTTTTGAATATCACCAAAACACCTTTTTATCAAGGTCGGACTCTAGCTCTGAGCTACAGCAAGGTCCGATGGTAGGTTCGACTTGGTCTGGGTAGCTCCGGTTACGTTCGATGCTAGGTCCGACTAGCTTTGGTTAGCTCCGATGAGCTTTATCTTTAGCTCCGGCATGTCTTTGTTAGCTCTGGCATGTCTTTGATAGCTCCGGCATATATTTGATAGCTCCGGCATGCTTTTTCTAAGCTCCGACGTACTTTGTCTGGCTCCGGTTTTGGGTTGACTAGTTTTGACTAGTTTTTGGTAAGCTCCGGTGCTAGGATCTACTAGTTTTTGTATGCTCCGGGTCAAGCTCCGGCTTGATGTGGGATGGTCCGGAACTTGACCGCAATACTTCTGCTTTTCATTTGCAATGTTTCGTACTTGCTTTACATTGTTGGAAAGATTGCTTAGTATTCATTTGCTAAGTTTTTGGTGTGTTTTGGTTGATATGGATAATATTGTGCTACTGTGGTTTTGCAACATGCTTATGTGAGGTGCTCACATAAGGTGTTGTGTTTGGAACTAACTTGAGTCAAGTCGAGGACTTGGGCTCGTATGGATTGGTTGTTTATTCATGTGCAGGTGTTGCTTGAGTTCAAGACATGGCTGGTGACGGGATCCATTGGACTAGTCTCAGGGAGGAGATGAGGTTCCAACAACCAAATTCAGGAGGAATTGTGGTTGAGCTGATCAGGAGGTTGCGCAACATGATTGAATCAAGAACAATGCATATGAAGGTATCATGGACGTCATTGGAAGATGTTTGCACATGTGCAAGGAGTGCATGGACGTGGCTACATGGTTCCGAGACGTGATGAAGGGATGTGGACGTAAAGAATTGGTCGGAAAGGTCCAACCGACTAGGTTATGGACTCAGGCTGCGGCTGAGTCGGGTTTGACTCAAATATGGAAAAATTTGAGTTGGTTATGATAGGATTTCGTGTGGGTCACGAATTTGAGTTGTTTAGGAATGTGGGATACGTTCCTAAGGTGTTTGGAAGTATTAAGATTGCTTCTATCTGCGTATAGAAGAATCTTGAGCAGTTATGGAAAGTTACGATTCGTGATCTGAGTAGGATTGGAGTCCTAGTTGATATTGGGTTGGCCTACGGGCTGGTTATATAAGCAAGGGAGTCCAGAGCTCGTGGTGCACGACTTTGGAGCTGTTCCTATTGTGTTCTATTGAATAAAATTCATAGTTTGAAGGAACTTTTGTGCCTTGTTCGTCCAACTTGTTCCAGACAAGTTTTACTCGTCGAGTTTCTGGACAGCACTACCTTTCGTCTGTGGTTTTATCATAACTCGAGTTTTACAGATCCAATTGACGTGATTCTTTTTGGGTTGTCTTCACAACTTGATTGTTTATCATATGTCAAAATTTCACGGTCACTGGTTTGTGATCTATGATCTACATGAGTTTCTTTGCATCGTTCCAGAACTGTTTTTTTCTCGGATAGGACAGATTGACCATTGTTTGATCTTTCGATCATAACTTGAGTTTTCCTCGACGGATTTGAGTGATTCTTTTTGTGTTGTCTTTGTGATTTGATTCTCTCTGGTATATATCACTTTTGTCACGGTGAAACACGTTTAGATTAGTCTCATACACGATTTCTTTAACAGATCGTTTTTCTGCCAAAAGGGTTTGGGGTTTAATTGTTTCTGCTGCGTAAGATTTTAAAACCTACCATTCACCCCCCCCCCCCCTCTGGTAGCTTTTCATGTGCTCTTCGATCCTACAATCCTGTAACACCATGAACCAGTAATTCGTGGCAACGGATCCTAATGCAACGATTGTGGTCTGTTGCATTAGCATCCTGACGCCACGAACCAGTGAATCATGGCAAGACATCCTAATGCAACGATTGTGTTTCGTTGCATTAGCATCCTGACACCACGAAAAAGTGAATCGTGGCCACACATCCTAATTGCTACGATTGGGGTCCGTGGCCATTGATACTAACGCCACGAACCAGAGTATTGTGGCAACACATCCTAATGCAACGATTCTGTTTCATTGCATTACGGTCCAAATGCAACTGTTTGCTGATTCGTGGCAATAGATCCTAATGCAACGACTGTGTTCCGTGGCAATAAAGTTGTAACGCCACGACCCAGTAATTCGTGGCAATAGATCCTAATACAACGATTGTGTTCCGTGGCAATAAAGTTGTAACGCCACGAACCAGAGTATCGTGGCAACACATCCTAATGCAATGATTCTGTTTCGTTGCTTTACGGTCCAAATGCAACTGTTTGCTGATTTGTGGCAACAGATCCTAATGCAACGACTGTGTTCCGTGGCAATAAAGCTGTAACGCCGTGAACCAGTAATTCGTGGCAACAGATCCTAATGCAACGATTGTGTTCCGTGGCAATAAAGCTGTAACGCCACAAACCAGTAATTCGTGGAAATAGATCCTAATGCAACGATTGTGGTCTGTGGCGATAGGTCCTGTAATGCCACGAACTAGTAATTCGTGGCAACAGATCCTAATGCAACGATTGTGGTCCATTGCATTAGCATCCTGATGCCACGAACTAGTGATTCGTGGCAACAGATCCTAATGCAACAATTGTGTTTCGTTGCATTAGCATCCTGATGCCACCGAAAAGTGAACCGTAGCCACACATCCTAATTTCTACGATTGGGGTCCGTGGCCATTGATACTAACACCACAAACTAGAGTATCGTGGCAACACATCCTAATGCAACGATTCTGTTTCGTTACATAATGGTCCAAATGCAACCGTTTGCTGATTCGTGGCAAAAGATCCTAATGCAACGACTGTGTTCCGTGGCAATAAAGCTATAACGCCACAAACCAGTAATTCGTGGCAACAGATCCAAATGCAACGATTGTGTTCCGTGGCAATAAAGCTGTATCGCCACGAACCAATAATTCGTGGCAACAGATCCTAATGCAATGATTGTGGTCCGTGGCGATAGATCCTGTAACGCCACGAACCAGTAATTCGTGGCAACAGATCCTAATGCAACGATTGTGGTCCGTGGCGATAGATCATGTAATGCTACAAACCAGTAATTCGTGGCAACAGATCCTAATGCAACGACTGTGTTCCGTGGCAATAAAGCTGTAACGCCACGAACCAGTAATTCGTGGCAATAGATCCTAATACAACGATTGTGTTCCGTGGCAATAAAGTTGTAACGCCACGAACCAGAGTATCGTGGCAACACATCCTAATGCAATGATTCTGTTTCGTTGCTTTACGGTCCAAATGCAACTGTTTGCTGATTTGTGGCAACAGATCCTAATGCAACGACTGTGTTCCGTGGCAATAAAGCTGTAACGCCATGAACCAGTAATTCGTGGCAACATATCCTAATGCAACGATTGTGTTCCGTGGCAATAAAGCTGTAACGCCACAAACCAGTAATTCGTGGAAATAGATCCTAATGCAACGATTGTGGTCTGTGGCGATAGGTCCTGTAACGCCACGAACTAGTAATTCGTGGCAACAGATCCTAATGCAACGATTGTGGTCCATTGCATTAGCATCCTGATGCCACGAACTAGTGATTCGTGGCAACAGATCCTAATGCAACAATTGTGTTTCGTTGCATTAGCATCCTGACGCCACCGAAAAGTGAACCATGGCCACACATCCTAATTGGCTACGATTGGGGTCCGTGGCCATTGATACTAACGCCACGAACTAGAGTATCGTGGCAACACATCCTAATGCAACGATTCTGTTTCGTTACATAATGGTCCAAATGAAACCGTTTGCTGATTCGTGGCAACAGATCCTAATGCAACGATTGTGTTCCGTGGCAATAAAGCTGTAACGCCACAAACCAGTAATTCGTGGCAACAGATCCAAATGCAACGATTGTGTTCCGTGGCAATAAAGTTGTATCGCCACGAACCAATAATTCGTGGCAACAGATCCTAATGCAATGATTGTGGTCCGTGGCGATAGATCCTGTAACGCCACGAACCAGTAATTCGTGGCAACAGATCCTAATGCAACGATTGTGGTCCGTGGCGATAGATCATGTAATGCTACAAACCAGTAATTCGTGGAAACAGATCCTAATGCAACGACTATGTTCCATGGCATTAGCATTCTGACGCCACGAACTAGTGATTCGTGGCAACAAATCCTAATGCAACGATTGTGGTCTGTTGCATTAGCATCCTGACGCCACGAACTAGTGATTCATGGCAAGAGATCCTAATGCAACGATTGTGTTCCGTGGCGATAGATCCTAGTGCCGCGAACTAGTGAATCGTGGCAAAAAGCCAAGCTTACTGCAATGATTTTGTATTCGTTGCAGTACAATTGTTGCAATAGGTCGAAATCCTTGTAGTGTACCCTGGGATCCGAATGGCTCAAGAGGGGGCCCTTGGTTGAAGATGTGCTCCGTAGGAGACATCACCACCGGTGAAACCTCAGTGGGGTCTAAATAGTCTAGTAATCCCTTTGTAAAGGCTATTTTGTGATCTCTTGGCCACACGCCGATCGAAGTGTGAGACGGCATAATAGAGGTTCTAGTCATCGAAAGGTGATGAAATCACAAACACGTGGTTAAGTGGTACAAACTCTGCAGAGTCTAATAAAACTATCATGATAGCCATGCTCCCGGTTATGAGCACCTGGACAAACTTCCATGATTAGAGGGAAATTGGGATTTGGGATGGTTATGGTTGGTATTATGGTTATGGATTAATTTCTGGTATTGAATATGGTTATTGGCAAATGGTGAAATCTGGAATTATTGATGAGGATGGTGAATTGTAGACTGGTATTATGATATTACTTATGATTATGACGGGTTTGATTCATATAAATATTATATATTGCTTTTCAAATGTTTTAATGTACTTTTCAGCACTTTGCCATTATTGTCGTCATTCGAATCAGCCACATGTCATACTTTCCACACTTGCTGAGTACGACATGTACTCACTCTTGCAATCCCCCCAACAGTTGCATGTCAGGATTGGGAGTTTAATGGTGATAATGCGGAGTTCTAGGCCGTGTCTACCGTTAGCTTTGCCTGTGGTGTTATTGGAGATGCGCTATACCCTATTTCTTATGCTGCCTTGCTGTTTAGTTTGCTTAATTAGTTTATTTCCGCTGCATTAGTTGAACTTGTCATTAATATTCATTAGAGGTTGTAGTCGAGGATAATATGGTTTGTGTAATAAAATTTGGTTAATTAATCTTGTGATGTGGTAATTTTCTGTATATCGTTTGTGATTGCACTCGTGTATGTGTGTTGAACATCTTGGGCACACATATGCATTAGCTTGGTTCATTTTAAGGTACCGAGCATCACAGATTGGTATCAGAGCCACGGGTTGACCGTAGGATGCATCCTAGATAGGATGGACACTTTAGAGCTCATAGGAGCACTAAGGAATCGATGTGTTTTTGTTGGGTGTGTTGTTTGCTATATGTAATGTTTGCTTGTGTGCTTAATAGAGGATTTTGGGATGCTTTAGCATTGCCATGTCCCCCTAGGCTAGTATAGCTAGTTGTTTAGTTTCATATCCCTTGATGCATATAGTTGGGGACGTTTTCTAATTCTTACCTATTGCTTTTCTCCAGATGGTGAGGACTCGCAACCAGACGGATGTCAATGATGAGGAGGGTAACAATAGAGTGCCTCAGAACAACATTGGACAAGGATCTACTCAGGGAGCTATCAACATTGAGCAACTTTTGGCTATGCAAAACTAGCTCATGGAGAACATGATACAAACTATGGGACAGCTGCAGGTTGGCAATAATGTCAACAATCAGTCCCACATGCCTCCACCGCCACCCCCCGCCTCCTCATAACCGATTGGAAGATTTTATGAGGACTAGGCCACCAACCTTTGCTCAAGCCGCTGACCCTATGGATGCGGATGATTGGCTCAAGTCCGTGGAAAAGAAGCTAGCTATTGTCCAATGCAGTGACCAGGAGAAGGTCTTGTTTGCTTCTCATCAACTAGTTGGAGCAGCTGCGGATTGGTGGGATTCTTATTGCAATTCCCATGAGAACCAAGAGAGAATCACTTGGGCCGAATTCAAGGAGAATTTCCATTCCCATTATGTGCCGGAAGGTGTTATGATTTTGAAGAGGCAAGAATTTGAGAACTTTACGCAAGGAAGATCGAGCGTGAGTGAATATCTCAATAAGTTCACTCAACTCTCAAGATATGCGCCTGAGGATGTTAGTCGAGACAGCCGGAAGCAATATTTGTTCATGAGAGGCTTGAACAACGAAATCCAAGTGCAACTACTCAATTGTGACTATGCCAATTTTCAGAAGCTTGTGGACAAAGCAATTGTGGTTAAGAACCAGATTCGTGAGATGGAGCAAGACAATAAGAGAAAGGTGCCATATCAAGGACAACAACAAGGAAGTAATGTGCACCCTCACTTTGTGCCGCCCAATGCACCTTACTTCAGCCCTTCTGCGCCTGCTCAACGCCCTGGTTATGCACCACGCCCAACTCAGTTTGTGTAGCAGCACCCTGTTATGCAAGAACCTAGGCCTCCAATGCCTTATGCGCCTCGTGCTAATTTTCCTGCTGCAAGTGCTCAAAACCAAGCTCGTCCCAATAATTCTGGTGGAGTTAAGAAGTGTTATACTTGTGGAGAAGTTGGACACTTTGCGCACCAATGTCCTAAGTCAGGCCTTGGTCAAGGAAGCAATGCGCCGAGGCAAAACCCAAGACCCAATGGAGGACAGCCACAAGGGAACCGTGGATAGCAGAATTTTGCTCGTGGCAAAGTTAACCATGTCTCCACGGAGGATGCTCAACAAGCGGATGACGTGGTCATTGGTATGTTTCTCGCAAACTCCAACCCCGCGACTATTTTATTTGATTCTAGAGCATCGCATTCATTCATTTCATCGAAATATGTTGCCATGTATAGTTTGCCTATCTGTCATATGAAGTTTACTATATTGGTTAAGTCTCCTGGAGGAGAGTGAGGACAAATATAGTATGTCCAAAAGTAAGCCTTAGAATAAGGGGGTAGACTTCTCCGCCAACCTCATTGTTTTGGATTCTCAAGGATTGGACATTATACTTGGTATGGACTGGTTGAGGAAGCACAATGGAGTTACTGAGTGTGCCACGAAGACGGTGAAGTTTAACAATGAGGAAGGGATCACCGTAGAATTTGAAGCATCTCAAACCACACCGAAGCAATTGGAGTTGAATCATATGGACGATGTCGCAATTGAGGATATTCTGGTGGTGTGTGAATGTTTGGATGTTTTTCCGGACGAGTTGCCAGGTATGCCACCTAATTGAGACATTGAGTTTGTTATTGCTTTAATACCTGGAACTGCACCTATAGCTAAGAGGCTGTATAGGATGCCTGCTTTGGAATTAGCGGGGCTCAAGAAATAAATTCAAGAGCAACTAGAGAAAGGTTTTATTCGCCCTAGTTCTTCACCTTGGGGAGTGCCTGTGCTGTTTGTGGACAAGAAGGATGGATCCCAAAGGATGTGTGTGGATTACCTAGCTCTCAAAAAGGTAACAATCAAGAACAAGTACACCATGCCATGCATAGAAGAGTTGTTTGATCAGATGAAGGGTGCTTGTGTCTTCTCTAAGATTGATTTGAGGTCAGGATACTTTCAAATGAAAATTAAACCATCGAACATACCCAAGACAGCTTTTAGGACGCGGTATGGATCTTATGAGTACAGCGTGATGTCCTTTGGATTGACAAATGCACCTGCCTACTTTATGTACCTCATGAATAAAGTCTGCATGGAGTACATGGATAAGTTTGTTGTGGTGTTTATTAATGATATTATGATCTACTCGAAGGACGAGAAGGAACATGAGTAACACTTGAGTCTTACGCTGCAGAGATTAAGAGAGCATCAATTGTATGCCAAGTTCAACAAGTGTCAATTTTGGTTAAGAGAGGTGTCGTTTTTGGGTCATATCATCTCAGGAGGAGGAGTATCGGTTGACCCTAGAAAAGTGAAAGAGGTGTTGAAGTGGGAACCACTGCAAAAAGTAAAGGAGATTAGGAGTTTTCTTGGGATGGCTGGATATTACCGTAGATTCATCAAGGACTTTTCCAAGATAGCCAAGCCAATGACGGAGTTGCTAATGAAGGGAAAGGCTTTCCAATGGACTCAAGCTTGTCAAAACAGTTTTGAAGAGTTGAAGAAGAGGTTGACAACAGCCCCAGTTTTGGTACTACCTGATGTGAGCAAGAGTTTTGATATTTATTGCGATACATCGAGACAAGGACTTGGATGTGTATTGATGCAAGAAGGTCAAGTGGTCGCCTATGCATTAAGACAATTGAAGAAACATGAGCAGAATTACCCCACACATGATTTGGAACTCGCGGCCGTGGTACACGCATTGAATATTTGGAGGCACTATATGCTTGGACATGGGTGTGAAATTTATACGGACCATAAGAGTTTGAAGTATATTTTCACACAAACGGATCTGAACTTGAGGCAACGAAGATGGTTGGAGCTCATCAAAGATTATGATTTAGGGATCAACTATCATCCGGGAAAAGCCAATGTAGTGGCCGATGCTTTGAGTAGAAAAGGAGTAAGTCATCAACTCACAGTTCGAGAGTTAGCATTCAAGTTATGTAAGGAGTTTGAACGGTTGAACCTCGGGTTTGTAAATGAGATGGAGATAATGGAGTTAAATCCGACCTTGGAGCAAGAAATTCAAGAAGCACAAACCGCAGATGAAGAGATCAAGGAAATCAAGGACAGGACCGAAGAAGAGAGAGAATTCAGATTTGATGAAGACGAATATGATACATTATGGCTTGGAAAGAGAATCATTGTGCCTAATGTGAAGCATATTCAGGAGACGATATTAAAAGAGGCACATGAGTCACCTTACTCAATTCACCCTGGTTGTACAAAGATGTACAAATACTTGAAGACTAGCTATTGGTGGGATAGCATGAAGAAGGACATAGCTAAATATGTGGCTTTGTGTGATGTGTGTCAACGAGTCAAGGCGGAACATCAAAGGCCAGTTGGATTATTGCAACCATTGAAGATCCCGAAATGGAAGTGGGAAGAAATCGGTATGGACTTCATAGCCGGGTTACCACATACTCAGTTCGGGTATGACTCAATTATGGTAATTGTGGATCGTTTAACCAAGTCAGCTTATTGTGTCCCTGTGAAGACCAAATATGCAGCTGCACAATTGACCGAGATATACATGGAGCATATTGTGTGTCGACACAGAGTACTGAAGAAGATAGTTTCGGATAGAGGTTCATAATTTACTTCCAGGTTTTGGCAAAAATTACATGAAGCGTTGGGAACAAGGTTGAATTTTAGTTCAGCATATCACCCACAAACGGATGGACAAACTGAAAGAACCAATCAGATTTTAGAGAACATGCTAAGAGCTTGTGCTTTGAAGCATGGGAAAAGTTGGGACAAAAGCTTGCCATACGCGGAATTTTCATACAACAATAGCTACCAAGCAAGTTTGAAGATGTCACCATATGAAGCGCTTTATGGGAGGAAGTGTAGGACACCTTTGTTCTTGAATGAGGCAGGAGAAACTCGAGTATTTGGTCCGGATGTGTTGCAAGAAGCCGAAAATCAAGTCCAAATAATTCGTGAAAACTTGAGGGCTACCCAATCAAGACAAAAGGGCTATGCGGACAATAGGAGAAGGAAATTAGCCTTTGAAATAGGAGATTTTGTTTACCTCAAGGTGTCACCAATGAGAGGTCATAAGAGGTTTAACATAAGGGGCAAGCTCGCACCTCGTTATATTGGACCATTCAAGATTTTGGACAAAAGAGGAGAAGTAGCGTATAAGTTGGAGATGCCAGCTCATCTTTCGGATGTCGATGTCTTTCATGTTTCCCTGCTCAAGAAGTGTTTTAGAGTACCGGAAGAATAAGTTCCAATGGAAGAATTGGAACTAGAGGAAGAGTTGACTTATGCCGAACAACTGGTCAAAATCTTGGAAACTAAGGAGAGGGTCACAAGGAACAAGGTTATTAGATGGTGTAAAGTTCAATGGAAGCACCACACAGAAAAAGAAGCGACGTGGGAATTGGAGGATGATCTCAATAAGGAATTTCCCTATCTCCTCTCTTCCGCGTCGAATCTCGAGGGCGAGATTCATTTTAAGGGGGGGTAGGTTTGTAACACCCTCATTTTCATGCATCATTCCCTACATACACTCATATACAAGTTTAACATTAACCCACATAAGGAGGAACGAGTTTAAAATTGATTTGGAACAAGACCGCACTTAAAATGCAGGAAAGTGCGGACTAGTCCGATTTTACTGAGGACTAGTCCAATTTCTCCTTGACTAAAAACGGACTTGTCTGTTTTTGCTGCGGACTAGTCCCATTTTTCCTCTGGAAACCTTCGGACTTGTCCGATTTTGTGCGGACTAGTCCGATATTCCAAGAATCCTTGAAAATTTGTTATGTCCCTGGACTTTTCCAGACTAGTCCGGTGTTCCAGTGGAGTTGTCCGTTTTCCTCTTTGACTAAAGTCGGACTTGTCCGATTTTAGGCAAGACTTGTCAGATTTTCTCTCTGGACGACTTCAGACTGGTCCGATCCTTTCCGGACTTGTCCGATATTTCACGACTCTGAGTTGATCTTTTGTTTTACGACTTGTTTCTTGGGTTTCACGTTAAGTGGGCCTAGGGATGTCGTGCCTAACTCTTTTAGAGCCCATGTGGGACTCTAAACCAGCCTCTACTCCTCTCAAACTTGGAATCCATCTAATCCTAGCCTCCACCTCTATATAAACAACCCCACCCCTTGGCTTGACATCTATTTGCCACTTTTCCACCCCACCCAAACCCTAGTTTGTGGAGAGCCACCACCAAGGAGGGAGGAGAAGATCCGAAGCAAGAAGAAGAGGAGGAAACGAAAGAGGATCAAGATCTCCATCAAGCTTTCGTTTTTCATCACCAATTCATCTCCAAGTTCATCACCAATCCTAGATCCCCAAGATCCAAGTGCTACCTCCAAGTTTCTTGATTCATTAGAGTCCTAAATACTTGGTATACCTTCTATTATCTTTTCCTTACGTGAATTCAACACCTAATCTCCAAATTTATGTCGATCTAGAAAACCCTAATCTGCTGATCTCGCAGGGTGCGGACTTGTCCGGTCCCTAGCGGACTAGTCCGATTTCCCTGGATAAATTGTGTTGAATTAATTCAAAAATTTGATCTAATCAACTCCAAACTTGTATAAACTTGTTAAAAGCTATTAGAACTAGTTAGTGATCATTAAAAGCAATCTATTAACAAGTTCTACCTTGCATTTGCATCAATCATGCATGTCATGACATATTGAGTAATATTTGTGCACTCTTTGATTGTGTTCTTGTCTTGTATGTTTATTGTGTAGATTAGACGGATTTGCGCTAGAGAGTGCCGCGGAGGATCTACAACACCAAGAGTTTGAAGGCTTTGACCCTAATCAACAGCAAGAGCAAGGCAAGTGTCCTTGAAGCATATTGACCCTGTTTTAAAGTAAATAGTTTGTTTGCAAAAATTGCATGCTTGTGTCAATTTGATGGGAATCATATGATAGGAAGTTTACTAGCTTTGTTTGACCACCCTTGTCACCTGGAATATATGTTAGAGAGTCGGGAAGGGCTTTTTACCTTTTTGCTTCGCTTAATCAACTGGGATGGGAAAACAACACTACATATTAAATTATGCATTAATGAGATTATGGTTAACATGAACTGGTTAAAAATGATATGGTAATAGGTGATCTATACAAGCCTGGTATGTGGATGGGTTGGATGTCATGGTAGTTTGCTTGCTTTAGATCTAAGGACCGGTTCATGCGAGAATAAGCCAGGACTACAGTGCCACCACGAGGCCAAGTATGGGTGCAGCGTAGCTGATTTATTAGGGCTTTGCCAGTGCTATTTGGACCATTATGGATGCTCGGGTAAGGGGTAGTCAGATAGGGTATGTTGATGGTTGGTGGGACTACCCTGGGAACCGAATGGCTCAAGAGGGGGCCCTTGGTTGAAGATGCGCTCTATAGAAGACATCTCCACCAGTGAAATCTCAATGGGGTCTAAATAGGCTAGTAATCCCTTTTTAAAGGCTATTTTGTGATCTCTTGGCCACACACCGATGGAAGTGTGAGATGGCATAATAGAGGTTCTAGTCATCGAACGGTGATGAAATCACAAACACGTGGGTAAAGTGGTACACACTCTGTAGAGTCTAATAAAACTATCATGATAGCCGTGCTCCTGGTTATGAGCACCTGGACAACTTCCATGATTAGAGGGAAATTGGGATTTGGGATGGTTATGGTTGGTATTATGGTTATGGATTAATTTCTGGTATTGAATATGGTTATTGGCAAATGGTGAAATCTGGAATTATTGATGAGGATGGTGAATTGTGGACTGGTATTATGATATTACTTATGATTATGATGGGTTTGATTCATATAAATATTATATATTGCTTTTCAAATGTTTTAATGTACTTTTCAGCACTTTGCCATTATTATTGTAGTCATTCGAATGAGCCACATGTCATACTTTCCACACTTGCTGAGTACGACATGTACTCACTCTTGCAATCCCCCCCAACAGTTGCAGGTCAGGAATGGGAGTTTAATGGTTATAATGCGGAGTTCTAGGCCGTGTCTACCGTTAGCTTTGTCTGTGGTGTTATTGGAGCTGCGCTATACCCTATTGCTTATGCTGCCTAGCTATTTAGTTTGCTTAATTAGTTTATTTCCGCTGCATTAGTTGAACTTGTCATTAATATTCATTAGAGGTTGTAGTCGAGGATAATATGGTTTGTGTAATAAAATTTGGTTAATTAATCTTGTGCTGCGGTAATTTTCTGTATATCGCTTGTGCTTGCACTCGTGTATGTGTGTTGAACATCCTGGGCACACATATGCGTTAGCTTGGTTCATTTTCTGGAACCGGGCATCACATGCTTGAACTTTGCGGACCTTCCGGGAAAGGTCCGGTTGTCCTCCCGGAGGAGCTACCCGACTCTGTACAATGATGCTATAACATACATCATATGTAATTCCAGACTCACCTCCGTGATATTAAGCATAGAACTTATGGAGGTGCTGAATGTTCCAAGGATTAGGGAGCGGTGTCCCATCCTCGGTTGCTAAGCGAACGCATCCGGGACGGGATACTTTGATCACCATAAAGGGTCCTACCCAGCCGGGGGAAAGTTTGTTTAACCCTTCTTGAGTTTGTATTCTTCGTAGCACCAGATCGCCTTCCTCGAGCTGTCGGTTATGCACATGCCTTTGTTGATAGCGCTAGAGAGCTTGGCGGTATCGTGCATTTCGAACAGCTGCTCGACACCTTCCATTTTCAACGAGGTCAAGTTCTTCATGTCGAAGCTGGTCCTGCATGGCTTCGTCGAAGGTACGGACCCGAAACGACCCCAAGGTGATTTCCGGAGGAAGGACTGCTTCAGCTCCGTACACCAGGAAGAAGGGTGTCTCTCCAGTTGACCGGTTTGGAGTTGTCCTGTTTGCCCACAAGGTGGGCGGAAGCTCTTCAATCCAGTTGGCTCCATGTTTTTTCAGGCGCTCATATGTGCGCGTCTTGAGTCCTTTTAGAATTTCTGCATTTGCTCTCTCTGCTTGGCCATTGCTTGCCGGGTGAGCTACAGAAGCGTAGCTGACTTGAATGCCGAGGTCTTTGCAATATCCTTGGCATGCAAAGCTTGTGAATTGGGTCCCGTTGTCAGTTATGACCTTGTTTGGGACTCCAAATCTGCATACTATGGCCTGCAAGAAATTGATAGCTGATTGCTTTTTTATTATCACAACTGGAGTTGCTTCCGGCCATTTGGTGAACTTGTCGATGGCGACATACAGGAACTTGTAACCTCTGAGATCTCTTGGGAAAGGTCCCAAGATATCCATACACCACATGGCGAATGGCCATGTCAGAGGTATCATTTGTAGGGGTTGAGCTGGTGTGTGAATTTGCTTTGCATGGAGCTAGCATGTTTCACATTTCTTCACTAGCTCGGTTGCATCCTGGAGTGCGGGAAGACGCATGGTTCCCACACTCGTCTCCATGGATTTCTGCGATGAGCTCGCGACCTTCTTCCCTTGTAATGCACCGCATTAGGATGCAGTTGGCACCATGCCGGTAGAGATCCCTTCTTCCAGTGTGTATCTTTTAGCCAATCTCACTATCTAGTCAACAGATACATTATCTTTAGGAAGGATGTTGACTTTCAAGTAGCTCCGGATCTTCATGGTCCATGCATCAGAGCTAACTTGAGCATCCGAGTCTTGCGTGCTGGGTTGCTCGGAGCTTCCTACAGCACCTACAACCCTTGATGGACGCCATGGTAATAGGGCCATCGGGACCGCTAGCTTCGAGGTGCTGGTCTCACCCCCTTCGCTCAGTTCGGCAGGTTGAGCTGTTGGTCTTGACAATCTCCGGACGAAGGTTCCGTCGGGAACTGGAGCTCTGGTTGAAGCTTTCATCGAGAGTTCGTAAGCTTCATCGTTGTTGAGACGCTGGACATGGCAAAGATCCAGGACTTCAAAATCCTTCTGAAGCTTCTGGACTTCAAGTAGATATGCAGCTAGTTGAGGGTTGTTGCAGCAGCATTCACCTTTGACTTGTTTTATTATGAGCTGTGAATCACCCTTTACCAACAGCTGCTTGACACCATATGATAGTTCCACCTTGAGCCCATAGATTAATGCTTCATACTCCGCCATGTTGTTGGTCGCTGTCGGAGTTTATTTCTGGCAATTCTCCCGGTAATACAGTTGGTAGACCACAAAGTTTGTAGTCCGGTAATGGGCACGCAGAGATTCAGAACACGATGGTAAAGTGACAAGAGGATTTACATGGTTCTGGCCGCCTAAGCATAATACCCTACTCCACGGGGTGTGTGGTTGTTGTATTGAGCTTCTGAACACTTGTGAGCGTGTGTCATAGTTGAATCTGAGAGTGTAAGGAGAGTCCAGAAGAGAGCTTGGAAGAAGCCTCCCTGTGTATCGGTCGACCAGTCCTTTTATAGTACAAGGACTGGTCGTTACATAGCTAGCCTGGCCTGACATGTGACCCTAGTGGCTACTGATGCTTAATACACCATTAATGATCTTAATTACCTTTAATAGTGTGGTAACGAGCCATGACAGTGCCGTTACTGGTATTAAGGGCCCTCTGATTGTGGTATTAATGGCACTTAATCAGGTCTTGAAGTCCTTGATTACCCCTTGAAGGTCTGAACCGTTGGGGGTCCTCCAGTCTGCTTGTTGAAGTTGAAGGTCCGGCGGTTGGACACGTGGCAGCTCTGGAGCTTACCGTTTGGGACGGGTAGGTCCGGTGCTATTGTACACGTGTCAGTACCGGAGCATCCCTTTGTCGGGGGTTAGGTCCAGGGGTGCCACGCAGGTGTTTAGCCTGGAGCTTTCCCATGTGTGGGATGTAGCTCTGGTTGCAGTATACACGTGGCAGCACCGGGACTAACCATAGAAGGGAGGCAGGTCTGGTTCCGTATGACACGTGGGGCCTTCGGAGGTCTTCAACTCAGATGGGTGAAGTTCCTTTAGTCTTTTTGCAGTCCCAAAAGGTATACGGTACACAGGGTACCGACAGTGGCCCCCTGGGCCCACCTCTGGGAGAGACCTTTTGGATGAAGTCGTTTTGCCGGAGGTGGGTCCATCCTTCGGTTTTTTAACCATGTCTTCAAGGATCTTTGGACATGCTGTTGGCGGTAGCTCGCAGTTAAACCATCGCCGTGTGGCATATCCAGGATGCGGCAGGTGAGATCTGAGTGTGCGGATCTCATGCAGTTGAAGGTTGTCGGTTCCTGATACGAAAACCGTATCGGTCCGCACGCCCTATCAGGCCGCTGCCCTCGGGCTTCCCGCCTCTCATTATGACAACCGTTCGCCTGGGGTAAGGACCTCGACTTGTTCGTCGGGGTATCCCCGGGTCCCCTTGTCATTGGCAGGGTGAAGTTTTTGAATTGTATCATCGGCTCTTCTGTGGTTTCCATCCAAGCGTTGTGGGGGCTTACATAAGAAGGAAAGCGCGCACCGTTTGGGGATTCTTTACGCCTTCATTCGAACTTGTGCTCAAATCCTCCAAAATTTTGCTCGCTTTTCCTCTCTCGCCACGTTGTGCCGCGATGAAGTTGGGATTCCCCAAGAGCCGACTTAAGACCGACAGTGATTTGAAGGAGGTACGGGCCCTCATGGGGTGGTCCAGTGACTCCTTCAACCACCAGGTCCATGCTGGCAAGCTTCCATTCGAGAAGAGCACGCCGGCGACATGGTGTACTTCTCCGCGTACGCCATGGTGGGACTGATCCCACCCTTCTCCACTTTTCTCTTGATGCTGCTAGACTTCTATGGTCTGCAGCTGTACCACCTTGGCCCCCACTCCATTCTTCTAGTGTCGACCTTTGTCCACTTCTGCGTGATGTGGGTGGGTATTCCCCCCTGCGTCGAGCTCTTATGCACCTTCTTCACCATCCACACCATTGGCAAGAGTGACAAGTTCCTTGGCTTCTATTATTTTGTGAAGCGCAAGAAGTTCCCGTATAAGTACTTGAGGTCGTTCCCTTCTGGCAAGTGGGACGTTTGGAAGAAGGATTGGATCGTCATCAGGGTGGAGGAGCATGAGGAGCTGGAGCTGCCCGAAGGCCTCCCCAACGTCGACATTGAAGCTTGGAGCGAAGTTCTGGTGCTATCAGATGCCTTCAACCCTACTCTGGCTAGGATCCGCTAATGTGTGGAGGGAGGTTTGACTCCCCAGGCAGTATTCTGCAACTTCTTGGTCAACAGGTGGGCTCTGCTGAAGAAGAGGGAGAAGCTCGCCTGGGCCCTCAACAGCGTGATGCACAATGACCGGATCGAGACCGGTTTGAAGTCCAACCTGGAAGGCGCAGCTTTGGAGCTTCACCTCAAGAAGTTCTAGCACGACATCGATGTCGAGGGTGACGACTTGACTCCACCGGCGGCTTTCCTCCCTCTGAACATGGAAGCGGAGTTCAGCAGGGAGCTCCGGCGAAAAATGCCGATGCCTCACGACCTCAGTGAAGTCGAGAGTCGTTCGATCACCGGGTTGGCGATCCCCGGAGCTTCCGAGGGTGGTCCCCCTTCCGCCCCAAGATAGAAAGTTGAAGTCATGGGCAAGGACAAAGAATTGGCCGAGCCCTCGAGCCATAAGAGGAAGTTGAAGCACTCTGACGGGAGGTCTGTCAGACCTGCTCCTTCCACAGCAACTCCTTCTCCTCGGAGGGGAAGGTCTTCAACGACGGTAACCACTCCAACATTGGCATCTCCCCGGGATGCTAGATTCGGCCGTGTGGCTCTGGTACCAGGGCCTACTGATGGCACTAGGTCCGAAGGACTTTCTCAGTCGAGGGGGACCTCAACCAAGGGGACGCCGACGGCGATAGCAAGCTCCGGGGAGCCTTCTGGAGCTACTACGCC
Source organism: Tuctoria greenei (assembly GCA_036927565.1). NCBI lineage: Eukaryota > Viridiplantae > Streptophyta > Magnoliopsida > Poales > Poaceae > Tuctoria > Tuctoria greenei. The sequence continues at coordinate 93,911,318 of JAYESD010000006.1, read as the reverse complement.
AATGGCATCTGGGTCCATCCCTGAGTGTCCTGTGAAGAGATTCTGCGCTAGCTGGAGCAGAAGCCTTCCGAGGTAAGTTTGGTTTTTTACCTCAGTTGATTGCTTTTTGTTGCGATTGTATTTTGAGTTTCTTTGTCCATCATCCACAGAGTACCCAAGAAAGGGGCTGAAGCTCCGGTTCCTGCAGCAGCAGTTGAGGCTGTGCAGGTGCAGGCTCTAGCTCCAATCCCAGCGCCGCCCCAAGAGGTGGCTGAGGCCGCGACAGCTCCGGTGCCAGCTGTCGTGGTCCTTGACCTCGAGTCATCCCCTGAAGCTCCCGTGGTAGTGCTGGACCATGGGAATGAATATGTACCAGCAGCACCAGCACCGGAGGGTGAAGCTCCGGGTTTGGATGCTGAGATGATAGATGCTACGACCTCAGAGCCGGAGGTAGCTGTGGTTTCGGCCCTAGAGCCGGATGTTGTTGAAGCCCCGACAGTGGAGCCGGTGGTTGAAGAAGTCCCGGTGGTGGAACTGGGTGTTGGTGAAGTTTCGGCGGTGGAGCCCGGTCTTGATGAAGTTCCGGAACCTGGGCCGGTTGACGAAGAAGTGCTGGCGCCTAAGCCAATGGCAGACGAGGCACCAGCGCCTGAACCAGCAGTGGAGGAGGCGCCAGCATCGGAGCCGGAAGTGGCTTCAGCTCCGGCCGAACCTTCAACGCCTGCCTCGGAGGTGGTGGTTCCGAAGGTGCTCGCGCCTGAGCCAGGGTGCCAAGAGGAGGCTATCGGTCCCCCGCCTGATTGACCAGTTGCTGATGACCAGGCGGCAGGGCCTTTGGAGCCAACTCCGGAGGTAGGAACTTCTGCTGCAGGACCTTCCTCGGCGGCGGCCGAGGCTATCCCGGAGGGCGGCCCTAGTGCCGTGGAAGCTCAAGGGACCGCTCTTGTAGAGTGGGACCCAATTTTTGTTACGGAGAACCCGTTGGAGCCAGCGGATAAGACCCCAATAGGTCCGGAGCCGATCCCTTTGTCATTGTCTGTAGACAACGCCTGCTCCAGTCTTCGTCACGTCCAGCTGGCCTTCTACCACGAAAGCAAGGCCCTCGAGGAGGAGCGCCAAACCCTTAGGAGGTGGCGCAACCGGCTCCAATTCGAGACCAAGCTGGCGCAGTCGAGGCTAGCCGATGACAAGGATTGGGTGAAAAAGGAAAAGGTCCGGTTGGAGTACTAGGGTCAGCTGCTGGACGAGAGGAAAAGCATGGTGCGATCCCTCGACAACTAGTCTCGGGCCATCCACGAGTAGGCCGTAGCTGCTAATAATGCAGCAAATGATCGCGAAGAAGAGCTCAGCGCCATCCACGACAGCCTCGTCAAGCGCCAGAAGGCTCTTGAGGAGCAGGAGAAAAAGCTCAAAGATGAAGAGAAAAAACTCCTAGAGCTGTGGGATGACCTTATGAAGAGGGAGGAGGAGCTTACTCAGAGGCTAACTCTTGGTGACAAGAGTCTTGCGGAGCGCACCAAGAAGCTGGAGGAGCGCTACGAGAAATAGGAGAAGAAGGCGTGGCAGCGAGGACAGGACCTCCACAAGAGGGAGAATGAAATTCCTGCCAGGGAGAAAAAAGTGCGGGGCCGGGAGAAGGATCTAGTCGACCGCCAGAACAAGATCCACCTCCGGGAGGAGGAGTTCGGTAAACTCAAAAGGCAGGATGCTAAAAAGATTCAGCAGAACGCCAAAGAGGTCGAGCACCTTGCCTGGGAGAATTCGGAGCTTGCGACGACCAAGAGATCCTTGGAAGAGATGCAAAGCTCAAGGGTTGTAGGGTCCCAACAAGTTTGGGACTTCTTCAGCAAAGCCAATGACCCGCTGCCGATGGGTTTTAGTCTCGTGCGTCCGGATGACCCGGAGCCGGAGCTTGACTTGGCATTGCAAGCGTTGAGCTCGACGAGCAACAAGCTCACCAAGATGGGCGATGTCATCGCCGACCAGCTGGAAACCGAAGGACAATCCCTAGCGAAGAACGTCGCAGAGTTCATGCTGACGTGCTACACAAGCTGGGACCCTCACTTCCCACTGGACACGGTGCTTGAAGGCCCAATCGACAGAGAGGGAGAAGCCGCCAAAGCCAGCGTGCTAGAGGTTGCCCAGAAGGTTGCCTCGTTCTTCCATAGGGTCTAGGACTCTCTCTTTGTAGCCCCCGCTTGTATTCTCTCTTCTTTTTCTCCAATTTTGTAATCTCTTGTCTCCGGATGAATGAAATCCAAGTTTTTTATGAATTTCATTTTTGTCTTCAACATCTTTGTCTCTCACTTGGCCCCCTGGTAGATGTACACTATTTGATTGTGAACATGTACCAAAAGGATGTAACAGTTGTTGAAGACTTGCGTGCTTCGAACTTGTAAAGCGTAGGTCCAAAGTCGCCGATGCCCCCTGAGGTTGTCGTAGCTTAGTAGCTCCGGCAGTGACTCTTGTCAACACGTAGAGCATCAATGGTTAGTCCTATAGGGTGTCGGAGCTTGGTAGCTCCGGCAGAGACCCCTGTCAACACGTGGTGCGTCGATAGCAGACCCCACTGGGGAGTCTTCCCACCATCTTTTCTTCATGTTGACGGCTGGCCCCCTGGCTTTGCTGGAACTTAGTAGCTCCAGTGACGCTCGTATCAATGTTTAAAACACTGACAACAATCCACCTTAGGGGATGTCAGAGCTTTGGTAGCTCCGACTTCATTCACCATCACCATGAGATCTTTATTTTTCCTGCACACTGAAGTCAAGAAAAACAGTAAAATCCATTTCCTATCTATAACTCAATTGCGACTTACTGTTCCCGAGCAATTTTTAGGTCGAACACAATTCTAAATACAATCAAGTGCACTGGCTTGTTTTCTCCAGGTCCGATCGATTCTGGACTCGCCTTACTTCGGCCTGTCAGGGTGTAGGTAGAGTAGCGTACTTAGGGTGCAGGACCAGGCTAAGTCGATAGCACACTCCAGACCTAGATTGGCTTGGTGGCATTTAGACAAGTAGACCATTAACAATGTTTAGACCTAGAAGAATTGACAATGCAACTTGAATTATATATGAACTGGTCGAGCTAAAGTTTCCTATGAATTGCACAAATTTGTTATAGACAAGAAAGAGAAAAATAAAAAATATTGAGCTTGTACAAAATAAATGCATGTTGAGTCTGTTTTCACACAATGATGTCTTTCATTATAGGTCCGAGGTACGGGGGAAACAAGTACACTATTAGGGTACATAACCAGGCTAAGTGTGTTTTGTTTCTCGTTTGACCCAAGGTACCTAGCTACACTTTTAGTTCTGAGACTGTGAAAAGTTTTGCCTGAACTTTGCGGACCTTCCGAGGAAGGTCCGGCTGTTCTCCTGGGGGAGCTACCCGACTCTGTACAATGACTCTATAACATACATCACATGTAACTACAGACTCACCTCCGTGATATTAAGCGTAAAACTTACGGAGGTGCTCAATGTTCCAAGGATTAGGGAGAGGTGTCCCATCCTTTGTTGCCAAGCGAACGCATCCGGGACGGGATACTTTGATCACTCGGAGGGGTCCTTCCCAGCTAGGGGAGAGTTTGTTTGACCCTTTGCGAGTTTGTATCCTCCGTAGCACCAGATCGCCTTCCTCGAGTTGCCAGCTGTGAACATGCCTTTGCTGATAGCGCTGAAGAGCTTGGCGATATCGGGCATTCTGAACAGCTGATCGGCACCTTCCCTATTCAAGGAGGTCCAGTCTTCATGCTGGAGCTGGTCCTGCGCGGCATCGCCGAAGGTTTGGACCCGGAGTGACCCCAAGGTTATTTCCAGAGGAAGGACTGCTTCAGCTCTGTACACCAAGAAGAAGGGTGTCTCTCCAGGTGAGTGGTTTGGAGTTGTCCTCTTGGCCCACAGGGTGGGCGGGAGCTCTTCGATCCAGTTGGCTCCATGTTTTTTCAGGCGCTCATATGTGCGCATCTTGAGTCCTTTTAGGATTTCCACATTTGCTCTATCAGCTTGGCCATTGCTTGTCGGGTGAGCTACTGAAGCGTAGCTGACCTGAATGTTGAGGTCTTCGCAATATCCTTGAAATGCAGATCTTGTGAATTGGTTCCCGTTGTCAGTGATGATCTTGTTTGGGACTCCAAATCTACATACTATGGACTGCAAGAAGTTGATAGCTGATTTCTTATTTATTGTCACAACTGGAGTTGCTTCCGGCCATTTGGTGAACTTGTCAATGGCAACGTACAGGAACTTGTAACCTCCGACGGCTCTTGGGAAAGGTCCCAATATATCCATCCCCCACACAGCGAACAGCCATGTAGGAGGTATCATTTGTAGTGGCTGAGCTGGTGTGTGAATTTTCTTCACATGGAACTGGCATGCTTCGCATTTCTTCACTAGCTCAGTTGCATCCTGGAGTGTTGTAGGCCAGTAGAAGCCATGCCCGAAGGCTTTACTGACAAGTGTGCGGGAAGACGCGTGGTTCCCATACTCGCCTCCATGGATTTCTACGAGGAGCTCACAGTCTTCTTCCCTTGTAATGCACCGCATTAGGACGCGGTGGGCACCACGCCGATAGAGATCCCCTTCTACCAGTGTGTATATTTTAGCCAATCTGACTATCCGGTCAGCGGAAACATTATCTTCAGGAAGGAAATTGTCTTTCAACTAGCTCCGGATCTCCAAGATCCATGCATCGGAGCTAGCTTGAGGATTTGAGTCTTGCGTGTTGGGTTGCTCGGAGATTCCTGCAGCACCTACGACCCTTGATGGACGCCATGGTAACAGGTCCATTGGGACCGCCAGCTTCGAGGTGCTGGTCTCGCCCCCTTTGCTCAGTTTGGCAGGATGAGCGGTAGGTTTAGACAACCTCCGGACGAAGGTTCCGTCGGGAGCCGGAGCTTTGGTTGAAGCTTTCGTCGAGATTTCATCAACTTCAGCATTGTTGAGACGCTGGTCATGGCAGAGATCCAGGACGTCGAAGTCCTTTTGAAACTTTTGGACTTCAAGTAGGTATGCGGCTAGTTGAGGGTTACTGCAGCAACATTCACCTTTGACTTGTTTTACAACAAGCTGTGAATCACCCTTTACCAACAGCTGCTTGACACCATACGATAGTGCCACCTTGAGCCCATAGATTAGTCCTTCATACTCTGCCATGTAGTTGGTTGCCTTGAAGTGAAGGTGAACCATGTATTTGACCTTCTCCCCGGTCGGAGCGAGGAGAAGGACTCTAGCTCTGGCCCCCTGCTTGTGCACAGAGCCATCGAAGTAGAGAGTCAGTGAGGCTTAGTGAAGACCGGAACCTTTGGTTCTGACTTCTGATCACTGGGGCCCCCAAGATTTGATGGAGAGGGGGTCCATTCCACCACAAAGTCCGCCAATGCTTGACTCTTGATCGCTTGTCTTGGGACGAATTCAAGGTCGAACTCGGCCAATTCTGCTGCCCACTTTGCAATGTTCCCAGTGGACTTGGGGTGATGCAAGATTGAACGTAGTGGATAAGAAGTTACCACTGAAATCTTGTGAGCTTGGAAGTAGTGTCGGAGCTTCCTAGAAGCAATAAGAACTGTGTAGAGAAGCTTATGCACCTCCAGGTACCGAGTCTTGGCGTTGTGTAGTACTTCACTAATGAAGTACACACGGCATTGGACTGTCCGGACCCTCCCGAAGGGGCCCGGAGATTCCTCCTCAACAACCTGGACCCTCCTGAAGGGGTCCGGACCTTGCTCGGGGACCTCCGAGTTCCGGCTTGAGGAACCCGGAGCATCTCCTGAAGTGATCCGGACCTTCCCGGAGGGGTCCGAATCTTCTTGTTCAGCAGCAGTGACTCCTTCATTTGAAGGAGATGGATCCTCTGGCGTTTCGCCCTGAGGATCGGGGTCTGGGAGCTGGGACCTAGACTCATCTTCAGGTAGCTCCGACCCTACTGGAGTGGTCTGGACTCCTGAACTGGAGGTGGTTCTGGTCTCTCCGCAACCAAGACCATGCTGACAACTTCGTTGGTTACCAAAATTTAACGCAGAAGTGGCTCACCAGGGTTCGGAGCTACAAAGGTTGGTAGAGTGGTGAGGAGTTGCTTTATCTCCTGGAATGCCTATTCTGCTTCTTCAGACCATTGGAATGGTCTAGACTTCCTCAATAGCTTGAAGAAGGGTAGCGCCCGCTCCACCAGTCTTGAGATGAACCGGCTGAGGGCAGCTAGATGTCCAGTCAGCTTCTAGACGTCCTTGATGTGGGCTGGTGGCCGCATATCTTCAATAGCTTTAACTTTCGCCGGATTTGCTTCTATTTCTCGGTGGTTCACCAAGAAACGAAGAATTTTTCTGGAGCTAACCCCGAAGACACACTTGTCTAGGTTTAGCTTCGTGCGTGTGACTCGCAACATGTCGAAGATAGCTTGCAAGGTGTCAACGAATGACTCATTGTTATTGATCTTCACAACGATGTCATCGACGTACACTTCCACTACATCTCTGATAAGCTCTCCAAAAGTTTTTTACATAGCTCGTACAAATGTTGAAGCAGCGTTTTTGAGACCGAATGGCATGGCAGTGTAACAATATAATCCATCTACTATGATGAAGGAAGTATGTTCTTCATCTTCCCTAGACATTCTGATTTGATGGTACCCAGAATATGCGTCTAGGAATTACAAAAATTCACACCCGAAGGTGGAATCCACTATCTGATCTATTCTAGGTAGTGGAAATGGATCTTTTGGACATGCCTTATTCAGTGTAGTGTAGTCGATACACATCCGAAGCTTCCCGCCGGCCTTGGGTACAACGATTGGGTTTGTGAGCCATTTTGGGTGGAAGACTTCTCAGATGAATCCAGCTTCGAGCAACTTCTTCACTTCTTGACGTATGAAGTTTTGTCGCTCTACTGATTGCTTCCGAGGCATCTGATGTATAGGCCGAGCATCGAGATAGATCTTCAGATTGTGCTCGATCACTTCCCTAGGGATCCCAGGCATTTGTGACGGTTGCCAGGCAAACACATCAACATTAGCCCGGAGGAAGTGACGAGTGCAAGTTCCTATTTGTCATTCAGACCTCTCGATATACGGGTGGTCTGAGCGGCGTTAGAACCAATTTGGACGACTTTGACGGGAATGTCGGTGTCGTTGCTTGGTTGCACGCGAGGTGTGGTGGTTGAGCCTCGATGATGAATGCTCGGGGGTTTCAGAGCTTGCTCCTTTTCGAATTCTTCCTCCTGTGCTGTAGCAAGCGCATGTAGTTCTTCCAAAGCAGTCACTCCGGTGGTGCGATCTCCGTGGATCTGGAGAACACCTGCTGTTGTTGGCATCTTCAACACCAAGTAGCCATAATGAGCAGCAGCCATGAACTTGTACAAGGCTGGTCTGCCCAAGATGGCATTAATTGGTAAGTTGATATGCGCCACGTCGAAGACCAACTTCTCTGTGTGGTAATTCTCCCGGGTCCCGAAGTTCACCAGGAGAGTAATAGCACCGAGTGGAGTTATGGCCCCCGGACCTACTCCAGAGAAAGGACGGGAGGGGCGAAAATCCGAAGGTCGAAGCTGAAGCTTGACGAAAGCTTCAAAGCTTACGAGGTTCAACCCTGAACCTCCGTCCACCATCACATGGTGGAGTTGGATGTTGTTGATGGTTGGTAAAACCATCAATATGTGTTGGCCAGCTCCGATCATGTTCCGAGGGCAGTCTGAAGCATCGAAAGTGATGGCAGTGTCCATCCATTTCCGGTGCGGCTCCGCCCTGGCGGTGGGAGTTACTGAGGCCATGTCCCACCACATGGTCTTGAGGACACGGCGGGAGGTGATGTTCCATGAACCACCAATGATGGTGTTCATGGTCTTCCGACGCTCGTTGTCGGAGACGTCGGAGTCGTCGTCAATGAAGGTGTAAATAGCCTTCAAGACTTTTCTAGGGCCCTAAAAGCCTAACTCCTCTTCAGTTGGAGCTTCTTCAACTTTCTGTTTTCCTTTCCTTTGACGGAAAGGAACTTCTTCCCAGCGCTTGTTGTAGCGCTCGGCAAGGTTCTGGATATCTTGGCAGCCTTCCAGGTTGTGGCTGTCCGACTTGTGTATAGGACACCACATCTTGGAGCTGCCTCCGTCTTCAAACTACGACCTAGGTCGTTTCTCAGGGCGTGGCCCCCGACCACCCGGGGTTGCAGCAGCTGTAGCAGTAGATGCACCGGTCGATGGTTTTTCTTGCCGTTGGATTTTTTCTTCTTCTTGCCACTCCTGGAGGTAGTGGCTTCACCCTTGGAGGACTTTTTGTTGTCCTCTGGAGGTGGTTGGGAGTGCATTTCACAGCCCTCCGTAGCTTTGGCGCACTTGTCTGCCAAGCTGAAAAGTTTCGTGACGCTGGTGATTTCCTTGGTCGCCAGCTTCTCCAACATCTTCTTATCTCGTACGCCCTGTCTGAATACCACAATGAAAGAAGCGCTTGAGATAGAAGGTATAGTGTTTCGTACCTAGGAGAACCTTTGGATGAAGGATCGCAGAGACTCCCCCCCCCTTCTGCTTGACAGCAAAAAGGTCCAGTTTTGTGCCTGGTCGGGTATATGAACTCCCGAAGTTGGCAGTGAACTGTTGGCACAGTTCCGCCCAACCATTGATGGAGTCAGGAGGGAGGCTCATGAACTAGGACTTGGTGGTCCCAGTCAAAGCCACAGGGAAATAACTGGCCATTACGGCCTCATTGCCTCCTGCCGCAAGGATTGCGGTGGAGTAAATTGGAGAAACTCAGTAGGATTGACAATCCTGTCAAATTTCTCTGGCAGGTGAGATCGGAACATCTGCGGCCATCTGACCAGCGTAGGTGCATGGCCAGGGCAGAACAGCCTCCTCCTACTCCCTCAGGAGTAGGACTGTCCCGAGCCTCTCTCCTCCCGTGAGCCCGCTCGATGTGGACGCGACCATCCTGTTGGTAGTAACGACGATCAAGCTCCGCCCGGGGGTCGTGAGTTGATGGCCTGGTTACCGTATGGGTGCGTCGCGCCCTGGAAGGCAGCGATGTCACCTGTTGAGATGCAGCACGCCTCCTGTGTTGTGAAGCGTGCAGACCAAGTCTACCCGACACGGTCCGATGCTGCGATGGAGCCTGCCCCGAGGGGGAGGACCTTGGTTGCTGATGTGATCGGCTGCTGCTGCAACCAAATGTTCCACATCAGCCCTCCACTTCTCCATTGCACCCTGGGATGCTCCTGGAGGCGGTGGACGTTGGAGAAGAGCACGCGCGGCATGGAGCGCGTGTTCAGGGTTGTTATTTGCCGATGCCGTGACTGACGCAGATGCCCAATCTCGCTGTCCAGCTTGATTCCCCAGTGCGGACGGTGGTGGCGGTGGCATGACTCCTGCTGGAGCCACAACACCTGCTGGATACTGCATGTTGGAGGGGTTGCCTCCAGTAGGTTGCGCAGCAGGGTTGCCGTTGGACGATCCAGCAATAGAGTTCACCATCCTTGAATCTCGGGCACCCCCAACCTAGCGCACCAACTGTCGGAGTTTGTTTCCAGCAATTCTCCCGATACTACTATTGGCAGCTAGCGGGGTTTGTAGTTCGGTAATGGGCGCGCAGAGATTCAGAGCAAGATGGCGATTTGACACGTTGATTAATGTGGTTTGGGCCGCCTGAGCATAATACCCTACTCCACAGGTGTGTGTTGTTGGTATATTGAGCGTCTGAGTGCTTGTGTCAGAGAGGCCAGAGTGTCTGGAAGCGTCCCTTGTGTATCGCTCGGCCAGTCCTTTTATAGTACAAGGACTAGCCGTTACATCGTTAGCCTGGCCCGACATGTGGCCCTGGCGGTTACTAATGCCTAATACATAGTTAATGTACTTAATTCTCCTTAATAGCGTGATAACACCTTTTAATGGTGGCATTACTGGTATTAAGGGTCATCCGATCGTGTGTCATTAAGATAGCATTAATGACACATAATCAGGCCTTGAAGTCTTTAATGTCCCTTGAAGGTCCGAGCCATTGGAGGTCCACCAATCTGCCTGTTGAGGTTCAAGGTCCGGCGGTTGGACGTGTGGCAGCTCCGTAGCTTACTGTCTTTGACGAGTAGGTCCGGTGCTATTGTACACATGTCGGTACCGGAGCTTCCCTCTATCAGGGGTTAGGTCTGGGGGTGCCACACAGGTATCTAGTCCGGAGCTATCCCATGTATGGAATGTAGCTCTGGTGTTATGATACACGTGGCGGCACTGGGAATAACCATAGGAGGGAGGCAGGTCCGGTTCCGAGTCACACGTGGGGCCTTTGGGGGTCTTCAACTCAGATAGATGGAGTTCCTTTGCACTTTTTGCAGTTCCAAGGGGTATTCGGTACGCAGGGTACCGACAAGGTGAATAATATTATTGACTCTAAATGGGTTTATAAAATAAAAAGAAAATCTGATGGCTCCATTGATAGGTATAAAGCCAGGTTGGTTGCAAAAGGCTTTAGCAAAGGTACGGAAATGATTATGAACATACTTTTAGTCCAGTAGTAAAAGTGGCCACTACACATATTGTTTTATCCATTGCCGTGTCAAAGAACTGGTGTCTCAGGAAGCTAGATGTTCAGAACACCTTTCTTCATGGTGACTTGGAGGAAGAGGTGTATATGGCACAACCACCTGACCATGAAGACAAGAGGTACCTAGGTTTTGTGTGAGAGCTAGACAAACCAATTTATTGTTTAAAACAGGCACCTAGAACATGGTATGCAAAATTGAGTTCTAGACTTGCTGATCTTGGGTTTGTTGCGTCTAAAGGGGACACCTCGCTATTTATTTTTAATAAGGGAAATATAACCATGTATCTTTTGATCTATGTGGACGACATTGTAGTGGTGAGCTCCTCTAGCCAGGCTGTGGAGGCATTGTTGGTGGATCTTAAGAAGAATTTTGCATTAAAGGATTTGGGAACATTACATTATTTCTTGGGCCTCGACTTTGATCAAATAAGGATGGTGTTCTTGTCAGTCAACAAAAATATGCCACAGAGATAATTAGGAGGGCAGGTATGTCTAAATGTAAACAAGTTAGTGCTCCATTATCTTCCTCAGGAAAGTTTTCTACCTATGATGGAAAACCACTTAGCATGGAAGAGGCTACCAGGTATAGAAGTATTGTTGGTCCACTTCAATACCTTACATTAACCAGACCTGACATAGCGTTTTCTGTGAATAAAGTATGCCAATTCTTGCATTGTCCTAGCACGGCTTACCTGATTATGGTAAAAAGGATACTAAGATATGTTTAAGGAACTATTAGCTTGGGTATTACTTTTGCAAAAGATAGCTCCTTGCAGGTCAATGCCTTTTCAGATGCAGATTGGGCCGGATGCCCAGATGATAGAAAATCAACTGGCGGCTTTGCAGTCTATCTTTGAGCAAATTTGGGGTCATGGAGCTCTAGAAAACAGCCCACGGTCTCACGTTCAAGCACCGATGCTGAATATAAATCATTAGCTAATGTTACATCTGAGGTAATATGGGTACAAACTATTTTGAAGGAGCTTGGAGTCACTCAACAGGACACACCCGTTTTATGTTGTGATAATCTCAGTGCTACTTTTATGACTTCCAATCCAGTTTTTTATGCTCGAACTAAACACATCAAAATAGACTATCACTTTGCTAGGGAAAGAGTTACACACAAACTCTTGCAGGTGAAATTTATTTCTTCAAAGGATCAAATAGCTGATGAGTTCACCAAAACACTGTCATCACAGAAACAAGCCGAGTTTTGCCTCAATCTGAACATGAGATGCTCAGATCGAGGGGGTGTGTTGGAAAAGGGGGATTCATCAATATGAAATAAGGATCGTGTCAGATAGTGTTCTGTCAAAAGATTGCTCAATTTTGGGTGGAGATAATCTTGAATGTCCAGGAATCTTTAGCTATAGAACAGATTGATTAGATTACGTCTAGATTGTAACCAATAGAGATTGGTTTCCTTATTCCTTTTTGGTTTGATCCTGGTTGATTGTGCAATGCACGCATGTAACAATCGCAGATCTTATATCTTGTAATTCCTCTATTTAAGTAATGCGTAACCTACTGTGGTAGGCCATCAACAGCAGTTCCACCTATTCACACAATTTTCACTTATTGGTTACAACTATTTATAATTGAAACCAAACCGCTAGTCTTGTACAGCACCTCATATAAGCACAAGGCGCGCACGCAGAGGCGATATTCAATAGCGACGACGCATGGTAGACCGGAGAGGCCTCCATGGTGCCGAAGCGCGCAATGCTGATGGTATCCTGTCGAATTGCGCGATTGACACTTCCCCCGGAGGTTTTTTTTAGAATAGGCGTAACTCGAAGAACACAAGAACGAAGGTGACACAAAGATTTATATGCGGTTCGGGCCGCTTGAGCGTAATATCCTACTCCAGGGGGGTGTGTTGTATGCTTGAGCGTGTTGCGTATGTCTGGGATCAGATGACTTGAGTTCTACCGTGTAGCTCAGACCTTTTATATGCTATGGTATGGCTATTATAGTGTAACCGAGACCCGACAGGTGGCTCCAGGCTATTAAGCACCCTGTACACGATCTAGACAGTTAACAATGGTTTATTAGCGTAATAACGTGCCCTGATGGCAGCATTACTATGCTTGAAGGCCCTCTAATCGTGCGTCATTAATGCGGAATTAATGACGCATTAACCATGTCTTGTAACGGCTGATTTATAGCCACTTGAATGTTCGCACCGTTGGAAATCCCGAAGTCCTTCCCGTTGGAGAGGTAAGATCGGAACTGTGGCAGCTTCGGAGGCTTAGTAGGGAGGCATGTCCAGAGCCGTAGGACACGAGACAGCATCGGAGCCACCCTTCGAAGGGAGGCAGGTCCAGAGCCACGGGACACATTGCAGCACTAGAGCCACCCTTAGGAAGGAGGCAGGTCCGGCACCATGGGACACGTGGCAGAACCGGAGCTACCCTTAGCTAGGAAGCAGGTCCGAGGCCGCAAGACACGTGTTAACACTGGTGCCACCCTTAGAAGGGAGGGAGGTCTGGCGCTACGGGACATGCGACCTCCAAAGATCTTATCTCCTGAAAAGTGGGACGCAACACTTCTTCTTCTGGTACACGAGGATACCTGATCCGCAGGGTACTGAAAGATCCAATTGGAAGACCGATGGTTGAATCATTCCTCATCGGTCTACTACTACAATAAGCCTCATCGCAGGCGGCTCCAAACGTATTATCACACACATTTTCTAAAACTGTCTGACACGAAGAGCCTGTGATAATCTGCAATTTCACAGGTGGAGAAGTGAATCCGCCTGTGGAGACATATTATCACGGGCGGTTCTTTACTTAGGCTAGCCGCCTGTGAAGACATATTACCACAGACGGTTCGTGCAACATATATAACCGCCTGTGATAATTGTGTAATCATAGACGGATCTTTACCTACGACAAGCCGCCTGTGGAGACATTTTGTCGCAACCGGTTTGTACCATAAGAGTAACCGCCTGTGCTAATTAGGTTATCACAGACGGTTCTTTACCTATATCTAGCCGCCTGTGATAATGATATTTCACAGGAAGTTCTAGCCGTAGGTAAATAACCGCCTGATATAAGGTATACCCTATGCAGTACTACCTGCTGTTATTTCTAATTTTTAGGTCAATTCAATATAATCACAGAAGTCAACAATATTATCATAGAAGTCATCTCACAGAAGTCAATTACACTAAAACAATATGCATATGTACAAGTTACTCATACAATTCATCTAATAGTTTACAAGTTTTCACTAAAAACTGTTTCTATTGGCATAGTCGCAAAGTTCTGGAACATTAGCTATTGCACCATTCTCATCAAAGAACTCCCCTCTTTTGTGCAAAATTTCTCAATGCACGAATTGACACAGTTCAGCAGCAATCTTGTCGGCTCCTCTACCAAAAATACTTCTACAAATCGGCCATTCTTCGTTCACATTTTTCGTGTGCTGCAATGAAACACATAACAAGGTTTAGAATGTGTTGGTTTGAACAATCTCAAAGTATAGATCAAAGTGATAGTATGCATGAATTTATTTGGTATTTTTGGAGGAGTTGTACTATGAGCAATTGAATTTTGAAGTTGGAATCAAAATATGAAAATAATGTTTCTGGTAATATTGACAGCAGAGAATATAAGTATTAAACTGTGCTAGTTACAATGAAAATGATACTCAAAAGTTAGGAAATAAGATATCAATATTAATGATAACTTACATCCTCATGATTCACTCTATATTTGTTGGCGGTCCGAAGATGCTCACATATATAATACCCGCATAAGACAATCCTAGCAGGCTTCTTTAGACAAGCATAATAAGTTTTAATGTCCAATGCACTCGTATTAGAAGGTCTCTAACCGCCAAGCTGTTCCGCGTAAAACAGCCAAGCGTTTTAATACAAGAAATGTCATATAGTACTTGTCAACACATTGTAAATGTGTGTAAATTAAAGTTATTGAATAAACATACAGTTTCAAAATGGAAAGGAAATCTTTGTAACGATCTGGTGGGTAATCAGCTGAGTCCAAGACTATTGCCAAACCCTGCGTTGGCTTGATGAAGATCATTATGTAGTGATTACTGCACACATACAAACACACGTGTTAACAATTAGCAATAATTGCTATTTCAATGTCATGTGTCAAACTTACTCGAAGTGGTACGGAGCCTTTATGAGGTCTTTGTCGTCTCTGACAAAGTTAAATATTGCATGTCCTATGTAAGCTGCAACTTCTGTCCTTCTATCCTTCTTAAGTTTTGCGATTGATTTTTCAAAATTTTTTTTTCATGTGCTTGAATTGTGCTGAGTATCGATCTGCCTTGACGTCGAATAGCATATTTGCAATATGTGTACGGTCAAGGATATATGTCTTGTGTTTCATCTTTTCATTATCCATGTATTGCATCCTATTGAAGAAGTCCAAAATTGTTATAATCTCATGAAATGTGTATGCGTGTAGTAAGAAAAGCAAATGCAATATATTAGAGTACTTACAAGCACTAGACGAGTAGTAGGTTGATTTCGAGCATGCCCCAATGGAAAATGGTATGCATCTCTTCAAATAAAATGACTCGTTTATTTGCTCCAGTGCTCCAGAATGCATCTTTTGGAATACGAAATGTGACGCAAGAAAGATCATATTTTGTCCTAGCAAGGATGTACCACTCGTGCATTCTTTTGAGCGGGGCAGGTTGTTTGCTAAGTTGTACGGATGTCATGAATGGCTTCCCATTCTCAAATTTAGGAGGAACATCCTCAAGCTTGTATATTGGAACTCCTGGTTTAACTAAAGCCGTCGGCCAATTATACATGACACCGTCTTCTTCCCACTCCTCGATATCTTCTAATGCTGGCTCATGAGAAGAACGAGATGCACTCGATTTTCTAATATTTAAGTAAAATGGAGACATTGCAGAATGCGGCAACGGAGCTTTTATATGATGAATCAAATGGTTGTGATAAAGAGTTTACTACATTGCGTGCAGTCTTAGAACTACTAAAGTTGAAAGCCACACACAGATGGTCCGATTGTAGTTTCTTAGATCTTTTGAATCTTATGGCAGAAATTCTTCCAAATCCAAATAAACTGCCCAGAAGCACTTATAAAGCGAAGAAACTTCTTTGCCCGATGGCACTAGGTGTGACAAAAATACACGCTTGTGCGAACCTTTGTATTCTGTATCGCAAAGAGCATGAGCTCGCAACTAGATGCCCCATCTGTGGTGTCAGTAGATATAAGAAGGACTACAATCACCAGTATGTTACCAACATGAAAAGTCTCAGAAGAATAAGAAGTTTATTATTGGTCCTGAAGGTGGCAATGACGATACTTCTGGCGATGCAGGTGGGAAGAATAAGAGAAAAAATCCTTCCTTAGTGATGTGGTATCTTCCGGTAATTGATCACTTTAAGCGTTTGTTCTCAAACCCTAGGGAGGCTGAACTTATGTGTTAGCATTCCGAGCAGCGCAATAAGAATGAAAAACATATTCAACACCCTGATGATGCAACGTAGTGGAAAATTTTTGATATTTAGAATCCAGAATTTGCAAATGAAATAAAAAATGTAAGGTTTGGCTTGGGTACGGACGGAATGAATCCGTTTGGTGAAAAAAAGGAGCTTACACACCACATGGCCCGTGGTCTCAACGATGTACAACCTACCGACGTGGTTGTGTCAAAAAAGGAAATATATATTGTTATATGTTCTTATCCAAGGTCCGAAACAAATCGGACCTACCGACGTGGTTGTGTCACAAAAGGAAATATATCTTGTTATCTGTTCTTATCCAAGATCCGAAACAAATAGCCATCGAAATTGATGTGTTCTTGGAACCTTTATTGGAAGATATGGCGAAATTGTGGAATGAAGGGGTGCGTACATGGGATGAGTACAAGCAGGAGTATTTCATGCTAAGAGCAATGATATTCGTTATCGTGCATGATTACCCCAGACTGTTTACATTATCATGACAAATGAAAGAGAAGAAAGGTTGTGTAAGGTGCGTGGATAGAACTAGATTTCTATACCTCACTTCATCCAGAAAGACGGTGTACATGAGACACCAGCGGTTCCTGACAGATACACACAAGTATAGGAAGTTGAAAGAACAATTTGATAAAAAAAATCGAAAATGATATTGCACCAAAACCTTACAGTGGAAAACTTGTGTTCGAAGTGGTCAAGAACATTCATATTGCTTTCGGTAAGGGAAAAAAATGTAAAGGAATCAAGTGAAAGAAAAGTATATCTTCGGGTGATACAACTGACATGGCTTTCAAGAAACAATCAATTTATTTCAAGTATCTTCCGTATTGGAAGAATCTGGAATTTTGTCATAATATTGATTTGATGCACGTTATAAAGAATGTATTTGACAGCATCATTGGGACTTTGTTAGACATGTTGAGGAAAACAAAGGACGGATCAAATTCACGTATGGACCTAGTAAATCTTGATTTGAGACCAGAGCCTCATCTAGTAGAAAAGGCGAACGGGAAGCATTACCTTCCCCCAGCCAGCTACAACTTGACACTAGAAGAGAAAAAAGCAATTTGCAAATGCTTGCGTGGGATCAAAGTTCCCACGAGTTTCTCATCCAATGTCCGCAAACTAGTCTCGATAAAAGACTTGTCTTTATTCGACTATAATTCTCTCGAGTGTCACATGATCATGACAGTGTTCCTTGCCATTGCAATAAGAGTCATCAAACTTGAGCATATAAAAGTTGTCATCACACGTTTGTGTTACTTCTTCAATTTAGTATCGCAAAAGTGATTGAAAGTCGCCTAGAGGGGGGTGAATAGGCAATAATACCTGAAATGGCTTAGTTAAACTAGATTAAATTCCTGAGACCGGACTTGTCTGGACAGGGCCGGACTAGTCCGCTCAGTACAGGGTGAAAACCTAAAAACATGGTTTCGACAACTTATTTGCAGAAATTCAGTTCAACCAAGATGTAAAAAACATATAGAAACTTAGTACAACTAAGATTGAAAGGTTTAAGCACTTAGATGACAAGACTTCAACGAATATCAAAAATGAAAGGCAATGAGAACAATATGAACCCTAATAGCAATTCTAGTGATCACAAGAAGTAAAAGACAAGTGAGACAAGATTTATCCCGTGGTTCAGCTCCACGAAGAAGCCTACATCCACGTTGAGAAGTCCACATAAGGATCGGGTCTCACTTGACCCATATCTCACCAAGCCACCATGATCGTCGACTTGGTTTCCACTATATCAATGGGTAATCACCAAGTTTGATGGAGCTGCTCACAAGTTGAGGCTCCCACAGATCAATACAATTAGGAGCACACGAAGCTCAACTCACACAAGCCACAAAACACAATCACAATGTGCAAAGAGATCAAACCGAGAGCACAAGCGCGATGATCTTCCTTTAGTCTCCTCCCCAAACCCTAATCTCTTCAATATTTGGTCTTAGAGGGCTAGTAGGATGAGTAGAAGGCTTTGGAAGGCTCTTGGTCACTTGTGGCGGCGCTAGGGTTCAAGACTACTTCAAATGAGGCCGGGGGTCCCCTTTTATAGGGGTCCAAAGCCCCTTCTACTGACCTCAGCAAAAGGGCGGACTAGTCCGACCTCTGGCACCGGACTAGTCTGGCCCTATGGGACCACTAAGCTCTCGTCAGGTCCCGACAACTGCCACACGACGCGACGATCGTAACGCTACCCGCTAAATATCCAAATTCAAACAGTCACTAAAAATAGACTAGTCCGGTCCACAATGGACTAGTCCGAAGTAGGACAAAAGGGCTTAGTCCGGCTCAAAACAGACTCATCTGTGTAGGCCCGGACTAGTCCGACCACAGGGGGCGGACTAGTCTGGCCCTCTAAGTTTTCTCTCGGTTAATATCACCAAGTCTCAAACGGACTAGTCCGTGCCCAAATGAACAAGTTCAAACTTTTCCAGAGAGCTTTGGTCCGTCCAAAAACGTACAAGTCCGATCTTATGGGACTTAGCTCCAAATTCACTAAGAAACACTTTATAGACGTTTGGTCCGACCCAAAACGGACTGGTCTGCCTGACCGGACTAGTCCGGCCTTGAGGCCCAGACTAGTCCGGCCTCCTAGGGTTTTTCCTCATTTAGGCTTCTCACTTAGGTTTTTCTCTAAACGACCACTTTGAGCCCCTTAGAATGATCTCAATGCACATGATACATCCACCCTTTCACATGACACGGCTCCTATAAGCTCATCTTCATAGAAACCCTAATTTGTACTCCTTAAGCCTTTGACGCCCATTATGTCCTTTTCCTTTCTGAATGGTTTCATCTCATTTCAATCATTGTACCCGTGCTTATGATCAACATAGCTCATTAGACTCTTAATTGTCATCATCAATCATCCAAAACCCACGAGGATGCCTAAATGCACTTCCAATCTCCCCCTTTTTGGTTATTGACTACAACACGTTAAGACTTGAACAAAAAAGATAATAATTTGTTTTTCATAACATGTATTTGTATTAGTGTCTCCCCCTCAATGTATGCATCATGAGTAAGAGATATTTGAGAGAGTTCTCATACATATACATGTTATGGTGGGGTGCCTAAGTGATGTGCTCATAAATTGTGATAAGGCAACAAATATGCAAGACAAGCATGTAACTCAAGCATAACATCACAATTGATATGAATTAAGTCTTACAACAAATTGAGCGATAGTTTTAAACATAAAAAACATATAGTCCAATCTTGGATCAATCAATATCTGCCACTAATAACTAAGTAGACTCTCAATCTCCCCCCTATCTAAATGCCTTATCCACCAATCTTTCCCCTTTCGTCCACCAATCTCTCCCCCTTCTCTAGGAGCTCTAAGAGCCACATCCACTAATCTCTCCCCCTTTGGCATCAAGACACCAAAAAGGAAAAGAAGAAAGGAAAAGCCCTTAGGACTACTCATCATCTTCATCGTCGTCATCATCATTGTCTCTGCCTTGGTGCCCGCTATCGCTCTCCGTGGCCTCCGGATCAATATTAGCACCATCATCGTCGTTCGGGGCTGCAGTGGAGGTACCATCTTCACCAAATTGAGCGAGCTCTTCGGCGGTGAACTCCGGGAATGGAGTGATCTCTCCATCTCTCTCATCTACGGGAGACATGGGGATGCCCAACTTGTAGCACACCGCCTTGAGATACTTCTCTTGGCAACGCTCCATGCAATGTTGTCGAACCTCCGCCTTTCGGCAAGAAGATAAAATGGCCTTGAAGCATTTGAGAAATCCACTCCCACTTTGTCATGAAGGCGGAGGTGGTGGAGGAGATGGCACAAAGCGAGAAGAAGAGGCGGGAGGATCCGCATTCTTCCTCCTAGGGGCAGCCGGCTCCGGAGGAGGGAGTTTGGGTCGAAGCCTCCGGTGAATTATGTCTTTCTTGAAGGTGAGTCCGGAGATCTTCTCGATCATGTCCATGATGTATGGAGTGTATCCACATGATCGGTTTGGAGTATGGGAGATGTTGAATATGTCGTTGAAGATGTAGTCAACCACATTGAAGCAGACACCTCCATCAATGAGGACCATCAAGTGCCTCAAACTTCCTTGAATTATCCCCGCATCTCCATCCTTGGGGGCAATGGTCTTCCGGAGTACCCTGTTCCGGACACTGTAGAAGGGCTTGATGTTCCTTATATGCCCCGCCTCAAAGGGTACATGGCTAGGATACAAGTACTCTAGGGTGTCCCGATAAACTGGCCTTAAGTTGGAGATAATGATTTCATTGTTCAGTTGATCCTCCAAGTCAAGCAGCTGAGCAAACTCCTAGTAGGTGGTGGAGTATTGCTCTCCATGGGTCATCCATGTAATCCTCCTATCCCCATTGGTGTGGAAGTAAATATGGAATAGAACTAAGTAATAACTTCCACATTCCAGTCATACTGGAAAGCCATGAACTTCTTCAAGCCATGTCGCTCGATGGCTTCAATCACAGCATTGAAAGCCACATGATCCTTCTGGGCCATATAGTCCCAGTCAATCCACTGAGCATCGGTGACTGGGGTCTGCTTGGACATGTAGACCGTCTGGTAGTAGTCACAGTGGAAGTCACACCAGAAACGGGAATCCACTGTGCTCTTGCCCCGCTGATAGACATTTATCTTCCTTAGCTTGCGCGTCTTCTCAGCCCCTTTTCCCTTGAAGATGTTGGCATCGAAGGCAGCTGCACAGTTTGGGTTCCGTGCAGGAGAATACATCCTCAAGAGGCCTATGGGTTGAGAGGCACCCTTCTTGGCCTTGCTTGCGGGCTTCTTGGCAACGATCACCCTCTTCTTGGGTGCAGCATCAACCAGAGCCTTTCCCTTATCCTTGGAGGTCCTAGCCTCTTGGGCTCTAGCTTGATCCCCCAATGTCACATGTATCTTTCTCCTTGGGGCTGCCTCGGCTGCTATAGAGTTGTGTGCTTCTCGCTGCGTCTTCTTTGCTCTCTTTGATGCAAAGCAGGCAACAGCCATTTCTTGATCCTCGCACCTCCGGTGATAAAGAGCTTGCTTCTCCGCTTCGGCCTCAGAGTCGGAAGGTGGAACATACTCATTATCTGACATTGTTGCTGATAAGAGAAGCAAGAGAATGTGTATGTGTTCAAGGA
Source organism: Tuctoria greenei (assembly GCA_036927565.1). NCBI lineage: Eukaryota > Viridiplantae > Streptophyta > Magnoliopsida > Poales > Poaceae > Tuctoria > Tuctoria greenei. Next base: position 93,890,230 of record JAYESD010000006.1, on the reverse strand, counting down.
GTCAAGACAAAGTGGTAGAATTCACATAATCGATCAAGATTAGGGTTTTTGCTGTGTAATCCGGACTTGTCCTCCCAGGGGCCGGACTAGTCCCTACCCAACTGGGCTTCTCCGCCCTGAAGCCAGACTAGTCTGGTTCACACAGCAAGAGCCGTAATCTAGAGAAATTTTGTGAAAACTACAAATCCTACCACAAAATGAAGGTACATGATCATAATGATGTGCACAACAACATTTGTGAAGAAGTTTCTATAAATAGACCCAAAAGAATTGAATTTCAAGGATTTGGGGGTTAGGTCAAGAATACCTCTTTAAATCTTCAAATCGGTGAAATGTGGATGAATAATTGGCCTCCGATGCTTGGGGAATGGTTCCATAGCACCTTAGGGCTTCAATCCACGGATTGGAGTCGAGATTTGTTGGTGAGAATTGGAAGTCGCCGTTTGGGAGGCGGTTTTTGAGCATTTTTTGAGAGAGAGTGTTTGAGTGGAAGTGGAGAGGTCAGGGGTCCCTGGAGAGGATAAGTCCCCAAGGGCTGGACTAGTCCGGTTCGAACCCGAACTTGTCCGACTATCGGACTCAGTCCGAACAGTTCTGAGCCACAGGACTAGTCCAGTCTAGGACTGGACTAGTCCGGTCCTAAGGCTGAAAACTCCTATATATTGAGTTTTCAGTGGAGATTTGATCCTTTTGGACTAGATTTCACAAAATATCTTTTTAAACATGGTCAGTAATCAATCAATAATCAAACTATGACCATGATTCAAAAGGATTCAATAATTTCAAAATAATTTGTCAAAAATCGAGGAGGATGAGTTTTTTGCAAGCATGTGTGATTTTGAATATGACAATCAGATGCGCCAGATTCAAGCCACATTTCGAGTGACCAAGATATTAAGCTCACTCCTAAGTTCAAAAAATATTTTCTCATCTAAGGGTTTGGTGAATATATCGGGCAATAATTTATCGGTTCTCACATGTGAAATTGCAATGTCTTCTTTGATGGAGTGATCTCTCAAGAAATGGTGTCGAATATCGATGTGTTTAGTCCTTGAGTGTTCAACTGGATTATGGGCTATTTTGATGGCACTCTCATTGTCACATAGGAGGGAATATGGCACAAGTTTATGCTATAGTCTCTAAGAGTTTGTCGCATCCAAAGAAGTTGTGCAACACAACTTCCGGCGGCGACATACTCCGCTTCGGCTATGGAAAGAGCAATGGAGTTTTGTTTCTTTGAGGACCAAGACACTAGAGATCTACCAAGGAATTGACAAGTTTCGGATGTACTCTTCCTATCAACATTGCATCCCGCATAGTCCGCATCGGAATATCCAATGAGGTTAAACTTAGAGTCTTTGGGGTACCAAAGTCCTAGGCTTGGTGTGTGAACAAAATATCTAAGAATTCTCTTAACAGCGGTCAAATGACACACCTTAGGAGCAGCTTGAAATCTAGCGCACATACACACACTAAGCATGATATTGGGCCTAGATGCTCATAAATAAAGTAATGAGCCTATCATGGAACGATATACCTTCTGGTCTACACTTGGCCCATCTTCATTGAGATCGAGATGCCCATTGGTTTCCATAGTAGTCTTGATGGGTTTGGCCTTATCCATGTCAAACTTCTTGAGTATATCTTGTGTGTACTTGGTTTGACTAATGAACGTGCCTTCCTTGAGTTGCTCCACTTGAAAACCTAGAAAGAACTTCAACTCCCCCATCATGGACATCTCAAATCTTTCAGTCATTATCTTAGAAAACTCATCACAAAAAGCTTTGTTAGTAGAACCAAATATAATGTGATTGACATATATTTGGAAAACAAACAAATCATCATTGAGGTGCTTAGTGAATAAAGAATAATCCGCCTTCCTAATTTTGAAACCATTTTGAGTTAGAAAATCTCTAAGACACTCATGCCAAGCTCTAGGAGCTTGTTAGAGTCCATAGAGAGCCTTACGCAGTCTGTACACATGGTTTGGGAATTCTTCATCTTCAAATCCGGGGGGTTGCTCCACATACATCTCTTTCTTGATTGTACCATTGAGGAATGCGCTCTTGACGTCCATTTGATATAGCTTAAAATCATGGTGAGTAGAAAAGGCAAGCAATATACGAATTGATTCAAACCTAGCTACGAGAGCAAATGTTTCTTCGAAATCCAAACCTTTGACTTGTGAATACCCTTTGGCCACAAGTCGTGCCTTGTTCCTTGTAACCACCCCATCTTCATCTTGTTTTTTGTGGAACACCCATTTGGTGCCTACAACATTCGCATTAGGCCACACTTGATTTCTTTTTCGAAGTTGTTGAGCTCTTCTTGCAGGGCCATCACCCAATCCGGATCTCGTAGTGCATCTTCAACCTTGTGGGGCTCCAAGGAAGAAACAAAAGAGTAATGTTCACAAAAGTTTGCAACACGAGATCGAGTAGTTACCCCCTTGGAGATGTCTCCAAGTATATTGTCAACAGGATGATCTCGTTGGACGCTTTGATTCACTCTTGGGTGAGTCGCTTGATGTAACACCCTAAATTTTCGCATCTTGCATTGCATACATGATCGTGCATTAAACATTAGTAGGATAAAAGAAAAATAATAAAACATAAAAGATGGAGTATATATATACAAATATGGGTAGCAAAAGAAGAAAAAGAAAATAGCCTAAAACTTGTAATAGGGAATAAGTATAAAAATAATAATAATAATATATATATAAATGTATATAAATAATATATATAACAATATATGAAAATAAATAAAATATTAATATTAATAATATACATTATAATAATAGTAAATAATAAATATATAACATGAATAATATATATATATATAAAATATATATAATAAATAACATAATAAAAAAAGTATAAAAAAGTAAGTAAAATAAATAAATATAAATTATATAAAAAAATAATATAAATAATAAATATAAAATAATAATAATATATAAAAAGAAATATATAAATAAATTATATAATAATAAATATATATAAAAAAATAATAAATGAAATGAATAAGAAAATTAAAATAAATAAATAAATAGTAATATGTTTCAAAAAAAAACTACCGGCCAGCGGCCGAGCCGCCAGCCGGCCACGCCGCACGCGACCGCGCCAGGCGCCTCGGCCCCCGCGCCTGCCGGCCGACCCCACCGCGGGCCCCGCCTGCCGCATCGCTCCCACCCGCTCGCCCGCCTCCGGATCCACGCCCCCGCGCGACCGCGCCTGGCGGACCCCACGCCCGACGCGCCAGCCGCCCTGCCCCGCCGAAAGTCGGGCCCCGCTCCCACGCCGCCTCCCCGCTCCCGCCCCCCCCCCCCCCCCCCCCGATCCAATTTTCCCGCCCGCCGCCCGATTTTCCCGCCCACGTCCCGACTCCCGCCGCCCCGCGCTAACCGCTCTTGCCTCCCCCGCCGAAAACCCCGCGCCGCCTGCCCAGCCCCGCCGCCCGGGCCCCGCCCCTCACGCGCTCCCGCCCGGCTCGGCCGCCGCCACCGCTCCCGATTCACGCGCAAAATCCCACGATTCCCGCCGTGTTCCGCCCCTATAAAACACCGTAGCTTCCGTCCTCGGTACCAGAAAAAGCCGCCGCCAGAGCCAGAGAAAAAAAGACCTAGCCGCCGCCGGTACAGAAGCGAAAAAAGGTCCAGAAGGCTGCGCCGCCAAGAAAAAGAAGGGGAAGAAAAGGAAGAAAAAAAGAGGGAAAGAAGAGGAAAAAAAAAAAGAGGAGGGTACCACCGTCCGCCGGAGATCGTCGCCGTCGTCGTGCCGCTGAGGAACTGCTGCGCCATCCACTTCGTCTACGCGTCGCATTTGTTCCGCGACCGTCAAGCCGTCAGATCTACGGTAGGATTCGTTCCCGATGCGAATTTTAGCGACCGTATTGAATCTAATAGACGTGAATTGATTTTTATTGCGTCGTATTTTTTATTTTCAGCAGCATTAATCCACCCTAAAACCCCCGTAAACTCGTATGAACACGTATGAACTAGTTGCATCTAATTAATAGACAATCGTAGTTAATTAATTATTGTACCTTGCATGCATGCATATCATCGCATGTTGATTAATGTGTGTGCATCATATTGAATTGTGTGTATATTCTTGTATGTGTGATCACGAATAGAGGGAAGTGCTCAAGAGATCGTGTACGAGGATTTTCAGAATCAAGATTTCGAAGCGCTTGAGCAACCCCATCCGCCGGAGCAAGGCAAGTGTCCTTGAAGCATATTGATCCTATTTAAAATTAAATGTTTTGTTTGCAAAACTGCATGCTACGTCAATTTGATGGGAATCCTATGGTAGGAAGTTTACTAGATTTGCTAAACCACCCTTGTCACCTGGAATTTATGGTAAAGAGTCGGGAAGGGTTTTTACCTTTTTGCTTCGCTTAATTATTTGGGATGGAAAAACCAACACTACACATTTAATTATGTATTAATGATATTCTAGTTAATGTGAACTGGTCGATACGGTATGGTGATGGGTGATCTAAGCAAGCCTGGTATGTGGATGGGTTGGATGTTATGGTGATTTGCTTGCTTTAGATCTAAGGACCGGTTCATGCGAGAATACGCCAGGACTACAGTGCCACCATGGGGCCAAGTATGGGTGCGGCGTAGCTGATTAATTAGGGCTTTTCTAGTGTTGTTTGGACTATTGTGGATGCTCGGGGAAGGAGTAGTCGGATTGGGTTTGTTGATGATTGGTGGGACTACCCTGGGATCCGAATGGCTCAAGAGGGGGCCCTTGGTTGAAGATGTGCTCAGTTGGAGGCATCGCCACCGGTGAAACCTCAGTGGGGTCTGAATAGGCTAGTAATCCCTTTGGAAAGGCTATTTTGTGATCTCTTGGTCATACACCAAAGGAAGTGTAATTGGCATAAGGGAGGTTCTTTAGTCGCCGACGGGTGATGAAATCACAAACACGTGGGTAAAGTAGTACAAACTCTGCAGAGTATTCAAACTATCATGATAGCCGTGCTCCCGGTTATGAACGCCTGGATGACCTACATGATTAGAGGGAATTTGGTAATGGGATGGTTATTGGAATGGTTATGGTTTGGTAATGGTTATTGTTTATGGATTATGGTCATGGGTATGAATTTGAGTTATGGTAATTGGACATGAATAATGATGATGTTGGCAATAATTGGATATGGTTTATATTATGTTAATATGATAGTTATAATGGGATTTGTTTCACATAGACATAGTATAATGCTTTTCAAACGTTTTACTGTACTTTTCAGCACTTAGCCATTATTACATTCGTCATTTGAATCAGCCACATGTCATACTTTCCACACATGCTGAGTACGACATGTACTCACTCTTGCAATCCCCCCAACAGTTGCAGGTCAGGATTGTGAGTTTAATGGCGATAATGTGGATTTCTAGGCCGTGTCTACCGTCAGCTTTGCCTGTGGTGTTATTGGAGCTGCGCTATCCCTTTTGCTTAGTCTGCTTAGTTGCCTAATTAGTTTATTTCCGCTGCATTAGTTGAACTTGTCATTAAGATTCATTAGAGGTTGTATCCGAGGATATAATGAATTATGTAATAAGAGTACTTATTTAATAATTTGAGCTGTGGTAATTATCTGGTTATCATTTGTGAATCACTCGTGTATGTGTGTTGAACATCCTGGGTAGACATATGCGTTAGCTTGGTTCATTTTCGGAACCGGGCGTCACAGATTGGTATCAGAGCCACAGGTTGACCGTAGGATGCAGCCTAGATAGAATGGACACTTTAGAGCACATAGGAGCACCCAGGAATTGATGTATTTTGCTTGGAGTGCTGTTTGCTATACATATATTGTTTGCTTGTGTGCTTAATAGAGGATTTTGGGATGCCTTAGCATTGCCATGTCCACCTAGGCTAGTGTAGCTAGCTGTTTAGTTTCATATCCCTTGATGCATATAGTTGGGGACGTTTCTAAATTCTTACATATTGCTCTTCTTCAGATGGTGAGGACTCGCAACCAGAGGGATGTCAATAATGAGGAGGGGAACAATGGAGTGCCTCAGAACAACAACGGACAAGGACCTGCTCATGGAACTATCTTCATTGAGCAGCTTTTGGCTATGCAAAACCAGCTCATGCAGACCATGATACAGACTATGGGACAGCTGGAGGCTGGCAATAACATCAACAATCAACCCCACATGCCTCCACCGCCACCCCCGCCTCCTCATAACCGATTGGGAGAGTTTATGAGGACTAGGCCGTCAACCTTTGCTCAAGCCGCAGACCCTATGGATGCTGATGATTGGCTCAAGTCCGTGGAGAAGAAGCTAGCCATTGTCCAATGTAGTGACCGAGAGAAGGTCCTATTTGCTTCTCATCAACTAGTTGGAGCAGCTGCAGATTGGTGGGATGCTTATTGCAATGCTCATGAGGATCAAGAGAGGATCACCTGGGCGGACTTCAAGGAGAGTTTCCGTTCTCATTATGTGCCGGAAGGTGTTATGCTCTTGAAGAGGCAAGAATTCGAGAACTTAAGGCAAGGAAGATCAAGCGTGAGTGAATATCTCAATAAGTTCACTCAACTCTCAAGGTATGTGCTTGAGGATGTTAGTCGGGACAGCCGGAAGCAATATTTGTTCATGAGAGGCCTCAACAATGAAATCCAAGTGCAATTGCTCAATTGTGATTATGCCAATTTTCAGAAACTTGTGGACAAAGCAATTGTAGTTGAGAACAAGATCCGTGAGATGGAGCAAGAAATCAAGAGGAAGACGCCGTATCAAGGACAGCAACAAGGAAGTAATGTGCGCCCTCGCCTTGCACCACCCAATGCGCCTCATTACAGCTCCTCTATTCCTACTCAGCGCCCTAATTTTGCACCACGCCCAACTCAGTTTGTGCAGCAGCGCCCTGTTATGCAAGCAATGCCTTATGCACCTCGTGCTGATTTTCCTGGAACCAATGTTCAAAACCAAGCTCGTCCCAATGATTCTGGTGGAGTTAAGAGGTGCTATACTTGTGGAGAAGCTGGACACTTTGCGAATCAATGTCCTAAGTCGGGCCTTGGTCAAAGAAGCAATGCGCCGAGGCAAAACCCAAGACCTAATGGAGGACAGCCACAAGGAAGCCGTGGACAGCAGAATTTTGCTCGTGGCAACGTGAACCATGTCTCTACGGAGGATGCTCAACAAGCGGATGACGTGGTCATTGGTATGTTTCTTGCTAACTCCAACCCCGCGACTATGTTATTTGATTCTGGAGCATCACATTCATTCATTGCATCGAAGTATGTTGCCAAGTATAGTTTTCCCATCCCTCATATGAAGTTTACACTATTGGTTAAGTCTCCTGGAGGAGAGATGAGGACAAATATAGTATGTCCAAAAGTAAGCCTTAGAATAAGGGGGGTAGACTTCTCCGCCAACCTAATTGTTTTGGATTCACAAGGAATAAGAGGATCCGTTGGTCCAAAGTGCCATGGAAACATCATACGGAAACCGAAGCTACATGGGAACGTGAAGAAGACCTGAAGGCAGAATTCCCTCACCTTTTCTCCACGCTATCGAATCTCGAGGGTGAGATTCACTTTAAGGGGGGTAGAATTGTAACACCCTAAATTTTCGCATCTTGCATTGCATACATGATCATGCATTAAACATTAGTAGGATAAAAGAAAAATAATAAAACATAAAGGATGGAGTATATATATACAAATATGGGTAGCAAAAGAAGAAAAGAAAATAGCCTAAAACTTGTATTAGGGAATAAGTATAAAAATAATAATAATAAAATATATTTAAATGTATATAAATAATATATATAACAATATATGAAAATAAATAAAATATTAATATTAATAATATACATTATAATAATAGTAAATAATAAATATATAACATGAATAATATATATATATATAATATATATAATAAATAACATAATAAAAAAAGTATAAAAAAAGTAAGTAAAATAAATAAATATAAATTATATAAAAAATAATATAAATAATAAATATAAAATAATAATAATAATAATATATAAAAAGAAATATATAAATAAATTATATAATAATAAATATATATAAAAAAATAATAAATGAAATGAATAAGAAAAATAAAATAAATAAATAAATAGTAATATGTTTCAAAAAAAAGAAAAAAAAACTACCGGCCAGCGGCCGAGCCACCAGCCGGCCACGCCGCACGCGACCGCGCCAGGCGCCTCGGCCCCCGCGCCTGCTGGCCGACCCCACCGCGGGCCCCGCCTGCCGCACCGCTCACACCCGCTCGCCCGCCTCCGGATCCACGCCCCCGCGCGACACGCGCCTGGCGGACCCCACGCCCGACGCGCCAGCCGCCCTGCCCCGCCGAAAGCCGGGCCCCGCTCCCACGCCGCCTCCCCGCTCCCCCCCCCCCCCCGAAATTTTCCCGCCCGCCGCCCGATTTTCCCGCCCACGTCCCGACTCCCGCCGCCCCGCGCTAACCGCTCCCCGCCTCCCCCGCCGAAAACCCCACGCCACCTGCCCAGCCCCGCCGCCCGGGCCCCACCCCTCACGCGCTCCCGCCCGGCTCGGCCGCCGCCTCCGCTCTCGATTCACGCGCAAAATCCCACTATTCCCGCCGTGTTCCGCCCCTATAAAACACCGTAGCTTCCGTCCTCGGTACCAGAAAAAGCCGCCGCCAGAGCCAGAGAAAAAAAGACCTAGCCGCCGCCGGTACAGAAGCGAAAAAAGGTCCAGAAGGCTGCGCCGCCAAGAAAAAGAAGGGGCAGAAAAGGAAGAAAAAAAGAGGGGAAGAAGAGGAAAAAAAAGAGGAGGGTACCACCGTCCGCCGGAGATCGTCGCCGTCGTCGTGCCGCTGAGGAACTGCTGCGCCATCCACTTCGCCTACGCATCGCATTTGTTCCGCGACCGTCAAGCCGTCAGATCTACGGTAGGATTCGTTCCCGATGCGAATTTTAGCGACCGTATTGAATCTAATAGACGTGAATTGATTTTTATTGCGTCGTATTTTTTATTTTCAGCAGCATTAATCCACCCTAAAACCCCCGTAAACTCGTATGAACACGTATGAACTAGTTGCATCTAATTAATAGACAACCGTAGTTAATTAATTATTGTACCTTGCATGCATGCATATCATCGCATGTTGATTAATGTGTGTGCATCATATTGAATTGTGTGTATATTCTTGTATGTGTCATCACGAATAGAGGGAAGTGCTCAAGAGATCGCGTACGAGGATTTTCAGAATCAAGATTTCGAAGCGCTTGAGCAACCCCATCCGCCGGAGCAAGGCAAGTGTCCTTGAAGCATATTGATCCTATTTTAAATTAAATGTTTTGTTTGCAAAACTGCATGCTGCGTCAATTTGATGGGAATCCTATGGTAGGAAGTTTACTAGATTTGCTAAACCACCCTTGTCACCTGGAATTTATGGTAGAGAGTCGGGAAGGGTTTTTACCTTTTTTCTTCGCTTAATTAATTGGGATGGAAAAACCAACACTACACATTTAATTATGTATTAATGATATTCTGGTTAATGTGAACTGGTCGATACGGTATGGTGATGGGTGATCTAAGCAAGCCTGGTATGTGGATGGGTTGGATGTTATGGTGGTTTGCTTGCTTTAGATCTAAGGACCGGTTCATGCGAGAATACGCCAGGACTACAGTGCCACCACGGGGCCAAGTATGGGTGCGGCGTAGCTGATTAATTAGGGCTTTTCTAGTGCTGTTTGGACCATTGTGGATGCTCGGGGAAGGGGTAGTCGGATTGGGTTTGTTGATGATTGGTGGGACTACCCTGGGATCCGAATGGCTCAAGAGGGGGCCCTTGGTTGAAGATGTGCTCAGTTGGAGGCATCGCCACCGGTGAAACCTCAGTGGGGTCTGAATAGGCTAGTAATCCCTTTGGAAAGGCTATTTTGTGATCTCTTGGCCATACACCAAAGGAAGTGTAATTGGCATAAGGGAGGTTCTTTAGTCGCCGACGGGTGATGAAATCACAAACACGTGGGTAAAGTGGTACAAACTCTGCAGAGTATTCAAACTATCATGATAGCCGTGCTCCCGGTTATGAACGCCTGGATGACCTACATGATTAGAGGGAATTTGGTAATGGGATGGTTATTGGAATGGTTATGGTTTGGTAATGGTTATTGTTTATGGATTATGGTCATGGGTATGAATTTGAGTTATGGTAATTGGACATGAATAATGATGATGTTGGCAATAATTGGATATGGTTTATATTATGTTAATATGATAGTTATAATGGGATTTGTTTCACATAGACATAGTATAATGCTTTTCAAACGTTTTACTGTACTTTTCAGCACTTAGCCATTATTACATTCGTCATTTGAATCAGCCACATGTCATACTTTCCACACTTGCTGAGTACGACATGTACTCACTCTTGCAATCTCCCCCAACAGTTGAAGGTCAGGATTGTGAGTTTAATGGCGATAATGTGGATTTCTAGGTCGTGTCTACCGTCAGCTTTGCCTGTGGTGTTATTGGAGCTGTGCTATCCCTTTTGCTTAGTCTGCTTAGTTGCCTAATTAGTTTATTTCCGCTGCATTAGTTGAACTTGTCATTAAGATTCATTAGAGGTTGTATTCGAGGATATAATGAATTATGTAATAAGAGTACTTATTTAATAATTTGAGCTGTGATAATTATTTGGTTATCATTTGTGAATCACTCGTGTATGTGTGTTGAACATCCTGGGCACACATATGCGTTAGCTTGGTTCATTTTCGGAACCGGGCGTCACACTTGAGGTCTTATGTCATTATCTTGGTCTTCCTCATCCTCATTGTCTCCCCCTTGATTGATGCCTCCATTTTCATCTTCTTGGAGCACATCTTGGGGAACTTGATCTTGATCACTTTTGGAGGAGCTTGCTTGATGTGTAGGATGGTCACTTGCATTTTGAGGTTGTTCTTGTGGTCGTATATCTCAAAGTGTCATCCTTTCTATCACAACTTGTGGATCTTCTTCTTGATCTAGCACATGACAATAAACTTGCTCCACTTGTGAGCCATTAGTCTCATCAAACACTACGTCATGTGCCACTTCAACAATTCCGGAGGATTTGTTAAAGACACGATAGGCGTAAGTGTTTGAGTCATAACCAAGTAAGAAACCTTCATCAGACTTATAAGCGAACTTCGAAGTCCTAGGCTTCTTGTTAAGAATGTAGCATTTGCTCCCAAAAACACGAAAGTAGGAATTGTTTAGCTTGTTACCGGTTAGGAGCTCATCAGACGTCTTCTTAAGTATGTGGTTAAGATACAACTGGTTTATGGTATGGCAAGCGGAGTTGACCGCTTCCGCCCAAAATCGGTCTGACGTCTTGTACTCATCAAGCATGGTTCTTGACATCTCAATTAAGGTCCTATTCTTCCTCTTAGCCACCCCATTTTGTTGAGAAGAGTAGGGGGCCGAGAACTCATGCTTGATGCCTTCCTCATCCAAGAATTCTTCAACTTGAGTGTTCTTGAATTCGGTGCCATTGTCACTTCTTATGGTCTTGATACTTAAGGAGAACTCCTTTTGATCTCTCTTCAAGTACCTCTTGAGGACACCTTGAGTCTCACTCTTGTCATGCAAAAAGAATACCATAGTGAAACGTGAAAATCAACAATAACAAGACCATATTTGTTACCGTCAATACTTATGTAGGCGATTGGGCCGAAGAGATCCATGTGTAGAAGCTCCAATGGTCTTGATGTTTTCATAATGTTCTTGGATGGATGTGGTGCTCCAACTTGTTTTCCGGCTTGGCATGTGCTACATGGTCTATCCTTTTCAAACACAACATTCTTTAAACCAAGGATGTGCTCGCCCTTAAGGAGTTTTTGCAAATTTCTCATCCCAACATGGGCTAGCCTTCTATGCCACAGCCATCCCATGTTAATTTTTGCTATTAAGCATGTATCAAGTTGGGCTTTATCCGCAGAGAAATCAACAAGATAGAGGTTTCCCTTGAGTACACCCTTAAAGGCAATGGAGCCATTGCTTCTCCGTGTGACGGTCACACCCTCATTAGTGAATAAACAATTATAACTTTTGTCACATATTTGTGATATGGACAAGAGGTTATAATCAAGTGAATCAACATGTAAAACATTTGAAAGAGTGTGACTAGGGGATATAGAAATTTTACCGATGCCAAGGATTTTTCCTTGGCTATTGTCCCTAAAATAGATTCCTTCACTTGGAACATTATTTAGCTCATACTCCACAAACATCTTCCTCTCTCCGGTCATATGATTAGTGCACCCGCTATCGAGAACCCATTTGGTTCCACTGGAGGAGTATGCCTACAAGAATGATTTAAGCCTTGGCTTTAGGTACCCAAGCGGTGTTGGGTCCTTTGATGTTAGTCAAGAGGCACTTGGGAACTCACACACAAGGTTTGGGACTCTTGCGGTGTGGCCCAACATACCTAGCATAGGCCTTTCCAAACTTGTTCCTGAATAAAACATATGATGCATCAAAATCATGGAATAATGGATGAGGTTCTTTCTTAGGCATTTTGGGTGAAGTAGCAATGTTCTTCCCCTTTATGTTGTATGAGCCTCCTTTGACAAAAACAATCATGTCTTTAGCATTCTTGGGAGTTTTGGCGTTTTGCCTCATCTCCCTAGAATAACCAAGACCATCCTTGACAAGGGGATGTCTTGTGTTGGTATATGCACTACGTGCATATGCCACCTTCTCCTTGTCAAAGATGCCACCCTTTGGTGCTTGATTGGTTTGTGCCAACTTAAGCTCATCTTTAAACTTTATGATCAAGTTTGAGCATTTATAAGGTTGAGATGCTTCAGATTTAATATTGTGGAAGATGAGCTTGTAGAGGAAGAAGGTGCATTGACCTTGAGAGACTTCACTTGTGTCTCAAGGATCTTGTTAGCTTGTGTCAAACTACCAAGTTCATCCTTGAGGACAATTGTAGTGTTCTCAAGGTTTGAGTAAGTTTCCTTGCTCAAAGCGAGTTCATGCTCAATTGCCTTGCTTCTTTCTCTTTCAAGCTCTAAGAGCTCCTCAACCTATTGACATCTCTTCTTTTGTTGGATGAGCAGGTCCTCTTGATGGTTGATGAGCTCTTCCTTCTCAAATATTTCCTCCGTCAATAATCTCAGTCTTTTCAAGGTACTTTTACTCATGTCCTTAAGCATATGTTCATTTTCACTACTACTATTAAAATCATCATGAGAAGAAATTGAAGAAGATTATTTATATTTAACCTTCTTTCTTCCCTCCTTGGCCATGAGACACATTGGCCTTGGAGTCTTCAAGTTGGGGAAGAGCTTGTTTTGCGTAGTTGTCTTCTTCATAGCACTGGTTGCTATCTTCTCTTCTTCATCGAAGGAGGATTCCTCATTTGAATCCCACTCCTTTACGAGGTGGGCACGTTCAAATTGCTTCTTCTTCTTAATGTACTTCTTATCTTTGGACTTGCCCTCCTTCTTCTTCTTGATTTCTTCATGTGGACAATCCACAATGAAGTGGCCATACTCCCCACAATTGTAGCAAGCCATCTTTGATCTTGTCTTTGGCTTGTCTTTGCTCTTTCTTTCGTTTGGTAGCTCCCCATCCTTCTTTTAAACATCCTCTTAAAGTTGTTGATGAAGAGAGCTTCTTCCTCATCGGTATCAGGACTCTCTTCATCACTCTCTTCCTTTTCTTGTGATCTTGAGGACGTTTCCTTGAATGCAACATCCCTTTTCTTGGAGGAGGAAATCTTTTGTAGATCGTTGTAGAACATAGCTTCTTGCTCCATCATTTCATGGTTGATGATCCTCCCTAGCACTTCTTCAGGAGTCATCTTATCAAACCCCAGACTCTCACAAATTAGTGAGCAAAGAGTGACATTTGAGGCATGAAAGCTCGAATCATCCTATTTATCACCCCGTGGTCGGTCCACCGGGTGCTTCCATATGACCGACTCTTATTGATGAGAATCTTGAGGAGGTTGTACATGTATTGGGGTGACTCACCATCCATGATGGTAAACCTCCCAAGCTCTCCTTCAATCATCTCGATCTTCGCCTCCCTAATGATGTGGTTGCCATCATGCGTCGTCTTGAGGGTATCCCATATCTCCTTGGAAACCTCCAACCCTTCTATGTGGTTGAAATCCTCTCGAGTCAATGAGGAGGTGATTACTCCAACGGCTTGAGCATTGCGATGGAGAAGGATGGCTTGCTCTAGCATGATGTCTTCCTCATTCTTTGGTAGATGAACACCTGTCATAACAATTTGACACAAGCTAGGGTTTAAGGAAATGAGGTGCATCTTCATATTATTCTTCCACATAGAGTAATCATTTCCGTCAAACTGAGGAGGTTTGCCAATGGGAATAGACAAATAATGATTGCTCGCAGTAAGTTGCTCATAATTGTAAGGATAACGGGAGTAGTCTTGTGAACTACTCCTGTTGTCAACATTGGATGGAGCAATTGGCTTGATCTCCTTCTTGGGCACATTGAGCTTCTCACGAAGCCGTGCCTTGAGCATCCGATCTTCTTCGTCGTTGTTTGGATCATCTTGAAGAACATCAATGTTTTTCATCTTGGTGTCATCGACGACCACTGGAATCTCGTTATCACCCCTTACAGCCATTTCTTCTCCGAGTTGTTAGACTCTTGTGGAGAAGCCCGCTCTGATACCAATTGAAAGTCGCCTAGAGGGGGGTGAATAGGCAATAATACCTGAAATGTCTTAATTAAATGAGATTAAATTCCTGAGGCCAGACTTGTCTGGACAGGGCCCGACTAGTCCGCTCAGCACAGGGTGAAAACCTCAAAACTTGGTTTTGACAAGTTATTTGGGGAAATTCAGTTCAACCAAGATGTAAACAATGTATAGTAACTTAGTACAACTAAGATTGAAAGGTTTAAGCACTTAGATCACAAGATCAAAAATAAAAGGCAATGAGAATAATATGAACCCTAATAGCAATGCTAATGATCACAAGAAGTAAAAGACAAGTGAGGCAAGATTTATCCCATGGTTCAGCTCCACGAAGAAGCCTACATCCACGTTGAGAAGTCCACACAAGGACCGGGTCTCACTTGACCCTTCTCTCACAAAGACACCACGATGGCCGGTTGGTTTCCACTATATCAATGGGTAATCACCAAGTTTGATGGGGCTGCTCACAAGTTGAGGCTCCCACAAATCAATACAATGAGGAGCACATGAAGCTCAACTCACACAAGCCACAAAACACAATCACAATATGCAAAGAGATCAAACTGAGAGCCCAAGCGTGATGATCTTCCTTTACTCTCCTCCCCAAGCCTTAATCTCTTCAAGATTTGGTCTTAGAGAGCTAGTAGGATGAGTAGAAGGCTTTGGAAGGCTCTTGGTCACTTGTGGTGGCGCTAAGGTTCAATACTACTTCAAATGAGGTTGTGGTCCCCTTTTTATAGGGGTCCCGAGCCCCTTCTGCTGACCTCATCAAAAGGGCGGACTAGTTCGGCCTCTGGCCCTAGACTAGTCCGGCCCTATGCGACCACTGACCTCTGGTCAAGTCCCGACAACTGCCACACTGCGCGACGATCGTCATGCTACCCGCCAAATTTCCAAATTAAAACGATCACTAAACAACGGACTACTCCGGTCCACAACGGACTATTCAAAAGTAGGACAGAAGGGTTTAGACTGGCTCAAATCAGACTCATCTGTGTAGGCCCAGACTAGTGCGGCCACAGGGGCGGACCCCTCTAGGGTTTCTCTCGGTTAATCTCACCAAGTCTCAAACGGACTAGTACGTGCCCAAACGGACAAGTCCGAACTTTTCCAAAGAGCTTTGGTCCGTCAAAAAACGGACAAGTCCAGTCTTCTAGGACTTAGCTCCAAATTCACTAAGAAACACTCTAGAGACGTTTCGTCCATCTCAAAACAGACTGTTCTGCCTGGCTGGACTAGTCCAGCCTTGAGGACCGGACTAGTCTAGCCTCCTAGGGTTTTTCCTCATTTAGGCTTCTCACTTAGGTTTTTTTCTAAACCACCACTTTGAGCCCCTTAGAATGATCTCAATGCACTTGATACATCCACCCTTTCACATGACACAGCTCATATAAGCTCATTTTCATAGAAACCCAAATTTCTAGATCTTAAGCCTTTGACGCCCATTATGTCCTTTTCCCTTTTGAGGGGTTTCATCTCATTTCAATCATTGTATATGTGCTTATTATCAACTTAACTCATTAGACTCTTAATTGTCGTCATCAATCATCCAAAACCCACGGGGATGCCTAGATGCACTTTCTGTGATAGCACGTGAAGATTTAGACTATTTGAAAACATACATCATCGAGACTACCAAGCTTGAGATGTGTTTCCACCATCCTTTTTTTGATATGCAAGTACACCTAATCATACATCTTGTTGATCAGATAAAAGCATTGAGGCCACTATATTTACATCATATGTTTTCATTGGAGAGATATTTAGGAGTATTAAAAGGTTATGTGCAGAACTGTGCTCACCCAGAGGGTTCAATTATGGAAGGATACACCACTGAAGAAGTGATTGAGGGTTCAATGATTATATAAAAGATGGAAAATCGATAGGTGTGCCTATACCAGTACATGAGGGAAGGCTATGTAGGAGAGGCAAAGTGGGTAAGAAAACTTTTATCATTAAAGATTACAAGAATGTACACCGTGCACATTTTGGTGTACTACAACAGCTCGCAATAGCTGAGTCGTACATCGAGGAACACCAAACTTAGCTTCGTGAAAAAAAAACCAAGACCGCAAAGAGGACTGGATCATGAAAGAGCATAGAAGATGTTTCACTGAATGGTTAATGGACAAAAATATACCATACAGAAACTCTATAGAAGAGGCAACAATGAAAAAGTTAGCTTCTTGCCCATCTTCTTTGGTGACATCATGGCAAGCATATGACATCAATGGTTACAAATTTTACACTAAAGAAAAAGACGGTAAGAGTGTTGCACAAAATAGTGGTGTTCGTATTGAGGCTTATGATTCACAAGGGCGAAAGACCACATACTTCGGGTTCATAGAGGAAATATGGGAACTCGATTATGGAGAAAGAATGGTAATGCCCGTATTTAAGTGCCAATGGGTCAAACATCCTGATGGTGTGAAAGTGGACAATTACGGGCTGACACTGGTAGACTTGAATAAAATGGGTTATAAAGATGACATGTGCATTCTCGGTGATAGTGTTGCACAAGTTTTTTATGTTCAAGATCCAAAAACTGAGAAGATGCGCGTAGTTGTTTCTGGAAAGCAAAATATTGTTGGTGTTGAGAATGTGGGAGATAATAAAGAGGAATATAATCAGTGTGAAGAGATGTACCTTTTCACCGAACCAGAAAACATCAAGCGCGTAGAGAGAAGCATTAAAAATGATTTGAAATCCTATATGCTAGAAAATGTCAATTCTAGAAAAAATGTATGATATATATTTTATACATTTGTATCCTCTGAAATCAACTTAGAACAATGCTCTATTTTAGCTTTAGATAACATGTTTCGAACATTATTAAATTCAGCTTCTGTAGAGAAGACCAATTTGGACAAGTGATCCTTTTTGGCTTGTTGACTATCATATTTATCCCCTTCACCTATTCCATAAGTTATCAAATTGTATGTGTATATAAATTTCTTCTGACCTATGAGGATCAGGCTTGCCATCCAACAGCTTGGTTCCAAACAACATCTAGAAGCACAACTCTTGAAGCTCCTATCAAGCTAATCCCTTCACAGCAAGCACTTGTAGATGCAAGTAACACCAGAGACTCATCATTGTGATTGTTAAACGCTTCAATTGAAGTCTGACGATACTTCCCATCCATTTGAGGGCTTGTTTGGATAGGAGTGGATCCACTTCAATATAAGTGGATTGAGGAGAAAATTAGTTCATTCTTCACTCCAATCCACTTCAATCCAATTAGATTGAGTGCACTCAAACAAGACCTGAAAGATTTCTTTCTCTTCTATCCACAAGCGATGAAGCGAACACCTTCAATCACAAATCTTGTTTTTACCCTTTTCATAAGAATTTGACCTTAATATTTCAAGCATAGATTTATCAATAAGTGAAGCTTCCTCATTCCTCATCAGACATGTTAATAACAGTTACAAGTGAAGGGTGTGACGAAGCTAACAAAATATCAACGGGATTGAAGACAAAGAGATGCTGCATATGAGTGATAATATCCAGGTTAGACAACATGAAGCTATGTTAGCAGCCTTCAACAATATAAAAAGTGATGCCAAGGTTATGCTTGCATCAACCAAGGCATGTAGTGAGGGCATAACACTTGTTGGAGCATCACAGTTATGCTTGCCCCAACAAGTGTTCTACCCTTACAACATGGCTTGGTTGATGCAAGCATAACTTTAACATCACTTTTCATGTTGTTGAAGGTTGCCATCATAGCTTCACGCTGTCTAACCTGGACATTACCACTCATATGCAGGATCTCTTTATCTTCAGTCCTATTCAAATTTCGTTAGCTTCGACACATCCTTCACTCATAACTGTCATTAACATGTGTGATTAGGAAGCTTCACTTATTGATAAATCTATGCTTGAAAGATTAAGGTTAAATCCATATGAAAGGGTAAAAACAAGATTTGTGATTGAAGTTGTTCGCTTCCTCGCTTGTGTGAAGCACTAAGAGAGTAGGTACTGATTTTTAGTCAATATATTTAGGCATTAAATCTGAGAAAGGAGCATCTTCCTAAGTTTTCAAATGGACAGGAGGGAAAGAAATCCTTCAAATGGATGGGAAAATCCTTCCAAGGATCGTCAGGATTCAATTGATACTTTCAACAATCCAAATGATGAACCACGAGTGTTACTTACATCTACAAGAACTTGTTGTGTAGGGATTAGCTTGACAGGAGCTTATCAGCATCACATGCGGTTCTTAATCAACAAGCAGCCTCTGAAAATAATGACTTTCCCCAGACGGTTCTTGAATAAAACTGTTTGTGATGATTGAACCAGTACATAGATTCTTAAACAATGATCGTCCGTGAAAATCATGTATTTACACAGGCGTTGGTTAATTAAGAACCGCCTGTGAAGTTTGTTATATCATAGGCGGTTCTTAATTAATAACCGCATGAGAAAATCATGTATTTATTCAGGCGGTTGACCACCTGTGTTTGAAAAATTGAGTCGTCTGTAAAAATTAGTAGTCGTCCGTGCCTCTGTGGACCGTGGTGGACTGGCTATAGATCATCAGGCTGAGAAGGCTATAGATCATGGGGCTTATTCCTTGCGGGTTAGAGCTAGCCACCCTGATCCGATTATTGTGTTTGCTGAATTATAGTGGAGACCATGACAGGTTTATTTTTGTACATTGCTTTGTTGTATTTTTTTAGAAAAGCCTACAATGCTTTGTTGTTGATTGCGTGGGAGCTTGTTAACTGTTGCAATCTATCTCTGTACAACTACGGATCATACTCGTCCACCTACAATGTCCTAATTAGAAGATTTATTGATTAGCGAGGTTCAATATAATCGATCGAAAAATAAATAAAGAAATTCATTCTGAATTGTGCAAGTGTTGTGATGGAATTATTATCTTATGAGTTTAGTCAGTATACGTCCCTACTGGTACAAGCAGAGCAGGCAGCTAATTCTGTATAGAATCTATACATGTTTTTTTTTGAACCTAAGAAAACAGCAGGGAGGACCCTCCTGTTGAATATATTATTAAAAGAAGTTTGGTACATTCAGCTAATTGGAAGACCAACAAATAGGCCCTCAATAGCGCGAGGTACACTACTGAAGGTAAAAATGGCAGGAAATAAAATTACATTTTAGATTATTACTCATTCTATGAGCTTGCACAAAACATTCGTCTTTTAAGCACGCTCTTCCACCAATTCTGTAAGCTAGGTGGTTTATGTTCAAACATCTTCTTGTTTCTCTGTGCTCATATTGTCCAACAAGCAATAATAATCACCTCCATAAAAACTCATGCTTAAAGTATTTCGTAGCTTTCAATATCATTTGGAAAAATGGTCATCTTTGTTCCACTGAATACCAATTATATTTCAGCACGTTTTGCTAAAAGAGCACTCGAAGAATAAATGGAGAGCAGTTTTCTGTCTGCATTTGTTGCAGATCGCGCAACAATAATCATTATTTTATAGTTTAAAAATTTTCCTTTTAAGGATATCTCTTTATTAAGCCGGTCAATGAATAATGGCCACTGTTTTTTAGGCGTTGCGTAGACTCCGTCTAGGCATCCAGTCGGTGACGGGCGAACACCATGGAGGCTCGCCTCGCCTGGCTGCCACCTGGTCGCTGACGATGCTGCCGCCTGCCTCCGACATCTCCACCAGCCGCGGTTGCCTCCGCACGGTAACTTCTCCTCCGCCGACGCTGTTATTGCATCCGCCGTCGCTGGCAGCCGCAGCCGCCGCGGGTGAGGAGAGAACGTGAGCAAGAGGAAGAAACGCTAGGGTTTGGATTTGCTGCAACAGGTGTGTTTTATAAGGCTGTCGGAGCCGTCGCATCTGAAAATAGAAGGATCCAACGGTTTGCTGCCCGGCCCGGCCCAACTTCCCCTCGTCCGACTCTGCCCCCGCCCGCTGCCGCTAATTCTCCTCCGCCTTCTTTGCCACCACCCGCTGCCGCCACCTCTCGTCCTCTGCCCCTGCCTGCCTGGTCGGACGCGTAGGCGCCTAGGCGGGCAGCTGGGCGTCCAGGTGCCTCCCGGGTGCCTTAGGCGTCCGGGTAGTGATTCAAAACACTGATAATAGCAAAATGAATATCCTTAACTTGTAACTGCATTTGCTGCACCAATATGTCACCTATTGGTTTCAGAGGTTGTAATGAAGCAAATGGTAATTTATAGTATTTCAGTGAAGAATGTTTGTTAGCCCCCATATATATTTACATGAATCCTTTTTATCCTGAGAGAATTCAGACTATTCTAGAATCTTATTCAAAGAAAACAATTCCTCAAAAGCTTACTCTGACAATGGAGTATGAAAAAGTTCCTCAATATCATCGCAAAGGAGGAAACCTCTGACTGATATCATGATTGTGAGCGAAAGACTGTAAGCATAGTAGTTTGGTCGGAATCTATACATGTCTTCTCGTTCAGTCATTCGGGTTTGATCATCACCGATTTCAGTGGAATGGTATGGGTTGTTCAAATTGGCTTTTGTCCTACTACTGATTGACTTGGATATTTTGATGGACCGGCAGGTACCATGATCTCTGCAATGTTATACTAGGTCCCATGGACTGACAACAGGCGACATTCAAACTCTGACATTATTTGCCTCAGCTTTGTATCAACAATCTAGCAAGTCTAAATATTCTGGAACTTTTCTATTAACTCTGCAGTTCTGTCTTATCCTGTAACACCCACTTTTTGGAGAGAGAAAAAAAATTAAAATGAATTTCACAAGAGTTTTGTAAATAAATTCTTTTTGTATAAAAATCATATAAGGCAATTGTATCATATGTTTTGGAAGTGTAAAATTATTTGAAATTCAAATTCGTTAGAAATTTTGTTTTACAATTCAAATAATGAAAATAGAAGAAAAAGAAAAAGAGAAAAAAGAATAAGAAAAAGACAAAGCTTACCCGGGCCCAAATTTCCCTCGCCGGCCCAACTCCCTCCTCTTCACAGCACCGGCCCGCCCCACGGCTCCCCTCTCCCTCTCACTGCCGCCGAGCCCCGCCTGTTAGATCCTCCTTCCCCAGCTAAACGTCTCGCCTCTGTAATGCTCGCGCCGCGCCGCCCCACTCGCTCCCTCTTCAATGTCGTCCGTTTCTCCTTAATCAAGCACGGGATAGTGCCCAATGATGTCACCATCCATTACTTATCCTTTCCCAATAAAACCCGAGCTGGTTTCCCCTCGAAACTCGTCTCCTCGACACCCCAAACCCTAGACACCGTCGAGCTCGGTAATGGCGACTCCGTTCCCATTGATTCATCTAATTTCTCACCACAAAACTTTGTCTAACGTGTGCGCCGTGTCTCTAGGAGCTCACCGGACAACATCTCTCAGGGGGGGGGGGGGGGGGACATCGTCGCGACTCTGACACCGTCGAGCGCTGCTGAGTTCCGCCGCCACTCACTGTTGTCGACTAGCCTTCGCTCCGTTTCCGGCCTCGCGACACCTCTGTTGATGGCTCCTAAGATATACTAACAAATCATCCCCGGCAACGGTGCCAGAAATGCTTGTTGGTATTTCTTATGCACCATTAACTAAACATCTCCAACTGATGTGTCAGAAATGCTTGTTAATGGTTCTATTGGATCACAAGGTGAGTTCCGCAAGCGCAAGAAGGTATCATTATAGCATTTCCCGTTAAGAGTATTCCCAAGAGTGTCAATTATTTGATCCCAAAGGAAGGCAGGGAAGAGATATAACAATCATCAAGTGGAAAGGATAGAAAGGTCTAGGTAAGAATCTAGTAAGGATGGATAAAATAATAGTGGAGGTAGTTTGACACACACAAAAGCTTTCAAGTCTAAGGGGGGTAAGAGGATCCTAGAGGTTAGTTAAGGTTGAAAGTTATGAAGGTACTCCTACTAAGCTCTATTGTACATATACATAGTCTAAACTAATTATTCATAAGCTATGTGGTTCAACACATCGGGCACGAGCTTACCCCTAGCAATACTAGGGCGACTCCCGCCAAGAGCCTGTGGCATAGCCCAACGTGGAGGATTACAAAGGACAGATAAGACTGTCACCACCTACTGCCTACCTCTTCAATCTGTGGATCTATGAGACATCCAATGCTACTTAGCTATCCTAGCACCATGCTAGCATATTAAGTAATTACTTTAAAAGCCTAGGCACAATCCATACCAAGGCAATGAATTGAGTCATCATTGAAGCAATGTTGATACACAACATAATTATCCATACTAACCTAGTCATGTTATAATTAACTAGACTATAGTGGGGGTCTATAGGTTCTATGATAATGAGGTATGTTCATAATGAAACAGTCATAGAAGCGATACCTTCCACATACATGGACTCCACAATCAAACAAGAAACGCTTTGCCCAAGTATATGTATAAGTAGAGACTAAAGATACTATCTTTATTATGCATAAAGTCACAAATACAAGAAAGAATACATGAGCCATACCTTTTCCAATGTAGGATTGGGAAGAGAGAGACTCCTTACTCCTTTCCCAATTTGGACTTGGGACTAGAGACTCTCCTCTCTACAACCTAACTCCTCTAAGACTATGGATGATAGTGTATAAAATAGATATGAAGCTCAAGTGGTGTGTGTTGAAGTGAGTGGTAGGAGGTCCTATTTCTACTAGTGTTGACGTCGGTTCCCACCACCAAAATCGTGCGAATCAGTCACCATTGACTCCTTCATGCAAGGAGGAGGCAACACGCATCGTTTGACCGCGTTTGGCGCCAGGAAGGGGTCGGCCGAACCCCTGGTTCGGCTGACCTGGTCAGCACTCCAATCGTGGAGTGCTTCCTCCAGGTGGCTGCAAGGTGGGCCCCCTTGATGTATATGGGTGATACACTGTTGGATCTTCTCGGATACTTCTTTTTGTGGGCCATTTGATCCATGGGATGCTATGTGTCGTCGCCTGATTGGTTGGGATGATATTTTATAGGATTCGTCCCTCTACATTTCCTCATTTCCTGCATAAGATGTTGCATACACATATTTCTCCAAGTACAAGTGGAATTGGGTTAGGTATAAAGGTGATGTGTGTAAGAAATGACAAATCCTTCACATAATTGAGTTAAGCTGACGGATGAAATTGGTATATAACAGCCGTCACGAAACTCCCCCAAGCTTATCCCTTGCTCGTCCTAAGCAAAGTCAAGACTTTAGGTTGATGATCATGAGTTGCTACAATGTCTTATTTTCAAAAGTGTCTAATGCACAACAAGATACTCTACCTAGTATTGCAGAAATTGGCTATGATACTCTACCTTTCTTAAGTTATCATGGGGCTTATGCTTTTTCATATTCATGAGCAGTTGAAAGGTAGAATAGCAAATGGAGCAAACATAGCCTAGAAATCAAGTTCCACTTAAATCCCGGAGAATTCAATTTAGATATTAAGTACCTCAATTTGATTCTCTCAATCACTCCTTTGTGGATAGTGGAAATATTTAATCACCGAAGCATTATGCCTCTACTATTCCTACTCATTGAATATGGCTTGTATGGAGCTTGGTAAGGAAAGTAAGTAGGCATATTTGCATCACATATATTGCTAAGTCAAAAGAGTAAGCCTTAGGAGAATTCAAATCAAAACTTTTTGATTCAAGACTAGTGCATGTGTGATGGAGTGGAGGTGGATGTGGATACTTGAGATAACTCCTTTTTGATGTGGACTCTCTTTCTTTTGCAGGGATGAAACATGGCTACTTTTCTTTTCTCTCTTTTTTTTCATGCTTATGATGTAAGCATTTTTTTCATTTTCTTTTTGTAGACATGTCTTCTACTCCCTTTATTTGCAATGAATTTTGAAGAGAGTGCTAAACATGGATAACATGGAGTTTCTCTTTTTGTTGTGCTATGGTGGATATGATGGACGTTTTGCTTACTTCTAGTGTAGAAGTATAGTATGTGCAAGTGAAGTCTTGAATTCAAAAAGAGTTGAATGATTTCTCACATAGGTCTATACTAGTTTGACTAGGCTCATTGTGAATGCAAGTAGCATATGCACAAGGTTTTGTCTATGTATGAATATCATATGGCTTTGGTAGGTATTTCCAATCAAATGAGGGAAACTTAAACCTTTTTAGAATTTCTTCGAAAATCTAAGTTTTACTTTAAAACTAGGACTAGCAGCCCTATTACTAATTCTAATCTTGCAACAACCTAGAATAAGATTAAGCTTTTGCTACCCACAACTTCCAAATTATGGTAAAAGTAATTCAAACCAATGAAAGCAATATTCAGAGAGTAGCAAGTTGTAAACTAGAGACTTAGGAAAATAAAACAGAGGAACTATTCATCATTTCATCTATGTGAATTCTAAATCATTCTTACTACACATCTTTATCTGATGAAATAAAATCTAACCTATTTATATATATATATATTTATATATTTTAAATGCAAGGTGGATGATGGATAGATGGAAAATAAATATGCAAGGAATGTGATACATGTTACCTCAAGTGGGGGTCCTCCCCCAAGCTTGTTCTTCAACTACCTCTGTGATAAGGGTTGAACCTTTGATGACGGAAGTACGCTGCAAGATCAGCTTGTTGCTGTTGTGGCGCCGTGTTGAAGTTGGTGAATTGAGCATCCATGTGTTGTTGCCAATCCTGGGTACCTTGAACATGCTCTTGGAGTGTGCTGTAGATGTCACCCGTCCTCACTTTAATTTCTCCCATACGTCTAGTGAGGTCCGTCATTCCTTGGCTATAGTCATGATGACTTCTGGCCGAAAAGGAACGACGTCCTCCCATGGACGTTGGGGGTAAGCTACTAGAGCTTGAAGTGGATAAGGGTGGATCCCTTTGCCATTCTTGCCAAGATGATCCCCCAGTCTCATACGTCGGAGGTTGGGTCCATCTGGGCGCATAACCCGTTGGGTTCTCTTCCTCTTGGTATTCATGGACCGGAGAGATTATCGGTGGCATGCCTGTGGCTGTAGCCCTCGCACGATTCCTTGTTACCCTGCCAGGGACATTACTTCTTCTTGCTTCCTCAAGGGGAAGAAGATTAATGGTTAGCCAATGACATTTGTACAAATGAAAATCCGGGTTAGTTAACCGAATTTCATTGACAAAGCCGGGATAGAAAAATATCAAGGAGCCATCATGATCATGCTTAAGGGTATGTCCTTGCACTAAATAGTCTTCATCATTAATTCTCTTTCAGTTTCAATATATTCAAATGAAGAGTATTTAATTGCTCCTACCCTATCAGCAATATGAGTAATCAATGAAGTGCATTCAATTGGTCCTGATTTTGAAATGTAATCTAACAATTGTGTCATCATGGCTTTGACTGGAGCAACTTTTATCATTTTAGTCATGGCAAACAAAATTTTCAATTCATGATCTCGCACAACCCTAACATCTCGCCTAGGAAACATAGTCATAGCCACCCATCTATGCATGAAGCGTAAGGTAGGGTTTTGGATGTGGCTATTCCTAGGAGCCCTACATGTGACCTCACTAGTTAGCTCATGCCCAAAACTTTGTCTGTTAAACTTAGGCAAATTGTCTAAATCTAGCAAACACCATTTATGTAAGCCTAGGATGCTACCTAATTCATTCCATAGGATGTTGTATTCTTTTTAAAGTAATCTAAAAGTAATACCATCAAATCCTATTCTTAGCGTGCAAAGGAATTGGATAGTGAGAAGGCGTCAACCTTTCTCCTCTGTGTGAGCAAAGTCATCAAATCCAATTGCATGCCTAATGGAAAGAAATTTGAAGTCCATACCTATTTTGGAGATCAAATGTGGATTGTAAGCCTTGGAGTGGCGGAACTCACGATCTTGGAGAAGCCTACATGCTTGATCTTCAACTTCGCTTCGTATGTCGAGGTTGCTGTCATGAAGAAGTTGGTGTGGGTTGCTTATCTCTTCCATGAGAGTGTCCTCACACACACTTCTCCTCCTTGGGCTTGTACCCATGGAAGAGAGGCGTGCACTAGAACCTTCACCATGGCTTGAGCTTTCAGCCTCCTTCCTATTTTCGAACAACCTTTTCATGTCTTTTTGAGTTCAACAAGCAAGAACAAAACAAGGCGAGAAAAATCCGAAAAGAAGCAATGTTTGGAAAACAAAACTCTCGACAAATTTTCTCCTCTTAAAAGTTTGAGTGTAAAATGCAAATGCAAACAAAAGAAAATCTTTTTGGAGATTGATTTGAGCAAGAGTGTTGCAATGAAGAGCAAGAAAAACAAGGTGAGCTAGAGAGTGACTTGGGGAGGTGTAAAATGATGTAGTGTGTGAAGAGGGGTGCTCCTCACGGCCACAATTTATAGGGTGCACCCTCCAAAGGTTACTTGGGGTTCAAAATATAGCCGTTAGAGGAAGGGGAGCCAATTTGGCTCCACTCCCTGTTCGGCCGACCAGGGGGGTCGGCCGACCTGACAGGTGGCCCCCCTGGTTCCCCTTTTGGCAAGTGGCTCCCCAATGGCTATAAAGTTAGCACGTTGGTGAAATATCACATGTTCAGCTCAGAAAAACTTGTTTTTCAAATAAAAACCTTTTTTCAAATCCAATAAAAAATTTTCTTTTGAAAAGAAAGAAAGAAAAATGATAGCTGGGAATATAAGATTCTCAACTTGCTAGGGAAAATCAAATATGCAATGGGAAAAATCCAAATGGGGTGGAAAAAGAAAGAAAAATAAAGTGGTATAACTACCAATTTAACCTATTGGCGTAGGTCTCCCCACCGTCCGATGAGATGGACATTCCTCCGTCTTCATTTCACATCCGGGCCCGAAGGGATGGGCTCGGACAGCTTGCCTTGCTTCTTCTGCCATTCCTTCTTTGGCGGCTTGGTGGATTTGGGCCTTCGGGAAGGTCCAGACAATTCCGTTGCCTTTGGATATCGGTGTGGTCGAAACAGCAGATTCTCCTCGTAGATTAATCTTCTCATGAATACAATGAGTGAGTCCACCTTTGGAGGTGTGAATTCGACCTCTCTGATGTGTTTATCATTTGGCCCATACTTGATTCGAATTATGGAGCATTGCTCTAATCTTGGCCGAAAGTTAAACTTTTCCTCCTTGCCATTAATATGGAAGTGGATTTCTTCAGCTCCCACATCTATGCGAGCTTTTGCAGTGCTTAGGAATGGACGCCCAAGAATGAGTGGTGTATCTTTCTCAGTGTCCATTTCTAGCACCACAAAATCCACGGGTATGAAGCAGTTTCGGATCTTCACTGGGATGTCTTCAGCAATACCTGCTGGATAACGGACTGAAGTGTCAGCCAGTTGTGGCTGCATTGGTGTTGGAGTCAGTGCTGTGAAGTTCAGCTGGTCGAACACAACCTTGGGCATCACACTAACACTTGCTCCAGATCACAAAGTGCCTTGTCAAAGTGGTGAGCCCCAATTGAGCATGAAATGGTAGGACACCCAAGGTCCTTCTGCCAGTTTCTCTCTGATACAAAATCATGTTGACATTTTCCGTCGGGGGTTCTGGCTGGCCTGGCATCTTGCCATTCTCCATCGGAGGAATAGTAGTTGCCAGCTGAGCCAACTGAGTCTCGAGCATCTTGTTGAAGCTCAGTTGATTCTTGAAGGCTAAGGATAGTCCTTCCATCTTTGCATTGATATTCTCCAGGGTCTTGTCATTAGCTAGAAGCTTCTTGGATAGGGCATCGTTGATCTTGAGCTGGCTAATGGCAAGTTCTCTCAAGTTGGGCTGATTTCATGGTTGCCATTGTTGTTGTACCCCCCTTGAAAGAATGGGCGTTGTTGACCCCACCCTTGACCTCCTGGACGATAGCCATTGTTGTTGTTGAAATTTCTGTTGTGGGCGAGGTATAGGGCATCCTCACGAGTTTCTGGGCAATCATTGCCCATATGCCCCATGCTGCCACAGACTTCACACATGATGTGAGAGTCTAGGGCATAGGCATTGCCAGACACTTCACCATTGGCTCGTCCATCAATTTTCTTCATTAGGAGGTCCAATTTTGCAGCGATCATGTTCACCTCCTTTAAGGTGTGCATGCCTCGCTGTCGGGTATGGAGAAGCTCATAGTTCCATCCCATGTTGGACACCATCTTCTCAATAAGATCTTTAGGTTTTGGCACCGTCAATGAGAAGAAGGCGCTTCCAGTAGCAGCATCCAAATGGTCACGAGCTGATGGGATCAACCCATTATAGAAATTCTGAATAAGGAGCCAGTCATCCATACCATGGTGGGGACAGGCTAGGATGTACTCCTGAAGCCTTTCCCATGCCTCGGGAATAGATTCCTTGAGCTCTTGCTGAAAGCTGGAAATCCTTCCACGTAGGGCACTGGTTTTGCCCCACATGAAGAATTTGGCGAGGAATGCTGTAGAACACTTCTCCCAAGTCTCTACAACACTTCGGTTCGCCTAGAACCACTGTTTTGCTCTCCCAAGGAGAGAGAACGGGAACAGTCTCAGACGGACCGCATCCGGAGACACGTCCTTGATCTTAAAAGTGTTGTAGATCTCGGGGAATTGTTGCAGGTGAGCACTTGCATCCTCATTAGCCTTCCCACAGAATGGGTTGGCTTGCACCATGGTGATAAGGCCAGTTTTGATCTCGAAGTTCACATCTCCCGTGTTAACAGTGGGCCCAATAGGCACATTGTTAGTAGAGGGAGCAGAGAACTCACGAAGGGTCTTCTAAGCCATTAGCGTTTGGATTATTGGTGCAGAAATGCTGGCTTGCTTTGCCACTCGAATCTTCAGAAGAGATCCAGGATTTTCAACAAAGTTTTCTGGCAGGCAAAAACCAGACATACACTACCCTGTTTTCACATTTAAAATAAATGCAAAAACAAAGAATGGTTATCCTACTAAAATCCTACCCAGGGTTCTATCCTATTCACTCAGTCATGTTATATATCTATTTGCCTTCCCCGGCAACGGCGCCAGAAATGCTTGTTGACGTCTCCTAAGATATACTAACAAATCATCCCCGACAAAGGTGCCAGAAATGCTTGTTGGTATTTCTTATGCACCATTAACTAAACATCTCCAACTGATGTGTCAGAAATGCTTGTTAATGGTTCTATTGGATCATAGAGTGAGTTCCGCAAGCGCACGGAGGTATCATTATAGCATTTCCCCTTAAGAGTATTCCCAAGGGTGTCATTAATTTGATCCCAAAGGAAGGCAGGGAAGAGATATAACAATCATCAAGTGGAAAGGGTAGAAAGGTCGAGTTAAGAATCTAGTAAGGATGGATAAAATAATAGTGGAGGTATTGTGACACACTCAAAATATTTCAAGTCTAAGGGGGGTAAGAGGATCCTAGGGGTTAGTTAAGGTTGAGAGTTATGGAGGTACTCCTACTAAGCTCTATTGTACATATACATAGTCTAAACTAATTATTCATAAGCTAGATCAATAGTGAATACTTATGCTATGTGGTTCAACACATCGGGCACGGGCTTACCCCTAGCAATACTAGGGCGACTCCCGCCAAGAGCCTGTGGCATAGCCGAACGTGGAGGATTACAAAGGACAGATAGGGTTGTCACCACCTACTGCCTACCTCTTCAATCCATGGGTCTACGAGACATCCAATGCTACTTATACCATGCTAGCATATTAAGTAATTACCTTAAGAGCCTAGGCACGATCCATCCTAAGGCAATGAATTGAATCATCATTGAACCAATATTGATACACAACATAATTATCCATACTAACCTAGTTATCTTATAATTAACTAGACTATAGTGGGGGTTTATAGGTTCTATGATAGTGAGATATGTTCATGATGAAACGGTCATAGAAGCTATACCTTCCATATACATGGACTCCACAATCAAACAAGAAACGCTTTTCCCAAGTATATGTATAAGTAGAGACTAAAGATACTATCTTTATTATGCATAAAGTCACAAATACAATAAAGAATACATGAGCCATACCTTTCCCAATGTAGGATTGGGAAGAGAGAGACTCCTTACTCCTTTCCCAATTTTGACTTGGGACTAGAGACTCTCCTCTCTACAACCTAACTCCTCTAAAACTATGGATGATAGTGTATACAATAGAGATAAAGCTCAAGTGGTGTGTGTTGAAGTGAGGGATAGGGGGTCCTATTTATACTAGTGTTGAGGTCGGTTCCCGCCACCAAAAGCACACGAATCATTCACCATTGACTCCTTTTCAAGCTAGGAGGAAGCAACACGTGTTGTTTGATCGCGTTTGGCGCCAGGAAGGGTTCGGCCGACCTGGTCAGCACTCCAATCGTGGAGTGCTTCCTCCAGGTGGCTACCAGGTGGGCCTCCTTGATGTATATGGGTGATACACCATTGGATCAACTCGGATAATTCTGTTTGTGGGCCATTTGATGCATGGGATGCCACGTGTTGTCGCCTAATTGGTTGAGATGATATTTTATAGGATTGGTCCCTCTACATTTCCTCATTTCCTGCATAAAATGCTGCATACACATATTTCTCCAAGTCCAAGTGGAATTGGGTTAGGTAGAAAGGTGATGTGTGCAAGAAATGACAAATCCTTCACATAATTGAGTTAAGTTGACGGATGAAATTGGTATATAACAGCCGTCAACAACCTCTTGGTGAGATCACCTTGCTCTCCTCTCTCTTTTCCGCCCTAGAGATGTGCCCTTTCGCTTCTTTATTGCACGTTTTGGTCGCCGCCGGAAAGAAACCGCAGGCGCTCTGCGACGCCGAGCGCCACTGTCCAGGGTCACATAGGTGAGGTGGCCGCTTATTAGCCGTCCATTTGAAATGTGTGGTTGAGATTAAAAAGAAAAATACCGCTTCATTGTTTTAAATCTGGCCATCCATTTGATATCCAACGGCCCAAATTAAACCCCCGCATAACTGATGGCAATCTTGCACATAACTGCCTGGACAATTTAAACTATTTACAGTTTGACCCAAATTTTTATAAAACTAACCCTAACCTTTCTGGAAATTAGGAAATAACTGAGTATTATGGTAAAAATTATTAGGAAGCCCCTGGAATTTTGGAAAATAGCAAACTAAATATTTGGAAATTATAAAATAATAACCCTTGGTCTTTATAAAAATGATTTTTAGCCTCTGCATTTGTTCTGTTTTTACAGAAAAGCCCCTGAAAATATCAGAAATTAAACAAAAATTCATAGTTTCCATAAAATTAATATAAAAACAGCTCAATAAATAATTTTAATTAATATCTAGTTCTATATTATTTTTAATAATTTAATTAAATTGCTGATTTATGCATAAAATTCTTTGTAAATATATTTATCTATAGAAATTAAGTTACACATAAGAAATAAATATTAAAATAATGTAAAAATTATAAAATGCATATTTTATGTTGGGAGTCTATTTTAAGCATATTTTTGAAGGAGAAAACTTTCTAGAAACAACAATAGGTTTCAAATAAATATAAAAAATTGTGTAAAATTGCCAAAAATATGTTTTATTCAAATTATCTCATTTAACTCCAAATTCTCAATAATACATAATTTTATGTTCATTTAATTGCAAAGTATGCATTTTGTGATTGTTCTTATTGTATGTTATCACTTTCTGTGCAACGTCGTATCTTGAGTCGGGGCCAGAACCGACTTTCAACCTGCAAGAGCACCAGTTTCCTATCGACAATCAAGCCTACTCTGGAGGCAAGAGTCCTTGACCATCCTACAACCTTTTTGCGAAGTTTAAGTTAGATGCTTGCTAAAATCAAAGTTGAATCCTATGTTATGTTTTCCCTAGATTTTCCACAGTATTCCTTGTCGCCATGGTTTGGGTGGAATTATTATTAACAAGTTCACGCTTATCCATGCTTAACTGAATATGAACAATTTGTCTACATGATTATATTTGATCCACTATGATTCATGAGCTGTTGGCAATAATGAAAGTAGATGATAGGAATCTGATAGAAGGTGTTGAATGGTATGGTGCATGCGTGCACAAGACATTGGTTTGGTATTTGACACATATCGGATTCTAAGGACTAGTTTATGGAGGAAGTTACTAAGCCATACAGTATCGCCAAAGGGTTGTATATGGGACAACTTGGTTTAGTAAGTTGGTCTCTCTTGGTGTAGCTTTGGTAATCGAATGAGCGGAGAATTGGTTCAGATTACTACCTTGGGATACGCATGGCTCAAGAGGGGGCTTCTCCTGGCGGAGAGAAAATAGACTCCAGGTGTCGGAGCGATGAAACCTCAGAGTATCAATGCAAGTTGAGAGAACCATCGGAAAGACCTCGTAGCAATCTCCTGGCCACACAACTACGGAAGTGTGTAATGTGGTTAGCTACCACGGGAGACAGGGAGGTTTATTTAGTCCACCTGGCAATAGAGGATGAACTCACGAACTGTGGGTAAAGGATACACACTTTGCATAGTTTTGTCAAACTATCTAGACAGCGGCTTGGGAGCAAGTTCATAATTACCACACATGGTTAAATGGTGGATGGTTTGGGTTTGGGCATTATCTGGTCACTTGGGGGTTTATGGGTGGAATTCACCTAGATGTAGGTACTTAGCAACATTAAGGATAGCTTCTAACTGCTATAGTGCTTTAATATTATTGCCTTCCTTGTTATGAACCTCATGGCATAAACTTCCCCACTTGCTGAGTACCGTTGGTACTCAAACTTGTTAGTTGCATATCTTTTCCTCCAATCTATGAAGACGAGGATGTGGAGAACCAGGGCTTCTATGGAGATCTTGACGAGATGTTCTAGGCTGGCGTATCTCTCGTGCAATGCCTATGCTTGGAGCCCTTTTACGTGATTTCCGCTGCTTATTTACTTTTCTTTTAGACCAAGATGGTCATTTATGTAATAATTTGATGTACTCGAAACATGGTACTATTTACTGGTATTTCACTTTCATCACCATATGTATGATTTAACTGATCTTGGCATACATGTGGAGTGCATCTGGTCGTCTTCTTAAAACTAGTTGTGACATATCCCAATAGTTCAAGTTTCAGTTTTTGAAATTCAAAGTTTATTTTGTTGCTTCATGAGATGCGAAAGCGTTTCTAGCCTAGTGGTTAAGTACACTTAGTAGCAATACTCTTATATTTTATTCCCTATGGGAGTGCATTTCATACTGTATTTCACAATACTAAATGCAGGTTCTCTACAAAGAATTTCATAGGTACCGAACCTAGTGCACATCTACTAAAAATGTGAGAAGATGAACATGTCTCATGTTGGTCTATGAAGTTCAGTCCATAGTCGTGTGTTTAGTCATCTAGTTATCATCGAATTGATATTCGTTTGTAATAAGTTGGTCATAATCTCTTTAGAGAGCAAGATCGGGAATTTACCAATTATCTAAAAATGAGATGGATGACACATCTGCATTAGCAGGAGGTTAAACTTATTAACCGGATGACATATCATGTTTTGCCGGTTAGCTATCATATACCATTGTAAATCATCAAAATAAATCAATACTTTGTCTTTAGATATTCTAAAAGCTCATAAACTACCATGTGAATCTAGCCAAAAGTCGTATCATGCTTCCTATCTATGTATAAGGAAATCTCAAAGCTTTTTGGATTTCTCATAGTTGGTTCAGTTTATTTACCAATATGAACTTTAGTGGTAGATGGATGTGTCATAAAAATCACAGTCGGTTCAGGTCGCTCCTAAACCATGAGTTGTTGTAACTAACTCAAACGTGCATACATAACAGGGATTTCTGATCTGCCCTATATAAACACGTGTGCGAAGTATGTCAGAAACACAACAAAATGCATTTTGCAACTCTCTATGCTTGTGCTGCTACCATGTAGCCTACTTCATCCTGAACATCAGCGTGCACCGTCAAATGAGAGAATAGATCTCTGGAATCGATCGACTTTATGATCCTCCAACTAGGGAGGATGAACCAAGTTTTTGAAGCGTTTCACTATAGGAATATCGACAATGAACGACGGCCATAAACCATTGTTAATAAGGTCAATATTGGCGTAAATAACTTATTTACGATGATAAGATCTTATTTACGACGACTTCTGGTTGTCACCATTTGTTAGTCGTAAATAATCTTATTTACGATGGTCAGAATCAACCGTCGCGAATAAGAGCTTGTTTGGTTCATATAGTTTGCCACCATTTGCCACAAAATTTTACCACACTTGACTAATCTTAGGTGCTCAAAATTTCAGATACAACTTAGTAAGCCTAAGGGAATCTTGCCACACTTTTCTGAGTCAATAACAGTTAGGACCTAGTCAGATGAAAGAGAATATTTGCCACACTTGTGGCTACGAACCAAACAATGACTAAGTTGGTCAAACTTGATTAGCTTTAGGTGTGGGAAATTCAAGCCCCAAGTCTTCCTGCCATGTGGCGGCCCGAGACACCTTATTTACGATGGCTTGGAACGTAGCCGTCGTAAATAAGGGTGCTTATTTATGACGGTCATCATTATCATCGTAAATAAGAATATCTTATTTACAATGGTTGGTTGTGGCCGTGGTAAATAAAAATGAGTTATTTAAGACGGACAAGTACCAGAAACCATCGTAAGTAAGCAAAGTAATTTAAAAAAACAAAAAAATGATCTTGCTTTGAGGTTTAGTCCTAGCTCGATGGCCAACTCACATAATCAGTCATAATAAACAAAATATATATCAAAAATATGCATTCAAAGACACTATCACATGACATTTTACACAATACCCTACATGCTACCATGTCCACTACCTTCAGAGCCTGATAACTCGTCCTCGAGCCGTCGTCCAACTCCCGGTAGCTACGACAATGGAGTGTGAGCCTCCATTGTCGATCTCTGTGATGTACAAGTATAGTTAGACAAGTTATAAGTTTAAAAGTGCATGTTTGACAAAAATCTGCTTATTAAGAGCTAGAATTGAGCAAGTTTAACTAGGTTTAGCTATGTTTGAGTAAGTTTGACTAAATTTAACTAGGCAAAAAATTGATCAGATATGAATATGTTTGTCTATGTTTGAGTAAGTTTGTATAATTTTGACTAAGTATGAGCAAATTAGGATCAACTTTGATGAAACATACCTGGGAACCTGTACTAGTTACCTGTGGCACCAGCATCGGCGGCTGCCACTGAGGAAAGACGGTCTATTGTGTGGCGGCTATAGCATTTGAATACAAATCATTATCACATACATGTCATTGATATGATATAAATGTTAAATTCCAAGGCTAGTACTTATCTGCATAGCCATTTGCATCTGTAACATATACAAGGTCTAATACTCGTCTCTAGCCCTGGCAAATGCTTCTTGCCTTTCCCTCTCTAGCCGAAGCTGCTCATGTGTCCTCTGGAGCTCCCCCTGGACACTTTGGAGCTCCAGTTCTCTATTCGTCATACGACAGCAGCTCGATCCAGCCTGCTACGATGAAGAGGCTCTCTAGGAAGCTCGCGCGTCTCTCGGGTCGACCACTCTATCGAATATGACTACCCTAGCGAAAGAAGAAAGATTATTAGATTTTTGTATCTCAAAGTCCTTGAAAATGAATAAAAAAGAAGAAAACTCACTGTTTGTGAGATTTCCTGCCTCCGCTTGCATATGCAACTTGGGGGATTATTGGCACGCTCTGTCAATCATACCCTTCGCGGTGAAGCTTCTCCACGTCCTGCCCATACCTTGCCTAGAAATACAAAAAAATGGCATCATCAAAACTATTTAGAAGTACAAGGATGACTTACCATCGCCTCCGAAGCCGCCTGAGAGCACAGCTGCTCGGCTGTGACGGGTCACTTTCCCTGTGACACCTCTTCTAGACTTGGATAGCGGTCGACTTCTGACCACTCTTGCACTCCTGTACGGATACTTATTAGTACAATGGAGATATATAAAAACTTCAATAGAATTGGAGTCACACTTATTTTTGAAGGCATTACTCTGTTGTCTAAATATGTGATTCGGGGGTAACCAACGTCTATGAAAATCAAAGTATTATATTTTGCCACAATGACTGAGGTGAAAACAGTCGTGTATTTAGCACATATAGGACATGTCAAAAACCATGATGTGGGGACTGGGGTCCCGACATCTAAGGATCTCAGTGGGTGGTGTCATGTGATTCGACACCTAACAGTATACATGAAAAGAACCAGAATAAAATACAAACCAATTCTTTTATTTATAAACATAGCAGAAGTTTTTACAATACTAAATGAAGAAAAGAGTCTATACATTATAGCTACGCTCTCAGCTCTAGCTATGCAAAACCAAAGTCGTACATGCCCTAAGGACGATTCGCATTAGCAGCGCTCACTCTCCTAATCACGGCGGCGTGCAGGGCTCCCACTTAGCTGTGAAACTTGATGAGGGTAAGGTGTCTTCGTCAAGCCCTTCATCAATGATATAACCTGCAAAAACTTGTTAACTGCAAACGTGAGTATAAGGCTCAGCAAGACTGACCCGTCTCACTAGACATATGCAAGGTAAATACTAAACATAGGTAGGAAATAGCATAAATCGATTCGCCTACAAGTGGGTCCTTATAGTCATGTTTTAAGTAGAAAATGACATTCCTTAAGCATGTCACATCATAGACTCCACAATCAAACAAGAAATGCTTTGCTGATGATATGACATGCCCAAAGCACAAAATGCTATTACAGGTTAAGTGTTTGGAAACTGTAAGCTTTAATTGTGCTATCTCTAAGTCACACAAGTTGCAATACAATAATAACCATGGTAACAGTTCATAATAATTCAACTACTCTTTATTACTACGTCACGACGCAGTGAACAAGCGGTACTCAAATAACCGCGAGGGACAGTGATTGCAATCAGTAGACACGCGGATAACACGTCACGCACACCCGCGCATAAGAAGCGTGCGGTGCTCCTCACCACGTCATACGCAGCAACCTTTCATGAGAAACTCAAATGCCGAACCGGTCCCACCATCGCATGCTTAAGGTCCCCGCACGGAGCGTGTTTGTGCCCGCTGGCAGATTTACACCTTACTACCCTCAACCCACCCCTATCAACAGTGGGCTATGCCTCAACATCAAAGTTATCAAGTTACATTGGTTTCCTAGTTTCCATATGCCCAGTATGCATCCGGTACAGTTCAAACTTGTCCAGCATGGCTGCACACGGATCGATCCTCAATCGACACAAGCAGGGCTACGCACGTGAGACCATGTCTCACTTCATCCTATCTCGCTGCACGGTCTCCAATTCATATTCATAAACAATTCTTTGATAAACTCTATCCCATGTGACAAAATCCTATCTCGCGAGTAGATTCCAACTACTCGACTTCTACTGGATTCCTGAAAACTTAAGCATGGCATTTTCTACTCATGGGGTTCTAGACCTACCCAATACTCGATGGGATTTGTGGGTCATGCAAGTGGAGTATACAGCACCTTAGCCCTAATGCACAAAAATCATCCTAGACATAAGTGATACAAATGGAAATTTTGAAATAGCACGTAAATGCAAACCGGGGCTTGCCTTAGTTTTCGACTCGATTAAATGTCAATGGCCAGTGGTCTTCCTCCAGAGATTCTACCAAGGAACTTCAAGACGGTCACCCTAGCCTTCTCCTCCAAGCAAAACTCTTCGTCGATCACCTATTATCACGTTCCTATCGACATGATATGCATATAAGTAAACATTTTAACTATACATTAGATTAAAAAAGTCAAACAAACTATCAGAATGATGAGATTAACAAGGAGGAAGAGGTATGCCTCTGTTGTGTTGATAAACAAAGGATGGAGTCAAGTGGTCATAGTAGTGTCGAGATGTGAATTGAAAGGTGCAATGAAAGCATGTAATGCCATTATTCACTTAACACTTGGAGCTATGCCACTCGAGAAGGCTAAGACTGACTGGGAAGTTTTGGACTGAGTAGGGTTAGGATGACCCAGGAATCAAGGTGGGATATCAAAAGCTTGAGTATGAGTGGAGTGTGTAACAAAGAAGTTCGCGACTTAGAAGTGGACCAATGAAGTTATACAAACTCACTAAGGCGTAAACCTAGTTAAGTGAGAAGTGTGGTCGCAGGGTTCAGAGTTAGGATGAATCGGAGTGGAACCCTAGCGACGCTTGGGAGTGAAGTGAGATCGGCATTGGTTCGACTTAAAGAGTCATCACAAACACTGCTAACCTGACATGAGTACCAAGACAACATTCAAATCACTTTTAGGTAAACCAGTCGCTACGACTAACTTTGCAAGCATCGTTCAAGTTGTTACATGACACTATTTCAGTGTCTTTTGCAAGATTGTCCAGGTGAGCTCGGTGAACTCCTGGAACTTGAACATAGTGCATGACTATGCCATGACAACATGCTTTGCCATCTCGTGAAGGTCGTCTCATCAATGTTCACATCGACCCAGAACCTGTCAACGGTGGTGAGCAGAATCCCGAACACCACCTCATGAATCTCAAGGTTAGTGATGTCGACTCGATCGTCGGCAAGCGACTCGACGAACCAGCTGTCGATGAAGCAGCACACCTAGTTAAGCAATTCTGTGAACGATTAGGAAATGTATGCGACACGACCAAGAAACTCATATCCAAGGTTCCCCTTGTTCTAGTTCTCCTTGACGGTCGCGACATTCTCGCATTCCTCTACCATAGGTTATCGGTGGTCACCAATACCACTTGTTTGAACTAGAAGGCATTTCATCGAGCACCTTGGCTACACCTAGGACTTGATGAATCTCGCCACTACTAAATACTATTTTGGCCAAATGGCCATCGCCCTATGTGTCGTGGTTGTGTTCCTGCACTATCTATATCTCAGGCATTCCTTGTCTCGTTGCCAGGACACGGCCATGACGTGGAACGTCGTGACGACGTCAAGCAGACGACGATGGAAAAACATTGGCTTGAGCTGGTGTGTCATGTGAAAGGTAAACAACCTAAGGGCACTCTAGTGGAGTTGCAGGACGTAGCGGCACAATGCAATACGCTAGGCTCCCCTTTGTGCATCAAAGTTATGATGCAGGGTGGGCGACGCGCTCACTATGGTCAACGCAAGGGCGTGACCATGGCACGAGCAGGGCAACAACACAACCCTGGTGGCAACGTGACACACACAAGGGAATCACACAGCTTGGCCGGTGTGGATGAGAATAAGAGTGTGCAGTCACTGTGACATCGCTAGCACGGTGATGGTCACCGCGACACGTTGATGAGAATGGCGCACTAGAGCACGATGAGCAGTGGCATGGCACATAGCAGTGTAGCACCATAGGGGCATTTTGTCGAGCAGGCACCGCACGACCCAAGATGTGGCGTGGAAGCAAGACTGTGGCGTGGGGAGGCAGCATGGATGCGACACTGTGCGCCAGAGGAGACAAACACGCGCGCGATGAACTGGGAAGCCGGATGAGGATTTCCTGGATGGTCGACGGGAGGGACGCCATCAAGCACCTACGGCGCAGCAGGCGACGATTTGAGACGCCGTGGTGGCCGTCGGGCGCTAGATGTCAGGAGCAGACCATGGCGCGTATGGCGACTGGCCGGCAGGCTTGAGCTCTGGCGCACTAGAGCGGAGGCATGGGTGGGGGGGGGGGGGGCGAGCAAGCATGGCCGGGAGGTGGGGCAGTGCTGTGGATGGTTGGAGCGCGCGCACAGAGGTGGCCGGCAGCGAGCAGAGTAGAGGCTGTGGCGGCTTGGTCGATGGTGAGGCGACAAGGTAGACGTGGCGCACTGGCGTGAGCCAAGGCCGTCTCCATCACCGGCGACCAGGAGGCAGGGCAGGTGCGGCGCGCAGGGGAGGCGTGCGGCGCGCGGTCAGGCGCTGTCGTCGGTGGCCGAGGTCGGGATGCGGCCAGGGCGAGCAGCGCGTGGGGGCAGCGCCGGTGAGGAGGTCAGGCAGCAACGAGCAGGGAGGCAAGTCGGTGGCCGGTATGGGGCGGTACCGCGGGCGGCCGGGAGAAGGCACGTGGAAGAAGAAAAACTTGGTTTCTGTAATTGGGGATAAGTCTGACATGTTGGCCCCACCACTTGATATTATCCCCTTTTCCTTTTTGCTGCAAAATAAACTTCAAATTTAAATAGCAGATGGGCCCCAGAATTTGTTACAATTAGCAGATCTGAATTTCCAAATATGGTGATGTAAACATTGAACTCAAATCTGAATGTGGAGAAATTTGTTTTTGATTTCAAATGCTAGATTTAAAATTGAATGCTCACCTAAATTTATTAAATTTACAATGGCAATTGAAGTTTAAAACACTAAAATTTGAATATGGCTGACATTGAATTTTTGAGCATTTTTTTTTTATTCTCAGCATGGAAATGGCCAGCACATTGCTTGCGATGACATGGAGACTTGGCGGAGAAAATATCTAATACTGAGGTCGAAAAAAAGAGCATTTCGTATTCAGGATAAGAGCGAGAGGTCATGGGCGACGCTGGCTCTCGAAAAGCTCAAGCGGAGAAGAAAACCAAACTTCGTTTTGTGAGGGTTGACTGGTGGGCCACCCGACAAATGGGCCCCCACGCAAGATATTATCCGTGCAAGTTCACCTGAACGAATATGGTCGAAGGTCCCAGAGACACTACACTTTTGCAATGTAGCGGGGAACTCCATGATGTTACTTATAGTGAGGTTGAACCGGGGTTAGAAGTATCACATGAAGATTTAACCGTTGAAGTGATAACTTCTCATTAGTGTTTAAAGTCTTAACAAGTTCACATTTTTATGAACATTGGTTAACTCAAATAGCTCATGTGAGTTTAAATTCCAAAGTCCACTTTCAAATTTTTTTTTAAGTTCGCATTTTTGCGTTTTTGTTCTTCCAAAAGCGGGCTTTTACACAAGAGTACTCCAGCTAGAAAACATGTTGTATGCTGGGAAATCATGAACAGATCACAAGTATGCAGCTCGAAGGTGAATTTTTACCTTTTGTAACAATCATACGCTTTGATTCTTGTCCATAACATTTTCAATTCTTCAATCAACAACTTCAACATCACATTGAATTGTGAACCAGGATGATCTGGTCCAGGTATGATGAGGCAAAGGAACATAAACTCGTACTTCATACAAAGATATTGTGGTAAGTTGTACAGAATAACAAACACGGGCCAGCAAGAGTATGGTGTGGTGTTTGTACCGAATGGTGAGAAGCCATCTGTTGCTAACCTGATGCGAATATTTCTCGCATCATTGGTGAAATCTGGACCGTCGCCTTCCATGCCTCACCATAGGACATGTGCACCATGACTTCGTTGTTCTCACGTACACCTTCTTTGTGCCACCTCATGTGCCTGTAAATTTTTTTGGAGAGAAACAATCGTTTCGGCCGAGGTGTGACAGACAAGTACGAAGCTGCTAATGTGTGACTTAAGTTGTTACATTTTCACCTTCATCATTAACACATCGACAATCCTCGATTTAACACATTTTAAGCACTTGTTCTTGCTGCATGCTATTTCCAGAAAATCATGCAGTT
Source organism: Tuctoria greenei (assembly GCA_036927565.1). Classification (NCBI taxonomy): domain Eukaryota; kingdom Viridiplantae; phylum Streptophyta; class Magnoliopsida; order Poales; family Poaceae; genus Tuctoria; species Tuctoria greenei. Next base: position 93,848,171 of record JAYESD010000006.1, on the reverse strand, counting down.
GTCTGGACAGACATCAATCTTCTCATATTTCATACCAAGATCATAAATCAATTTCTTCGACTAATACATATCTTTAGGCACTTTATGGGGTTGTGGAAGGATGTCCTTGATCAATTGGATGAGATTGTTGTAGCAGGTATTGGAGAAGAAATATTTAGACTTAATTGTCATATGTCTAGTCATGAAACTAAGAAGAGTCACTTTTGTGTGTTCATGCAGTGGCTCTTCTAAAGCTTTGAGAAGCTTGAATAATGTTTCAACATCCGTTGTAGGAGCATCCTCCGTAAACTCAGAATCTGTAGTTTCAAGAATCTCGTCCATCCTTTTGACACTCGTACTATCAGCCGTCACTCGATCTTCTACAGCTTGAGAAGGTGTCTCGCCGTGAAAGGTCCACATCTCATAATGTTGCATGAAACTATTTCGACACAAGTGTAATGTCACTGTCATATTGTCGAAATACTTCGAATTCTGATATCTGATACATGGGCACCATACCTTACTTTTCTTTGACAACAAAAAAGCTCGTTGTTTGAAAGCGTCAATCTTGGCAAACTAGAACTAGGGATGTGTTTCTTACTATTCATTTTCCAACCATTATACATCCAAGTGCGATCTTCAGCCAGAAAGTGCATCTAGGCAATCCCTTGTGGGTTTTGGATGATTGAAGACAAACAAATGAGATCCTAATGAACTTGTTGAGATGACTACAGGTTAAGCTAAATGAGATAGTTTGGTGTACTCAAACAGGTGAAAAATGAAGTTGTGTACAAATGAGAAAAGCCCGACTGACGTCTGAAGCGCAAAGTAGATTTCAATGTATAGGATGTGTATGAGAGACACATCCCAAGAGTTCAAGTCTTTGCGTAGGGGTAAGGGCTTAAAAAACACCTAAAATTTCACTGAGCACCAGACTAGTTGGATGTAGCCTAGAGGGGGGGGTGAATAGGCTTTTTGATCTTTCCTCGGATCCTGAAACACTTAACAACTTGATCTAATACAGAGAAATCGGACTAGTCCGGTGTGGTGCGGACTAGTCCGGTGTGTGCAGACTAGAACGATCAAGTTTGATTGATGATTTCACATCAAGTACTCTATGCAACGGAAAATAAGTTGTAACTAGGATGTATCACGACAATGAAACTAGGTATTGCACAAATTAACTTTGATTTCAATGTTTTAACGTAAGTTTTACAAGATTGAGTAAACCCTAGAATGAGATGAACAATGAAACAAAGATCAGGAGACACAATTTTATCCCGTGGTTCAATTCCCACAAAGGAAACCTACATCCACGTTGAGGAGTCCACGGAGGACCGGGTCTTCACCAACCCTACCCTCGTCGAATCGCCACGGAGGCCGATTCTCTTACACTTGCCACGAAGGGGGCAAATCATCGTGTTCAAGGGGCTTTCACACAAGTTGAGGGCTCCCCAAGATTTACAAAGATAAACACCACCAATACACTCGAAAGATTTACAATAAAGAACAAGAGTGTGCGAGAGAATCAAACCCAAGAGCTAAAGATCGAGTTAAACAAGTCTTTCCTTTTGATCAATACTAATCCTCAAAGATTTGATCTTTCTAGGGTTGCAATGTGTGGAGAGATGTGTATTTTGGGCTTTTGGGAGGTGTGCCGGCGCAGGGGGTCGAGATAGTTGGTTTTAGGGCCGTACACCTCTATTTGTACGTGGGTTTCCAAAAGTTACCGTTAGGGTTTGCGATGTCCAGACTAGTCTGTGGTGTACTCCGGACTAGTCTGCTATGCGGCGTGTGGGAAACCTTAAGTGTTCTGATATATCGGACTTGTCCGGAAATATGAGGACTAGTCCAATTTGGGCTCTGGAAAAGTACGGACTAGTCCGCCACATATCGGACTAGTCCGGTGTGGTGAAGCTCATGTAGAATTGTGGGCAAGTCCGCACTTGGAGAACTTGTCCGACTTTAGTCAGATAGTTTTTGGACTAGTCCATGGTGATATCGGACTTGTCCGTTTTTGTGTAAAGTGTGATGTCTTGAGGATAAGTCTGCACTGAGGCGGACTTGTACGTTTTAGAAAGATATCAGACTAGTCTGTGGTGATATCGGACTTGTCCGTTTTTGTGCAGATGTGAAGTGCTAAGGACTAGTCTGCACTAGGGGGGACTAGTCCTATCTTAGTCAGAGAGCTAACGGACTAGTACGTGGAGTATCGGACTAGTCCGGACCAGTGAAAATTTGTGTAGTGAGAGTGATTTCTTTTGCTTGAGCTATTGGGGTGTGTTTCTCCAACAAACTCCATACACAACAAAGTATTTGTCGGTGGTTTGGAACCAGCAGATCTCCCGACACTACTAAAGTGTTAGAGGAGTTTGATGTTCGGTGTGGGCGCGCGGAGATTCAAGAAGGTGAATTGTAAATGACACAGGAGACACAAGAGTTTACATGGTTCGGGCCGCCTGAGCGTAATACCCTACTCCACGGGATGTGTTGATGTTGTATTGGATGTAGCAAGTGTGTCAGTGTGTCTGAACGTCTCTCGAGCGTGTCTCAACGTCTATCTCGCGTGTGTGTAAACGTCGTTGGCCTGTCCTTTTATAGTATAAGGGCAGGCCGTTACAAATTAGCCTGACCCGACATGTGGCCCCAGCGTTTACTAGTGTTGATACCTCTTCAACACGTTTAATTGCCCTTAATGACCGTGTAATGGGCTTTGACAACACCGTTACTGGTATTAAGGTCGTCCGATTAAGTGTCATTAATATGGTATTAATGACACTTAATCGGGTCTTGAAGTCCTCGATTCCCCTTTGAAGATCCGGAGCCGTTGCGGGGTCTTCTGGAGGTTAGAGAGTGAAGATCTGACGGTTGGACACGTGGCAGCACAGGAGCACGCTGTGGAGAGCAGATAGTTCCGGGGTTAGCTAACACGTGTCAGCGAGCTTCCCTCGGTCTGGGGTTAGGTCCGGGGATGCCGCTTCGGTACATAGTTCGGAGCTTCCTCCCTTGCGGGCGGTAGCTCCGGTTTGATAGTACACCTGGCGACCCTGGGGCTAACCATGTTGGAGAAGCGGGTCCGGACATGTCTGACATGTGTGCCTCCGAAGGTCTTCAAATCAAGTGAGTGACTTTTCCTTGATATCTTTGCAATCCCAAAGGGTATATGGTACCTAGGGTACCGACAGTGGCCTCCTGGGCCCACCTCCGGGGAAGACCCCTTGGATGAAGTTGTTCCGCCGGAGGTGGGTCCATCCTTCGACTTTTGAACTGAGTCTTCAAAGGCCTTCGTATGTGCCGTTGGCGATGGTCCGGAGTTAAATCTTCACTGCGTGGCATATCCCGTGTGCGGCAGGTGAGATCTTTGGCGTGCGGATCTCACGCAATTGAAGGTTGCCGGTTCCTGATACGAAAATCGTATTGGTTCCGCGCGCCTTGTTAGGTCGCCGCCTTCGGGCCTCCCGCCTCATGATGGCAACCGTTCGCCTGGGTAAGAACCTCGACTTGATCGTCGGGGTAGTCCCGGGCCCTCTTGTCATCGGCTGGGTGGAATTTTTGAGTGGTATCTTCGACTTCTCTGTGGTTTCCATTCAAGCGTCGTGGGGGTTTACTTAAGAAGGAAAGCGCGCACCGTTTGGGGCTCTTTACACCTCCCATCTGATCTTGCGCTCAAACTCCCAACTTGTGCTTCGCTTTTCTTCTCTTGCCTAGCCGTGCTGCAATGGAGTTGGGTCTCCGCGAGAGTCGCTTGAAGACCGACGGCGACCTGAAGAAGGTCTGGGCCCTCATGGGATGGTCCTCGGACTTCTTCAACCGCTCGGTCCGCGCCGGTGGAGAGCTCCCGGTTGAGAAGGAGCATGCCGGCGAAATGGTGTACTTCTCCTCGTACACCATGGTGGGGTTGATCCCACCTCTTTCTTCCTTTTTCTTGATGCTGCTAGACTTCTATAGTCTGCAGTTGTATCATCTCGGCCCCCAATCCATTCTTCTTGTGTCCATTTTCGTCCACTTCTGTGAGATGTGGGTGGGCATCCCCCCTGCATTGAACTCTTCCGGACCTTCTTCACCGTCCATACCACCGGTAGGAGCAATGGGTACCTTGGCTTCTACTACTTCGTGAAGCGCAAGAAGTGCCCATTCAAGTACCTCCGGTCATTTCCCTCTGGGAAGTGGGATGACTGGAAGAAGGACTGGATAGTCGTCCGGGTGGAGGAGCACGAGAGGCTGGAGCTGCCCGAAGGCCTTCCCAGCATCGACACGACAATCTGGAGTGAAGCTCTGGTGCTGGTGGAAGCCTTCAACCCTACTTTGACAAGGATCCGCCAATGCGTGGAGGGAGGATTGACTCCTCAGGCGGTGTTTTGCAACTTCTTGGTCAACAGGTGGGCGCCGCTGAAGAGGAGAGAGAAACTCGCATGGGCCCTCAACAGCGTGATGGACGACGACCGGGTCGAGACCGGGCTGAAGTCCAACATGGTGGGGAGGACCTTGGAGTTCCACCTCAAGAAGTTCCAGCACGGTATCGATGTCGATGGTGACGACTTGACTCCGCCATCAGCTTTTCTTCCTTTGAACGTGGAAGTGGAGTTCAGCAGGGAGCTCCGGCGGAAGATGCCCGTGCTTGACGACCTTGGTGTCATCGAGAGAAGATCAACCACCAGGGTAGCAATCCCCGGAATGCCCGAGGATGGCTCCGACCCTGCTCCGAAGTCGAGGGAAGAGGTCGTCGGCAAGGGCAAGGAGCTGGCGGATGAACCCGTGAGCCGAAAGAGGAAGCTGCAGTACGCCGACGAAAGGTCCGTTAGGCCCGCTACTTCTGCGTCGGCTCCTTCTCCCCCGTGGGGAAGGTCTTCTACAACTGCGGCGACTGTTCCCGTAGTGGGGTCCTCCCAGGGCGCGATTGTTCCCGCAGTGGGGTCCTCCCGGGGTGTTAGCTCCGGGCATGCAACTCCAGCACCTGGGATAGTGGAAGCTTCTGCTCCTGTCCTGGTGCCGCCCCAAGTGGTGGCTGAAGCTGCGACAGCTCCAGCGCTGGCTGTCGTGGTCATGGACCTCGACTCATCCCTAGAGACTCCCGTGGTAGCGCCGGACCGTGGGAGTGAAGATGCACCAGCGGCACCTGTCCCGGAGGTTGAAGCTCTGGGTCCTGGTGCTGAGATGATGGAAGCTCCGGCCGTTTAGCCGGAAGAAGCTGTGATTCCGGCCCTAGAGCCGGAAAGTGTCGAAGCTCCGGCGTTCGAGCCGGAGGTGATTGAAGTCCCGGCGTGCGCGCCGGATGTTGAGGAAGCCCCGGCGGTTAGGCTGGCTACCTCAGAAGCACCAGCTGCAGAGCCGGTAGTTGTTGGAGCTCCGACTGCAGGGCCGATTGAAGATGAAGATCTTCCGGCTCCCGAGCCGGTTGATACAGAAGTGTTGGAGCTCGAGCCCCCATCGGAGGAAGTGCCAAGGCCGGAGCTAGAAGCGACCCCTGCTCCGAAAGTGATGACGTCGGAGGTACTCACGGCTGAGCCGGAGTGCCCTGGTGAAGTCACTGGCCCCTTGTCTGAGGGGGTGAATGAAGACCTGGCGGCGGGGCCCTCCTCGATGGCGACTAAGGCCATCCCGGAGGACGGCCCTAGTACCATGGAGACACAGGGGACCACTCTTGTGGAGTGGGACCCAATTTTTGTATCTGAAAACCCGCTGGAACAAGCGAAGGAGACCCCAGCAGGTCCAGAACCTATCCCGTTGTCACTGTCCATTGACAACGCATGTTCCTGTCTGCCTCAAGTTCAACTGGCCTTCTTCCACGACAGCAAGGCTCTTGAAGAGGAGTGCCAAACCCTTAGGAGGTGGCGTAACCGGCTCTACTTCGAGACCAAGCTGGTGCAGTCAAGGCTAGCGGATGACAAAGAGTGGATCAAACGGGAGAAAGTCCGCCTGGAGTATTGGGGTAAATTATTGGATGACAGGGAGAGTATGACTCGCGCCCTCGACTCTCAATCCCGGGAGATCTACGATCAGGCCAAAGCAGCCAATAGTGCGGCCAATGAACGCCACGAAAGGCTTGAGGCCATTAACACTACACTCATCAAGCGCCGAGAGGCACTTGAAGAGAGGGAGAAACGGCTCGAAGATGAAGAGCAAAAACTCCTAGAGCTGCGGGATGACGTCTTGAGGAGGGAGGAGGAGCTCTCCGAGAAGGTGGCTCTGGCTGACAAGGGCCTTGAGGAGCGCGCCAATAAATTGGAAGAGCGCTGCGTAGAGGAGGAGAAGAAGGCCTAGGTGCGAGGGCAGGAGCTCCATGAATGGGAGTGTGCCCTCGTTGCCAGGGAAAAGAAAGTGAGGGGCAGCGAGAAGGACCTGGTCGACCGCCGGAACAAGATCCACCTCCGGGAGGAGGAGATCGGAAAACTCGAGAAGCGGGTTGCTGAGAAGATTCAGCAAAACGCCAAAGAAGTTGAGCGCCTCGCCCGTGAGAATTCCGAACTGGTGGCGGCCAGAAGATCTTTGGAAGAATTGAAAGGCTTGAGGACCGCGGACTCCCTACAAATTTGGGAGTTCCTGGGTAAGGCCAATGACGCGCTGACACCAATGGGCTTCAGTCCTGTGCGCCCGGATGATCCGGAGCCGGAGCTGGACCTAGCGCTGTAGGCATTGAGCTCGGCAGGTAGCAAGCTCTCCAAGGTGGGCGATGTCATCGCGGACCAATTGGAGGTTGAGGGGCAATCCCTGGCGAAGAACGTCGCAGAGTACGTGCTGACGTGCTACACCAGCCGGAACTCCCAATTTCCTCTAGACCCGGTGCTTGAAGGTCCCGTCGAAGGAGAAGGGGAAGCTGCCCGAGCCAACGTGTCGGAGGTTGCCCAGAAAGTCGCTCAATTCTTCCATAGGGTCTAGGACCATCTCCGGAGTTCCCACTTGTATCCTCTCTTCTTCTTCCTCAATTTTGTAATCCCTTGTCTCCAGATGAATGAAATCCCCAAATTTTTGTGAATTTCCCTTTTTGTCTTCAACACTTTTGTCTTCAATTGGCCCCCTAGTAGATGTACACAATTTGATTGTGAACATGTACCAAGAGGATATTATGTTTTGTTGAAGACTCATTTTCTTCGAACTTGTTGAGCGTAGGTCTGAAGTCTTTGATGGTGAAGGCCCCCTGAGGTCAAACTGACTACCGTCGAAGCTTAGTAGCTCCGGTAATAGTCCATATCAACGCATAGAGCATTGACAGTTAGTCCTCTGGGGTGTCGGAGCTTAGTAGCTCCGGCACTGACCTTTGCCAACACGTAACTTGTTGATAGCAGACTCCACTTGTGGGGTCTTCTCACCATCTTTTACGTCGACGGCTGGCCCCCCTAGCTTTACCGGGGCTTGGTTTCTCCGGTGATGCTTGTTAACATCGATTACAAGCCATCTAGAAGAGTCGGAGCTTTGTTAGCTCCGGCTTTTCTCCATCAATGTGTATTTTATTTTTCCTGCACACTGAAGTCAAGAAAAATAGTAAAATTCATTTCTTGCCTATAACTTCGTCGCGGCTTACAATTCTCGAGAAAGTTTTATGTCAAACGCGATTCTAAACACAATCGAATGAGTTGCCTTTTCTTCCGGATTCAATTGTACTTGGACTCGCCTTACTTCGGCCTGCCGGGGTGTAGGTAGAGTGGCGTACTTAGGGTGCTTGACCAGGCTAAGTCGATAGCACACTCTGGCCCTAGATTGGCTTGGCGGCATTCAGGCGAGTGAGCCATGAACAATATTTGAATTCAAAAGAATAGACAATACAACTCGAATCGTATATGAACCGGTCGAATTAAAAATTTTCTAAGAATTGCGCGTCTTTGTTATAGACAAGAAAGAGAAAAAAATAAAAAATGTTGAGCCTATACAAAATGAATGCACGTGGAGTCTGTTTCACCTGAAGATGTCTTTCATTATAGATCCGGGGTACAAGGGAAACAAGTACACTCTTAGGGTACGGAACCAAGCTAAGCGTGTTTAATTTCTTGTTTGTCCCAGGGTAGCTAGCCACACTTTTAGTTCTGAGACTGTGACAAGTGTTGCATGAACTTTGTGGACCTTCCGGGGAAGGTCCGGCCGTTCTCCCGGAGGAACTACCCGACTTTGTACAATGACTCTATAACATACACCTCAAGTTACTCAAGACTCACCTCTGTGGTATTAAGTGTAGAACTTACGGAGGTGCTCGATGTTCCAAGGATTTGGGAGAGGTGTCCCATCCCCGGTAGCCAAGCGAACGCTTCCGGGACGGGATACTTTAATCACTCGGAAGGGTCCCTCCCAACCGGGGGAGAGTTTGTTTAACCCTTCTCTGGATTGTATTCTCCGTAGCACCAGATCGCCTTCCTCGAGCTGTCGGTTGTGTACATGCCGCTGATGATAACGCCGTAGGGCTTGGTGATATCGGGCATTCCGAACAGCTGCTTGGCACCTTCCCTCCTCAAGGAGGTCTAGGTATTCACGCCGGAGCTGATCCTGCGCGGCTTCGTCGAAGGTCCGGACCCTGAGTGAACCCAAAGTGATTTCCAGAGGAAGGATTGCTTCAGCTCCGTACACCAGGAAGAAGGGTGTCTCTCCAGTTGACCTGTTTGGAGATGTCTTGTTGGCCCATAAAGTGGGCGGAAGCTCTTCAATCCAGTTAGCTCCATGTTTTTTTAAGCGCTCATATGTGCGCGTCTTGAGTCCTTTAAGGATTTCAGCATTTGCTCTCTCGGCTTGGCCATTGCTTGCTAGGTGAGCTATGGAGGCGTAGCAAACTTGTAAGCCGAGGTCTTCGCAATATCCTTGGAATGCAGAGCTTGTGAATTGGGTCCCATTATCAGTGATGATTTTGTTTGGGACTCCATATCTGCATACAATGGACTGCAAAAAGTTGATAGCAGATTGCTTGTTGATTGTCACAACGGGAGTTGCTTCTGGCCATTTGGTGAACTTATCAATGGCAACGTACAGGAACTTGTAACCTCCGAGGGCTCTTGGGAAAGGTCCCAAGATGTCCATCCCCCACACAGCGAAGGGCCATGTAGGAGGTATCATTTGTAGGGGCTGAGCTGGTGTGTGAATTTGCTTTGCATGGAATTGACATGCTTCACATTTCTTCACCAGCTCAGTTGCATCCTGGAGTGCTGTAGGCCCAGTAGAAACCATGCCGAAAGGTTTTACCAACCAGTGTGCGGGAAGACGTGTGGTTCCCACACTCGCCTCCATGGATTTCTGTGAGGAGTTCGCAACCTTCTTCCCTTGTGATGCACCGCATTAGGATGCCATTGGCACCACGCCGGTAGAGATCCCCTTCTACCAGCGTGTATCTTTTAGCCAATCTGACTACCCGGTCAGCGGATACATCATCGTCAGGAAGGATGTTTTCTTTCAAGTAGCTCCGGATCTCCGAGATCCATGCATCGGAACTAGCTTGAGCTTTTGAGTCTTGCGTGCTGGGTTGCCCAGAGCTCCCGGCAGCACCTACGACCCTTGATGGCTGCCATGGTAACAGGGCCATCGGGACCGTCAGCTTCGGGATGCTGATCTCGCCCCCTTCGCTCAGTTCGGCAGGCTGAGCTGTTGGTTTTGACAACCTCCGGACAAAATTTCCGTCAGGAGCCGGAGCTCCGGTTGACGCTTTCGTCGAGAGTTCGTCAGCTTCAGCGTTATGGGCACGCTGAACATGGTGGAGATCTAGGACTTCGAAGTCCTTTTGAAGCCTCTGGACTTCAAGGAGCTAAGCAGCTAGCTTGAGATTATTGCAGGAACATTCACCCTTCACTTGCTTAATGGTGAGCTGCGAATCTCCCTTGACCAGCAGTTGCTTGACACCATATGACAGTGCCACCTTTAGTCCGTAGATGAGCGCTTCGTACTCTGCCATGTTGTTGGTCGCCTTGAAATCAAGATGTACCATGTATTTTACCTTCTCCCTGGTCGGTGCAAGGAGAAGGATTCCAGTTCCGGCCCCCTGCTTCTGCATGGAGCCGTCGAAGTAGAGGGTCCAGTGAGGCTCGGTGAAGGCTGGAGCTTGATGCTCCGTCTTCTGCTCACTGGGGCCCCCAGGGTTTGATGGAGAGGGAGTCCATTCTGCCACAAAATCTGCCAATGCTTGACTCTTGACTGCTTGCCTTGAAATAAATTCAAGATCAAATTCAGCCAACTCCGTTGCCCACTTTGCAATATTCCCAGTTGAATTGGGATTATGCAAGATTGCTCGAAGTGGGTAAGAGGTCACCACTGAGACTTTGTGAGCTTGGAAGTAATGGCGAAGCTTCCTGGAGGCAATAAGAACTGCATAGAGCAGCTTATGCACCTCTAGGTATCGAGTCTTGGCATCATGTAGTACTTCACTAATGAAGTACACTGGGCGCTGAATGGTCCGGACCCTCCCGGAGGGGCCCGGAGCTTCCTCTTTACTGACCCGGATCCTCTCGGAGGAATCCGGATTTTCTTCGGGGACCTCCGGGTCCTGGCTGGAGGAACCCGGGGCTTCTTCAGAAGCGACCTGGACCCTCCCAGAGGGGTCTAGGTCTCCTGAAGTGACTTCTTGTGGATTCGAGTCTGGGAGCTGGGACCCAGACTCACTTTCAGGTACCTCCGGACCCTCCCGAAGGGGTCGAAGTTCCTAAGTATGAGGTAGCTCTGGTCTCTCCGCAACCAGAACCATACTGACGACTTCGTCAGTTGCTGAAATGTAGAGCAACAAAGGCTCACCAAGGTTCGGAGCTACCAGAATTGTTAGAGTGGTGAGGAACTGTTTCAGCTCCTGGAATGCCTTCTCTGCTTCTTCGGACCATTGGAATGGTCCGGACTTCCTCAATACCTTGAAGAAGGGGAGTGCCCGTTCTGCCAGTCTTGAAATGAACCGGCTGAGGGCTGCTAGACATCCAGTTAACTTTTGGACGTCTTTGATGCGGGTTGGTGGCCGCATGTCTTCAATTGTCTTAATCTTCACCGGATTAGCTTCTATGCCCCGGTGACTTACCAGGAAACCGAGAAGTTTTCCGGAGCTAACCCCGAAGACACACTTGTCTGGGTTTAGCTTTGTGCGGGTGGCCCGCAGCTTGTCAAAGACAGCCTGCAAGGTGTCAAGGAGTGACTCCTTGTCCCTGACCTTGACCACGATGTCATCGACGTACACTTCCACTATGTCTCTAATGAGTTCTTCAAAAGTTTCGTACATAGCTCGTACAAAATTTGAAGCTGCATTCCTGAGACCAAAGGGCATGGCTATATAACAGTACAATCCATCTACTGTGATGAATGAGGTATGCTCTTCATCTTCCCTAGACATCCTGATTTGATGATACTCGGAATATGCGTCTAGGAAACACAGTAATTCACACCCGGAGGTGGAATCCACTATCTGATCTATTCTAGTTAGTGGGAATGGATCTTTTGGACATGCCTTATTTAGTGTGGTGTAGTCGATGCACATCCGAAGCTTCCCGCCGGCCTTGGGCACAACGACTGGGTTTGCCTGCCATTTTGGATGGAAGACTTCTAGGATGAATCCATCTTCGAGTATCTTCTTCACTTCTTGTCGGATGAAGTTCTGTCGCTCTACAGATTGCTTCCGAGGCTTCTGATGTATAGGCCGGGCATCGGGGTAGATCTTCAGATTGTGCTCAATCACTTCCCTGTGGATCCTAGGCATTTGTGACGGTTGCCAGGCAAACACGTCGACGTCAGCCTGGAGGAAAGTGATGAGCGTGAGTTCCTATTTGTCGGTCAATCCCCCCGATATACGAGTGGTCTGAGCGACATCGGGACCAATTTGGATGACTTTGACGGGAATGTCGGTGTCGCCGCTTGGCTGCACACGAGGTGCAGAAGTCGAGCCTCGTTGACGAATGCTCGGGGGTTTTGGAGCTTGCTCCTACCTGGAGTCCTCCTCTTGCGCTGTGGTGAGAGCATGGAGTTCTTCCAGAGCAGTTACTCCAGTAGTACGATCTCCGCGGATCCGGAGAACGCCTACTGGCATTGGCATCTTCAACACCAGATAACCATAATGAGCAGCTGCCATGAATTTGTACAGGGCAGGCCTACCCAAGATGGCATTGAAGGGTAAGTTGATCTGAGCGACGTCGAAGACCAACTTCTCGGTGCGATACTTCTTTCGTGTCCCGAAGGTAACAGGGAGAGTAATAGCTCCAAGTGGGGTAATGGCTCCCGAACCTACTCCGGAGAAAGGTTGAGAGGGGTGGAGATCCGAAGGTCGGAGTTGAAGCTTAGTAAAAGCTTTGAAGCTTATGAGGTTAAGCCCCGAACCTCTGTCTACCATGACGTGGTGGAGCAGGATGTTGTTGATGGTAGGAGATACCATCAAAGGTAACTGACCTGCTCCAACCATGCTCCGAGGGCAATCTGAAGCATCAAAAGTGATGATTGTGTCCATCCACTTCCGATGAGGTTCCGGCCTGACTGTAGGAGCTACAGCAGCCACATCCCGACGCATAGTCTTGATGACGCGGCGGGAGGTGATGTCCCATGATCCACCAAAAATGGTGTTCATGGTCTTCCGACGCTCGTTGTCAGAGACGTCAGAATCAGCGTCGACGGAGGTGTAAACGGCCTTCAGGACCTTTTTGGGATACTGAAATCCTAACTCCTCTTCAGCCGGAGCTTCGTCGACTTTTTGCTTTCCTTCCCTCTGTCGGAAAGGAGATTCTTCCCGGCGCTTGTTGTAGCGCTCGGCAAGGTTTTGGACCTCCCGGCAGTCTTCCAAACTGTGGCTGCCCGTTTTGTGAATTGGGCACCACACCTTGGGCTTGCTTCCGTCTTCAGAAGACGGTCGAGGTCGCTTTTTGGGGCGTGGCCCCCGGCCACCCGGAGCTGCAGCAGCTGCAACATTGGATGTACCAGCCGACGGCTTCTTCTTGTCGTTGGTCTTTTTCTTCTTCTCGCCGTTCCCGGAGGTAGCGGCTTCTTCTTTTGAGGATTTCTTGTGACCCTCCGGGGTTGGATCGGAATGCATCTCACGGCCCTCCGCAGCTTTGGCACATTTGTCAGCCAAGCTGAAGAGTTCCGTGATGCTGGTGATCTCCTTGATCGCCAGTTTCTCCAGCATCTTCTTGTCCCGTACACCCTGTGTGAATGCCACAATGACAGAGGCGCTAGAGATAGAAGGGATAGTGTTTCGTACCTGAGAGAACCTCTGGATGAATGATCGCAGGGATTCTCCCCCTTTTTGCACAACTGCAAAAAGGTCCAGTTCAGTGCCTGGTCGGGTGTATGAACTCCCGAAGTTAGCGGTGAACTGCCAGCACAGCTCGTCCCAACTGTTAATAGAGTTGGGTGGAAGGCTCATAAACCAGGACCTGGCGGTCCCAGTTAAGGCCACTGGAAAATAATTGACCATCACGACCTCGTTTCCTCCAGCTGCCAAGATTGCAGTGGAGTAGATCTGAAGAAATTCGGCGGGATTGACAGTCCCGTCGAATTTTTCCGGCAGGTGAGGCCAAAACTTATGTGGCCACCTGACCATACGCATATGTATGGCTAGAGCTGAATAGCCTCCTCCTACTCCTTCAGGAGCAGAAAGGTCCTGAGCTTCCCGTCTTTCACGAGCATGCTCAATATGGACTCGGCCGTCTTGTTGGCGGTATCGGCGATCAAGCTCCGCCCGGAGGTCATGAGTTGAGAGCCTGGATACCGTGTGAGTGCGTCGTGCCCCGGAGGGCAATGACGTCACTTGTTGTGATGCATCACGTCTCCTTCTATTGGAAACGTGCGGACCAAGTCTACCAGACAAAGTCCGCCGCTGCGACGGGGCTCGTCCTGAAGGAGGAGGACCCTGGTTGCTGAGGCGTTCGGCTACTGCTGCAACCAAATGTTCCACATCGGCCCTCCACTGTTCGAGTGCATCCCGGGATGCATCCAGAGGTGGTGGGCGTTGGAGAAGAGCACGCGCTGCATGGAGTGCTTGTTCCGGGTTGTCATGATTTGCCGACGCAGTGATTGACGCTGGCGCACCATCGCGTTGCCCAGCTTGATTTGCTGGTGGAGGCGGTGGTGGTGGGAGTGTGACTGCTGCTGGTGTTGAGGCTCCTGCTGGTGGCTGCATATTGGAGGGATTGCCCCCAACATCCTGAGCAGCAGGTTGACCGTTGGATGATCCAGCAGCTGAGTTCACCATTCTCAAAATCTCAAGCGCCCCTTCCTAGCGCGCCAACTGTCGGTGGTTTGGAACCGGCAGATCTCCCGACACTACTAAAGTGTTAGAGGAGTTTGATGTTCAGTGTGGGCGCGTGGAGATTCAAGAAGGTGAATTGTAAATGACACAGGAGACACAAGAGTTTACGTGGTTCGGGCCGCCTGAGCGTAATACCGTACTCCACAGATGTGCTGATGATGTATTGGATGTAGCAAGTGTGTCAGTGTGTCTGAACGTCTCTCGAGCGTGTCTCAACGTCTATCTCACGTGTGTGTAAACACCGTTGGCCTGTCCTTTTATAGTATATGGGCAGGCCGTTACAAATTAGCCTGACCCAACATGTGGCCCCGGCGTTTACTAGTGTTGATACCTCTTCAACACGTTTAATTGCCCTTAATGACCGTGTAATGGGCTTTGACAGCACCGTTACTGGTATTAAGGTCGTCCGATTAAGTGTCATTAATATGGTATTAATGACACTTAATCGGGTCTTGAAGTCCTCGATTCCCCTTTGAAGATCCGGAGCTGTTGCGGGGTCTTCTGGAGGTTAGAGGGTGAAGATCTGATGGTTGGACACGTGGTAGCATAGGAGCACGCTGTGGAGAGCAGATAGTTCCGGGGTTAGCTGACACGTGTCAGCACTGGAGCTTCCCTCGGTCTGGGGTTAGGTCCGGGGATGCCACTTCGGTACATAGTTCATAGCTTCCTCCTTTGCAGGCGGTAGCTCCGGTTTGATAGTACACGTGGCGACCCCGGGGCTAACCATGTTGGAGAAGCGGGTCCGGACATGTCTGGCATGTGTGCCTCTGAAGGTCTTCAAATCAAGTGGGTGACTTTTCCTTGATATCTTTGCAATCCCATAGGGTATATGGTACCTAGGGTACCGACAGTATTCTATTCAGCTCTTGAGCTCTTTTCCATATAGATTCCTCATTCTCCTTTCTTTTTGTGCTTTCTTCATAATTTCATTAAAACTTGTGCTCATCTCAGCAATTTTGTTAGGATCTCATTTGTTCGTCATAAATCAACCAAAACCCATAAGGGATGCCTAGATGCACTTTCAATCTCCCCCTTTTTGGTGATTGATGACAACCAATTGAGATTTTGCAGAAACAAAAAAAATCCAGATTTTCATAAAGTGTGCACGTATGAGCTTGGAACAAATTAAGCAAGGAAAACATAAGACATATGTGCACTCTTTATGGTGGGGTGCAAAACTATATGCGTGTGAGCAATAATTGTGATGAGAATGAGGTAAATGAGATAATCATATCAACATCAAGCATGTATGCCAATTTCAAAGCATAAATGTAGATCATATCAAAGCATCCTCATAAACTTCATAAACATGACTAGAAACATAATAAGAGCCTTACAACACCAAAAGAGGTTTTACAGCACCAAAAGCATAACAAAGAGAAAAAGAACAAATAAAGTTCTCATCTCTCATCTACTACTACAACCTAATGACCCCCCTCAATCTCTCCCCCTTTGGCATCAATGAACCAAAAAGAAGGAGAAGAGGGATCTACTAGGCGTCGCCGACTCACTCCTCGCTGTTCGCCCTTTCATCGTCTTCCTCGTTGTCAGCCTGAGTAGGATGAGGATGAGAACCACTCGTCGAGCTCCCAATGCCAAAATAAGCATGCTCGAAAGTAAATAAAGGTGGAAGCTTCGAAAAGTCAGAAGTTGAGTCCTCGGAGATAACTGGAGACCCAACAGGCTGAATCTCCAACTTCTGGCATATGGCTTTGACATTTTGCTTCATGTACCTCATGTCCTCTTTCCTTGCCTTGTTCAACTTGTGGATCTTCACTTCAGCTTTCCGGCAAGAACCAAAAATAGTTGCCAAGTACTTCATAATGCCACTAGGAGACCCTTTGTGAGGAGGGGTCCTAGTGTTAGAGGAAGGCCTTACATCTCCTTGAGCTCTTCGCAGAGCCTCTTCACTTGAAACAGGAGATGAAGCGGTTGGAAGAGAGGCTTGAGGAGGCTTCTAAGGCCTCAAGGCTGTGTGCTCAATATCTTTCACAAACTCAATCCCAGTGACCTTCTCTATCATATACATGATATAAGGCGCATAGCCACAGGAACGGTTAGGGGTGCAGGAAATGTTCCAGATGTAGTCGAAGATGTCAAATTTCCTACTCTTGCTAATCACCTTCATCAATGTCCTTAGGTATCCTTGGACACTCCGTGCATCTCCATCCTTCGGAGGAATTGTCTCCTATGCACCCTGTTGAGAGCCATGAAGAAGGGCTCATGTTCTTGGTTGAGGGAGGATTGTACTTGAGACGGGTATCATAGAGAAAGTTCATCTTGTCCTTCTCTAAAATGCCAATGTTGTGAATAATCACTTCATTGTTGCCGGTGTCGCCAAGGTGCAGCAGCCTAGCAAACTCATCATATGTCACAGTGTACTTGGATCCATGTGTCATGCAAGTCACTCGCTCTTCTTCATCACTGGCAAAGAAGCAGGTTGCAAAGAACTGTGCTATGACCTCATCATTCCAGTTGTACCTGAAAGCAAATAAGTCCTTTAAACCATGCCTCTCTGCAGCCTTTACCACTTCATCAAATGCACCATAGCTTCAAAATGGCTCCAGTCAATCCATTAGCTGCGGACTACTGGAGTCTTCATCCGCAGGTACACGAAATTGTAGTAGTCCCCGTGGAAGTTGCTCCAGAATCTTAGATCAACATGCATCAATCATCCTCAGCTTTGAAGCTACATCACTCCCTTTGCCATTGAATTTCTCTTCCGAGGGGTCCCTATTCCCCTATCTTGGAGCACTCATCCTGAGAGGGCCAATCGGGCCAGAGGCGAGCCCTTTTCCTCTGCCCTTAGCTTGGTGAGGAGTTGCCGAGTTAGGGCCAGCTACATCTTTTCCACTTGATGCAGGTTTCTTGGTCAGAACCTTTCATTGCTCCTTAGGTGGAGTGGGCGAAGGGTCAGCGGCACGACCTTGCTTCTTCTTGCTTTGCCCCGTCGAAGCACGAGGAAAAGTGTCTTGTTCCATTTCGGCCTCAAAGTCGGAAATCTCATCGTTTGAACTCGACATTGTCCTGACAAGAAGATTATACAAGGCATATATAAGGATTGATGGCAAGGGAATGCATTGAGTAGGAGGATATTAGGGTTGTGTCCAGTCAGAAATCGGACTTGTCTGGTGCTCAAGTGCGGACTAGTCCATTGTCTCGGACTTGTCCACACAGAGAATGGACTAGTCCGATATTCAGCTGTTTGACGCTAAATAGCAAAGAAATGGTGTTTCTTAATGCAAAAGTGGCTCAATGTAGTTGTAATACAACAAGGAATCATGTATTAATAGGAGGAACTAAGCTATTTGAGCAAAAACAAGAGAAATTGAATGTTCTAGGGTTTGGAGAGAAACTTTACCAAATCTTTTGATTCGCGGAGTTGGAGTTTTTGATGTGTACAAGTCCAGGGTCCTCGATCCCCTTGCGATGAAGATCGTTTCCCACGGAGATTTGAGGTGATTTGGTTGAGAACTCGCCAAATCACCTTGGGGGCACTTGAGTGAGGATAGAGAACATAAGGTGTGTTGTGAGGATGAAGAAGATTAGGTTTTGGCGGCCCTAGGCTTATGGAGTTAAAAAATCGGACTAGTCTGCACTGTGCGGACTAGTCCGGGTAACCACAGACTATTCCGTGGTCACCAGAACAGAAAAAGTTAGAACATTCGTATATATTTGAAGGTGCTTACAAAGAAAATAGGGGCAAAACACAAAAATAATCTTGATGAATATAATCAGTAAACATACAACAATCAAGCTATGTCCATAATTCACCAATATCAAGTAATTAACATAGTTTTCTTTGGAGAAAATAGAGAGAGATGATTTTCATAACACAATCAATATGATTTTGAAGATGGCATACAGGTATGCAAGCTTTCAAGCCACGTTCCAGGCATCAAGGATATTTAGTTCATTTTGGAGCTCACAAAAACCTTTTTCATCAAGTGGCTTGGTAAAGATATCGGCTAGTTGTTTTTCAGTGTTTACATGGGAAATGGCTATGTCTCCTTTCATTGAATGATCTCTCAAAAAGTGATACCGAATGTCTATGTGTTTGGTCCTAGAGTGCTCAATGGGGTTTTGGGCAATTTTAATGGCACTCTCATTATCACAAAGGAGTGGAATATGGCTCATATTGTAACCATAATCCTTTAGAGTTTGCCGCATCCAAAGGAGTTGTGCACAACAACTCCCGGCTGCAACATACTCCACTTCGGCTGTGGGTAAGACAATGGAGTTTTGTTTCTTGGAGGACCAAGAAACTAGGGATCTACCTAGGAATTGGCAAGTACTAGAGGTACTCTTTCTATCTACTTTGCATCCGGCATAATCTGCATCAGAGTATCCAATGAGATTGCACTTTGAACCTTTAGGATACCAAAGGCCTAGGTTAGTTGTATGAACTAAGTATCGCAAGATCCTCTTTACAGCTGTCAAATGACATTCCTTAGATTGGTTTCAAATCTTGCACACAAACATACACTCAACATAATATCAGGCCTAGATGCACATAAATAAAGTAGGGAGCCAATCATGGAGTGATATATCTTTTGATCCACGTTTTGTCCGTCTTCATTGAGATCCAAGTGTCCATTTGTCGCCACGGGAGTCTTTATAGACTTTGCTTTGTCCATTCCAAACATCTTAAGTATGTCTTGAGTGTACTTTGTTTGGCTTATGAACATCCCTTCCTTTTGTTGCCTCACTTGGAATCCCAAGAAATATCTCAATTCTCCCATTATGGACATCTCAAATCTATCTATCATGATCTTACTAAATTATTGACAAAAAACTTGGTTAGTTGAACCAAATATAATATCATCAACATAAATTTGACAGATAAATAGATCATTGTCAACATGCTTAGTAAACAAAGTGTAATCAGCTTTACCAATCTTAAATCCATTTTTAATCAAAAAATCTCTAAGGCACTCATACCAAGCTCTAGGATCTTGTTTGAGGCCATAAAGAACCTTACGCAGTTTGAACACATGGTCGAGGAACTCTTGATCTTCGAACCTGGGGGGTTGCTCCACTTACACCTCCTTCTTGATCGATCCATTGAGGAAGGCACTTTTCACAACCATTTGATAAAGCTTGAAATCATGGTGAGTAGCATAAGCAAGTAATATATGAATCGACTCAAGCCTAGCTACGGGAGCGAAAGTCTCGTCGAAATCCAAACCTTCGACTTGTGAATACCCTTTGGCCACAAGTCGCGCCTTGTTCCTTGTCACCACCCCGTGTTTGTCTTGCTTGTTGTGGAAGACCCATTTAGTGCCGACGACGTTGAACTTGGGTCTTTCAACAAGTTCCCACACCTCGTTCCTTTTGAAGTTGTTCAATTCTTCTTGCATCGCCACCACCCAATCTAGATCCCTTAATGCATCTTGAACCCTATGTGGTTCCAAAGAGGATAAAAACGAGTAATGTTCACAAAAAATTAGCTATACTAGATAGAGTTCTTACTCCCTTTTGGATGTCACTGATTATATTGTTGACGGGGTGATCTCTTTGGATGCATTGATGCACTCTTGGGTGTGGTACTTGTGGTCTTGAATCTTCATGCTCATCATCTTCTTCTCCCTCTGGTGACCTCATTGATGTGTTGATCACCTTGATCTTCACGAGGTTGATCTTGTGTATAAGCTCCCCCTTGATCATTTTCCTCCACTTGTGGTTCATCTTTCTCATTCGCATTTGGAGGTGGCGCTTGTGGTTGAACATCGCCCAACACCATTCTTCTCAACGCTTGATATGGAGCTCTTCTCTATCTAGCACACATTGATCAACTTGCTCTCATTGAGAGCTATTAGTTTCATCGAACACTATGTCATGTGCTACTTCAACAAGTCTGGAGACCTTATTGAACACACAATAGGCGTAAGAGTTCGAATTGTAGCCAAGCAAGAAACCTTCATTGGAATTCAAAGCGAGCTTTGAAGTCCTAGGCTTCTTGTTCAAGATATAACATTTAGAACCAAAGACTCGAAAATAGGAAATATTTGGTTTGTTACCGGTTAGTAGTTCATATGATGTTTTCTTGAGTAGGCAATGAAGATAGAGTCAGTTTATGGCGTGACACGCGGTGTTGATCGCTTCAGCCCAAAATCGATTCGAAGTATTGTATTCATCGAGCATTGCCCTCGCCATCTCAATGAGAGTTCGGTTCCTCCTTTCGGCTACTCCGTTTTGTTGAGGAGAATAAGGTGCTGAAAGCTCATGCGATTTCCCTTCTTCGTCTAGATACTCCTCAACCTGGGTATTCTTAAACTCTGTTTCATTGTCACTTCGTATGTTCTTGGTCGTCAATGAAAATTCATTTTTGGCTCGCTTGAGAAACTTCTTGAGGGTTCCCTGAGTTTCTGTCTTACTATGCAAAAAGAAAACCCACGTGAAGCGCGAAAAATCATCAACAATTACTAAACCGTATATGTTATCGTCGATGATTATGTAAGCAATTGGGCAAAATAGGTCCATGTGAAGGAGCTCGAGCAGTCTTGTTGTAGTCATGACGTTCTTCGCGGGATTGGGTGCTCCTACTTGCTTCCTAGCTTGGCACGCGCTACAAGGCCTGTGTTTCTCAAAAACAACATCCTTCAAACCTCAGATGTGATCGCCATTAAGGAGTTTTTGAAGATTCCTCATACCAACATATGCTAGCCGTCTATGCCACAGCCAACCCATGTTGGTCTTTGCAATCAAGCATGTGTGAAGTTGAGCTTTATCTTTGTTGAAGTCAACTAGATATAGCTTTCCCTTTAACACACCCTTGAATGCAACTGAGTTATCACTCCTTCTAGAGACGGTCACACCCTCATTAGTGAACAAACAATTATAACCCTTGTCACATAACTGGGAGATGGAAAAAATTTTATAATCTAAGGAATCAACATGTAAAAAATGAGAAAGTGTATGTTGTGATGAAATAGCTATTTTACCGGTACCGAGCACCTTTCCTTGACTGTTATCGCCAAAATAAATGCCTTCGCTTGGATCTTCATTTTCTTCATATTCAATGAACATCCTTCTTTCTCCGGTCATGTAATTGATGCATCCACTATCTTGTATCCATTTTGCTCCACCGAAGGAAAAGGCCTGCAAAACACAAATTATGCCTTGGTCCTAGGTACCCAAGCTAGTTTGGGTCCTTTGGGGTTAGTCACAAGTGATTTGGGCACCCACACATGAGACTTGGTGTTCCCATGGCATGGCCCAACATGTTTATCATAAACTCTACCAAGATTACTTTTCATAAGAACATATGATGCATCAAAAGTTCTAAACAAGAGTTGTTGTTCATGTGAGTTCAGAATGTTAGACTTATCAATATTTTTAGATTTTCTAACTTGAGAGGAGTTTCCCTTTACAAAGGCAATGCCACCCTTGTTATTCTTGTGGCTTCTAGCATTTTGCTTTTCACCATAAGAATACCCAATGCCATATTTGACATTAGGAGGTCTTGAGATCAAGTATGCACTACGTGCATACTTGACCTTCTCCTTGTCAAATATGCCAATGTGGGAAGGTTTCTTGTCCTTCATCAAGGTTGGCTTTTCTTTCAAATTATTGTCAATTTTAGCACATGTACAAGCAATAGTAGTTTCATATTTTAGTTGTTGAGAAGGTGAGCTTGATGATGAAGAGCCACTTTGCTTTAGTGACTTAACTTGTACCTCAATGATCTTGTTAACTTTGGTTAAGTTAGCAAGTTCATCCTTGATGATTACATTTGAGTCGCTTAACTTTAAGAAAGCTTCCTTGCTTGAAGCTAACTCAAGTTCTAATGATTTGCTTTGCTCCTTTTCAAGTTCAAGGAGCTTTTTGATCTTAAGATATTCCTCCTTTTGGAGGATGATCATATATTCTTGACGATCAACTAGCTCCTCCTGATGAACAAGCTTATCCATTAAAAATTTCATCTTAGCAGCGGTTTTATTACCTAAACCACTAAGCAAGTATTCATTTTCATCACAACTATCATCCTCACTATAATTATCCTAACACTAGCAAAGGAATACGAGGAAGATTTAGTTGTTACCATTCTTTTACCTTCCTTCGCCATCAGACATGTGTTTTCATTGTCCTTTCATGCGCCCATGGTTGGGAAGAGGGTGGATTTCTTGGTAGTCTTCTTGATGGCCATGGTAGCCATCTCCTCTTCCTCTTCGGATGAAGACTCATCATTGGAGTCCCACTCCTTCCTTGGACGCGCTTGTCCAAATTGCTTCTTCTTCTTGAACATCTTCTTGGGTTGAGAATTGTTGTCCTTGGACTTCCTCATGTTTTCTTCATGAGGGCAATCAACTATGAAATGGTCGTCTTCTCCATAGTTATAGCAAGCCCGCCTCATTTACGGTCTTGGTTTGTCTCTATGTCTTCCTTCTTTGGACTTCCACCTTGTCTTCTTTTCATCATTTTCTTGAATTTCTTCATGAATAGGATCATATCTTCTTCATGTATATCACTGCTCTCATCGTCGCTGTCGTCTTCCTCTTGAGCTTCTCGAGCTTCTTTTGTATAGGTTTACAAGTGGACTTCAAAGCAACTCCTTTCTTCTTTGCAGAGGTAAGGTCGGCCGTTTCTTTGATGTGCTTTTCTTGTTTCTCCATCATCTCAAAATTGATAATCTTCCCAAGAAGTTCGTCCGGGGTCATTTTCTGATACCCGGGGCTTTCTCTAATCATCGAGCATAGGGTTACATTGCCAGGCATGAAAGCTCTAAGAATTAGCTTCACGACCTCATGATCATTCCACTTCTTGCTTCCATATGCTCGAACTTTGTTGATGAGATTCATCAATCGATTATACATGTCTTGCGGTGACTCATCTTCTTCTATAGCGAATCTTTCAAATTCGCCTTCAATCATTTCAATCTTGGCTTCTCGCACATGACGATCACCTTCATGTGCGGTTTGTAAAGTATCCCATATCTCCTTTGCAATTTCGAGTCCATCCACCTTAATGAACTTGTCTCGGCTCAGTGACGATGTTATGACAGCTGCAGCTTGAGCGTTCCGATGAATAACTTGTTCTTGACTTAGTGTGAGCTCTTCATCGTCATCCGGGATATCTATTCCTGTACATACTATATGCCACAAGTTGGGGTTAAGTGATATGAGATGCATTTTAATATTTTGTCTCCACGTAGAATAATCATTTCCATCGAAGAAAGGTGCTTTCCCTAGAGGAATTGACAAGTAATGATTGTTGTTAGAATTTAACCGATCATAATTAAAAGGATATCAGGAGTAGTTGGTGTGGCTACTCCCCTTCTTCTTCTTTTCATCCTCGATCTTCATCTTCCCTCTTGGGGATAGTGCCTTCTTCCTTAGGAGTGCCTTTAGTTATAGCATCTCCTCATCATCATCCTTGCAGTCTTGGATGTCGTCGAGGAGCTTCTCCAGTTTTTGAGTCTTTTCATCGTCACCCTTTGCTTGGTTGAAGTTCTTATGAACATCCTTAATGTCTGACATCTTCTCTTCGAGCGATGAGTCTCTTTTGAAGAGTCCGACTCTGATACCAATTGAATGTAGCCTGGAGGAGGGGTGAATAGGCTTTTTCAAGTTTTGTTGGATCCTGAAACACTTAACAACTTGATCAAATACAGAGAAATCGGACTAGTCGGGTGTGTGTAGACTAGAACAACCAAGTTTGATCGATGATTTCATGTCAAGTACTCTATGCAGCGGAAATTAAGTCGTAACTAGGATGTATCATGACAATGAAACTAGGAATTGCACAAATTAACTTTGATTTCAATGTTTTGACATAAGTTTTACAAGATTGAGTGAACCCTAGAATGAGATGAACAATGAAACAAAGATCACGAGACGCAATTTTATCCTGTGGTTCGATTCCCATGAAGGAAACCTACATCCACGTTGAGGAGTCCACGGAGGTCTGGGTCTTCACTAACCCTACCCTCGTTGAATCGCCATGGAGGCCGATTCTCTTCCACTATCCACAAAGGGGGCAAATCACCGTGTTCAAGGGGCCTTCTCCCAAGTTGAGGGCTCCCCAATATTTAAAAAGATGAACACCACCGATACACTCGAAAGATGTACAATAAAGAACAAGAGTGTGAGAAAGAATCAAACCCAAGAGCTCAAGATCGTGTGAAACATGTCTCTCCTTTTGATCAATGCTAATCCTCAAAGATTTGATCTTTATAGGGTTGGAATGTGTGGAGATATGTGTATTTTGGTCTCTTGGGAGGTGTGACGGCACATGGGGTCGACAGAGTTGGTTGTAGGGCCGTACACCTATATTTATACTAGAGTTTCCAAAAGTTATTATTAGGGTTTGCGATATCCAGACTAGTCTGTGGTGGACTCCGAACTAGTCCGGTGTGTGGCGTGTGGGAAACCCTAAGTGTTCTGATATATTGGACTTGTCCAAAAATATTAGGACTAGTCCGATTTGGGCTCTAGAAAATTTCGGACTAGTCCGGCACATATTGGACTAGTCCGGTGTGGTGAAGCTCATGTAGAATTGAGGACAAGTCCTCACTTGGAGAACTTGTCCGACTCTAGTCAGAGAGTTTTCGGACTAGTCATTGGTGATATCGGACTTGTCTGTTTTTTTGTAAAGTGATGTCTTGAGGACAAGTCTACACTGGGGCAGACTTGTCCATTTTTAGTCAGAAATATATCGGACTAGTCCGTGGTGATATCTGACTTGTCCGTTTTTGCGCAGATGTCAAGTGCTGAGGACTAGTCCACACTAGGGGGGACTAGTCTGATCTGAGTCAGAGAGATAATAGACTAGTTCGTGGAGTATCGGACTAGTCCGGACCTGTGAAAATTTGTGTAGTGAGAGTGACTTCTTTTGCTTAAGCTCTTGGGATGTGTTTCTCCAACACACTCCATACACAGCAAAGTATTCTATTCAGCTCTTGAGCTCTTTTCCATATCGATTTCTCATTGTCCTTACTTTTTGTGCTTTCTTCATAATTTCATTAAAACCTGCGCTCATCTCAACAATTTGGTTAGGATCTCTTTTGTTTGTCACAAATCAACCAAAACCCACAAGGGATGCCTATATGCACTTTCACTAGTCCGTTCATGGACGGGACTAGTCCGTTCATCTCTCTGTTGTCCAAATACACTGCACCAGACTAGTCTGACCATAGATCGAACTAGTCCGATAAACTTTTTGGAATAAAATAACATAGTGCACCGGACTAGTCCGTTCATAGACTGGACTAGTCCATTCAAGTTTCTATAAACCCTATTCACTACACTCTGAACAAGTCCATCCATAGGATAGGACTAGTCCGTTGAACTCCACGATGTTCAATAACACATAGCACAGGACAAGTTCGTTCTTGGATCGGACTAGTCCGTTCAACTCTCTGCAGTTAAATTTCACTTGGCTCCGGACAAGTCCGGACACCAACCGGACTAGTCCGGTATACCTCACACAATTAGGGTTTCTAGTGTGCTGCACATTTCACGCAGACTTTTACACAACACATCGGACAAGTCCTGTCCCCAGTACGTACTAGTGCGGTCGTCGGGATCTCTAACGGTAACTTCTTTGAAAACCTTATAAATAGGAGATCCACGGCCCCACAAGGACAATTCACGAAGTCTACTATTCAAAACTCAAACCCTAGCGCCGCCACTTGTCCAAAGAACCCAAAAACACATCTCCCCACACATCAAAATTTCAAAAAGGTGAAAATCAATTGATTACTCAGATTGAGGGTTGGGAGATCGTTGTCTACACGTCGTTGAGCTCTTGGGGTTTGATCTCTTTACACTCGTGCTTTTTTTGTAATATCTTTGAGTGTATTTGATCATCTTTTCGTTGTAATTCTTGTGGGAGCCCTCAATGTGTGAGGTTGCCCCATAAGCTCGGTGATTACCTGTGAGAGTGGAATCAAGTCGGCATTGTGTGGTGACTTGATGAGGGAAAGGGTTTGAAGAGACCCGGCTCTGTGTGCATGCGCTTCCTCAACGAGGAGTAGATCTCTTTGGTGAGATCGAACATTGGTACAAATTTGTGTCTCGTGTGCTTCTTGCTTTGCATTTTCATTGATTAGGTCACATAGTTGATCAATATTATAACTTGAATTGCAAATTGTTTTTCACGTGTAACTTCACAACATTGATTGTTAATTCAAGTGATCTTACCAGTTGTTCACATTTTCGATGCAATAAAGTTTAAAATCTTGAATCAACACTTAGTCAAATCAACACACATTCCGCACATCAGACTAGTCCGCACAACCAATCGGACAAGTCCGGTTTATCAAGAATTTGATCATTTGATTAAGTGTGCAGGAAATTTTCAAAGGCTATTCACCCCCCTCTAGGCCACATTCACAGTCATTTTGAGGCTATACCTTCAAAGCAGACAAATCATTATTATTTTATATTTAATATTATGTCACCGCCCTACAACTAGGGAAGGATAGGTCCTAAACCCACTCAGAGTGACCAAGAGAAACATGCTTATGACAAGACGTTCGGTCCGGAACCAAACAACATTTCGGCAGCATAACCCGTTGTTCTCCAACTGCACGCCCAAAAATGAAGCTGCGGAGATCATTAGAGTTATGCTGTCAAAATCTCGATCGGATCCAGACCTCACGTCCTGTCATAAGCATGCTCCCTCAATCACTCCCACTGTACAAAAAGGGACAATTCCGAACCTACACGTCTCACATGCGTAACGCATGTGAGACGTGCCTGATCGAAACGGGTGATGCATAGTCTATAGGTTACATTACTCATTTATGAGCCTTTACGAGTCATTTACGAGAGAGAGAGGGGAAAGAACGAGAGAGAGGCGGGAATAGGGGTCGGGGTGACCGTCCACGTGTCGTTCGCCTCTATGCCCTTCTCGGTCTCCTCGAGCTTCCTCTTGAGATGGATGTCGTTGTCGTTCGGCTCTGTTCTATCTCCACCTCCTCGAGTCTGCTCCTATTCACGATGACTCGGTCTAGAGCCGTCGTAAATAACATTTTATATTATATATAGCTCATATGACGGACTATATAGTTAACCATCGTGAAGCAGATAATTATATGCAATCAATCAACTAAATCAATAATTAAGCAACCAATTATTCAATCAACAACTAAATCAACAAAACAACTAATCAAGTAAATTGCCAATTTACGAACAAATGATCAACAATTTAGTTGTTAAACAACTAATTACACAATCAACAACTAAATCAATAACTAATTACACTAACTGACAACTAAAACAAGTATGAACGATACTAATTGACATTCGGATCACCATCATGATTATCACATTATGAACCACACAAATTAACAACTAAAATCAATGAATTAACAACTAAATTAAACTAATTAACAACTAAAGCATACTAATTAATAAAAACAACTATACTAAACTAAAAATTAAACTAATAATGAAAAAAACAGGGCACCATGGGCGGGTTTGTGCTCATGGTGGAGGAGGGGGAGGCGTATGTGTTTTGGTGGAGGAGGGGGTAGGAGGGTGGGGGTGGGGGGAGGGGTATGTGCTCTTGGTAGAGGAGGGGGAGGAGGAGGATCTCGGTGGAGGGGGGAGGGGTGGGGTGACGGGGAAGAGCTCGGGGGAAGGGGGAGGGAGCTCGGGGAAGGGGGAGGGTGTGGGGAGCTCACCAGCGCGGCTAGGGCGGCGTGGCTATAGGGTGACGGGAAGGAGGGGAGGGAGGAGGAGAGGACGAGGGGTGGAGCCTTACCTGGGTGGCGCGAGGTGATGATGGTGGCGTCGGCGTGCGTTGGCAGCGAGGTGGGCGACGGCGAGTGGCAGCGACGATGTGGGCGATGGTGAGCGAGGGCAGCAGTAGAGCGAGGACGACGTCGCACGCGATCAAGTGAGAGAGAAAGAAAGAAAGGGATCGTGGGCCGGGTATATGGGACAAATCAACAATGGTTTTTAGTTTACGATGGCCGATCGTCATTAATAAGGGATAGTTTATGATGACCCTCTCTTGTTTACGACAGCCATCTCGACCGTCGTAAAGTATTGTGTTATTTATGAAGGCCCCATTGTAAATAAAGTTATTTACAACGTCCTAGGGTTAGCCATCGTAAACAATTTTATTTATGACGGAGCCGTCCTAAATAAATACGGTCATGGCAAGTTCGACGTTTTCCTGTAGTGTTTCACACGATTGCTCATTTGCATAATCAGAAGTTGTCTTCCGTCCAAGTTGAGTGATGGTCCTTCTCACCGTGCGCCGTCATCAACAGTGTCACCACTGTAACAACAATGGGAGTTCTTCTGATTCCGCTCGATATGTCATATGTGCGGAGTGATCCTATCTCTTATTTTCATATGATTGTAGTTGTTTGTGACGTTCTTGTTCCTGTTAGTGCTTTTGTCAATGTTATATAGTTATTCTAAAAATTACTTAAACTTTTAATAATCCAAAAACTTTATGATAGGCAATTTTCTGAGTTCACCATGGCTAGCTTAGTCGATGCACCGAGACCGGATAAATCACTAGTGTGGACTTTAGTTGGCGGCTGGTCAAGGTCATACTCAGACTTACTGCTCTGAAAATATTCTTGAGAATAGATCGGACAAATCTAAAGAAACTATCTCTGATAAAATAAGAGGAAGTCAACCCTACTCTGAGATAATGTATTCTGAGCATTCTTGCCACCATATTTATAATGCTTACTTAAGTATAATAGATGGTAAGGAGGTCTTAGATGCACAAAATGTTAAATTTTGTGCAACTGATGCGAACAATGACTTGTAAATTATTGACATGTTTCATAACTACCAGATGGTGAACATGTCTATAGTTGAACAGGACAATAAGATACAATGTATTGTGAGAGAGAGCATGAACTTCTTAAGTGTACCTCATCTGAGAACTTTGTAATTGGATGCATTACTGCAAAGTTGTCTCTTTCATGGAGCAACTTTGTCAAACCTCTTAAACACAAGAGACAAGAAATATTTGATGTTTAGAAGAAAGGATCGACCCAATGCAAGGATGCTAGTAAGAAAGAAGAGGACAGCGAATCTAGCATCGACATGCTACAGAAACACAATGTCAAGAATGAAGTGAAGAATAAGTCCTCATTAAATAACATTGTCAAGACTATTGGTTTCAAGAAGAATAAGTCAAACAAAGCTAAGGTATGATGCTATACTTGTGGAGAGTTAGACCACTTTTCAATGATTGTCCTGATCGTGCAGGCCAAAGCAGGAAAAAGGGTCTCAAGACTATCAAAACGTTATTGCTAGGACTACAGATGGATATGGTAATCTATTCACTGTTTTTTGTGTATTTCAGACTCCATCGTGCTGGCTTCAAATGCTAACTTAAAATTGTGTCATGATATCTCTATGTTTATTTTTATCAGTTCACTCGGTATTCCTCCGTCCTAATTTAGAATGGGTACATGCTTCTATTTTTTGTGTTGGCACTGTAGATATGAAGTTCACTTCGGGAAAAATACGCAGTTGGGGATGTGCAATGTGTCCCTTCTATGAACAAGAATTTTTTGAGCGGCTCCCTTATGTATAGAGATTGGTTTAAGGTAGTTTTAGAGTCCACCAAAATAGTTATGTCCAAACATGGATAATTATTAGTAAAGGCTATGAGTGTGGAGACTTGCTGCGCTAGTTCCTTTCAGATTATGCAATAAATTTGTGAATCATATTTGTGACAGCATTAATAATGATGATAATTTGATAATGTCACATTAATTCTATTTAATGTCTTGACAATATTTCTTAAGTGTTGTATTGTCTGCAATGATACTTTTTAAGTGTTGTATTGTATGCAATCCAAACAAGCTAGAAAGGCACATATGACAACCGATGAGAGAAATCTACACCTCTTACACTCACACTCCGATTTATGTGAAATTAATGGTGTGTTAATAAAAGGAGGAAAGAAATATTGCATGTGTGTTGATAAAAGGAGGAAAAAATATTTCATGATATTAATTGATGACGCTAACATATTTTGATATGCTTATTTATTATAAACTAAGAATAAACTTTACACTTCTTTAAAATCCATAATGCTAAAGTTAAAAATCAATTTGAAAGGATGATCAAGCGTCTTAGCTAAGATCTTGGTGATGGCTATTTCCAAATTTATTTAATGTATTCTATGAGGAACACCGTATCATTTATGAGATAATACAAGAGGATACCTCCATATTAACTCCAATCAAATAGTTATCCATAGAGGAAAAATCTCATGTTGGCTGACATGGTGAAGGTTATGTTAGACATTACTGGTTATCGAAGACATGACGGGAGAGGCTCGATTGACTTCATGTCATATCGTAACCGAGTTTCGAACGAGAACAAAGAGAAAACCCTTTTATGATGAGTGAGATGATAGAAAATCATCAGTTTGTTACTTGCGCGCTTGAAGATATTTTGATGAAGGTCAACCTACCAAACTCTAAGAAACGGGAACTTGAATAAAAACTGTGGATTACATCTTTCTATGTTATGCTTAGCGGAGAATCACCTATAGATTTTTAGTAATTAAATTTGTGATAACTAATATGCATGATGATACTATAATAGAATCTCAAAATGCTTTATTTTTTAGAATATATTTCTAATAAAATATATGTATAATACTACTAGGATTTCTTTGAGGTTGTTTCTAGATCTATTATGTCTAAACAGTATTTTGAACAACCGCTCATGGATGTTCTTGAGAAAGAACACAATGATCATGTACTTAGGAAGGAACACAACGAAACTCACTCAAGGAGTAAGAGACAAAGGATTGCAAATTCCTTTGAGAATGATTTCATCATATCTTGTGACATACTCCCAAATCCATTGGCCATGAAAACTTGAAAGATCGAGTCCCGATTGGACGGTACTTTCATCGGAATCGTATTAAGATACGACAATGTCCGATCTAACCTGGATTATGTCGATGAGACCAGAATGTCATCCAAGTTGGACGGATTTATCAGCTCCTCAATGTAATGAGTCAACTTAGGTAGGGAGACGAGGTCAACATTGATGTTGTGGAGGTTAAGTTCTCCAATATTTAGGTTCTTTCCTTCAGTGAACACTACAAGAAACATGAAAAGAAATGTCGGCCTTATCGCCGTCGGTAAGCTATAGTAACCGACGAGTTTAGAGTAAAAATGACGGCCTACCGACGGTCATAGCCGTCGACTGTTGCTCGACGTTCTTAAGGCCCTATAGCCGTTGGTGCTGATGACTTTAGGCCATTAAAACCGTCAGGCACCAGATACCGACGAATAAAGTTTGAAAACAAACTAAGATCGTCGGCCTGGCCACAACGACGGTCATAACACCATAAAGGCATCAGCCAGAGGGACCCGACGACTTTAATGCGCTTAGAACCATCGGCCCCCCGGGTGTACCGACGGCCATACGGTGGACACGTGTGCGCCTAGGGGGCCATATAGCCGTCGGTCCGGGCGCCAAACCGACGGCTATATGGCAGTTATGATCGTCGGCTTGGCCCACACCGATGGCCTTACTGGTTTTTTTAATACCACGACTGCTTTAGCTGCCTCCCCAAGTTGGGAGCCTCCAGGCCATACAGGCCACAAGTTCAACATTCAACATATTGCATACAAGCCATTCAACACAAGTTTAACATTCAACACAAGTTCAAACAGCTGCAAATGAAACGACAATGCAAACACTGCATACAAGCCATCGTCATAAGAAAAACACAATAAAACAACGAGTTCACATAGTCATACAACAACTAACTTCGATATAAGAATGAGTTCACATCCAAATTACTCCAAAGGACCATTGTGAAGATTAATCTACTTCCATGTCATTGTTCAAACCTCCACCACTTACACCTCCGGCGTTCAAATTGAGGAAATCATCGCAACCATGAGCGGAACCCTACGAGAAACAAATAAAAGGTAACTTTGCATTAATAGTTACAATTCATATGTCTCAATCTTTCTAAAATTCCCAAATGCCGGTGTAATTGACTTAAAGGTATTACAAACTATGTAATTGAATAAGTCGCTAAGTATTGCTCAAATTAAGCTACACTTTCATTAGAGGTAATGATTTAGTAATCGTACCGTTGCGGCGCCTGGAGGTGTTGATGGTTGACTAATGTCGGTGTTTGGAACCGGCAGATCTCCAGACACTACCTTTGGTAGGTCGAGGAGTTGTAGTTCGGTAATGGGCGAGCAGAGATTCAAGAAGGTGAAAGACACGTGTACACAAGGATTTACGTGGTTCGGGCCGCCTGAGCGTAATACCCTACTCCACGGGGTGTGTTGGTGATGTATTAAGCTTGTTAGTCTAGAAGAAGCTCCAGAAGAAGAAGCTCGTCTAGCTTAGGGTATTCAGTAGTGGTCTGGAACTGTCCTTTGTGTATCGTCGACCAGTCCTTTTATAGTACAAGGACTGGTCGTTACAACATTAGCCAGTCCCGACAGGTGGCCCCGGCGGTTACACATGCTTGATACACAATAAATAGAGTTAATTACCCTTAATAGCCTGGTAATGGGCCTTAACAGCGCAGTTACAAGTATTAAGGACCATCCGATCGTGTGTCATTAATATGGCATTAATGACACTTAATTGGGTCTTGAAGCTTTTGATTGAGCCTTGAAGGTACGGAGCCATTGGGGGGTCCACCGGCCTGATAATTGAAGTTGAAGGTCCGGCGGTTGCCACGTGGCAGCTCTGGAGCTCACCGTCGTGGACGGGTAGGTCTGGTGCTGTTGGACGCGTGTCAGTACCAGAGCTTCCCTTTGTCTGGGGTTAGGTCCAGAGGTGCCATATTGGTATTTTGACCGGAGCATCCCAAGTGTGGGTGATAGCTCGGGTCTTGTGATACACTTGGCGGCCCTGAGACTAACCATGTTGGGGAAGCAGGTCCGGCTACGCCTGACATGTGGGGCCTTCGGAGGTCTTCAAATCTGGTATATGGAGTTTCCTTGTGATCTTTGAAATCCCAAGGGGTATCCGGTACGGAGGGTACCGACAGTGGCCCCCTGGACTCACCCCTGGGAGAGACCTTTTGTATGAAGTAATTTCGCCGGAGGTGGGTCCATTCTTCGGTTTCTGAACCGTGCCTTCAAGGGTCTTTGGTTGTGCCGTTGGTGGTAGTTCACAGTTAAAATTCTGCCGCGTGGCATATCTTGAAGGCGGCAGGTGAGATCTCAGCGTGCGGATCTCACGCAATTGAAGGTCGCCGGTTCCCGATACGAAAATCGTATCAGTTCTGCGCGTCCTGTCAGGCCGCCGACTTCGGGTTTCCCACCTTTCATGATGACAACCGTTCGCCTGGGGTAAGAACCTCGACTCGATCATCGGGGTGGCCGCGGGCCCCCTTGTCATTGGCGGGGTGAAATCTTTGACTGGTATCATCAGCTCCTTTGCGGTTTCCATCCAGGCGTTGCGGGGGCTCACTTAAGAAGGAAAGCACACACCGTTTGGGGTTCTTTACGCCTTTCAAACGATCTTATGCTCAAACCTTCCAAACTTTAGCTTGCCTTTCCTCTCCTGCCTTGCTGTGCCGCAATGGAGTTGGGTCTTCGCCAGAGCCGACTGAAAACCGATGACGATTTGAAGAAGGTTCGGGCCCTCATGGGATGGTCCCCTGACTTCTTCAACCACCTGGTCCGCGCCGGCAAGCTTCCGTTCGAGAAGGAACACGCCGATGACATGGTGTGCTTCTCCGCGTATGCCATGGTTGGACTGATCCCACCTTTCTCCTCCTTCTTCTTGATGCTGCTAGACTTCTATGGTCTGCAGCTTTACCACCTTGGCCCCCACTCCATTCCGCTGGTGTCCATATTTGTCCACTTCTGCGAGATGTGGGTGGGCATTCCCCCCTGCATTGAGCTCTTCCGCACCTTCTTCACTGTCCAGACCACAGGTCGGAGTGACGAGTACCTTGGCTTCTACTATTTTATGAAGCGCAAGAAGTGCCCATACAAGTACTTGCGGTCGTTCCCTTCTGGGAATTGGGACGACTGGAAGAAGGACTGGATTGTAATCAGGATGGAGGAGCACGAGAAGCTGGAGCTACCGGAAGGCCATCCCAACATCGACACTGCAGTTTGGAGTGAAGCTCCGGTGCTGTCGGATGCCTTCGATCCTGCTCTGACCAGGATCTGCCTGTGTGTGGAAGGAGGGGTGACTCCCCAGGCGGTGTTTTGCAACTTCCTGACCAACAGGTGGGCTCCGTTGAAGAGGAGGGAGAAGTTGGCTTGGGCCGTCAATAGTATGCTGCACGACGACCGGATCGTGACCGGTTTGAAGTCCAACATGGAGGGTGCAACTTTGGAGTTCCACCTGAATAAATTCTAGGACGACATCGACGTCGAGGGCGACGACTTGGCTTCGCTGCCAGCTTTCTTCCCACTGAACATGGAGGCACAATTCGGTAGGGAGCTCCGGTAGATGATGCCGGTGCTTAACGACCTTGGTGTCGTTGAGAGGCGCTCGACCACCGGGTTGACGATCTCTGAAGCTCCGGAAGGTGGCTCCGTTCCCGCCCCTAAGCCAAGAACCGAAGTCATCGGCAAGGGCAAGGAATTGGTCGAGCCCATGAGCTGTAAGAGGAAGCATGCCGATAGAAGGGCCAGGCATACTTCTTCTGCGGCGTCTCCTTCTCCCCAGAGGGGAAGGTCTACAATGGCGGCGTCTTCTCCAGTTGCGGCATCTTTCCGGGGTGCTAGCTCTGGCCAAGTGACTCCGGTCCCAGGGCCAGCTGAGGGCTCTGGGTCCGGGCGTCCTTCATGGTCGAGGGGGGCCTCGACCAGAGCAACGCCGACACCAGCAGCAAGCTCCAGGGGGCCCTCTGGGACCACCACGCCAGTGTTGGCTGGGGCCAGTCCGGAGCATCCGGAGAAGAGGTTCCACGGGAACTGGTGCGGAAGCCTTCCGGGGTAATTTTTGATTTTTTACCCCAATCAATTGTTTTATTGTTAACTGTATTTTGAGTCTCTTTGTCCTTCATCCACAGCGTGCCCAAGAAAAGGGTTGAAGCTCCGGTCCCTGCAGCAGTGGTTGAGGCTATGCAGGCTGAAGCTTCGGCTCCGATTCCAGCGCCGCCCCAAGAGGTGGCTGAGGCTGCGGCAGCCCCAGCGCCGGCTATCATGGTATTGGACGACTCATCCCCAGAAGCTCTCGTGGTAGCGCCGGACCACGGGACTGAAGATGTACCAGCAGCGCCAGCCTCAGAGGTTGAAGCTCCGGGCTTGAATGTTGTGATGCTGGATGCTCCGGCCATAGAGCCGAAGGAAGCTGCGATTCCGGATCTAGAGCCGGATGTTGTTGAAGCCCCGGCAGTCGAGCCAGTGGTTGATGAAGTCCCAGTGGTAGAGCCGGGTGTTGATGAAGCTCCGACACTCATGCCGATTTTTGAGGAAGCTCTGGCCATAGAGCCGGTTGCTGCAGAAGTTCCAGCTGTGGAGCCAGCTGTTGAAGAGGTTTGGGTGTCCGAGCCAGTTGATGCGGAGGCGATGGTGCCTGAGGCTGTGGCGGTCGAAGCGCCAGCGCCGGACCCCATGATGGCTGAAGTTCCAGCACCCGAACTAGAGGCAGAGGAAGCGCCTGCGCTGGAGCCAGAAGTAGCTTCTGCTCCGGCTGAACCTTCAATGCCCGCTCCGGAAGCAGTGATCCCAGAGGTGCCCGTTGCCGAGCCAGAGTGCCGGGATGAAGCTGTTGACCCCCCGCCGGAGGGACCAATTATTGATGATCTGGCGGCTGGGCCTTCGGAAACAATTCCGGTGGTCGGTACTTCTGCTGCAAGCACTTCCTCGGCGGCAGCCGAGGCTATCCCGGAGGATGGCCCTAGTGCCGTGGAAGCTCAGGGTACTGCTCTCGTAGAGTGGGACCCAATTTTTGTTGCTGAAGATCCGCTGGAGCCAACGGAGATGACCCCTGCAGGTCCGGACCCAATCCCCATATCGTTGTCTATTGACAACGCCTGCTCCAGTCTTCGCCAAGTCCAATTGGCCTTCTACCACGACAGCAAGGCCCTCGAGGAGGAGCACCAAACCCTTAGGAGGTGGTGCAACCGACACCATTTCGAGACCAAGCTGGCACTGTCGAGGCTGGCTGAGGACAGTGAGTGGGTGCAAAGGGAGAAGGTCCGTCTGGAGTACTGGGGAAAGTTGTTCGATGAGAGGGAAAGCATGACACGGACCCTCGACAACTAATCCCGAGCCATATATGATCAGGCCAAGGCCGCCAATAGTGCAGCTGATGAACGCCAGGAAAGGCTCTCCGCCATCCACGATAGTCTCGTCAAGTGCCGGGAGGCTCTTGAAGCTCGGGAGTGACGGCTCGAAGATGAAGAGCAGAAATTCCTAGAGCTACGGAATGACCTCGTGAAGAGGGAGGAGGAGCTTGTCCAAAAGACAGCTCTGGCTGACAAGAGCCTCGAAGAACGCACCAAGAAATTGGATGAGCATTGCAAGGAGGAGGAGAAGAAGGCCTGGGAGCGAGGGCAAGAACTCTACAAGCAGGAGAATGCCATCACCGTCCGGGAGAAGAAAGTGCGGGGATGGGAGAAAGATCTGGTCAACCGCCAGAACGAGATCCACCTCCGGGAGGAAGAGCTCAGCAGGCTCGAAAGCCAAGTTGCTGAAACGATTCAGCAGAATGCCAAAGAGGTGGAGCGTCTTGCTCGGGAGAGCTTGGAGCTGGCGGCGGCCAAAAGATCCTTCGCGGAGATGCGTGGTGCAAGGACTTCGGAGTCCCAACAAGTTTGGAACTTCCTGGGCAAGGCCAACGACGCGCTGACGCCAATGGGCTTCAGTCCCGTGCATCCGAATGATCCGGAGCCGGAGCTGGACCAGGCGTTGGAGGCGCTGGGTTCAGCAGGCAACAAGCTCTCCAAGGTGGGTCATCGTGGATCAATTGGAAACAGAGGGTTAGTCCCCGGCGAAGAATGTCGCAGAGTACGTGCTGACGTGCTACACCAGCCGAGACCCTCAATTCCCTTTGGACTCGGTTCTTGAAGGTCCCATCAAAGGAGAGGGTGAAGCTGCCCGAGCTAACGTGTCGGAGGTGGCTCCGAAGGTTGCCCAGTTCTTCCATAGGGTCTAGGATCGTCTCCCTGTAGCTCCCAATTGTACTTTCTCTTCTTCTTCTCCAATTTTGTAATCTCTTGTCTCCAGATGAATGAAATCCAATTTTTTGTGAATTCAAATTTCATTTTTTGTCTTCAACACCTTTATCTCGCTTGGCCCCCTGGTAGATGTACACAATTTGATTGTGAACATGTACCAAGAGGATGTAACAATTGTTGAAGACTTGCGTGCTTCAAACTTGTAGAATGTAGGTCTGAAGTATTCAATAGTGTAGGCCCCCTGAGGTTGTCAGAGCTTAGTGGCTCCGGCATTGACCATCGCTGGAGCTTAGTAGCTCCGGAGCGTTGAGGGTTAGTCCTCTGGGGTGTCGGAGCTTTGGCAGCTCTGGCAGTGACCTCCATCAACACGTGTTGTGTCAACGTTAGACTCTACTTTAGAGTCTTTCCACCATCTTCACGTTGACGACTTGCCTCCTAGCTTTACCGGAACTGAGTAGCTCCAGAGATGCTCGATGTCAATGTTTGAACATTGACCACAAGCCACCTAGAGGATGTTGGAGCTTATTTATTTTTCCAACACACTGAAGTCAAGAAAAACAGTAAAATCCGTTTCCTATCTATAACTTCATTGCGGCTTACTGTTCCTGAGAATTTTTTAGGTCGAACACAATTCTAAATACAATCAAGAGCGCCATCTAGCTTCCTTCAGGTCCGATCGTTTCTGGACTTGCCTTACTTCGGCCTGTCGGGGTGTAGGTAGAGTGGCGTACTTAGGGTGCAGGACCAGGCTAAGTCGATATCACACTCCGGCCCTAGATTGGCTTGGCGGCATTTCGACAAGTAGGCCATCAACAATGCTTGAACCCGGAAGGATAAACAATGCAACTCAAATTGTACATGAACTGGTCGAGCTAAAGTTTCTTAAGAATTGCACAACTTTGTTATAGACAAGAAAGAGAAAAATAAAAAATATTGAGCCTGTACAAAGTAAATGCACATGGAGTCTGTTTTCACACAATGATGTCTTTCATTATAGGTCCGGGATACAAAGGAAACAAGTACACTCTTAGGGTACGGAACCAGGCTAAGTGTGTTTCATTTCTTGATTGACCCAAGGTAGCTAGCTACACTTTTAGTTCTGAGACTGTGACAAGTGTTGCATGGGCGTTGCGGACCTAGCAGGGTAGGTCTGGGTGCCCTCTCAGAGGAGCTACCCGACTCTGTACAATGACTCTATAACATACACCACATGTAATTACAGACTCACCTCCGTGGTAGTAAGCATAGAACTTACGGAGGTGCTCAATTTTCCAAGGATTTGGGAGAGGTATCCCATCCTCGGTTGCCAAGCGAACGCATCCGGGACGGGATACCTTGATCACTCAGAAGGGTCCCTCCCAGCTGGGGGAGAGATTGTTTAACCCTTCTCTGGATTGTATTCTCCATAGCACCAAATCGCCTTCCTCAAGCTGTCGGCTGTGAACATGCCATTGGTGATAGCGCCGAAGAGCTTGGCGGTATCGGGCATTCCGAACAGTTGCTCGAGACCTTCCCTCTTCAAGGAGGTCAATGTCTTCAAGCCGGAGCTGGTCCTGCGTGGCTTCATCGGAGGTCTGGACCCGGAGTGACCCCAAGGTGATTTCTGGGGGAAGGACTGCTTCAGCTCCGTACACCAGGAACAAGGGTGTCTCTCCAGTTGACCGGTTTGGAGTTGTCCTGTTGGCCCATAGAGTGGGCGGAAGTTCTTCAATCCAGTTGGATCCATGTTTTTTCAGGCGCTCATATGTGCGCGTTTTGAGTCCTTTCAGGATTTCTGCATTTGCCCTCTCGGCTTGGCCATTTCTTGCCGGATGAGCTACAGAGGCGTAGCTGACTTGGATGTCGAGGTCTTCGCAGTATCCTTGGAAAGCAGAGCTTGTGAATTGGGTCCCATTATCTGTTATGATTTTGTTCGGGACTCCAAATCTGCATACTATGGACTGCAGGAAGTTGATAGCTAATTGCTTGTTGATTGTCACAACTGGAGCTGCTTCCGGCCATTTGGTGAACTTGTCAATGGCGACATACAATAACTTGTAACCTCCAACGGCTCTTGGGAAAGGTCCCAAGATGTTCATCCCCCACACAGCGAAATGCCATGTAGGAGGTATCATTTGTAGAGGCTGAGCTGGTGTGTGAATTTGCTTTGCATGGTACTGGCATGCTTTGCATTTCTTCACCAGCTCAGTTGCATTCTGGAGCGCTGTAGGCCAGTAGAAGCCATGCCGGAAGGCTTTACCGACCAGCGTGTGGGAAGACGCGTGGTTCCCACACTCGCCTCAATGGATTTATGTTAGGAGCTCGCAACCTTCTTCCCTTGTGATGCACCGCATTAGGACGCCAGTGGCACCACGCCGGTAGAGATCCCCTTCTACCAAAGTGTATCTTTTAGCCAATCTGACTATCTGGTCAGCGGATACATCATCGTCAGGAAGGATATTGTCTTTCAAGTAGCTCCGGATCTCCGAGATCCATGCATCGGAGCATGCTTGAGCATTTTTGTCTTGCGTGCTTGGTTGCTCGGAGCTTCCGGCAGCACCTATGACCCTTGATGGTTGCCATGGTAACAGGGCCATTGGGACTGGTAGCTTCGGGATGCTGGTCTCGCCCCCCTTCGCTCAGTTCGGCAGGCTGAGCTGTGGGTTTTGACAACCTCTGGACGAAGGTTACGTCAGGAGCAGGAGCTCCGGTTGACGCTTTCGTCAAGAGTTTGTCAGCTTCAGCGTTATGGACACGCTCGACATGGTTGAGATCCAATATTTCGAAGTCCTTCTGAAGCCTCTGGACTTCAAGGAGAAAAGAAGCTAGTTGAGGATTGTTACAGGAGCATTCAACCTTCACCTGTTTAATTATGAGCTGCGAATCTCCCTTGACCAACAGCTGCTTGACACCGTATGATAGTGCCACCTTTAGTCCATGAATGAGTGCTTCATACTCCGCCATGTTGTTGGTCGCCTTGAAGTCAAGGTGGACAATGTATTTTACCTTCTCCCCGGTTGGTGCGAGGAGAAGGACTCCAGCTCTGGCCCCCTGCTTTTGCATGGAGCCGTCGAAGTAGAGGGTCCAGTGAGGTTCAGTGAAGACCGGAGCTTTGAGTTCTGACTTCTGCTCACTGGAGCCCCCACGGTTTGATGGAAAGGGGGTCCATTCCGCCACAAAGTCTGCCAATGCTTGACTCTTGATTGCTTGTCTGGGAACGAATTCAAGATCGAATTCGGCTAATTCTGCTGCCCACTTTGCAATGTACCCAGTAGAGTTGGGATTATGCAAGATCGCACGCAGTGGGTAAGAGGTCACCACTAAGATCTTGTGAGCTTGGAAGTAATGGTGAAGCTTCCTGGAGGCAATGAGGATTGCGTAGAGCAGCTTGTGCACCTCTAAGTTTCAAGTCTTGGCATCATGTAGTACTTCGCTGATAAAGTACACTGGCGTTGGACTGTCTGGACCCTCCCGGAGGGGTCCGGAGCTTCCTCCACATCGACCCGGACCCTCCTGGAGGGATTTGGACCTCCTTCGGGAACCTCCGGGTCCATGCTAGAGGAACCTGGAGCTTCTGCTGGAGTGACCTAGACCCTCCCGGAGGGGTCCAAGTCTTCTGGGACAACACCCTGTTGATCCAAGTCTGGGGGATGGGACCCAGACTCACCTTCAAGAACCTTCGGACCCTCCTGGAGGGGTC
Source organism: Tuctoria greenei (assembly GCA_036927565.1). Lineage (NCBI taxonomy): Eukaryota > Viridiplantae > Streptophyta > Magnoliopsida > Poales > Poaceae > Tuctoria > Tuctoria greenei. Next base: position 93,807,270 of record JAYESD010000006.1, on the reverse strand, counting down.
TGGATTCCTGAGCTTGAGATGGTTCTGGTCTCTCTGTGACCAGGACCATGCTGACAACCTCGTCGGTTGTTGAATGTAAAGAAGTAAGGGCTCACCAGGGTTCGGAGCTACCAGGGTCGGTAGAGTGGTGAGGAGCTGTTTTAGCTCTTGGAACGCCTTTTCTGCTTCTTCAGATCATTGAAATGGTCCGGACTTCCTCAATAGCTTGAAGAAGGGTAGCGCCCGTTCCGCCAGTCTTGAGATGAACCGACTGAGGGCGGCTAGACATCCAGTCATTTTCTGAACATCTTTGATGCGGGCTGGTGGCCGCATCTCCTCTATAGCTTTAATCTTCGCTGGATTTGCCTCTATGCCCCGGTGGTTTACCAGGAAACCAAGAAGCTTTCCGGAGCTAACCCTGAAGACGCACTTGTCTGGGTTCAGCTTCGTGCGGGTGACCCGCAGCTTGTCGAAGACAGCTTGCAAGGTGTCAAGGAGTGACTCCTTGTCCTTGATCTTGACAATGATGTCATCAACATACACTTCCACTACGTCTCTCATGAGCTCTCCAAAGGTTTTGTACATAGCTCGTACAAATGTTGAAGCTGCATTCTTGAGACCGAATGGCATGGCAGTATAACAGTACAATCCATCTATTGTGATAAAAGAAGTATGTTCTTCATCTTCCCTAGACATTCTGATTCGATGGTACCCAGAATATGCGTCTAGGAAACACAATAATTCACAGCCGGAGGTGGAATCCACTATCTGATCTATTCTAGGTAGTGGGAATGGATCTTTTCGGCATGCCTTATTTAGTGTTGTGTAGTCGATACACATCCGAAGCTTCCCGCCGGTCTTGGGTACAACAACTTGGTTTGCCAGCCATTTTGGATGGAAGACTTCTCGGACGAATCCAGCTTCGAGCAACTTCTTCACTTCTTGTCATATGAAGTTCTGTCGCTCTATGGATTGATTCTGAGGCTTTTGATGTACAGGCCGAGCATCGGGATAGATCTTCAGATTATGCTCGATCACTTCCCTAGGGATCCCAGGTATTTGTGACGGTTGCTAGGCAAACACGTCGACGTTAGCCCAGAGGAAAGTGATGAGCGTGAGTTCCTATTTGTCATTCAGACCTCCTGATATACGGGTGGTCTGAGCGGCATCGGAACCGATTTGGACGACTTTGACGGGGATGTCGGTGTCACTGCTTGGTTGCACGCGAGGTGCGGAGGTTGAGCCTTGTTGACGAATGCTTGGGGGTTTCGGAGCTTGCTCCTGCCTGGATTCTTCCTCCTGCGCTGTAGCAAGCACATGCAGTTCCCCCAAAGCAGTTACTCCAGCAGTACGGTCTCCGCGGATCCGGAGAACGCCAACTGGTGTTGGCATCTTTAACACCATGTAGCCATAATGAGCAGCAGCCATGAATCTGTACAAGGCGGGCCTGCCCAGAATGGCATTGAAGGGCAAGTTGATCTGAGCAACATCAAAGATCTACTTCTCAGTGCGATAATTCTCCCGAGTCCCGAAGGTCACGGGGAGAGTAATGACACCGAGTGGTGTTATGGCCCCCGGACCTACTCCGGAGAAAGGTCGGGAGGGGCGAAGATCAGAAGGTCGGAGCTGAAGCTTGACGAAAGCTTTGAAGCTTATGAGGTTCAGCCCCGAACCTCCGTCCACCATTACATGGTGGGGTTGAATGTTGTTGATGGTAGGTGATACCATCAGAGGTAGCTGGCTAGCTCCGATCATGTTCCGAGGGCAGTCTGAAGAATCAAAAGTGATGGTAGTGTCCATCCACTTTCGATGAGGCTCCGCCCTGGCTGTAGGAGCTACTGAGGCCATGTCCCGCCGCATAGTCTTGAGGACACGGCGGGAGGTGATGTTCCACGTCCCACGAACCACCAAAGATGGTGTTCATGGTCTTTCGACGTTCATTGTCGGAGACGTCAGAGTCGTCGTCGACGGAGGTGTACACAGCCTTCAGGACCTTTTTAGGGTCCTGGAAGACCAGCTCCTCTTCAGTCGGAGCTTTGTCGACTTTCTGCTTTCCTTCCCTCCGACGGAAAGGAACTTCTTCCCGGCGCTTGTGGTAACGCTCGGCAAGGTTTTGGACCTCCCGGCAGTCCTCAAAGTTGTGTCCGTTCATCTTGTGGATAGGACACCACATTTTGGAGTTGCCACCATCTTCAGAGGACGGCCGAGGTTGTTTCTCGGGGCGTGGCCCCCGGCCACTCGGAGCTGCAGCAGCTGTAGCGGTGGATGTGCTGGCCGACGGCTTCTTCTAGACGTTGGGCTTTTTCTTCTTTTTGCCACTCCCGGAGGTAGTGGCTTCGCTGTTGGAGGATTTTTTGCCATCCTCCGGAGGTGGTTTGGAGTGCATGTCACGGCCCTCCGCAGCTTTGGCACATTTGTCTGCCAAGCTGAAGAGCTCCGTGATGTTGGTGATCTCCTTGACCGCCAGCTTCTCCAGCATCTTCTTATCCCGTACGCCCTTTCTAAATGCCACGATAACAGATGCGCTAGAGATAGAAGGAATGGTGTTTCGTACCTGGGAGAACCTCTGGATAAATGAGCGCAGGGATTCTCCCCCCTTCTGCGTAGCTGCAAAAAGGTCCAGTTCGGTGCCTGGTCGGGTGTATGGACTCCTGAAATTGGCAGTGAACTGTTTGCACAATTTCTCCCAACTATTGATAGAGTTTTGAGGAAGGATCATGAACCAGGACCTGGCGGTCCCATTCAAAGCCACTGGATTGACCAGTCAAACTCGGCAGGATTGACTATCCTGTCAAATTTCTCCGGCAGGTGAGGCCGGAATTTTTGTGGCCATCTGACCATGCACAGATGCATGGACAGTGCAGAACAGCCTCCTCCTACTCCCTCGGGAGCAGGGCTGTCTCGAGCCTCTTGCCTTTTGCGAGCACGCTCGATATGGACGCGGCCGTCCTGTTGACGGTAATGGCGATCAAGCTTCGCCCGGAGGTCATGAGTTGACATCCTGGTTATCATATGAGTACGTCGCGCCCCGGAGGGTAGCGACGTAACTTGCTGTGACGCAGCACACGTCCTATTCTGGGAAGCATGCGGACCAAGTCTGCCAGGCACGATCCGACGATGCGATGGGGCTCGCCCCGATGGAGGAGGACCTTGGTTGCTGATGTGGTCGGCTGCTGCTGCAACCAGATGTTCCACATCAGCCCTCCACTGCTCCACTGCACCCTGGGATGCACCTGGAGGTGGTGGACGTTGGAGGAGAGCACGCGCTGCATGAAGCGTGTGTTCAGGGTTGTTGTTGTTTGCCGATGCAGTGACTGACGCCGAGGCACCATCATGCTGCTCAGCTTGACATGCTGGTGCAGGTGGTGGTGGTGGAGGCATGACTCCTGCTAGAGCCGCAGCACCTACTGGTTGCTGCATGTTGGAGGGATTGCCTCGAGCGGGTCGAACGGCAGAATTGTCGTTGGATGGTCCAGCAGCTGAGTTCACCATACTCGAAATCTCGAGCACCCCTACCTGGCGCGCCAACTGTTGGTGTTTGGAACCGGCAGATCTCCAGACACTACCTTTGGTAGGTCAAGGAGTTGTAGTTCAGTAATGGGCGTGCAGAGATTCAAGAAGGTGAAAGACACGTGTACACAAGGATTTACGTGGTTCGGGCCGCCTGAGCATAATACCCTACTCCACGGGGTGTGTTGGTGATGTATTAAGCTTATGAGTCTAGAAGAAGCTCCAGAAGAAGAAGATCGTCTAGCTCAGGGTATTCAACAGTGGTCTAGAACTGTCCTTTGTGTATCAACGACCAATCCTTTTATAGTACAAGGACTGGTCGTTACAACGTTAGCCTGGCTCGACAGGTGGCCCCGGCGGTTACACATGCTTGATACACAATAAATGGTGTTAATTATCCTTAATAGCCTAGTAATGGGCCTTAACAGCACTGTTACCAGTATTAAGGACCATCCGATCGTGTGTCATTAATATGGCATTAATGACACTTAATCGAGTCTTGAAGCTTTTGATTGATCCTTGAAGGTCCGGAGCCGTTGGGGGGTCCACCGGCCTGATAATTGAAGTTGAAGGTCCAGCAGTTGCCGCGTGGCAGCTCCGGAGCTCACCGTCTTGGACGGGTAGGTCCGGTGCTGTTGGACACGTGTCAGTACTGGAGCTTCCCTCTGTCTGGAGTTAGGTCCGGAGGTGCCATATTTGTATTCTGACTGGAGCTTCCTAAGTGTGGGTGATAGCTCCGGTCTTGTGATACACGTGGTGGCCCCGGGACTAACCATGTTGGGGAAGCAGGTCCGGCTACGCCTGACATGTGGGGCCTTCGGAGGTCTTCAAATCTGGTATATGGAGTTTCCTTGTGATCTTTGCAATCCCAAGGGGTATCCGGTACGGAGGGAACCGAAAACTATGTCCTGAAGCGAAGGGCAATGATGGGAGAACACCTGGATAAGGCTGCAATCCAGGGGCCAACATTGACATGTGTCGGTGTTTGGAACCGGCAGATCTCCCGACACAACTTTTGGTAGATCGAGGAGTTGTAGTTCGGTAATGGGCACAGAGATTCAAGGTGGTGAAAGACACATGTACACAAGGATTTACGTGGTTCAAGCTGCCTGAGCGTAATACCCTACTCCACGGGGTATGTTGGTGATGTATTAAGCTTGTGAGTCTAGAAGAAGCTCCAGAAGAAGAAGCTCGTCTAACTCAGGGTATTCAGGAAAGGTCTGGAACTGTCCTTTGTGTATCGTCGACCAGTACTTTTATAGTACAGGGACTGGTCGTTACAACGTTAGCCTGGCCCGACAGGTGGCCCCGGCGGTTCCACATGCTTGACAAACAATAAATGAAGTTAATTACCCTTAATAGCCTGGTAATGGGCCTTAACAGCGCCGTTACCAGTATTAAGGACCATCCGATCGTGTGTCATTAATATGGCATTATTGACACTTAATCAGGTCTTGAAGCTTTTGATTGATCCTTGAAGGTCCGGAGCCATTGGGGGGTCCACCGACCTGATAATTGAAGTTGAAGGTCCAGCGGTTGCCACGTGGTAGCTCCGGAGCTCACCGTCGTGTATGGGTAGGTCCGGTACTGTTGGACACGTGTCAGTACCAGAGCATCCCTCTGTCTGGGGTTAGGTCCGGAGGTGCCATATTGGTATTCTGACCGGAGCTTCCCAAGTGTGGGTGATATCTCCGGTCTTGTGATACACGTGGTGGCCCCGGGACTAACCATGTCGGGGAAGCAGGTCCGGCTACGCCTGACATGTGGGGCCTTCGGAGGTCCTCAAATCTGGTATATGAAGTTTCCTTGTGATCTTTGCAATCCCAAGGGGTATACGATACGGAGGGTAGCGACAACATGAATCCCTGAGATCGTGGAGGATAGGCTTGACCACTCTGGGAACCCTGAGACAAATATGATTAGTATTTCATACTATAAGTTGAGTTAATAAGAAATGCGGTTATACCTGTGAAGAAGTGTCAACTTGTTGTCTGGAGTGCATCGGACGAGGCATACCGAACTGCAATCCAAAGCCACCATAAGGGAAGAACTACATAAAGTAAGAATATTTAGTTACTAACTTTAACACAAATATGGTAATAAGTATACCAACTTAAGTAAAACAGTAGTTTACCTGCGACATAATCTCGAACTTATGTTGTTGTGGTATATTGAACTGAGTTCCAGTGTTGCCTTGACCCAAGAACTACACCAAAAAATTATTCGTGAAATCTTAAGTAGAAACAATTTGTAAACAAATAAACTATTTAATTGTTAAGATTACAAGTTACCTGCACCATATACAAATATTGCATCTGCTGCTACATCTGTATTTGTTGTATTTGTTGTTGATGATGTTCCATTTTCTCCTCATGATGTCTTAATTTTTCTTTGAATTCCTCGTCTGCAACACGAGAACAACTCGAACTGAAAGTAGAATACAGTCATCTCACATAAGCGTCACGCTCCACATAACTGTCGCCTAATCCAAGTCTACAAAAACACAAATGTGATGAATCAATGGTAATTAACCTTTAAATTATCCTTATCTTTACACGTACCTCCCATGCGACACTCCTCCGCCGGCTTCGTACGCCACACCTGCATCCAACAGTGCTTTTAGATAATCTACATCATCTCCATGCTTTTTCTTGAGACACTCAACATATTTTGTCTGCAAGAATAAATTAAGTTCACAAGTGGATGTCATACAAGATAGATTTATTTCATAGATAGAGACCACTCAACACACTTACCACTTTTTGTGTTGCCGCCTCGTCACACAACTGCTTCGGGCGTGCCGGATTTGTGCCTCTGTGCCCCCTCAGGTAAACCTCGATAAAAGAAGGAGAGACACTGGTTTTAGCTTCCTACAACATCAAAATACAACATCAGTTCAATCAATGCAATTGTTTGAAGCAATTTACAAGTATTGTAATAGTTAATAACATCTGTTGTGCCATCCGCATATGTCCATCTGCCCCATAACGTTGTAGTTAAGGCTTGCTCTTCCAGTTGCTTCGGTTTCTCTTCAAAATATTTTTGAACTCCTTTGACGCCCAGTATTCACATAGCCATTCCCAAGCTGCCATATCTACACCGATCCAATCCACACTACTCTCCATATACTCATGATTCTGCAGATAAATTGTTGTTGCTCGCTTGTTTGTCATGGGCTAACGCCACCTGGTCTTATAACACATGGTCACAGCCTTGATCCGTGCATCAGAGAAGGAGTCATTCGTGAGCTTTCTCGCTAATGTCTCGAAAACAGACCTCGCATATGCTGGAACCACACCTTCCCCCAATTTAAATATACTCTGCATAAAACCAACAATTAGTATCAACCAAAGTAAGATGCAACATATTTTACACAATGAAAACAAACTTACCCAAAAAATCTCCCAAATTTTGTCCTGACAAGTACCCGCAATGCCATATGGTTTCAGGGCATAGTGATCCCAATTATGCGCTGTAATTAGTTGACCGCCCGCAAGAGCCATCCCCAGAAAGCAAAACCGGATGGCATTTCCCTACTCTATGTTAACACGGTGTCGATGCCCCCTGTCATCCCAACAAATCTCAATCCAGCACCTAGTACCATTTGGCCTTATACCCACATACGTATCAGGAGTTTTACATGGAGTACATAAAAGGTGCCTCCGCAGCCTATACAAATATCATTAGTTATTTGACAAGAAAACCAAATATATAATATAGCTTATCAAATAATTCAAAAAAAATACATATAAGGGCATCGATCACTCTGTCCCTCTGCTGCCTCTTGTAACTCTGCCAATCTTGCCAACCTTGCATCTCGTTCCGGATCATCTTCCTCTTCACCGCTCTCTTCGCTCTCAATACCACCCTATCCACTCTCAGTACAATCCTGTCCACTCTCAGAAGACGACCCAAAGGCCAGCGCCAGAGCCTCCTATGCTCCCCAGCCTCCTCCCTGCTCCTTGTGCCTGCTCCTAAGCCTCCTCCATGCTCCTGAGCTTCCTTCGAGTACACACCTAAGCCTCTTCCTTAACCTGGTGCTAGCTGGCTCGATGCCTGCTCTGTCACACACCCTATAAGTTGTCTCTGTCTATCTGCACTCACGGTCGTGCACTACAAATGCAAATAAACATATAACAAATAGTAAATAGCTGATTATGATATTTAAGTGTTTATAAAAAAAACAAATTACCTGAAACAAGGATGTATGAACCGAACCACTACTGTGGTGAGACGCGGAGGAAGAAGTATCATCATTTTGCTTCTTTCCTTTTTTGAAATGCTTCTACATCTGCACAAATTTCAAAATAATGATCGTATACAAGATTATTAAACAATAAACAATAAATGATAAATACTAAAAGATGTACACAATAAAAAAAATTAAATCTCAAAGAATGTGTACAATAAGAGCTAAAAATCACCAGCATTAGAATCTGCTAAAATCATCAGCATTCGAATCTGCTTCTATCACACGTGCATGAATATTTTCATGTCTTTCATCTTCTACCATCTCTTATTCAATCTCTTCTCCTTCACTCCCTTTTTCAATAATTCTATTTTGCGTTTCAATAATCCTTTGAGATTGGTGAAGACATTTTCTCGAAGGGTCGGCTTGTTATTCAGACATTAACTCTAGAGTAGTACTAGCAATTTTTGCAAGTCCTATCCCAAAAGATATTCTAATATCTTTTACTTCCTCAACTTCACCTTGATAAACACAACCATCATCTTCTTCTTGATTGTCTATGTACTCATCATAACGACGAGGGTGCACTTCGCGGTTAACTTTATATACAACCCACCAATTCTTCAAACTAGGATGAGGATAACTTAAATAGTATACTTGCTCCACATGATGCGCAAGTACAACATTGTTCTTACGGGATGTATAGCGCGAGTTGTGTTTGGCCTCCACCATTCCAAAATCACCCACTCGCGTACCCGATGTTGGATCAAACAAGTGACAGTCAAAAAACACCAGCTTCAGTTCTTTCGTGCCGCCAAATGTGTACTCAATTATTTTCTAAGAACACTATTGTATTCCTTCACTTCTCCACTACCCTCTCCAGCCATTATACGCACTCCACTGTTTGATGTGGCTGCGAGTGGGTGATTTGCTTCTAAACGTGCCGTTCGAAAACGGTATCCATTGATATCGTATCGGCTAAATTCTCTAGCTTTCAATTGACCATTCACGATTTGTCGCAAATCATCTGAGATGTTGACATCCTTCATTTACTACATGTATAACAATATACAAAGTTAGCATCTTATAACAAATATATGAACTATGATTGAAGAACAAAGGATATCGGAGAAGTTAGCATCTTACATGTTCATGGAACCAGTTCACGAAGTTTTTGCCACCTTTTATGCCATGCTGACGTAGATTATCCAATTGACTCTGCATCGGCCTTCGAGAAGATGTCCAATACAGATTGTCAAACATTTCAAAAAATGGTAACACTTCTTCCATGTTGAAAAACATGTAAAGCATGGTGTAGTTTCTCTCTTGCTCCGAAATATAATGAGAATTGGCAACCCCAACACCTTTACCCTTTCAATGAAAAATTTTAAGCACAGTCATAGGCTGCTCTTCTGCATCATGATATCGTGACGTAGATGCATTCACATTGTTGGCACGTGCGAAATATTTGCCAGAGAAGTTTGTAATCTCTTTAGGTGAAAATGCCTCTGCAATACACCCCTCAATTGTTGCCTTGTTGTGCACTGTAGCTCTAAGTTTTTCCAGTTCTCTTTCTTGACTATACATCACCTGAACTGCGCAGATTCAGATACTAACGCTTCATAAGGCAAATGCACCAACAAATGTTGCATAACATTCATAAGTACAGGTAGAAAGACCTTTTCCATCTTACATACAAGCACGGTGATTTCTTTCTCCCGCTGCCGCATTATCTTCTTCGACACTTCCTTAGCACATATCTTCCTATAAAAATAACTAAGTTTAGCAAATATCTTCCACAAGTCAGGTTTAAAGTATCCACGAAACATTACTGGTAAAAGTCTTTCTATCATAATATGGTAATCATGACTCTTTAACCCATTCAGTTTACGGGTGCTGAGATTAACACATCGTTTTATGTTAGATGCATAGTGATCTGGAAACTTCAATGTTTTCAACCAACTAAGTATTTGCTTTCTTTCTTCTGGCTTGATACAGTAAGAAGCTCGTGGCCTAACTTCATTTGCACTTGCATTTATTCTAATCTCAAACCCTGGATGATCACAAAGATCACCTAAATCTTTTCTTGCATTCAAATTATCTTTGGTTTGACTGGTAATATCAAAATACATGCTTATGATGCTTTCATCGACATTACGCTCCTGGTGCATCAAATCAATATTGTGCGGTAGAAGCAGCGCCTTTGCATATGATAGCTCCCAAAGAAAAGAAATATGAGTCCAGTTATGTTCTGTACCATACCCTTCGAAACCATCTTCTTCGTATGGTTTTAACTTTGCATGCCATGCCATTTTTTGCTCAATTGTCAATCGAGGAGGTGCTTCTTTTGTAACTCTTATGCCTTTCCGGAATGATTGTGTATCTCTACTGAAAGGATGATTTGAAGGAAGGAATCGTCGATGATAATAAAAAAAGGTAATTATTTCCCATACTTCAGCCTTATAGCATCAGTGTCACTCATACATATGGAACAACACAATTGTCTGTGGACACACCAACCGGCCCAAATGCCATATGCAAACAAATCATGAATTGACCATAGATACGCAGCACGTAAGTCAAATTCACATTTCATATGACTGACATATGCATTTACACCTTGCCACAACTCTTTCAACTCTTCAATCAACGGTTGCATAAACACATTGATTTTCTTGACTAGATGTTTAGAACCAGGAATGACTGTCGTAAGGAAAATGTATCCTTCTTTCATGCACATGTTGGAAGGAAGATTGTAGAGCATGACAAAAACAGGCCAACAAGAGTATGGGTTGTTACTGGTGTTGAATGGAGTGAAACCATCTGTCGACAACCCAAGATGAACATTTCCTGAATCTCTTGCAAACTCTGGATCAAAATGGTCTAAATCTTGCCAAGCCACAGCATCGGAAGGATGCACCATAACATCTTTGTCATCATTCTCACATATCCCTTCAGAATGCCATCTCATGTGCTCTGCTGTTTCTTGGGATAGAAACAATCGTTTAAGCATTGATGTGATTGTCATGTACTGAAGTTGATTGATCGGTATTTTTGTAGTTATTCGTTCTTCATCATCACTCATCACGTACATATATCTAGATTTATTTCAATGCATACAATGAGTATTGTTCATTTGTTCCTTCCAAAATAGCATGCAATTATTCTCGCACGCATCAATCTTCTCATAATTCATGCCCAGACTAGCCAAAATTTTCTTAGATGGATATAGATCTAGTGGCATCTGATGACCTGACGGAAGGAGATCAATGATCAGCTTAATGATATCATTGTAGCAATTTTTCGCAAAATTGAACTTGGACTTTATTGCCATAAGTCATGTGACCGCCTGCAAAACGGTCACATTGGTGCCCTCATACACTTTTCGATCGGTGGCGGTAAGAAGCTTGTAAAACTACTTCACCTCCTTCGGTTGTGACCAATCTTCCTACTCTTTACCAATGTCTGCTATCATCTCATCCATCCGATCTTCATCCTCATTACCGCCCTACTCATCATCATGCTCTAACTCTCCATGCTCTCGCCACACCAGATAGTCGGACATAAATCCGTGCTTGCAAAGATGCAACTCCACTTCAGACTTATCCAGACATCGACGATTGTGACACTTGATACACGGATACATCGCAACACGAGCATCACTAGCAAATGCATGGCTCAGAAAAGCATTTGCGATGTGAACCCATTCATTAGTGTGCGCACCAGTTGAACTCTATCCATCATACATTACCTTACGGTCATCACATATTTTTTAACTATATCAAATAAATATATGTTAATGACCATATATGGTTACTTCATAGTTTGTTTAATGTCACGACCCTACATCTATTGTCCAGGATAGGTCCTAAAATTTCGACAGCATAACGCCGCCTATTTAACACTACACCCCCTATCCGGTGCAGTTCTTAAAGTAAAAAGGGACAGGCAGCACCAGCGGCCTAAACAATGGCGACCACGCGACTGCACATGACGTCAGGGCCAGAGCACATGGACGCATAGGGTCTTGTCGTGCCGCTCGCTGGCCCGCCGCCGCCAAGCCGCCCAGCGCCATGGCTTCCTTTCCAGGTGTGCCTTCGCTGCTCCTCCACCGTGCACTGCCGTCCTTCTCATGTCCGCCTCCCTGCGCTGTTGTCTCTTGCCCCTCCGCTTCCTCCTTCCTCAACGCTCGGATTGCGCCGTTCTTCCCTGTCCCCTCTGCCTTCTCCTTTTTCAACGTTGAGATGATGGTACTCCAGACTCTGTTTCCTTAGTGTCGACTAGAACTTTTCTCCAAAATACGTTGGACGACTACAAGGTTGACTAGGGGTCGACTACGGTCGACTAGTAGCCCTAGTCGACGACTAATCACCTAGTCGATCCTAGTTGCCTAGATTTGATAACATTGTATATACATATAGTACATAAACATTAAAAAAATCAAATAAACATAATTGAACCCTAATAACTAACATCTATGCTAATCAAGTTAATATAAACATATATGGATAAAACACAATATAAAATTGCATAAGTAATGATATAGCAATTCATAGACTAATCAATTCAAAAACCTACTGCCACACTTATCGGAATTCAAAAACCTAATTCATAGACAAGCTTAAATTTTAACCTTATCGGAAGGGACGGTGGAGGCGTTGCGGAGGAGAGGCGGCGAAGGCGCACGGGCGGGGAGCGGCAGAGGCACGCAGCGGCCGATGGGGCGCTGGGCGGCGAGGCGCGGGGCGGCGGCCGAGTGGCGACGCGGGGCGCGGGGCAGCGGCAGGGTGGCGACGCAGGGCGCGAGGCGACGAGGCGGCGCACGGGCGGCAGCATAGCGAGAGACGAGAGCGGCGCACGGGGGCGAGTGTAGTGTTAGGTTTTTTCACTGTGTACGCGATGTAAGGGGGTTAAATTTGTCGGTTATCAAGAGTCGACGATCTTATTTGAGGGCTGTGGGGCCCACCTTATGACCGTCGGCCACGGCGCTACGACCGACGCCCATAACTTAGGCGCGTAGGACCCACGCTATGGCCGTCGGCCCTGGAGTTGGAGCCGACGGTCTTATAATTCGGCAGGAACATTGTTTCTCGGAGCGCGGGGCCCACGTTATGGTCGTCTGTCCCGGAGCTGTAACTGACGACCATAGTTAAAGCCGTTAGCCTCGGAGCTGCAACCGACGGCCATAGTTAAAGCCGTCGGCCGTCTTTGTGACGCCGACGGCCATAAAGGTATAAATGTCGGCTTTTCAAAGCCGACAAATTTAGTACGCTTTAAATCGCCAGGGCCGACAATTATAGTTTTCGTGACACTTCTTTGCCCGATTCTTATAGTGGAAGGCGAAAATTGGGCGTAATGCCAACTGATGAGTTACAAAGTTGAGTGAACCAAAGGAGATGACAAAGTCGTAAGTTAGCAAGTTGGAAGTTGCCCAGATCGTATCTATTGAAACCATTTTACGTGTGAGTCCCCTTCCTAGCATGACAATTGTCGGATGTATTTTGCGGCAATAAACTTTATAGACAGGATCGTGAGAAATTTGATGCGTTATCTATATGTCAATGATCACAGCAGTAACAAGAGACGCGAGTTATCCAGGTTCGATCCCTCTGTGACAAGGTAATACCCTACTCTGTCTGGTTAATTGTGCCTTAATATCGACATTACAATGATGTATATGGGTTATCAATCGACTACGCGCTGAGTATTGAATGATTGATTGGATGCCCATGTCGTTGCCTCTCCAATTCCTTTGATAGGGTTTAGAGGTCCCAAGGCAATGACCTAAGTCGGTTAGAATGTAAATTTCATCTACTCTAAATTCTACTTATATATTTCTATAACTAATCTTGCGGCATTGAGTTCTTTTATTATCATCATTGTCAAGACTGTATCCCTTTGAACTCCACCTTTCCTACAAGAGTACAGTCCAGATCTTATTAGCATAGCCATTTCGTAAACCATAATTTGTGAGGATCTTCATGGGGCCGGTTTTCAATTCTTTGAACTAGGCCCATCAAGTAGTCATCCCGTTCTCCACATACATAATTAACACAATGCGAAAAACATTCTCAATTTAAGGAGTTAAAACCACGAGATTAAATGATCCACTCAAACTTTCACTATGGCCTTGTTTGTTTCAGCTTGTAAGCAGCTTATCAATGAAAAAAGCGAAAATTCTACCCAAACAGGTTGCTTAAATGGTAATTACTTTTTGAGCGAATTAATTGAGAAGCCCAAAACAACTGGCACCTGGCGATCCGAAAACGCAGCCTATCCCTCATGATTTGACAGTACACGTTTTCTCCGATAACCTCGTACCCCGGCCGCAACTCTTGACTTTCCGGCGTCGTCCGTGTGGCGCGCGATCGACTGCGGGCAACCGCGGTATCTATCGGTCGTAGCACTGGCCGCGTCGACCTGCGCCGTCGGCCCATTGGATATTTGCAGTCGCCCGACAGAAAGTGCTTCCGTCGGCCGCATGCTGTTGTCCTCCCGCACTACTTCTGTCCGGCATTGATCCCTCGACCACTGCCTGTCATCCTTTGATCCGGTAACCTCCTGACTCTTTTCAACGAGAGCTTCCCTCTGACTTCGTGATAGTGTTCAGTTTTCAGTCTATTATTTTAGTATTTTATGAGCAAGTCAGGATGGCTTCTAGATGGTTCAGAAACACTACCAGCACGAAGCTAGGAGTGTTCAGTTTTGTAGTATCCAGATCTGTTTATGTATATCAGTTTTTTTATATCTGGCCATATGACAAATGACATAGTAATATTTGTGTCGTGGGGTGAGTAACAGAAATAAAGGGAGAAAAACATGAAAATTGAGTTGTAATCAGATCCAGGGGCATATTAGTCATTTTATAGGATAATCCATTCAAAATAATCAAACTTGCCAAACACTCCCACCCTCTATAAATCAGCTTCGACAGATCTCTGCTTATTAGATAAGTATGCTTATCAAGTAATCGAAACTCAAATAAGCTAAAACAAACAGTGCCTATTATTAGCAACCACTACAGGAAACCTCTTTATTTTCGTGAGCCAAGAGCACACAAAAATAGCCAAAAAAACCCACAAAATAATTATATTCGTAGACTTTTCTACTACTTTCGTGAACTTTCGGCCCACAAAATTAAACCATCAAAAATAAATATATTTTCGTGGATGACCCAAATTTTATTATTTCCATGGCTAAATGCAGTCCATGAAAATAATTTATTTTCATGAGTCAAAATCAGACTCAAAAAAATGTCAGTTATTTTCGTGGACCATAATCAGGCCCACGAAAATGTCAGTTATTTTCAGGGCCAGAAACCAACGAAAGTACATAAAATTATTTTCGTGGACCTGATTCTGAGCCACGAAAATATGTCAGTTCGTGTGCCTGAATCGGACCCATAAAAATAAATGAATTATTTTTGTGGACAAAAACTAAACTCACGAAAATATAAGATATTTTCGCATGCCACATTTTGGCCACAAAATAATGGTAACAAAATAAAAATATATCCAAACATTCTTTCAAGGTGAATATTAGTAGATGTTATTACATGATGAGACATCATTACAGCAAAATCTTCTCTTCTGGTTTCCCAAGGAACAAGAGCAAAAATGTTTTAGATATAAAATCCACACTGGCACATGTAGAGAAGCATCAAGGAAGTCCCGCGAAGAAGGAAGAAAATGTATTAGAGGAAAGGAAAACTTGTTGCTTAACTCCAGAGAACATAGTAAGTTGTTGCAAAATAGTATGTCTGGGTGTGCATGACAAGGGAAATAGTATTATAAAAGAGGATGTGAAATAACAACGAAACTGAGCCACCCCTTTTTAGAAGAAGTCCACACAAGAGACAACTTTTTAGAAGAAGTCCACACAAGAGAACCCTGACATTCCTAGAAAAGCAATGGCAAGCAAAACTACTGTTCATTCTGAACATTTGAGAAACTTGAACTGAAGCAAATAAAACACGCATGGATATAAGGAAGATGTTTGCTAAAGTTCTAGAACATGACTATCACCTCACGTTAACAATATCTAATGTGTGACTATCACCTAGTTGACCTCCCTCTATTTGGCACAAAAACCAGACATCCCTCACCTATGAACCAAACACCAAATGTCACCACCCTTAAACTCGGAACCACCTGGAATGAAATCCCCGCAATATACATACAACATATGATCTTTCCCTACCCGCCGCTAATCTGCTTGATCCAGTTTTTGCTCAGTAATAGCATGATTTTTTCTTGACCGATTTTTGAGCTAGCCACTGGAAACCAGAACCTCCAACAATTTAGAAAATCGAGTCTTCTCATACCTAGAATTGGTAGTTTGGCCCAGCAAATACCTTATATTCAATATTTAGAGATATCACACCATTGACAACATTTCATACTTAAGATTACGACTAATTTACCTATGAAAGTAGTGATGCGTAGAAGATAATACTCGGTGTTATCTCCAATTAGCTCTCTAACGAAGTGAATACTGTAGATTCTCGAGAAAATAATAGAAAACACTGATACGATTATTTAGAAATGGTGTGACTGAAACTCACCATTGCCATTCAGCAACATAAATACCACAACGAATATCCACAAGTACCAGCTGAGAGAAGATAGTTAGTTTCAACAACTGTTATCAACGAACTAGAGATAATCCTTTCTACAAAGTTAACTGAAAGCTATGAATTCTCATATCCTTCTTATACTAAACTGGAATATTAGAGGCATAAACGATTATTCAAAGCAGCGGGCGGTCATTGCAAAAATTGAGGAGACTACTGAGTGTAATGTTTTTTTTAAAAGCAGAGGCAGGAGCGCTGCTCATTCATTAAGTAGGAGAAGGAATTACATCCTACAAGGGTACATGGTCTAAAAAAAAAAAAGAGTAAACAAACACATCGATCATCCGAACCTACAGGCACGACACAAGTTCTAGGCCCTGTTTGGCACAGCTGGAACTTGTTACAAAAGCAGCTTGTTTGAAAAGCTGATGGAAAGCATCTTCTGCTTATGTCCTACTTTTAGTTCATTCTGAGAAGCAGATGAACTAATAAGTTGTTACAAAAGCTTACTGTTTGGCACACCCTCTACTTGTATTCATGAAGAAGTTGCAGCAGAAGCTGTGGCAAACAGGGCCTTAGACACAGTATAGATTCTAGTGCCGTAGTCAGACTCTACAAAGATGTTTCAATGCTGCCCAGTATTTTCTTGCAGGTTAATGTCTTCCAAGGCTAGGTTAGCCACTCGCAGATGAGGCAGATCTTGTTGCTGGAAAATCCGCCGATTACGTTCCTTCCAAACATGCCACCAAAACGAGAACAGGTACCCAACATCTTCTTTGCTTGAGATTTGGAACAGGGACTTAAGATGAGATGGAACCATCAATGTGCGCCTTCCGAAGTGGTTTGATGAAGAGGTCCAGGGAGCCGCAGGAGTTGAGCAAGGTCACGCCATGCGTCGACCGTGAAGCTGCACTGAGAAAGTAGATGATTCGTGGTCTCAGGAGAGGATAGACACAACACACACCTCGGTTGATGAGGCAGATTCTTTTTAGCTAGATTATCCGCAGTAAGGGCTTTATTGAGCATCACCAGCCATGCAAAAAAAAAACGGCATTTCGGTTCAGTTTTTGCCACCCAAAGGGAAGGAGCCCAGCTGGAAGAGACTTCAGCCATGAATTGAATTCCATAGGCCGATGCCGCTGAATATTCTCCATTCGATGTCCAACGCCAGGTAATCCGATCATGGTCTTCCGTGAGGTTGACTTCAGTAAGAGTTTGGAACAGCAGTACAAACTCATCCATAAGTGTAGTGTTGTGAAGAGATTTTAAGTGCTTGATACAATTAGAGTTGAAGAGCTCTTTAGCGACTGATCTATGTTTGAACCATGCTTGTTGGAACAGGTGCGGTGCAAGAATCTTGGGAGCTTGACCATGCAGCCAACGAGCTTTCCAAAATGGGGTGTTCTTACCATTGCCGATGGAGATTATAGTGGATGCAAATAAGAGATGACGATCAGTTTGATCTTGATGTCTGAACATGACTCTCCAGGGTCTGGTACGTTGGTCCCATGTGTTCCATAACCATCTCAACCGAAGAGCACGTCCAAACTTTTCTAAATCCTTGATCCTAAGACCGCCCAACTTTCTTGGCTTTGTGCAATTTTTCCATCTCACCAGGCAATGACCCCCCTTTACCATGTCGGGGTCGTCCCTTTTCCATAAAAAGCTTCTTCTTATTTTGTCTATCTGTCGGCACGCCCAAGTTGGAAGGTGGAATACTGACATGAAGTAAGTCGGCATTGCAGTCAAAACTGACTTGACTAGAAGGTCCCTTCCGGAGTACGAGAGCATATTCTTTTTTTTGGTGATGTGCCCAAGAGGCAATCATAACAATTCAGGTTGGGGCCTATTGGATATTTGATCCATAAGCAATTAGGGTACTAATGAGCCTGCGACCTAAAAGCCCATTGGTACGCCTATAAATATGAGGGGTAGGGTTAGGGGCTAATCACCCAACCACGTGACAGGCCTAGTCGCCACCCCTCGAAGGACTCACGCCGAGACCCTTGCCGCGCACGCGGTGCTAGCACACCGGCGCATGGTGTTCCTCTCCGTACGTGTGGGCTCCGTGGAGGCGCTGCTGCTACTGCTGCGCTACGACGATCGTGATCGTCTACCTGCTGCTGTGATGAGGACAAGGAGGAGACAAACGTGATCGTCTACTTCCCCTACACCGACGCGCATCTACGTTCCGATGCGCTGCGTGTCTAGTGGTAATGATCCATGACCTCTGTACTCGCATGTTTCCTAGGTGACGCGGTAGAGTTGCTAGAGTAGCGTACCGCGAATTCCTTAACAGTGGTATCAGAGCTGACTTGCGTAGTTTTTGGTCTGGATCTTATTAGTAGATGGGATCTACCGCAGACATGTTCATACGTTGAATTTTATCGCACGGTTTTTGGGGGTTTGGAATTATTTAGAGTAGATTGTGATCATATATGACTAAAGTGTCGGTTCGTGCTCCTTCTCAGCTGTGTGCGCAACCTGTCCCTACCGGCTGGAATCACCCTCGGGACTAATCGTGTACATAGCTAACAGATTGAGCCAACAGACC
Source organism: Tuctoria greenei (assembly GCA_036927565.1). Classification (NCBI taxonomy): domain Eukaryota; kingdom Viridiplantae; phylum Streptophyta; class Magnoliopsida; order Poales; family Poaceae; genus Tuctoria; species Tuctoria greenei. The sequence goes on along the minus strand of JAYESD010000006.1, from coordinate 93,788,466 downwards.
ACGGTCATGAGTCACAATCTACTCATGAATAACCGGTCACATTGAAAATTGAGGCATTCTGAATGGCTCGGATTCGGGTTGATTTTATCAATCCGATGAGATTTTTATAGTAATTTCATAGATGTGATCTATGTAATTCCATTTGGTGTTCAGGGTGCTGCCCTGAAACCCGCGGGGGGCGGCTCCCCCCTCGACCCCCCCCCCCTGCCCGCTAACCGGCTAGCGGGACCGCTGTTTTGCTGTCTGCTATAGTGATTACATAACATAGTTTCGCGCTAGAAATCGTTCTATGCTTAACTTGTTTTTGCAGGGAATGATGTGAATGGTATGGCCTAATGTGATGTGATAATCTGTGTGTAATATTCGTGCGGCCTGCGTGCTGCAAATTTAACACAACCGGGTTGAGGTTGTCACATAATTGTATAACGACCTGCGTGTCGACCTGTGATGCTTGATCTCTCATGTAATTTATTTGGTAGCTATTAGTTGTGTTAGCTTCTTTTATGATCATTTAGATGTATTCAAGCATCGTGGAGATGGGGATCACCACAAGAAGGGAGGCATGGCAGCTCAGATCATGATCGAGACCATTATGATTCCAAAGTCCATACTATTCACAATGTGATATGATCATATGCCTGTGATGCTTATTACTATTCTTTTCATGCTTTTCATATGGTGGATGTTTTGTCATGATAGAATAGCTTCCCTCACAAACGTTGAGCATTTGATGCCATTTACCAATAGCTGCGCCTATGATGTTTTGATCATTGTGTGGTAGATTTGCCAAAGCAAAGTATCATCATCTATCATAATTCATAGGGTGAATGTTGGACATTCACATGCATAGTGCTGGTTTACTCAACAAAGCTATCAAAACGGTTTTGGGCTTTATGGCATAGAGTTGGGAGACGGGGCATTGGATGTCACCCAACAAACAAGAGTCATATAGAGATATGATTAACAATAGTTGTTTACCTATGTCACTAATTTCCTAGCAGTAAAGCCAAAGCTCACTAGGAATTAGTGAATATGGATCTTGAACCACTATATGTCGTTAGTGGGAAGACGATGATCATATAGTGGTGATATCTTTTATTAAACTTTTAATAGAAGATTGATACATAACATAGTGCTAAACCTTGCATATTTATTTTCTATTGTAGATAATGTCTGCTAGTAACAATTCTGGTTTCAATTTGCGATCTGTGCTTGAGAAAGAAAAACTCAATGAATCTAACTTTATCGATTGGTACCGCAACCTGAGAATCGTTCTTAGGCAAGAGAAAACCGAGTACGTTCTTCTGCAGCCTTACCCTGATGACCTCCCAGCTGATGCAACTAATGCAGCACGTAGAGCTTATACGAAGCACTGCGATGATGCGCTTAATGTATGCTGCATCATGCTCGCCACTATGTCCCCTGATCTGCAAAAACAGTATGAGCATACAGATGCTTATTCTATGATTGAGGGACTACATGGAATGTTTGAGAATCAAGCAAGGGCTGAGAGATACAACATCTCAAAGTCCTTGTTCTCATGCAAGCTGGCGGAGGGTAGCCCGATCAGCCCCCATATAATCAAAATGATTGGTTACATTGAAACTTTGGGCAAACTTGGTTCTGAACTCAAGGATGATCTGGCTATTGACGTGGTTCTCCAGTCGCTCCCACTGAGCTACGAGCCATTCATATTGAATTTTCAAATGAATGGCATGGAGAAAACTCTGGCTGAATTGCATGGGATGCTTAAAACAGCCGAAGAAAGCATTAAGAAAAACGCCACTCATGTGATGATGGTACAAAAGGAAAATAAAAAGAGGAAGCGTGTGACGCATCCTAAAGGCAAAGGCAAGGGAAAGGTTCCCGATGGGCCCTCAAGCTCAAAGTCTAAGCCAAAGGGCAAATTTGGCCCTTCTCCTGATGATGAATGCTTTCACTATCATGGTACGGGACACTGGTCTTGGAACTGCAAGAAGTACTTGGAGGATATCAAAAAGAAGAAGGGAAGTGAGACTTCCGCTTCAGGTATAAATGTTATAGAAATTAACATTGCATTATCTTCTAGTGAATCATGGGTATTTAATACCGGATCGATGATTCACACTTGCAAATGGTTGCATGGTCTAAGTGAGACTAAAAGTTTTGCAAAAGGCGAGTTGGATGTTCGTGTCGGCAATGGAGCAAAGGTTGCGGTCATAGCTGTCGGAACTTACCACTTGTCATTACCCGCAGGAATAGTTTTGGAATTGAATAATTGTTATTGCATTCCTACATTGAGCAAGAACATTATCTCTTCTTCGTTTTTAGAAGAAGTTGATGGTTATGAGATTGTAATAAAGAACAATGTCCATTGGTGAATGGATTATATGTTCTTGATCTTGAGGATAAAACTGTCTGTAACATTAATACCAAAAGGGCTCGTCATAATGATCTAAATCCCACTTTTATTTGGCATTGTCGCTTAGGTCATATAAATGAGAAACGCATTGAAAAACTCAATAAAGATGGTTTACTAAGCTCATTTGATTTTTAATAACTTGACATATGCGAATCTTGTTTGCTTGGGAAGATGACCAAAGCACCCTTCACTGGTCAAAGTGGGAGGGTGACTGACTTGTTGGGACTTATAGACACAGATGTATGTGGACCAATGAGTTCAATTGCCAGAGGTAGTTTTGAGTACTTCGTCACATTTACCGATGACTTTAGTAGATATGGTTATGTCTACCTAATGAGGCACAAGTCTGAATCCTTTGAAAAGTTCAAAGAATTTCATAATGAAGTACAAAATCAATTGGGCAAGACAATTAAACTTCTACGATCTGATCGTGGGGGTGAATATTTGAGCCATGAATTTTATGATCATTTAAAACAATGTAGAACTGTTCCACAGTTGACTCCACCTGGAACGCCTCAATGGAATGGGCTGTCCGAGCGGAGGAACCGAACCTTGTTGGACATAGGTCGATGATGAGCTAAGCAGATCTTCCACTATCCTTTTGGGGTTATGCTCTTGAAACTGCTGCGTTTACACTAAATAGAGTCCCAACTAAGTCTGTCTAAAAGACACCATATGAGATGTGGACCGGGAAACGTCCCGGATTGTCTTTCCTCAAAGTTTGGGGATGTGATGTTTATGTCAAACGTTAGACGTCAGACAAACTCACTCCAAAATCAGACAAATGCTTCTTTGTGGGATATCCTAGGGAAACCAAAGGATATTATTTTTATAATAAAATAGCGGGCAAAGTGTTTACCGCTCCCAATGGTGTCTTCTTGGAGAAAGAGTTTCTCTCAAAAGGAGTTAGTGGGAGCGAGGTGCATCTTGAAGAAATTCAAGAAATACCTGAAAATGTTCCGGCATCCACTAGATCCTCTACAGGATGTACAAGATGTTGTACAACCGGTTGATGAAACACCAGCCCCACGAAGGTCTACGAGGGTACGTCGTGCGACTGAAAAGTTAACGCTTCTAACCACGGAGCAACATGACATGGTATTGTTGGTCAATAATGAGCCCACGACCTATACTGAAGCAATGACGGGACCCGACTCTGAGAAGTGGCTTGGAGCCATGGAATCCGAAATTGAATCCATGCATCAAAATAAAGTTTGGAACTTGGTTGATCCAATCGAAGGTGTGAGACCTATCAATTGTAAATAGATTTTCAAGAAAAAGACTGATATGGATGGAAATGTTCACACCTATAAAGAGCGATTGGTGGTGAAAGGTTTTAAACAAATTCAAGGTGTTGATTATGATGAAACTTTCTCACCTGTTGCAATGCTTAAGTCTGTTCGGATTCTTTTAGCAATTGCTGCATATTTTGATTATGAAATATGGCAGATGGATGTCAAAACAACCTTTCTTAATGGAAGTCTGACTGAGGATGTGTACATGACACAACCTGAGGGTTTTGTCGATCCTAAAAATGCTAGTAAAATATGCAAGCTTCAAAAGTCCATCTATGGACTGAAGCAAGCATCTCGGAGTTGGAATCTGCGTTTTGATGAAGTTATCAAAGGGTTTGGTTTCATCAAGAACGTAGAAGAACCTTGTATTTATAAGAAGTTTAGTGGGAGCGAACATGTATTTCTGGTCCTATGTAGATGACATATTATTGATCAGAAATGACATTCCAATGCTTGATGATGTTAAATCCTTATTAAGAAAAAGTTTCTTAATGAAGGATTTAGGAGAGGCAGCGTATATTTTGGGCATAAAGATCTATAGAGATAGATTTAAACGGCTAATTGGATTAAGCCAAGATACATATATTGACAAGATATTGAATCGGTTCAATATGCAAGATTCCAAGAAAGGTTTCTTACCAATGTCACATGGCATTACTCTAAGCAAGAGTCAGTGCCCTTCGACACCTGATGAGCAAAAGAGGATGAGAGTGATTTCTTATGCTTCGGCTATTGGATCCATCATGTATGCCATGCTATGTACACACCCAGATGTATCTTATTCCCTAAGTATCACAAGCAGGTATCAATCATATTATGGTGAGGATCATTGGATCATTGTCAAAATATCCTTAAGTACTTGAGAAGAACTAAGGATGCGTTCTTAGTGTTTGGAGGTGAAGAAGAGCTCGTTGTAAAAGGTTACACCGATGCCAGCTTCCAAACAGATAAGGATGATTCTAGATCGCAATCCGGATTTGTGTTCTGCCTCAATGGAGGGGCAGTGGGCTGGAAAAGTTCCAAGCAAGATACAGTAGCAGATTCAACCACAGAGGCGGAGTACATTGCAGCTTCTGAAGCTGCAAAGGAAGCTGTTTGGATCAGAAAATTTGTTTTTGAGTTGGGTGTTGTTCCTAGCGCGTCCAATCTTGTGGATCTCTACTGTGACAATGGTGGATCCATCGCACAGGCAAAGGAGCCTAGATCACACCAACGATCCAAACACATACTACGACGCTATCACCTAATTCGAGAGATCATCGACCGAGGTGATGTGAAGATATGCAAGGTGCACACGGATTTGAATGTTGCAGACTTGTTGACAAAGCCTCTTCCACAATCAAAGCATGAGGCACACACGAGATCTATGGGTATTAGATACTTACATCAGTGATCATAGTGTGTAGTGGGAGACTTGTGTCACAACTATGTTTATGTACTATTAAATAAATTGTTATATGAGTAATCATTATTTACATTGATCATCAAGTATATGACTTGTTCATGAAACTCTTTGTTAAAAGTAATGTTACTCTAGATGATCTCTAGTCTATATCATTATATGAGATAATGATTGCATACAGACTAGCACATGTATTAATTGAGGATCACATTTCAAGGATCATAGATATGGATATATCGAATTAATAATGTGAACACATGTTAGTGAACATGGTGTTGGATTGACCCACTCCAAGACACTGCTGGGATTGTTATTTCCATCTGTGCCATCAGTTGGTATTGAGTGATACACCTGCTAGATCCTTAGACCTGAGATCGCCATTGTTTCTCACTATGCGTAGTTGTGTACTTTGAAACTACCAAATGCTACTCCGTAACTGGGTAGTCATAAAAGTAGTCTTCGGGTATATAATGAAACATAGAATGGGATGTGCGGGGATCAAGATGGGATTTGCCTCTCCTTAATAACAGGAGAGATATCTCTGTGCCCCTCGAGATAGTTGGATTTGAAAGTGCATGGCCATGCCAAGGTGATTAAAGGTTAATCACAGTGACTAAAAGTTAGTCACGGAATGAATACACTATTTGATCGAGTGAATGGTCGAGCTATCACAAGGATGGCACGCATCTCGCCTTGAGCTTGACTGGTATCATGAGGCAAAGGGATTAGCATGTTGAATGTATCTAGGTTCAGCCGATATGATCTTTATGTACAGTCGGGAGTCAGTATGTCCTCTACTAACTTGTGGTTGGAAATGGTTTCTATTCACAACCGACTGCACATGAACCTAACGGGTCACACACTTAAGGAGTTGGAATACCAAAAAAATCTTGGCTAGATGATTGTCTCTAGTGCAAGTGGGAGATTGTTGGTGATGTGCCCAAGAGGCAATCATAACAATTCGGGTTCAGGCCTATTGGATATTTGATCCATAAGCAATTAGGGTACTAATGGGCTTGCGACCTGAAGCCCATTAGTACGCCTATAAATATGAGGGGTAGGGTTAGGGGCTAATCACCCAACCACGTGACAGCCATAGCTGCCACCCCTTGAGGGCCTCACGCCGAGACCCTTGCCGCGCGCGCGGTGCTAGCACACCGGCGCATGATGTTCCTCACCGTACGTGTAGACTCCGTGGAGGCGCTTGTAACACCCTCATTTTCATGCATCATGCCTTGCATACATTCATAAACATGTTTAACATTAACCCATAACAAGAGGAACGAGTTTAAAATTGATTCAGAGCATTTAAAACTTGATTTGGAACAAAACCGCACTTAAAAACGTAGGAAAGTGCGGACTAGTCCGATTTTGCTGAGGACTAGTCCGATTTCTCTCTGTCTAAAAACGGACTTGTCTATTTTTGCTGCGGATTAGTCCAATATTTGCTTCTGGACAACTTCGGACTTGTCCGATCTTGTGCGGACTAGTTCGGTATTCCATGAATCCTTGAAAATTTGTTAAGTCCCTGGACTTGTTCGGACTAGTCCGGTGTTCCAGCGGACTTGTCCGTTTTCCTTTCTGTTCAAATTCGGACTTGTCCGATGTTTGGCCAGACTTGTCCGATTTTCTCTCTGGACGACTTCGGACTAGTCCGGTCCTTTCCGGACTTGTCCGATATTTCGTGACTCCGAATTGAACTTTTGTTTTACGACTTTTTTCTTGGGTTTCACGATAAGTGGGCCTAGGGACGTCGTGCCTAACTCTTTTAGAGCCCATGTGGGACTCTAAACCGACCTCTACTCATCCCAAACTCGAAATCCATCTAACCCTAGCCTCCACCTCTATATAAACAGCCCCACCCCTTGGTTTGACATCTATTTGCCACTTTTCCACCCACCCAAACCCTAGATCGTGGGGAGCCACCATCAAGGAGGGAGGAGAAGATCCCAAGCAAGAAGAAGAAGAGGAGGAAATGAAGAAGGATAGAGATCTCCACCAAGTTTCGTCCTTGACCACCAATTCATCTCCAAGTTCATCACCAACCCTAGATCACCAAGACCCAAGTGCTACCTCCAAGTTTCTTGATTCATTGGAGTTCTAAACACCTGGTATACCTTATATTCTCTTTTCCTTATGTGAATTCAACCCCTAATCTCCGAATTTATGTCGATCTAGAAAACCCTAATCTGCTGATCTCGCGGAGTGCGGACTTGTCCGGTCCCTAGCGGACTAGTCCGATCTTCCTGGTTAAATTGTGTTGAATTGACTCTAAAATTTGATCTAATCAACTCCGTACCTGTATAAACTTGTTAAAACCTATTAGAACTAGTTAGTTATCATTAAAAGCAATCAAGTAACAAGTTCTACCTTGCATTTGCATCAATCATGCATGTCATGTCATATTGAGTAATATTTGTGCACTCTTTGATTGTGTTTCTTGTCTTGTATGTTTATTATGTGGATTAGACGGATTTGCGCTAGAAAGTGCCGCGGAGGATCTCCAGCATTGAGAGTTCGAAGGCTTTGATCCGAATCAACAGCAAGAGCAAGGCAAGTGTCCTTGAAGCATATTGATCCTGTTTTTAAATAAATGTTTTGTTTGCAAACTGCATGCTGTGTCAATTTGATGGGAATCCTATGGTAGGAAGTTTACTAGTTTTGTTGACCACCCTTGTCACCTGGAATTTATGGTAGAGAGTCGGGAAGGGTTTTTACCTTTTTGCTTCGCTTAATTAATTGGGATGGAAAACAACACTACACATTTAATTATGTATTAGTGATATTATTGTTAATTTTAACTGGTTAGATACGGTATGGTAATAGGTGATCTAAGCAAGCCTGGTATGTGGATGGGTTGGATGTTATGGTGGTTTGCTTGCTTTAGATCTAAGGACCGGTTCATGCGAGAATAAGCCAGGACTACAGTGCCACCACGAGGCCAAGTATGGGTGCGGCGTAGCTGATTAATTAGGGCTTTGCTAGTGCTGTTTGGACCATTGTGGATGCTCGGGGAAGGGGTAGTCGGATTGGGTTTGTTGATGATTGGTGGGACTACCCTGGGATCCGAATGGCTCAAGAGGGGGCCCTTGGTTGAAGATGTGCTCAGTTGGAGGCATCGCCACCGGTGAAACCTCAGTGGGGTATAAATAGGCTAGTAATCCCTTTGTAAAGGCTATTTTGTGATCTCTTGGCCATACACCAAAGGAAGTGTAATTGGCATAAGGGAGGTTCTTTAGTCGCCGACGGGTGATGAAATCACAAACACGTGGGTAAAGAGGTACAAACTCTGCAGAGTCTCAATAAACTATCATGATAGCCGTGCTCCCGGTTATGAGCGCCTGGATGACCTACATGATTAGAGGAAATTGGAATTTGGGATGGTTATGGTTTGGTAATGGTTATGGATGGTTATGGATAAATTTCTGGTATTGAATATGGTTATTGACGATGGTGAAATCTGGAATTATTGATGATGGTAATGAATTCAGTTTGGTATTATGGTATTATTTATGATTATGATGGGTTATTTCACATACATATAATATTGCTTTTCAAATGTTTTACTGTACTTTTCAGCACTTTGCCATTATTATTGTCGTCATTTGAATCAGCCACATGTCATACTTTCCACACTTGCTGAGTACGACATGTACTCACTCTTGCAATCCCCCCAACAGTTGCAGGTCAGGATTGGGAGTTTAATGGCGATAATGCGGAGTTCTAGGCCGTGTCTACCGTCAGCTTTGCCTGTGGTGTTGCATGGAGCTGCGCTATCCCTTTTGCTTAGTTTGCTTAGTTGCTTAATTAGTTTATTTCCGCTGCATTAGTTGAACTTGTCATTAATATTCATTAGAGATTGTATTTGAGCTGGTTTGTGTAATAAAATTTGGTTAATTAATCTTGTCTTGTGGTAATTTTCTGTATACTCTTTTGTGATTGCACTCGTGTATGTGTGATGAACATCCTGGGCACACATATGCGTTAGCTTGGTTCATTTTCTGAACCGGGCGTCACAGATTGGTATCAGAGCCACAGGTTGACCGTAGGATGCAGCCTAGATAGAATGGACACCCTAGAGCACATAGGAGCACTCTGGAATCGATGTGTTTTTGCTTAGTGTGATGTTTGCTATATATATTGTTTGCTTGTGTGCTTAATAGAGGATTTTGGGATGCTTTAGCATTGCCATGTCCACCTAGGCTAGTGTAGCTAGTTGGTTAGCTTCATATCCCTTGATGCATAAAGTTGGGGACATTCTCTAATTCTTACCTATTGCTTTTCTTCAGATGGTGAGGACTCGCAACCAGAGGGATGGCAATGATGAGGAGGAGAACAATGGAGTGCCTCAGAACAACATCGGACAAGGATCTACTCAGGGAGCTATCAACATTGAGCAGCTATTGTCCATGCAAAACCAGCTCATGCAGACCATGATACAGACTATGGGACAGCTGCAGGCTGACAATACCAACAATCAACCCCACACGCCTCCACCGCCACCCCTGCCTCCTCATAACCGATTGGGAGAGTTTATGAGGACTAGGCCACCGACCTTTGCTCATGTTGCTGACCCTATGGATGCGGATGATTGGCTCAAGTCCGTGGAGAAGAAACTTGCTATTGTTCAATGCAGTGACCGAGAGAAGGTCCTATTTGCTTCTCACCAACTCGTTGGAGCAGCTGCAGATTGGTGGGATGCTTATTGCAATGCTCATGAGAATCAAGAGAGGATCACTTGGGCCGAATTCAAGGAAAATTTTCATTCTCATTATGTGCCGGAAGGTGTTATGATCTTGAAGAGGCAAGAATTTGAGAACTTGAGACAAGGAAAATCAAGCGTGAGTGAATATCTCAATAAATTCACTCAACTCTCAAGGTACGCGCCTGAGGATGTTAGTCGGGACAGTCGGAAACAATACTTGTTCATGAGGGGCTTGAACAATGAGATCCAAGTGCAATTGCTCAATTGTGATTATGTCAATTTCCAGAAACTTGTGGACAAAGCAATTGTGGTTGAGAACAAGATCCGTGAGATGGAGCAAGAAATCAAGAGGAAGGCACCATATCAAGGACAGCAACAAGGATGTAATGTGCGCCCTCGCTTTGCGCCACCCAATGCGCCCTATTACAACTCCTCTATTCCTCCTCAGCGCCCTGGTTATGCACCGCGCCCAACTCAGTTTGTGCGGCAGCGCCCTGTCATGCAAGCACCTAGACCTCCAATGCCTTATGCACCTCGTGCTGATTTTCCTGGAGCCAATGTTCAATACCAAACTCGTCCCAATAATTCTGGTGGAGTTAAGAAGTGTTATACCTGTGGAGAAGCTAGACACTTTGCGCATCAATGTCCTAAGTCGGGCCTTGGTCAAGGAAGCAATGCATCGAGGCAAAACCCAAGACCTAATGGAGGACAGCCACAAGGAAGCCGTGGACAGCAGAATTTTGCTCGTGGCAACGTGAACCATGTATCTACGGAGGATGCTCAACAAGCGGATGATGTGGTCATTGGTATGTTTCTCGCCAACTCCAACCCCGCGACTATGTTATTTGATTCTGGAGCATCGCATTCATTCATTGCATCAAAGTATGTTGCCAAGTATAGTTTGCCTATCTCTCATATGAAGTTTACTCTGTTGGTTAAGTCTCCTGGAGGAGAGATGAGGACAAATATAGTATGTCCAAAAGTAGGCCTTAGAATAAGGGGGGTAGACTTCTCTGCCAACCTCATTGTTTTGGATTCTCAAGGGTTGGACATTATACTTGGTGTGGACTGGTTGAGGAAGCACAATGGAGTTATTGAGTGTGCCACAAAGACGGTAAAGTTGACTAATGAGGAAGGGATCACCGTAGAATTTGAAGCATCTCAAACCACACCGAAGCAATTGGAGTTGAATCATATGGACGGTGCCACAATTGAGGAGATTCCGGTGGTGTGTGAATATTTGGATGTTTTTCCGGACGAGTTCCCAGGTATGCCACCTGATCGAGACATTGAGTTTGTTATTGATTTAATACCTGGAACTGCACCTATAGCTAAGAGGCCGTATAGGATGCCTCCTATGGAATTAGCGGAGCTCAAGAAGCAGATTCAAGAGCAATTAGAGAAGGGTTTCATTCGCCCTAGCTCTTTGCCTTGGGGAGCGCCCGTTCTATTTGTGGACAAGAAGGACGGATCCCAAAGGATGTGTGTGGATTACCGAGCTCTCAACGAGGTAACAATCAAGAACAAGTACACCTTGCCACGCATAGAAGATTTATTTGATCAGATGAAAGGTGCCTGTGTATTTTCCAAGATTGATTTGAGGTCAGGTTACTTTCAAGTGAAGATTAGACCATCGGACATACCCAAGACAGCTTTTAGGACACGGTATGGATCTTATGAGTACACCGTGATGTCTTTTGGATTGACGAATGCACCTGCCTACTTTATGTACCTCATGAATAAGGTCTTCATGGAGTACTTGGACAAGTTTGTTGTGGTATTTATTGATGACATTATGATCTACTCGAAGGATGAGAAGGAACATGAGGAACACTTGAGGCTTACGTTGCAGAAATTGAGGGAGCATCAATTGTATGCCAAGTTCAACAAGTGCCAGTTTTGGTTGAAAGAGGTGCCATTTTTGGGTCATATCATCTCAGGAGGAGGAGTATCGATTGACCCTGGTAAAGTGAGGGACGTGTTGAGGTGGGAACCGCCGCAAAATGTCAAGGAAATAAGGAGTTTTCTTGGGATGGCTGGATATTACTGTAGATTCATCAAGGATTTTTCCAAGATAGCCAAGCCTATGACGGAGTTGCTAATGAAGGGAAAGGCGTTCCAGTGGACTGAAGCTTGTCAAAACAGTTTTGAGGAGTTGAAGAAGAGGTTGACAACAACCCCAGTTTTGGTATTGCCGGATGTAAGCAAGAGTTTGATATTTATTGTGACGCATCAAGACAAGGGCTTGGATGTGTATTGATGCAAGAAGGTCAAGTGGTCGCCTATGCATCAAGACAATTGAACAAACATGAGCAGAATTACCCCATGCACGATTTGGAACTCGCGGCCGTGGTACATGCATTGAAGATTTGGAGACACTATATTCTTGGACATAGGTGTGAAATTTATACGGATCATAAGAGTTTGAAGTATATTTTCACACAAACGGATCTGAACTTGAGGCAACGAAGATGGTTGGAGCTCATCAAAGATTATGATTTGGGAATCAACTATCATCCGGGAAAAGCCAATGTAGTGGCCGATGCCTTGAGTCGGAAAGGAGTAGGTCATCAACTCATAGTTCGAGAGTTACCATCCGAGTTATGCAAGGAGTTTGAACGGTTGAACCTCGGATTTGTAAATGAGATGGGGACAATGGAATTAAATCCAACCTTGGAGCAAGAAATTCGAGAGGCACAAACCACAGATGAGGAGATCAAGGAAATCAAGGAAAGAACCGAAGAAGGGAGAGAATTCAGATTTGACGAGGATGAACATGGTACCTTATGGCTTGGAAAGAGGATCGTTGTGCCTAATGTAAAGCATATTCGGGAGACAATATTAAAGGAGGCACATGACTCGCCTTACCACTACAGGAATACCGGTCACTTATGTCGGCCAAAGCCAACGTAAGTTAGGCTTAAACCGACGTAATTAACTTAATTACGTCGGTTTTTGCTTAATTACGTCGGCTTTCAGCCGACGTAGGGTTTTGGACATAATTAAGGTAACTTACGTCGGCCACCGATGTAAGTTACCTTAATTACGTCGGTCTGCAGGAGCCGACGTAAGTTCACCCTCGAGATGGGCCTTGGGCTGGGCCGGATGACTTACGTCGGCTTGGGCAGGCCGACGTAAGTTAAGTGCTGTAACTTACGTCGGCCAGGGCAAACCGACGTAAGTTAAGTGGTTTAACTTACGTCGGTCTGGCCATACCGACGTAAGTTAACCAGGGCAAACTTACGTTGGCATGCTCATAGCCGACGTAAGTTAAGTTTTCGAAATTTTTTTAAAAACAAAAACTGTCTACCTCGCTCGATGGCGAGTCACAGAACAGTCAAAAAATATATACAGATATATACAGATATATACAGTCACAGAACAGTCAATATAAGTTCGCCCATGGTTCAAAACATCAACAAACACCACAATTTTCCAAATAAATTACACCAGGCTACACGCTAGCCCCTCCATTACCTCCAGGATCTTCCCGGCGCGTTCCGGATCCCTGCAAAACAAACATAATCACTAGTAAGCATCAATGTCAACTAAGTGATAACATAAGAGGCCAAGAACATCAGTGACAAAAGAAGGAAGCATGATGTAGTTTCAAATGAAGTAATGTACTATATCACTAGTTAAATGGAAGCACTAGCCCTTTGTTAACTCAATGAACATCAGTTTCGACATAAGAAGGTAACATCAGTGATAATCACTAGCTCTTTTGTTAAATGGAAGCACTAACAACTTATTCACTATATACTAATCATTTCTATCATGGTCAAAAATTACTAAATCTTGATTAGATACACTTAAAGAGAGTTTCTCACCTGCTCTAGTGTCTACACGCTACCCCCTCCACTGCCTCCGGGATCTCGACGCGTTCCGGAACCCTGCAAAAGAATCATAATTAGGATTAAATGTGATGCAAATAACTTTTTAACATAATGAAAAGGGAATCAAACTCCTAGGTATAGACAATATTACCTGCTCCGGTGTCTGCTGCGGCGGAAGCGTAGGAATCTAGATGTCCTGACCGCTTTGTCGAGCAAGAGCCTGCCATTGCAAGATATTAGCAGATATATGTTATTAAGTGTTGTGAAATTTAACTACGGTACTTTAAATTACTTACCGCCACCGTTGCTTGCATCTGGGCCATCATTAAGGCCGTCCTCTGCTGCTCCTCCCTTGCCTCCGCTCTCGTCCGCTCCAGCTCTGCCTGAGTTTGCGTCAGCGACTCCCTCATGGCCTGGAGCTCCAGCTGCGTCTGCGAGAGACGACCACTGGTCCCAGCGGTCGAAGCCTGCGACGATGAAGCGCCTCTCGAAGGTCGCGTCGACCTCGAGTCGACAACTCCATCGAAAATGGCAAACCTGCAAAAGAATGAAAACACTAAGTAGAAGAAGATTAATTGAAAAAGAAATGAAACACACGAAGAACTCACCGTCCGTGGGCCTTCCCGCCTCCGCTTGCGTACGCGGCTTGGTGGTCGATCGGCGCGCTTTCCCAATCGTAATCCGCACCGTGTATCTTCGCGACCTCCTGCGCGTACTTTGTCTACAAAACAAATAAATCTTGTAAGTATGTCAATAATAGTATTAGTTATAATGAAATTGATAAATTTCGAAAACTTACCAGTCGGTCGGCTGCGACCTGACTACACTGCCCTGGCTGAGAAGGGTCACTTCCCTTGTGACCTCTCTTCCAAACCTGGGTCGGGGTCGGCTCATGACCCAGCTCTCGCTCCTGTACATCCGTGTTAGTGAGATAAATAATATATTAAGAACACATAAATAAAATAAAAAGGTACTTACCATGCGTTTAGCCAAACGCAAGTAGCCGTCACCGCCATAGTTGTGCTTGCCCTCGGACCCCATGCGGCACTGTCTAGCCTTCGTGGACTTGTTGATAAAAGCGTCGCTAGCCAGTACCGACAGAGAGCTAAGTACGCCTCGATGTTACCCTGTAACCAGGAAATACTAACCTGCACATATTTCATTTTCATCAACGCGGTTAACATACGTAGATATTGTAAATATTTAACAATATTAAAAACTTACCTCCGCGTACTGCTCCTCTGTCAAGTAGGAGTCCGAGTCCTTCCTAAAGACACCCCTTTGCTGCTCCTGCTCCTGCTCCCGGGGGTGCCGCTTGTAGTAAGCGTTGACGGCCTGAATCCGGGCGTATGACAACGCCGCCGTCGTGAGCTTCCGAGCGTTGTAATGGAACACGCGTCTCGCGTGGTCCTCCATGCCCGGCTCCTCTACTTGGTACCTCAACTTTAAGCAAACAAATATTTAAGTGATATGCAATTAAGAATATCTATGTGGAGGGGAGGGGGAGGGGGAGGGGGAGGCAGCGGTGCGGTGGTGGCGTCGGCCGGGGAAGGGCTGCAAGATATCTATGTCATGTCATCTAGTCGTCTACGTTGCTGAGGGAGACGATCGGCGCCGGGCCGGCGGTCAGGAAGGGTGAGGGCCAGGGGGGGGAGGGGGTGGTCGGGAGGGGAGGGGAAGGGGCCGGGGCGGCGCTCGCCGTGGAGGGGAGGGGGAGGGGGAGGGGGAGGCGGCGGTGCCGTCGGCGGGAAGCCGTGGCGGCGCTCCTCGGGGTCGGGCCGCCGGCGGTGAGGGCCGGGGGAGCTAGGGGGAGGGGGTCGGGGAGGAGGGGAGGCCGGGTCGGGGAGCTAGGGGAGGAGGGGACGGTCGGGGAGTAGGGGAGGGGAAGGGGCCGGGGCGGGGCGGCACTCGCCGTGGAGGGGGAGCCGGCGGTGGCGTCGGCCGGGAAGGCGGCGGTGGCGTCGGCCGGGAAGCGGCGGCGGTGGCGCTTGGGGCCGGGCCGCCGGCGGTTAGGGAGGGGAGGAGGGGAGTAGGGGAGGGGAGGAGGGGAAGGGGCCGGGGCGGGGCGGCGCTCGCCGTGGAGGGGAGCCGGCAGTGGCGTCGGCCGGGAAGGCGGCGGTGGCGTCGGCCGGGAATCGGGGGCGGTGGCGCTCGGGGCCGGGCAGCCGGCGGTTAGGGAGGGGAGGAGGGGAGGAGGGGAGGGGAGGAGGGGAAGGGGCCGGGGCGGGGCGGCGCTCGCCGTGGAGGGGAGCCGGCGGTCGCGTCGGCCGGCAAGACGGCCGTGCATATTTAAGCAAATAATCAATCAAACAATTAAGCAATTAAATAATTTCAGCATAATTTAATAAACAATTAAGGAATTTCAGCAAATTTAAATTAAGCAATTAAACAATTTCAGCAAACAATTAAGCAATTAAACAATTAAGCAATCAAACAATTAATCAATCAAACAATTAAGAATTTAAACAATTAATCAATTAAATTGGGGTGGAGGAGGGGGAGAGAAGGGGCTCGGGATGGGAGGGGAGGGGAAGGGGGGGCGCTCGGCCGTGGAGGGGAGGTCGACGGGGAGGGCGGCGTCGGGATGGGGAGGTGGACGGCGGCGGCAGGGCGGCGGCGGCGGCAGGACGGCGGCGGCCCGTGGGGTGGGGGGGTCGGGGAGGAGAGGAGGGAGGGGAGAGGAGGGATTACCTTGCTTGTGGCGGCCGGGTGGCGACGGCGACGGCGGGGCGGCCGGACGGCGTCGGGCGGCCGAGCGGCGACGGGGCGGCGGCGGCGGGGCGGCGGCGGCTCGGGTCGACGGCGTCGGTTGGGAAAAGGAGAGCGCGCGTGAAATGAGAGCGCGCACCGCTCGCGCGGTTAGGTTAAACAACTACTTACGTCGGCCCGACTTACTTACGTCGGCCAACGTTAGGGCCGACGTAAGTTAGGCTTAACTTACGTCGGCCAATTAACTTACGTCGGCTATGGGCCGAGGCCGACGTGGGTAATTTTTATTACTGTCGGTCCATATACTTACGTCGGTCTGCCGACGTAATTTATTTAACTTACGTCGGCTACCAGGGACCGACGTAAGTTAGTTACTTACGTCGGCCAACCGACGTAAGTTGCTCTGGCCGACGTAAGTGATCGATATTCCTGTAGTGTACTCGATTCACCTAGGTTGTACGAAGATGTACAAAGACTTAAAGACTTGCTATTGGTGGGATAGCATGAAGAAGGACATAGCCGAATATGTTGCATTGCGTGACGTATGCCAACGAGTCAAGGCGAAACATTAATGGCCAGCAGGGTTATTGCAGCCATTGAAGATTCTAGAGTGGAAGTGGGAAGAGATTGGTATGGACTTTATAGTTGGATTACCGCGAACCCAGTATGGCTATGATTCAATATGGGTCATTGTAGATCGGTTGACAAAATCAGCTCACTTCATTCCTGTCAAGACCACATATACCACCGCGAAGCTAGCAGAATTGTATATGGAGCATACTGTGTGCCGACATGGAGTACCGAAGAAGATAGTCTCGGATAGAGGTTCTCAATTTACTTCCAGGTTTTGGCAAAAGTTGCATGAAGCTTTGGGAACGAGGTTGAATTTTAGTTCAGCATATCATCCTCAAACGGATGGACAAACCGAGAGGACCAATCAGATTTTGGAGGACATGTTAAGAGCTTGTGCTTTAAAGCATGGGAAAAGTTGGGACAAAAGCTTGCCATACGTGGAGTTTTCATACAACAATAGTTACCAAGCAAGTTTGAAGATGTCACCATATGAAGCACTTTATGGGAGGAAGTGTAGGACACCTTTATTCTGGAATGAGGCAGGAGAAACTCAAGTATTTGGTCCGGATGTGTTGCAAGAAGCCGAAAAGCAAGTCCAAATAATTCATGAAAACTTGAGGGCTGCCCAATCAAGGTAGAAAGGCTATGCAGATAATAGGAGAAGGAAATTAGCCTTTGAAATAGGAGATTTTGTTTACCTCAAGGTGTCACCAATGAGAGGTCATAAGAGGTTTAACATAAGGGGTAAGCTCGCACCTCGTTATATTGGACCATTCAAGATTTTGGACAAAAGAGGAGAAGTAGCATATAAGTTGGAGATGCCAGCTCATCTTTCAGACGTGCATGATGTCTTTCATGTTTCCCAGCTCAAGAAGTGTTTGAGAGTACCGGAAGAACAAGTGCCAATGGAAGAATTGGAACTAGAGGAAGATTTGACGTATGCCGAGCAACCGGTCAAAATCTTGGAAACTAAGGAGAGGGTCACAAGGAACAAGGTCATTAGATGGTGTAAAGTTCAATGGAAGCACCACACCGAAAAAGAAGCGACGTGGGAATTAGAGGATGATCTCAAGAAGGAATTTCCCTATCTCTTCTCTTCCGCGTCGAATCTCGAGGGCGAGATTCATTTTAAGGGGGGTAGGTTTGTAACACCCTCATTTTCATGCATCATGCCTTGCATACATTCATAAACATGTTTAACATTAACCCATAACAAGAGGAACGAGTTTAAAATTGATTCGGAGCATTTAAAACTTGATTTGGAACAAAACCACACTTAAAAACGTAGGAAAGTGTGGACTAGTCCGGTTTTGCTGAGGACTAGTCCGATTTCTCTCTGTCTAAAAACAAACTTGTCTGTTTTTGCTGCGGATTAGTCCGATATTTGCTTCTGGACAACTTCGGACTTGTCCGATCTTGTGCGGACTAGTCCGGTATTCCATGAATCCTTGAAAATTTGTTAAGTCCCTGGACTTGTTCGGACATTCAAATTCGGACTTGTCCGATGTTTGGCCAGACTTGTCCGATTTTCTCTCTGGACGACTTCGGACTAGTCTGGTCCTTTCCGGACTTGTCCGATATTTCGTGACTCCGAATTGAACTTTTGTTTTACAACTTGTTTCTTGGGTTTCACGATAAGTGGGTCTAGGGAAGTCGTGCCTAACTCTTTTAGAGGCCATGTGGGACTCTAAACCGGTCTCTACTCACCCCAAACTCGAAATCCATCTAACCCTAGCCTCCACCTCTATATAAACAGCCCCACCCCTTGGTTTGACATCTATTTGCCACTTTTCCACCCACCCAAACCCTAGTTCGTGGGGAGCCACCATCAAGGAGGGAGGAGAAGATCCCAAGCAAGAAGAAGAAGAGGAGGAAACGAAGAAGGATAGAGATCTCCACCAAGTTTCGTCCTTCACCACCAATTCATCTCCAAGTTCATCACCAACCCTAGATCACCAAGATCCAAGTGCTACCTCCAAGTTTCTTGATTCATTAGAGTTCTAAACACCTGGTATACCTTCTATTCTCTTTTCCTTACGTGAATTCAACCCCTAATCTCCGAATTTATGTCGATGTAGAAAACCCTAATCTGCTGATCTCGCGGAGTGCGGACTTGTCCGGTCCCTAGCGGACTAGTCCGATCTTCCTGGTTAAATTGTGTTGAATTGACTCTAAAATTTGATCTAATCAACTTCGAACCTGTATAAACTAGTTAAAAGCTATTAGAACTAGTTAGTTATCATTAAAAGCAATCAAGTAACAAGTTCTACCTTGCATTGGCATCAATCATGCATGTCATGGCATATTGAGTAATATTTGTGCACTCTTTGATTGTGTTTCTTGTCTTGTATGTTTATTATGTTGATTAGACGGATTTGCGCTAGAAAGTGCCGCGGAGGATCTCCAGCATCGAGAGTTCGAAGGCTTTGATCCTAATCAACAGCAAGAGCAAGGCAAGTGTCCTTGAAGCATATTGATCCTGTTTTTAAATAAATGTTTTGTTTGCAAACTGGATGCTGTGTCAATTTGATGGGAATCCTATGGTAGGAAGTTTACTATTTTTGTTGACCACCCTTTTCACCTGGAATTTATGGTAGAGAGTCGGGAAGGGTTTTTACCTTTTTGCTTCGCTTAATTAATTGGGATGGAAAACAACACTACACATTTAATTATGTATTAATGATATTCTTGTTAATGTGAACTAGTTAGATACGGTATGGTAATGGGTGATCTAAGCAAGCTTGGTATGTGGATGGGTTGGATGTTATGGTGGTTTGCTTGCTTTAGATCTAAGGACCGGTTCATGCAAGAATAAGCCAGGACTACAGTGCCACCACGAGGCCAAGTATGGGTGCGGCGTAGCTGATTAATTAGGGCTTTGCTAGTGCTGTTTGGACCATTGTAGATGCTCGGGGAAGGGGTAGTCGGAATGGGTTTGTTGATGATTGGTGGGACTACCCTGGGATCCGAATGGCTCAAGAGGGGGCCCTTGGTTGAAGATGTGCTCAGTTGGAGGCATCGCCACCGGTGAAACCTCAGTGGGGTCTAAATAGGCTAGTAATCCCTTTGTAAAGGCTATTTTTTGATCTCTTGGCCATACACCAAAGGAAGTGTAATTGGCATAAGGGAGATTCTTTAGTCGCCGACGGGTGATGAAATCACAAACACGTGGGTAAAGAGGTACAAACTCTGCAGAGTCTAAATAAACTATCATGATAGCCGTGCTCCCGGTTATGAGCGCCTGGATGACCTACATGATTAGAGGAAATTGGAATTTGGGATGGTTATGGTTTGGTAATGGTTATGGATGGTTATGGATAAATTTCTGGTATTGAATATGGTTATTGACGATGATGAAATCTGGAATTATTGATGATGGTAATGAATTCAGTTTGGTATTATGGTATTATTTATGATTAAGATGGATTATTTCACATACATATAATATATTGCTTTTCAAATGTTTTACTGTACTTTTCAGCACTTTGCCATTATTATTGTCGTCATTTGAATCAGCCACATGTCATACTTTCCACACTTGCTGAGTACGACATGTACTCACTCTTGCAACCCCCCCCCCCCCCCCCCCCTAACAGTTGCAGGTCAGGATTGGGAGTTTAATGGCGATAATGCGGAGTTCTAGGCCGTGTCTACCGTCAGCTTTGCCTGTGGTGTTGCATGGAGCTGCGCTATCCCTTTTGCTTAGTTTGCTTAGTTGCTTAATTAGTTTATGTAGGATCGAAGAGCACGTGAAAAGCTACCAGAGGGGGGGGTGAATGGTAGATTTAAAAATCTTACGCAGCGGAAACAATAAAACCCTAATCCCTTTGGTAGAAAAACGATCTGTTAAATAAATCGTGTATGAGACTAATCTAAACGTGTTTCACCGTGACAAAAGTGATAGATATCAGAGAGAATCAAGTCACGAAGACAATACAAAAAGAATTACTCAAATCCGTTGAGAACAACTCAAGTTATGATCAAAAGATCAAACACTGGTCAATCTGACCTACTCGAGAAAAACAGTTTCTGGAATGCTGAAAAGAAACTCGTGTAGCACAAAAACCACAAATCCAATGACCGTGAAATTTTGGCAGATGATAGTTAATCAAGTTGTGAAGACAACCGAAAAAGAATCACGTCAATTGGATCAGTAAAACTCGAGTTATGCTAAAACCACCGTCGAAAGGTAGTGCTGTCCAGAAACTCGACGAGTAAAACTTGTCTGGAACAAGTCGGACGAACAAGGCACAAAAGTTCCTTCAAACTATGAATTTTATTCAATAGAACACAAGAGGAACAGCCCCAAAGTCGTCTTCCACGAGCTTTGGCCTTCCCTTGCTTATATAACCAGCCCTTAGGCCATCCCAATACAACTAGAACTCTAATCCTAATCCGATCACAATCGGAACTTACCATAACTGCTCAAGATTCTTCTATACGCAGATAGAAGCAATCTTAAGACTTCCAAACACCTTAGGAACGTATCCCACATTCCTAAACAACTCAAATTCGTGATACACACGAAATCCTAACATAACCAACTCGATACTTCCCATACCGAGCCATAACCAACTCTGCCGCAGCCAAAGTCTTCAACCGATACGATCCGATCCTTCCAATCAGATCTTCCTCCCATAATCCGTCTCTAGAAGCATATTGCCACGTCATGCACCGCATGCATACGTGCGAACACCTTCCTTCGACCTTCATATGCACTGCCCTTGATTCAATCATCCTGCGCGACCTCCTGACCCGCTCAACCACAGTTCCTCCCGAACTTGGTTGTTGGAACCTCATCTCCTCCTGAGACTAGTCCAATGGATCCTGTCACCAGCCATGACTTGAAGTCAAGCAACACCTGCACATGAATAAACAAACAATCCATACGAGCCCAAGTCCTCGACTTGACTCACGTTAGTTCCGAACACAACACCTTACGTGAGAACCTCACATAAGCATGTTGCAAAACCACAGTAGAAAACGATATCAACCGTATCATCCAAAACGCACCAAAAACTTAGCAAATGAATACTAAGCAATCTTTCCAATCTTGTAAAGCAAGTACGAAACATTGCAAATAAGCAGTAGAAGCACTTTGGTCAAGTTCCGGACCTTGCCAGAGCAACCCGGAGCTTGAGCCGGAGCTAACAAGAAACACTGCAGTCAGGTTCCGGACCTTGCCAGAGCAACCCGGAGCTTGAGCCGGAGCTAACAAGAGCTAGTGAACCTAGCGCCGGAGCTTACCAAAACTAGTAGATCCTGGATCCGGAGCTTACCAAAACTAGTCGGAACTAGTCAACCCAAAACCGGAGCTAGACAAAGTAATTCGGAGCTTAGCAAAAACATGTCGGAGCTATCAGATATATGCCGGAGCTATCTAAGACATGCCGGAGCTAAACATAAAGCTCACCGGAGCTAACTAAAGCTGGTCAGACCTTACCAAGAAGCCGGACCTAGCATCTAACGTAGCCGGAGCTACCCAAAACAAGCCGGACCTATCGTCGGACCTTGCTGTAACTCGGAGCTAGAGTCGGACCTTGATAAAAAGGTGTTTTGGTGATATTTAAAACTTTTATCATCAAAGCCAAGTGTATTCACTACAAGCCAATGTATTCAGCACACATAGGTCTTACAATCTCCCCCTTGATGAATGCATTGGCAACACCATTTAAAATCCGAACATTGGCTTATTCACATAAAAGTTTTGAAAACAACTTCTCCCCTTTTGTAAAACAAACGTAAATGAAAATCTCTCTCCCTTTTGAAAATGAAAATGTCTCCCCCTTTATTATCTCTCCTTTTTTTTTAATGTGTGATTAATCTCTCCCCCTTTGACAATGTATTCAGCAAGGTAAAAGAGAAATTTTAATTGTTATGAGATATAAACAAATTATCTCTCCGTCTTTAGTTGTTATAACATATACTTATAAACAAAGCTCATCCAAGTCATACTATCAAGGAACTTACACTATCACATCAATGAGATACATAATGTAGTGTAAGCCATGCTAGAGAGCAAGTGTGATTTTCAATTTTAGCAGGTCATGATCTCACAAACTTAACTATTTCAAAACCTGAAAGCATGACACAAGTTGCTGTATTTTATTATTTTCAAAGCATAAATCTAGATCATATGATATTTGCAAGAGATTATATGCGCATCTGCCTTATTCTAACCAACCAAGCCAAGCCTATGTCATTTGACAATCAGAAGCTTAAGGACATGGTTTTAGTCATACACAACTTCTTCCAAGTTCATATCTAAGTGCAATGACAAGCCATCTCGAAAGAAGAAGTGCGATGCATGCATATTCTCTTGATCTTTTCTCAATTTATATTTGTTCATAAAAACTCAACATGTGAGTTGATTACTTGATAAATTCTTAATGATTAAAAGCATTTGTGAGCATGTAACAAGTTCAAAACAGCAAGAAAGTTCGACCATGACCAGATTTAGTGTAAGTAATTATTCCAATTACTAGACATGGCAAAAACTACAAAAAGTATAACACGAGTAATGTAGTAAGAACTTTCAGCATGTAGAAGGAATCACAAAGTCATATATGTATGAAATAATATGCTCATATTATCTTAATTTCAGATTCACACATAGACTTCCTAAGTTTCAAAAACTCCCCCTCAATTTAAGCCATGAGGATGCATAACCCCTATTTCACTACGAATGTAACAAAAACGAGTGAAATCCAAAGGTTTTGTAAAAATGTCAGCCAATTGTTGTTCGGTATCTACATGGTGAAGCACAATGTTCCCTTTTTCAACATTATCACGGAGAAAGTGATACCTAATGTCAATGTGCTTAGTTCTAGAATGTTGCACGGGGTTTTTAGCAATGCAAATAGCACTAGTGTTATCACAGAACAGTGGAACACAATTTAGATCAACCCCATAGTCCTTAAGTGTTTGAACAATCCAAAGAATTTGTGAACAAGCACTAGCAGCAGCTACATACTCAGATTCGGCTGTGGATTGTGCAACTGAACTTTGTTTTCTAGAGGACCAAGCAACAAGAGAATTACCAAGAAAATGACAAGCACCGGAAGTACTTTTCCTATCAATCCTACAACCCCCAAAATCAGCATCCGAAAAAGCTTTCAAAGAAACGATTGAGGAAGAAGGAAGAAAAATGCCAAATTCTTGAGTTCCATGTAAGTACCTGAGAATCCTTTTGACGGCTTGACAATGTGAAACACGTGGGGAAGCTTGAAACCGTGCACAAAGACATACGCTGAATTGTATGTCCGGTCTTGATGCCGTAAGGTACAAAAGTGATCCGATCATACTTCTATATTCTTTTTGATCCACGGATTCACCATCTTCATCAAGTTCAAGTGTTGTTGCTGTTCCCATTGGTGTCCGAAGAGGCTTGCTTTTGTCCATGTTGAAGCGTCTTAGGAGATCTCTGGTATACTTTGTTTGATGCACAAAGGTACCCTCCTTGGTTTGCTTGATTTGCAGCCCCAAAAAGTAAGTGAGTTCACCCATCATACTCATTTCAAATTCGGAACTCATCATTGCTGAAAACTTGGACACAAGATCATGAGAAGCACAACCAAAGATAATATCATCCACATACACTTGAACGAATAATGAGTCATTGCCATGATTAAGCACAAAAAGAGTTTTATCAACCTTTCCCATTGTAAACCCCTTTTCAAGTAAGAATGTTTTTAACCTATCATACCATGCTCTAGGGGCTTGTTTGAGACCATATAAGGCTTTGGACAGTTTGTAAACATGATTAGGAAAATCTGGATTTTCAAAACCTGGTGGTTGTTTGACATAAACCTCCTCATCTATGTAGCCATTAAGAAAAGCACTTTTAACATCCATTTGATATAGCTTAAAACCTTTAGATGCTGCGAAAGCTAACAAAATTCTTATGGCTTCTAATCTAGCGACAGGAGCAAAAGTTTCATCAAAATCTAGACCTTCAACTTGAGTGAAACCTTGAGCAACCAACCTAGCCTTATTCCTAATCACAACCCCATCCTCACTTTGTTTATTTTTATATACCCATTTAGTTCCAATTAAAGTGTGGCCTTGAGGTGGAGGTACAAGTTTCCAAACATTATTTCTTTCAAAATTTTCTAACTCTTCTTGCATGGCAATAATCCAAGATTCATTAGTGAGTGCGTGTGATATATCTTTAGGTTCAAAAGAGGCAACAAAAGCAGAATGAGCATGAGAGTTTGGATCGCAAAACCTGGACCGTGTGACTCGTTCATGCAAGCTTCCAATCATCTGTTGTGGGGGATGATCTTTGTAAAAACGTAGGGGAACAGATGTCTCACAAGCTTCTTTTTCATTAGGTTCATTGTAGATTGATGAGCTTGTGATTTGTGGATGATCAGGACCAGCAGAGGTGACAGCCGGAGCTTGTTCAATGTCCGGAGTTGGACACGTGTCAACTTCGGAACTACCAGGCAGTATCACCGGCTCTTCTTCATCTTCGAAAATACCCTCCCCCTGAGAATATGAATCTGGTCCTGCAACACCGGAGCTAGTACCTGGGCTAGCTTCATCAAAAGACACTTCACAAGTCTCCACAATTTTGTTAGTGTCAAGTAAAAGAACACGGTAGCCTCTAGTATGAGATGGATAACCAAGAAACGTGCCATCATTGGATCTAGGTTCAAATTTATCAAGATTACCATGTTTCTTAACAAAGCATTTGCAACCAAAGACCCGAAAGTGTGTAACACTAGGCCTATGTCCAAACCGGAGCTCATATGGTGTTTTACCTAGCTTAGTACGCAAGAAAACACGATTTGAGACATAACAAGCAGTTGCTAATGCATCAGCCCAAAATTTCCTAGGGGTTTGATATTCATCAAGCATAGTCCTAGCCATCTCAACTAGGGTTCTGTTCTTTCTTTCTACAACACCGTTTTGTTGAGGTACATATGGTGAAGAAAATTGATGATCTATTCTATTTTCATCACAAAAGTGATCAAAGAATTGATTTTTAAATTCAGCTCCATTATCACTTCTAATTGCTTTTAATGATCCTGGGTGATCAATTGATAATCTAAGAAATAAAGTTCTAAAGTGACTAAAGACTTCATTCTTAGACGCCATAAAATACACCCAAGAATATCTAGAATAATCATCAACAATAACAAGAGCATACCATTTACCTCCGAAGGATTGAACACGTGAAGGTCCTACGGTGTCAAGATGCAAAAGTTGACATGGTTCAGTTGTCATGATCATTGTGAGAGGAGTATGTGAACCTGCAACCATCTTAGCATGTCTACAAGAAGAGCACACAATTTCTTTGTCCCCTTTTAGCTTAGGCAGCCCACGTATGCGATCAAGAGTACTAACACGCGTTAGGTGATCAAAGCCTACGTGACCAAGTCTACGATGCCAAAAATATAAGTCATTTGAGTCATTTGCAACTAGACACCTATGCTTAGAAGAAGACATACCAAACTCAGCTTTAAAAACTCTTCCAAACCGAGACATGTTAAAAATAAGCTCACTATTTGAATCTACAACTTTGCAGCAGTTTTTATTGAAAATAATTTCTAGATTTTCATCTAGCAATTGTGAGACAGAAAGCAAGTTATATTTCAAATTTTTGACAAGTGCCACATCCTTCAAAGTGTAGTTATCATTTACTCTAACCGAACCCTTAGCAATTATAGGAGTTGAAGAATTATCGGCAAAAGTAACATTCTCTACACGTGACACAAAGGTGAGGGAGGAGAACCAATCTTTGTTACCGGACATGTGGCGTGAGCAACCTGAATCCACAATCCAAATATTCTCCTTCCTCAAGCGTGTAACCTACATAGAAGCACAATACGTCGATGACTCAATACTGGGGTTAGTCAAAAGGCATTTAGGAATCCAGTACTGAGTCATGCGACGTGCACCAGGAAAAACACGCGAATGCTGAGATAAAACAGCAGGTTTATGAGTCAAAGATTGAGGTTTTCTGTTCTTAATAGTTGATTTAGAAGTTGTTACTTGTTTAGAGTGAAAACCGGTAGCTCCGGATAAAAAAGCAGAAGGTCCGGGGGCAAAAACTGAAGCTCCGGAGGGAACAACAGAAGATCCGGTAACTCTCGGAGCTATCATAACTACCGGAGCTGCCTTTGTAGATTTCTTACCAGAAGGTCCGGAAGCTACCTTTCCAAATTTCTGACTCACTAAAGCAGGTTGTGTTTTTCTAATTGCACGGAAGTTATAAGATCTAGCAATTTTTCTTTCCTTTTTCTGTTGTTTAGCTAGTCTATAACAAAAATCTATGACATGACCATCTCTACCACAGAAGGTACAATGAAATTTAACTTTGTTTTCATGTCTAGATGAGCAAGCAATATTTTTATTTGAAATCGAATGAGGCAACACTCCTGCAGATTTAAAAACCACTTCTTTTTGCTCAGGAACTGTTTGAATCAAACCACTTCCTAATGACCTTACAATTTTAGGTGGATGTGCCTTAGCATGAACATGAGAATCAAAACCTAAACCAGTTTTATCTTTGCTAGACTTGGAAGAATTCAGCAGCAAGTTTAGATTCTTATCCCCATTACAAAACCGACCTAGTGTCCTATTCATGTCATCAAGTTTCTTGGACAAGTCTAGGCAGTTTTCACATGAAGTTTTTCCTTTTAGTTTGCAATTGGAACAAAATTTAACTTCATGAGAACGTAAAGCATTGTTCAACATAGAAATTTCATTCACAGCATCTTGCAGTTTCTTATCAAGATTTTCGCATGCAGAACAATGCAAGTCAATTGTAGAACAAGAAGCATCTTTTAAGTTTTTATCATTAAGTGCAGCAAGCTTTTTGTTCTTTTCAATTTCTTCATCAAGTCTGTCTAGAGTGGAAGAATGTGCACTTCTTAGAGAGGACAATTGTTCATAGATCAAGTCACATGAGGGACATGCATCATCACTAGGAATCAAAGTTTTTAAACGGTTAATTTCAGATTCTAGTGATTCAATTTTAGCAGCACTATCCCTAAGCTTTTTGTCCTTTTTCTTGACAATAATAGTTGCACGAGAAATAGCATCACACATTTCATTGCAGGTAGAACATACCTCATCATCGTCACTGTTGTGTTCTGCTTCCTCCTGACTTGATCTTGATCTTGCTTTGCCCGCCATGAAGCATAAGTTGGCCAAGTCATCATTCTCTTCATCACTTTCAAAATCAATGTCACTTGAACTGAGCTCTTGAAGCGCGGTGATGAAGCTGTTGATCATCTTGCGTCCTATGGTACCCTTCTTTTTCTTGTTGGAATTTCCAGAGGAGGTCCGGACCTTGCTTTGTTTTTCTTCCCGGGTGGTCGGACCTGAAAGGTTAGGGCATTCTGTACGAAAGTGTCCTATTTTACCACATTCAAAGCAGCGTTGAGGTCCGGAGCTTCCTCTCCTTCTAATTCTCACATTTTGCAATGCTTTTGAGAATCTAGTAGAGATGAGTGCCAACTCCTCTTCTGGAATTTCTTCGATCTGCTCCAGGGTTAGTGAGGACAATAAAGCAAGAGTATTGCAAGATGATGATTGGCCGGAGCTAGACATATCACGTTGTGAGACAAATGCAATAGACTTGTTTGGGTTCTTACGTGCTAGGATGTCAATTTCATGAGTTTTTAGTTTAGAATAAAGTACATCTAGTGTAAGAGAACTCATGACAGTTGATTCACGAATGGATGTCACTTTCATCTCCCAAACTGACATGTCTAATGCACTAAGAAGTTGTCTAGCATTTTCAGCATCAGAAAAATTAACATTGACACTACGTAAGTTGCTGAGAATTTTATTGAAACGAGCAAAGAGGTCATCGATAGACTCACCTGGTTGCATCTCAAAACGCATATACTCCTTTTTGAACATATCTTGTTTTACCTCCTTGATTGTGTTGGAGCCTTCATGATAATCACAGAGAGCTCTCCAAACGTCGTATGCTGATCGGAGGTGCGCGACACGATCAAAGTCGCTTTGAGTGAGTCCTTGGATGATCAAGTTTCGGGCTTTGTTGTTGTTGTCGACGTCCCGGAGGTTCGTGGCCGTGACTTGATCATTGGGTGGCACTTCATAAGGCTTATACACCTTCTCCCATATTGCAAAGCCTTGTGCCTAGATAAAAGCCTCCATGCGTGCCTTCCAAACCAGAAAATCAATACCAGCAAACACACAAGGTTTGGCGGAGTACTTCTCCATGATGATTAGTCAAAAACACGTGCAAATCACAAAGATTAGAGCACCGTGGCTCTGATACCAATTGTAGGATCGAAGAGCACGTGAAAAGCTACCAGAGGGGGGGGTGAATGGTAGATTTAAAAATCTTACGCAGCGGAAACAATAAAACCCTAATCCCTTTGGTAGAAAAACGATCTGTTAAATAAATCGTGTATGAGACTAATCTAAACGTGTTTCACCGTGACAAAAGTGATAGATATCAGAGAGAATCAAGTCACGAAGACAATACAAAAAGAATTACTCAAATCCGTTGAGAACAACTCAAGTTATGATCAAAAGATCAAACACTGGTCAATCTGACCTACTCGAGAAAAACAGTTTCTGGAATGCTGAAAAGAAACTCGTGTAGCACAAAAACCACAAATCCAATGACCGTGAAATTTTGGCAGATGATAGTTAATCAAGTTGTGAAGACAACCGAAAAAGAATCACGTCAATTGGATCAGTAAAACTCGAGTTATGCTAAAACCACCGTCGAAAGGTAGTGCTGTCCAGAAACTCGACGAGTAAAACTTGTCTGGAACAAGTCGGACGAACAAGGCACAAAAGTTCCTTCAAACTATGAATTTTATTCAATAGAACACAAGAGGAACAGCCCCAAAGTCGTCTTCCACGAGCTTTGGCCTTCCCTTGCTTATATAACCAGCCCTTAGGCCATCCCAATACAACTAGAACTCTAATCCTAATCCGATCACAATCGGAACTTACCATAACTGCTCAAGATTCTTCTATACGCAGATAGAAGCAATCTTAAGACTTCCAAACACCTTAGGAACGTATCCCACATTCCTAAACAACTCAAATTCGTGATACACACGAAATCCTAACATAACCAACTCGATACTTCCCATACCGAGCCATAACCAACTCTGCCGCAGCCAAAGTCTTCAACCGATACGATCCGATCCTTCCAATCAGATCTTCCTCCCATAATCCGTCTCTAGAAGCATATTGCCACGTCATGCACCGCATGCATACGTGCGAACACCTTCCTTCGACCTTCATATGCACTGCCCTTGATTCAATCATCCTGCGCGACCTCCTGACCCGCTCAACCACAGTTCCTCCCGAACTTGGTTGTTGGAACCTCATCTCCTCCTGAGACTAGTCCAATGGATCCTGTCACCAGCCATGACTTGAAGTCAAGCAACACCTGCACATGAATAAACAAACAATCCATACGAGCCCAAGTCCTCGACTTGACTCACGTTAGTTCCGAACACAACACCTTACGTGAGAACCTCACATAAGCATGTTGCAAAACCACAGTAGAAAACGATATCAACCGTATCATCCAAAACGCACCAAAAACTTAGCAAATGAATACTAAGCAATCTTTCCAATCTTGTAAAGCAAGTACGAAACATTGCAAATAAGCAGTAGAAGCACTTTGGTCAAGTTCCGGACCTTGCCAGAGCAACCCGGAGCTTGAGCCGGAGCTAACAAGAAACACTGCAGTCAGGTTCCGGACCTTGCCAGAGCAACCCGGAGCTTGAGCCGGAGCTAACAAGAGCTAGTGAACCTAGCGCCGGAGCTTACCAAAACTAGTAGATCCTGGATCCGGAGCTTACCAAAACTAGTCGGAACTAGTCAACCCAAAACCGGAGCTAGACAAAGTAATTCGGAGCTTAGCAAAAACATGTCGGAGCTATCAGATATATGCCGGAGCTATCTAAGACATGCCGGAGCTAAACATAAAGCTCACCGGAGCTAACTAAAGCTGGTCAGACCTTACCAAGAAGCCGGACCTAGCATCTAACGTAGCCGGAGCTACCCAAAACAAGCCGGACCTATCGTCGGACCTTGCTGTAACTCGGAGCTAGAGTCGGACCTTGATAAAAAGGTGTTTTGGTGATATTTAAAACTTTTATCATCAAAGCCAAGTGTATTCACTACAAGCCAATGTATTCAGCACACATAGGTCTTACAGTTTATTTCCGCTGCATTAGTTGAACTTGTCATTAATATTCATTAGAGCTTGTATTTGAGGATAATCTGGTTTGTGTAATAAAATTTGGTTAATTAATCTTGTCTTGTGGTAATTTTCTGTATACTCTTTTGTGATTGCACTCGTGTATGTGTGATGAACATCCTGGGCACACATATGTGTTAGCTTGGTTCATTTTCTGAACCGGTCGTCACAGCGCTTCTGCTACTGCTGCGCTGATCGGCTATGACATTCGTGATCGTCTACCTGCTGCTGTGATGAGGACGAGGAGGAGACGAACGAGATCGTCTACTTTCCCTACACCGACGCGCATCTACGTTACGTTGCGCTGCACGTCTAGTGGTAACGATCCATGACCTCTGTACTCGCATGTTTCCTGGGTGACGCGGTAGAGTTGCTAGAGTAGCTTACCGCGAATTCCCTAACACTTTTTCCATCCTGATAGGCGCTGGGCAACTTTCCGTATGATTGGTTGTACCGCCGATTTGGGATGTTTTTTGTAGTGCAATGGCAATCCCAAGTACTTACAAGGGAAGGATCTCAGCCGAGTATTATTGCCCATAGTGGCCACCACGTCAGTCTCTTGACATCTGATGGGAAAAAAAATAGTTTTGTCCAAATTGGTGATGAGCCCCGAGGCTTGACCGAAGATATATAGCAGGAACTTTGTGGTCAGCATGTCTTTAGCCGAGGGTCTAATAAAAATTGCCACATCATCAGCATATAAGGATAGCCTTAGCTGTTCTCTCAATTCAGGAGTGGTGGACAGTAGGCCTCGCTGCTGGGCATGTTGGAATAGCAAAATCAGTGGCTCCATCGCAAGTAAAAATATCAATGGGGAGAGGGGATCACCTTAGCAAACTCCTCGGGCATGGGCAATCTTGCTTCCAGGCTCACCGTTGAGTAGGAAGGACGAGGTGGATGTACCCCAAAGCGCAGCAATCCATTCCCGGCATTTATCTCCAAAGCCGAGGTACTTCATGATGTCCAACAAATAAGGCCATTTGACAGAGTCGAAGGCCTTTGAAATGTCTAATTTGATGAAGAGCGCTGATGATTTTTTTTATAGAGTTCCCGCACCGCCTGTTGGACAAACATGAAATTGTCATGAATACATCTCTGATTGACAAATGTGTTCTGATGTAAGGAGATAAGCTTATCTAGCACAGGTGCCAATCTATTGGCCAAGATTTTTGAGATGATTTTTGCAAAGACATGAACCTGACTTATTGGCCGATAGTCTGTAACTCGCTTCGGGTCATTCATCTTTGGGATGAGCACCACCAGCGCAGTGTTCAGGGCTCTCAAACCTTGTTGATTGAACCTGCGGAACTGGTGTATAGCTGCTAAAAAATCTGCCTTGATTATATTCCAGCAAGAGGAGATAAAGTGTCCTGAGAAACCATCCGGACCCGGTGCTTTGCACTTGGGCATCTCTTTGATCACCCTGTGTACTTCTTCCTCAGAGATATCTTGGTCCAAGTGTTGTAGGTCACATTGTTGCCATCCTAGTTTTGAGAAATCGAGGCACATGTTTCTAGGCTGATGCGTTCCTAGGTGCTGTTTGAAGTGTTCGAAATTATTCCTTTTCTTTCCCTCTTTTGAAAAAAACGATCTCATCATACGCCTCTAATGACTCTATGAAGTTGGTTTTCTTCCTAAAATTTGCGACGGAGTGGAAGTACTGGGTGTTGGCATCGCCCTTGCGGACCCAGGTCATTCGGGACTGCTGTCTGATCCTTGATTTTCAATCACAGCCAGCCCCAAAATCCGGTGTTTGAGAAGGGCTTTTACCTCTCTCTCCTGATCAGACAGTGGTCGGTGTTCCATAGCTTCATCAAGTCTGAGTTGACTTCTTGGCAGAGCACAGAGGCAAACTTACCTTGAGGAATAAGCGAGTGTGACCAGCGCCGAAGGGCTTGAGCTGTCCTGGATAACTTAATGTGTAGTGTAAGCATAGCGTTGTGCTGGGAGGGAACCTGTTGGTGTCAGGCTTCCTGCACACACTCCAGAAATCCAGGCATGTTCAACCAATGCTCCTCAAATCTAAATGAGCGACTTCTGCAGTCTTCTTCAAATGGCATTAAGAGTAGTGGACAGTGGTCTGACATAGAGGAAGATAAAGCTTGGAGCATAGGATCATCGAATACATTTTCCCAGTGTAGAGTGACGAATGCTAGATCAATCCTTGTGAGTGTGGGTTGTTGCTGCTCATATGACCAGGTGAAGCAGTGTCCAATCAATGGAATCTCTTTTACTTCAATCTGATTCAGAATTCTGCAGAAACGTGTCATCATACGTCGGTCCAGACGTCCTCCACTTTTATCCTCCTCCCTGCAAATGAGATTAAAGTCCCCTAATATGAGCCAGGCCGGGAATACAGTCTGTATTAACTGTCTAAGTTCCGAGAGGAAAATTCTCTTCTCCAATTCAGATTGCGGGCCATAGACGCCAGTTATTGTGGAGGACTCTAACGATCTGTTGTCAATGATAGTTGCAGAAATGGAGTATGACTGAGTTGTGAAATTTGTCAGACTCATGTCAGTGTTATTACATGCAAGGACAATCCCTCCCCGGGTACTATCAGATGGGAGGAAACCAAAATTATCCATATATTGTGCCCCTAGGCAGTCCCTAATGATCTGCGAAGTAACCACTGCCATTTTGCTTTCTTAAAGACAGACTACCATATGATGGTGTATTTGGATGAACTGTTTTACATCGGCCTGTTTAGCACCACTATTCAAACCACGAACATTCCATGAGAGGAAGGAGTACGAGAAAGTCGGTTCAGTCATTGGAGAGAAAAATAACCACTAGCAGGAAATGTCTTCCTTGCAGCAGAGAAGAGGATTTCATGTGAGAAATGTAATTTAAATTGCAACGACACAAACATGAACCGAAATCGTCTGTATGCACTACAGGAAACGCGGTCATTTGCGATGGCCGCTGGTATTTGCGACGGCCGACCGTCGAATAAACCTACTTGAGACGGCCCGCAAGTGGCCGTCGCAAATATATACTTATTTGCGGTGGTTTCTACAGTATCGCCAATAAGACGGCCGTCACGAATTAAGATTATTTGCGACGGCCTTTTCCGTTAGCCGTCGCAAATAGTATTAATTGCGACGGCCAACCCTAGGGCCATCGCAATTATCCTGGCCATCGCAAGTTAAAGTCCTATACGTCGGGCCGAACTCATTCACTTCGTCTTATCCTTACGCGTGCCGCCGCTGCTCTGCTCCGCCCCCGGCCCCATCGCCCCTGCTCCCGCTGCCGGCCCGCCGCGCCCTCGCCGCCCCCGGCCTCGTCGCCCCCGGCCTGCCGCGCACCGCCGCCCTTGGCCTCGCCGGCCCCGTCCCACCGTGCCCCCGGCCTCACCGGACTCGGCCCGCTGCGCCCCCGCCGCTCCCAGCCCCCGATGCCTCTGGCCCCCGATGCCCCGGCCCCTGGCGCCCCTGGCCCCTGGCGCCCGCCTCCTCCCCGAGCGTTGTCGCCCTCGTCTTCGCCCGAGCACCGCCGCCCTCGCCCGAGCACCGCGCCGTCCTTGAGCCTGAGCCCGGCCGGCTGCCTCCACCAAGGTGAGCTCCCTATTAGTGGTTAGTAGTTTTTGTGAATTTTTGCAATTAATTGTCAATTGTTTGCTAGCACACTTAATGTACAATTGGCTAGAAATTCGGGTGAGCCTCTGCCGCTTCGCTTTCCCGTGAGCGATGGGAATAGGCGATGGGCATCACTTTTTTTTGCCTGGGCACCGCTTTTTTTCCCAGCGCCGACCACGCCCTCGCCACCCACGGCCCCGTTCCCTGTTGCGCCCGCCCCCACCCCCTTTTAGGTATTAGGTTTACTCGAATTTTATTTACATATGGCTAATTATCTATTGTGCATATGCAAAATTTCACACTTGTGCTATAAGGTTGTCTTGTATTAGATTTAGAATAATTGGGTTTTAGGCTATCTTTTTGGCTAATATGTTTTTTGTGTTGCATAATTGTATATGCTATATATGTTGTCTTGTATTACACTTGTGATTTCACACTTGTCCATTGTGGCTAATATGTTTTTTGTTCAGATTTTGTAGTAAATGCATAATTAGATTTTGTATATGCTTTATTTGTTTTTTGGTTATAGCTTGGTCTGTCATTCTGAATTTCTATTCTGTTTAGTGTATGTTTGGACTTTAGTGCATTCATATAATGTTTTTGAGTGACTACTTAATATATATAAATAAAGGGGTTTTGGACTGGCTCAGACCAACCCGGAAGGACACGACACGTAATAAGTGTGATCATGCCGTGTTGACCATTTGTAGTGGTAACGTATGCGTCAAGTCGACCCGAAAGTGAACAGGTTGGTAAGGATGTCAATGACTCGCGATTGCGTGGACAGTGAAAATGGATGTGGAATTGTCATCTAAGACGAACTTTCCTCTCACTCTTTCTCTAGTTCTTTCCTCTCTCTTAAATGATTTCAAAATAAAAATGATCAACATAACCTATAGCAATGTATTACCCATTTCAGATCGGCAGGTCTCACGTGCCATTGGCATGTGAGACGTGCAGGTTCAGAGTTGTCCCTTTTTGGACAACCTGGGAGTGATCGCGGGTCCGGATTTGGACGAGATTCCAATGGCGTAACCCTGTTGTTCTCTGCTGCACCATTTTTGGGCGTGCAGTGGAGAACAGCGGGGTTATGCTACCGAAATTTCGTTTGAATCCGGATCACATGTCTCATCATGAACACGCTCCGCTCGGTCACCCTTGGTTGGGTTTAGGATCTATCTGCCTAGGTTGTAGGGCCGTGACATAACATAAAAATGAAACTAATAATGATTTGTCTGCTTTAAAGGTATACTCTGACGCGTCTCGTCATGATTTGTCTGCTTTAGGACCTATCTTGTCTACATTAACGACAATTTCTTTCACGTTAAACTGTAGAGCCAAACATGGGTGAAGACCGCAGTTGGATGTATACTGGTTGGAAGATAGTTTCTTTATGGTAAGTATGTTAAAAATAGTTTCTAAGTTTTAACTCATAAACTCTTTTAATGAACATCTCTTCAATATATTCTTTATCGCAGGCAAGGTATACATTAGAGGACCCGAACGACACTCGCCTCGTTGAGGATGCGAGGAGAGTGTTTCACTACAACGCTGCCAAGGCGCTTCGACAAGCTTTGTCGAACGCTCGTGTTCAAATTATTAATGAGCACTTGAAGGCGAACCATCACCACGTGCTACACTTCCAACAAGAGAGCGAGAGGCACCTGACTTAGGAGGAGTACGCGCAGGTACGTGGGGTGTACTAAGTATTTTTTCTGATAACTTCCTCGATGGTATTTTTAACGACTTCCAACTATGTGCGGGCCACGTGAGCTGGTTGCATGGTCGGACCGATGCATTTCGGGCCCTTTGTCGCTACTTGGCTAGCGATGAGTTTAAAGCTAAGTCCGGGAAGGCTCAAGAGTGCAGAGGAGTTGAGGGGAAGAGCAGGCATGGCCAAGATAACCACTTGTGTTTAGCTGAATGCATGGTAAGTGTATGTAACTTATGTTTATATATTCATAATATATTGTTCGTACTAACACGTATTGATAGGAGCGCGAGACAAGGGTGTTGCCGACCCCTGCTGAGATTTGGAAGAGAGGTCACAGGGACCCTTCTCAGCCTCAGGGGTGCAGTCAGGCTGCAGTCGAGCGATTGGTAAGTTTAGAGATCATTCATATTAAATATAACTATATGTATTGTTGAACTTACACAATTTCCTTGTTTTGCAGGCTATGTATAGGGAGAAGGCTAGGAAGATACACAACGAAGATTTCGATTGGAAACGTGAACCAATCGATCCTCAAGCCGCGTATGCAAGCGGAGGTGGAAAAACACACAGAAGGTGAGTTTATAAGTCATTTTATCATTTTCAATTCAATGTATTCAAGATATTTCAGTTTGATATTACTGAATCTCTTTATTATAGGCTCGCCATATTCGACGGAGTTGTCGACTCAAGGGCGGGGAGACCTGCGAGAGGCAGCTTCACGCAGGCTTCTTCGGTGGGCACAGCAGGTCGCCGCGTCTCGCAGAGGGACATTGAGATGCAGTCCCTCCAACAAACTGTAGAAGAGAACTACAGGCGACAGGAGGAGGAAAGGAGGAAGGCGGAATGCCAAAGGATCGCGATGGAGGCCACGATCCAAACCCAGGCAGCAGCGTTGGCATAGATGCAGGAAGCAATGGAGGTAACAAAATAAAAACTAAAGTTCTCATTAATTCAGCGTAAATGACTTACTAATATGTAACATTTAATGTTTGCAATGACAGACCATGGCTCGGGCGCAAGGTCTGGGGATCCAGCTACCGCCACTACCACCGGTCCTTCCAGGCGATCCTTCTTCTGCGGGTCAGATAATTTTCTATGTCAACTTAACAATTCTAGTTTTAATTCAACTTAACCAAAATAAAGCGAGGAAATGGAGTGACAGTGAAAGATAGATAGAGTGAGAGATGAAGTTAGAAGAGGGAGGAAGATAGAGAAAAAAGGATTGAAATAGAAGAGAGAGGAGATAGTTAGATAGAAGAAAAGGATTGAGATAGAAGAAAGAGTGAGAGATTGTTAGATAGATTGGGAGAGGAATGACGAGAGAGGGAGATTGAAGATAGGAGAGGGAGAGAGAGAGAAAGGGAGATGTAGATTGAGATAGAGGCAGGAAAATAGAGGGAAAATGATAGCAATAGAGAGATGAAAGAAGAGAGGAAGAGAGGGGATCTAGATGGAGATAGAGGGAGAGAGGGAGAGATGTAGATGCATTTATATTCTAACTCTAAGTTTCATTAATTGCAGGGATCTGCGACGGCTGCACAAACTCCATCACCGTCGCTACTGCCACCTGGAATGAGGCGCGACGACGACTTCGACTTCGGAGGTGGCTTCAGAGGTGGCTACGGAGGTGGCCATGGAGGTCAGACGGGCGAATGAGCCCTTGTTTGGTTTGTTGATGGTGATTACAAGTTTCGATGATGTGTTGTGATATGTTTTGAGACTATTATGATATTTATATGACTATATGTCATATTGCCTGTTGTGTGATTCTGGCCATCGAGCCGGGTAGTATTTTCTGTTTTTTTAAATAAAAAACCTTGTTTGCGACGGCTTTTTATACAATACTGTCGCAAATGAGGTCCCAGGCCGTCGAAATTAAGCCTGTTATTTGTGACGGCCCGACCGTCGCAATTAAGGTCTTATATGCGACGGCCAGACCGTCACAAATGGCTGAGTGGGCCCCGTATGGTGATCGTGTGGGACCCATCGACTGACATTATTTGCAACGGCCGGGATTGAAAGTGCATCTAGGAATCCCTTGTGGGTTTTGGATGATTTATGACAATTAAATGAGATCCTAACCACTTTATTAAGATGAGCATAGGTTTTAATGTGAAAATAAGCAAAGTGCCAAAAAGAAGGGAGAATGAGAAGCAATGTGGAGAAGAGCTCAAGGAACAAGATTAGTAGATCATTGTGTGTGGAGTGTGTTAAAGAAACACACCCCAAGAGCTCAATCACAAATAAACACACACATTGCACAAACTTATAGAGGATCGGAGTAGTCCGACTGACACCGGACTAGTCCGATATCTCTCTCTGCAAAAGATCAGACAAGTCCGATATCTCCACGGACTAGTCCGATATGTCTCTGACTAGAATCAGACTATTCCTCTGCAGTGCGGACTAGTCCTCAAAACACTTCACAAGTCACACAAAATCGGACAAGTCCGATCACACACCGGACTAGTCCGATATTCATTCTGATCTAAATCGGACAAGTCCGATATTTGCACGAACTAGTCCGAAAAACTCTCTGACCTAAATCGGACAAGTCCTCCAACTGAGGACTTGTCCTCATAACCACTTAGGGTTTCACTGTCCAGACAAGTCCAATGACTATCAGACTAGTCCGAAGATTTCCAGAAGCGAAATTGGACAAGTTCGCTCCTAGCCGAACTAGTCCGATATTTCGGGACACTTAGGATTTGCTACACACAGCACACCGGACTATTCCGATGTCCACCACGGACTAGTCCGATCTCTCTAAACCCTAATGGTCACTTTTAGAAACCCCATATAAATAGAGGTGCACGACCCAACTTTATTCTCTGTCGAACCCCTGCACCGTCACACCTCCCAAGAGCCTAAAAACACATCTCTCCACGAAATCTAAAGCCAAAAAGATCAATCCCTTGAGGATACACTTTGGAACATTGGAGAGACACGATTCATCACACTTGAGCTCTTGGTTTGATTCTCTAACACACTCCTGTGATTTTCATTGTAATCTTTTGAGTGTGTTCTTGGTGGATTTGTCATTGTAATCTAGGGGAGCCCTCAACGTGTGAGAAGGCCTCTTGAATTTGGTTATTTACCCTTTATGATAAGAGAAGAGGATTGGCCTTCGTGGCAATCCGACGAGGGTAGGTTTGGAGAAGACCCAGTCCTTTTGTGGACTCCTCAACGTGGATGTAGGTTGCCTCTGTGGGAGCCGAACCACGGGATAAATCGCTTGTGTTCTTGCATTGTGTACATCGTTCCTATTCATCACAACAATCTAGGGTTTCAATCAATATTTCTTACTTTACGTTGAATCATTAAGTATAAGATTGAATTGTGATGTATCTTAGCCCATAATCGTGCAACACCTTAATTACAAGTATATTTCCGCTGCATACATCGTAGAATCAAATTAATCGATCAAACTTAATCAACCTAGTCGGTACACACTGGACTAGTCCGCACTTTACCGGACTAGTCCGATATCTCTGGTTTTGATGTGGTTGTTGAGTGTTGCAGGTTCTGACAAATTTCAAAAAGGCCTATTCACCCCCCCCCTCTAGGCCACATTCAATTGGTATCAGAGCAGGTTCTTCAAGAAAGAGACTAACCGCTCGAAGAGATCATGTCGGACATGAAGGACGTCCACAAGAGCAACAACCAAGAAAAGGTTGATGATGACAAGAACCAAAAGGTGGAGAAGCTCCTCGAAGTCATTCAAGACGTCAAGGACGATGATGAGGAGACGCTGGAACTAAAGACGCTCCTAAGAAAGAAGACACTTTCCAAAGGGAAAGTAAAGATTGAGGAGAAGAAGAAGGGGAGTAGTCACACCGACTACTCCCGATATCCTTTCAACTATGATCGTCTTAATCCCAACAATAATCATTATTTATCTATCCCTCTAGGAAAAGCCCCACACTTCGATGGAAGTGATTACTCAATGTGGAGGCAAAATATGAAAATTCATCTAATTTCCCTCAATCCAAGTTTATGGCCTATTGTGTGCACAGGGATAGATATCCCGGACAACGATGAAGAACATACACCAAGCCAAGAGCAGGCAATTCATCGAAATGCTCAAGCTGCGGCAGTCATTACCTCTTCGCTCAGTCGGGACGAGTTCACCAAGGTGGATGGACTCGAGATTGCGAATGAGATATGGGACACATTGCAAACTGCACATGAAGGTGACCGTCATGTGCGTGAAGCAAAGATTGAAATGATCGAAGGCGAATTAGGAAGATTCATAATCGAAGAAGATGAGTCACCTCAAGATATGTACAACCGATTAAAGACACTCGTCAACAAGGTTCGATCATACGGAAGCAAGAAGTGGAATGACCACGAGGTGGTGAAGATCATCCTTAGAGCTTTCATGCCTCGCAACGTCACCCTATGCTCAATGATTAGAGAAAGTCCCGGATACAAGAAAATGACTCCGGATGAATTACTTGGAAAAATCATCAATTTCGAGATGATGGAAAACAAGCAAAGCATGTCAAGGAAATTGCCGACCTCACCTCAGCAAAGAAGAAAGGGGTTGTTTTGAAGTCCACCCTCAAGCCCCTATCTAAAGAAGCTCGAGAAGCTCAGCTAGAAGAAGGTGGTGATGATGAGAGCAGTGAATTAGATGAAGAAGACATGATATTGTTCATGAAGAAATTCAAGAGAATAATGAAGAAGAGACAAGGTACTAAATCAAGAGAAGGAAAGTACAAGGAAAGAACAAAGCCAAAGTTGAGGCGGGCATGCTATAATTGTGGTGAGTATAGCCACTTTATAGTTGATTGCCCATATGAAGAGAACAAGAAGAAGACCAAAGAAGCCATGCCTCAACCCAAGAAATTCTTCAAGAAGAAGAAACAAGCCGAACAAGCGCACATAGGGAAAGAGTGGGACTCAAATGATGAGTTCTCATCATCCGAAGAAGAAGAGATGACTAGCATAGCCATCTAGAAGACATCCAAGAAGTCTACTCTCTTCCCTACACTCGGCGCATGGAAGGGAAATGGCACTTGCCTCATGGCAAACGAAGGTAAACGCAAGGTAAACACCAAACCTCCTTCCGTGCATTCCTATTCTAGCGATGATGAAATCAATAGTGATAATGAGGATATGCTTATTGGATTAGATAGGAAAACTGCCACAAAAATGAAATTTTTACTTGATCAACTTGTTGAGAAGGAGAGGTTGATACATCTTCAAGAGGACATGATTATCTCCCAAAAGGAGGAATATGTCGAACTTGACAAACTTCTCGAATTTAAAAGGAGCGAAGCAAATCACTAGAGCTTGAGTTCGCTTCAAGCAAGGAAGCTTGCTTGGAGTTAACCGACTCAAATGCTACAATCAAGGACCAGCTTGCTAACATAATCAAGGTTAATAAGATCCTTGAAGTGCAAGTTGAGTCACTCAAGCAAGGTGACCCTTCATACTCTTCAAGTTCACCTTCTCAACCCATCCTTGAAGTTGCTTCTACTTGTACATGTGGTAAACTTGACAACAGCTTGAAAGACAAGCCAACCTCTACAAGGATAAGCATCCTGCCCAAAGTGGCATATTTGACAAGGAGAAGATCAAATATGCACGTAGTGCATACTTGGTCAAAAGACCTCCAAATGTCAAATATGGCATTGGTTACTCTTATGGTGAAAAGCAACAAGCTAGAAGCCATAAGAATAATAGGGATAGCAATGTCTTTGTAAAGGGAGGAGTCTTCCAAACTGGAAAATAAAAAATTAATGAGTACAACACGCATGACCGCCGAACTAGTCGGTCAGGGTCCGGACAAGTTTGGTACTCCGGACAAGTCCGGCCTCCCAGACTAGTCCTGTGTATAAACAACAGAAGTTACTATTCAGAACTTTCGATGCATCTTATGTATTAATGAGAAGTAATTACGAAAAGGTTTATCCTCATTATGTTGGGCCACGCAATGAGAACACAAAATCTCATGTGTGGGTGCCCAAATCTCTTGTGACTAACCTCCGAGGACGCAAGCAAGCTTGGGTACCTAAAACCAAGACATAAATTGTTTTTGCAGGCCTATTCCTCCGGTGGATCTAAATGGGTGCTAGGCAGTGGCAGCACGAACTATATGACCGGAGAAAAAAGAATGTTCGTTGAATATGAAGCAAATGAGGATCCAAGCGAGGGCATCTACTTCGTAGACAACAGGCAGGGAAAGGTGCTCGGTACCATTAAAATTTCCATATCATCTAAACACACACTTTCTCATGTATTACATGTTGATTCCTTAGATTATAACCTGCTGTCCATATCTCAATTATGTGACAAAGGTTATAATTGCTTGTTCACTAACGAGGGTGTGACCGTCTCTAGGAGTGATGGTTCCATTGCATTCAAGGGTATGTTAAAGGGAAAACTTTATCTTGTTGACTTCAACAAGAATAAAGCCGAACTTGACACATGCTTGATTGCAAAGACCAACATGGGTTGGCTGTGGCATAGACGGCTAGCGCTAGTTGGTATGAGGAATCTTCAAAAACTCCTCAAGGGCGATCACATCCGAGGTTTGAAGGATGCTGTTTTTGAGAAAGACAGGCCCTGTAGCGCGTGCCAAGCCGGGAAGCAAGTTGGAGCTCCTCACCCCGCGAAGAACGTCATGACTACAACAAGACCACTCGAGCTACTTCACATGGACTTATTTGGTCCAATTGCTTACATAAGCATCGGCGGTAACAAATATGGTTTTGTAGTTGTTGATGACTTTTCTCGCTTCACTTGGGTTTTCTTTTTGCATGACAAGTCAAAAACACAAGGAATACTCAAGAAGTTCTTCAAGCGAGCTCAAAATGAATTCTCATTGACAATCAAGAACATTCGAAGCGACAATGGCACAGAGTTCAAGAACACACAAGTGGAGGAGTACCTAGATGAAGAAGGCAT
The DNA here is from genome assembly GCA_036927565.1 of Tuctoria greenei. Classification (NCBI taxonomy): domain Eukaryota; kingdom Viridiplantae; phylum Streptophyta; class Magnoliopsida; order Poales; family Poaceae; genus Tuctoria; species Tuctoria greenei. Next base: position 93,745,123 of record JAYESD010000006.1, on the reverse strand, counting down.
AAAGCACGAGTTCTAGGCTCCATACTCCCCTCAACAAAATGGAGTTGCCGAAAGAAAGAACCGAACTCTCATAGAGATGGCGAGAACAATGCTCGATGAGTACAAGACCTCGAATCGATTTTGGGCGGAAGCGATTAACACCGCTTGCCACGCCACAAATCGACTTTATATTCATCGACTACTCAAGAAGACATCTGTCGGTACCTTGGGGACCGTATACCCTTTGAGATTGCAAAGATCTTAAGGAAATATCATCTACTTGATTCGAAGACCTTCGGAGGCCCACATGTCAGACATAACCGGACCCGCTTCCCCAATATGGTTAGTCTCAGGGTCGCCACGAGTACCATCAAACCGGAGCTACCGCCCGCAAGGGGGAAGCTCTGGGCTATGTACCATAACGACACCCCCGGACCTAACCCCAGACTGAGGGAAGCTCCAGAACTGACACGTGTCTGGTGGCACCGGACCTATCTATCCCCCACTGTATAGTCCAGAGCTGCCACGTGTCCAACCGTCGGATCTTTAGCCTCAAACCTCCGGAAGACTCCGCAACGGCTCTGGATCTTCAAAGAGGAATCAAGGACTTCAAGACCCGATTAAGTGTCATTAATACTATGTTAATGACACACGATCGGACGACCTTAATTACCAGTAATAGTGTTGTCAAAGCCCGTAACTCGGTCATTAAGAGTAATTAAGTGCATCAAATGTGTATTAATATTAGTAACCACCGGGGCCACATGTCGGGCCAGGCCAACTTGTAACGGCCTGTCCTTATACTATAAAAGGACAGGTCGACGATACATAGAGGGAGACTGATCTGACCTACTCTGATCTGATCTGGTCTAATCGGCTCACATGGGCACTCAACTCATCTGAGTTGAGCTCATACATCCAATACAACACCAACACATCGCGTGGAGTAGGGTATTACGCTCAGGCGGCCCGAACCACGTAAACCTTTGTGTCTCCTGTGTCATTTTACATTTCACCTTCTTGAATCTCTGTGCGCCCACACCGAACTTCAAACTCCGCAAACACTCTAGTAGTGTCAGGAGATCTGCCGGATCAAAACCACTGAAAGTTGGCGGGCAAGGTAGGGGGCGCCTGAGATTTCAAGAATGGTGAACACAGCTGCTGAATCATCCAATGGTCATCCTGCTATTCAAGCTGCTGGGGGCAATCCCTCTAATATGCAGCCACCAGCAGGAGCCTCAGTTCCAGCAGGAGTCACACTTCCACCACCGCCGCCTCCACCAGCAAATCAAGTTGGGCAGCGAGATGGTGCACCGGCGTCAATCACTGTGTCGGCGAATGATGACAATCCGGAACACGCGCTCCATGCAGCACGTGCTCTCCTTCAGCGCCCACCACCTCCATATGCATCCCGGGATGCAATGGAGCAGTGGAGGGCCGATGTGGAACACTTGGTTGCAGCAGCAGCCGACCGCATCAGTAACCAGGGTTCTCCTCCTTCAGGACGGGCCCTGTCGCAGCGACGGACCTTGTCTGGCAGACTTGGTTCGCATGTTTCCAACAACAGGAGACGTGCTGCATCATAGCAAGTGACGTCGTTGCCCTCCGGGGCGCGACGCACTCACACGGTATCAAGGCTTTCAACTCATGATCACCGATACCGTCAACAAGACGGCCGAGTCCATATCGAGCGTGCTCGTGAAAGACGAGAAGCTCAGGACATTCCTGCTCCTGAAGGAGTAGGAGGAGGTTGTTCAGCCCTGGCCATGCATCTGCGTATGGTCAGGTGGCCACAGAAATTCCGGCCTCACCTGCCGGAGAAGTTTGACGGGACCGTTAATCCCGTCGAATTTCTTTAGATTTACTCCACTGCAATCCTGGCAGCTGGAGGAAATGAGGCCGTAATGGCTAACTATTTTCCAGTGGCTTTAACTGGGACCGCCCGGTCCTGGTTTATGAGCCTTCCACCCAACTCCATCAACAGTTGGGAGGAGTTGTGCCGGCAGTTCACCGCCAACTTCGGGAGTTCATACACCCGACCAGGCACTGAACTGGACCTTTTTGCAGTCGTGCAAAAAGGGGGAGAATCCTTGCGATCATTCATCTAGAGATTCTCTCAGGTACGAAACACTATCCCTTCTATCTCTAGCGCTTCTGTCATTGTGGCATTTAGACAGGGCGTACGGGATAAGAAGATGTTGGAGAAACTAGCGATTAAGGAGATCACCAGTGTCACAGTACTCTTTTGCTTGGCTGACAAATGTGCCAGAGCTGCGGAGGGTCGTGAAATGCACTCTAAACCACCTCTGGAGGATCACAAGAAATCCTCCAAAGGAGAAGCCACTACCTCTGGGAGTGGCAAAAAGAAGAAAAAGACCAACGACAAGAAGAAGCCGTCGGCCGGCGCATCTAATGCTGCAGCTGCTGCAGCTCCGGGTGGCCGGGGGCCACGCCCTGAAAAGCGACCTCGACCGTCTTCTGAAGACGGTGGCAAACCCAAGGTGTGGTTTCCAATTCATAAGACGGACAGCCACAGTTTGGAAGACTGCCGGGAGGTCCAAAACCTTGTCGAGCGCTACAACAAGCGCCGGGAAGAAGTTCCTTTCTGACAGAGGGAAGGAAAACAAAAAGTTGACGAAGCTCCAGCTGAAGAGGAGTTAGGTTTTCAGGATCCTAAAAAGGTCCTGAAGGCCGTCTACACCTCCGTCGATGATGATTCTGACGTCTCTAACAACGAGCGTACGAGCGTCGGAAGACCATGAACACCATTTTTGGTGGATCATGGGACATCACCTCCCGCCGCGTCCTCAAGACAATGCGTCGGGACATGGCCGTTGTAGCTCCTACAGCCAGGGCGGAGCCTCATCGGAAGTGGATGGACACACCCATCACCTTTGATGCTTCGGACTGCCCTTGAAGCATGGTTGGAGCAGGCCAGTTACCTTTGATGGTATCTCCTACAATCAATAACATTCAGCTCCACCATGTTACGGTAGACGGAGGTTCGGGGCTGAACCTCATAAGCTTCGAAGCTTTTACCAAGCTTCAGCTCCGACCTTCAGATCTTCACCCCTCCCGACCTTTCTCCGGAGTAGGTCCGGGAGCCATTACCCCACTCGGTGCTATTACCCTCCCCGGTACCTTCGGGACCCGGGAGAAGTATCGCATCGAGAAGTTGGTCTTTGACGTTGCTCAGATCAACTTACCTTTCAATGCCATCTTGGGTAGGCCTGCCTTGTACAAATTCATGGCAGCTGCTCATTATGGCTACTTGGTGTTAAAGATGCCAACACCAGTAGGCGTTTTCCGGATCCGCAGAGATCGCACCGCCAGAGTAACCGCTCTGGAAGAACTTCATGCGCTTACTACGGCGCAAGAGGAGGACTCCAGGCAGGAGCAAGCTCCAAAACCCCCGAGCATTCGTCAGCGAGGCTCAACTTTTGCACCTCGTGTGCAGCCAAGCGGCGACACCAACATTCCCGTCAAAGTCGTCCAAATCAGTTCTGATGCTGCTCAGAACACCCGTATATCGGGGGGACTGAATGACAAATAGGAACTCGTGCTCATTGCTTTCCTCTGTGCTAATGTCGACGTGTTTGCCTGGCAACCATCACAAATGCCTGGGATCCCTAGGGAATTGATTAAGCACAATCTGAAGATCTATCCTGACGCCCGGCCCGTGCATCAGAAGCCTCGGAAGCAATTCGTGGAGCGACAGAACTTCATTCGGCAAGAAGTGAAGAAGTTGCTCGAAGCTGGATTCATCCGAGAAGTCTTCCATCCAAAATGGCTGGCAAACTCAGTCGTTGTGCCCAAGGCCGGCGGGAAGCTTCGGATGTGTATTGACTACACAACACTAAATAAGGCATGTCCAAAAGATCCATTCCCACTACCTAGAATAGATCAGATAGTGGATTCCACCTCCGGGTGTGAATTACTATGTTTCCTAGACGCATATTCCGGGTATCATCAAATCAGAATGTCTAGGGAGGATGAAGATCATACCACTTTCATCACAGTAGATGGATTGTACTGTTATACAGCCATGCCATTTGGTCTCAAGAATGCAGCTTCAACTTTTGTACGAGCTATGTACAAAACTTTTGAAGAACTCATTAGAGACATAGTGGAAGTGTACGTCGATGACATCGTGGTCAAGATCATGAACAAGGAGTCACTCCTTGACACCTTACAGGTTGTCTTCGACAAGCTGCGGTTCACCCGCACAAAGCTAAACCCAGACAAGTGTGTCTTCGGGATTAGCTCGAGAAAACTTCTCGGTTTCTTGGTAAGTCACCGGGGCATAGAGGCTAATCTGGCGAAGATCAAAGCCATAGAAGACATGCGGCCACCAGCCCGCATCAAGGATGTCCAAAAGCTGACTGGATGTCTAGCAGCCCTCAGCCGGTTCATTTCAAGACTGGCAGAATGGGCACTTCCCTTCTTCAAGTTATTGAGGAAGTCCGGACCATTCCAATGGTCTGAAGAAGCAGAAAAGGCCTTCCAGGAGCTAAAACAGTTCCTCACCACCCTACCAACTCTCGTAGCTCCGAACCCTGGTGAGCCTTTGCTGCTTTACATTTCAGCAACTGACGTAGTCATCAGTATGGTCCTGGTTGCGGAGAGACCAGAACTATCCCATGCTCAGGAATCTAGACCCCTCCGGAAGGGTCCGGAGGTTCCTGAAAGCGAGTCTGGGTCCCAGTTCCCAGATTTGAGTTCACAAGAAGTTACTTCAGAAGACCCAGACCCCTCCGGGAGGGTCCAGGTCGCTTCTGAAGAAGCTCTGAGTCCCCCCAGCAAGGACCCGGAGGTCCCCAAAGAAAGTCAGAATCCCTCCGGGAGGATCCGAGTCAATGAAGAGGAAGCTCTGGGCCCCTCCGGGAGGGTCCAGACCATCCAGTGCCCAGTGTACTTCATCAGTGAAGTACTTCATGACGCCAAGACTCAAAACCTAGAGGTGCATAAGCTGCTCTATGCAGTTCTTATCGCCTCCAGGAAGCTTTGCCATTACTTCCAAGCTCACAAGATTTCAGTGGTGACTTCATACCCACTTCGAGCAATCTTGCATAATCCCAATTCAACTGGGAATATTGCAAAGTGGGCAGCGGAATTGGTTGAATTCAATCTCGAATTCATTCCAAAACAAGCAATCAAGAGTCAAGCATTGGCGGATTTCGTGGCGGAATGGACTCCCTCTCCATCAAACCCTGGGGGCCCCAGTGAGCAGAAGCCGGAACACAAGGCTCCGGTCTTAACCGAGCCTCACTGGACCCTCTACTTCGACGGCTCCATGCAAAACTAGAGGGCCGGAGCTGGAATCCTTCTCCTCGCACCAACCGGGGAGAAGGTAAAATACATGGTACACCTTGACTTCAAGGCGACCAACAACATGGCGGAGTACGAAGCACTCATCTTCGGACTAAAGGTGGCACTGTCATACGGTGTCAAGCAGCTGCTGGTCAAGGGATATTTACAGCTCATCATTAAACAAGTGAAGGGTGAATGCTCCTGCAACAATCTCCAGCTAGCTGCTTACCTCCTTGAAGTCCAGAGGATTCAGAAGGACTTCGAAGTCCTAGACCTCCACCACGTCCAGCGTGTCCACAACGCTGAAGCCGACGAACTCTCGACGAAAGCGTCAACCGGAGCTCCAGCTCTTGAGAAAACTTTTGTCTAGAGATTGTCAAAACCCACAGCTCAGCTTGCCAAACTGAGCGAAGGGGGCGAGATCAGCATCCCGAAGCTGACGGTCCTGATGGCCCTGTTACCATGGCAGCCATCAAAAGTCGTAGGTGCTGCCGGAAGCTCCGAGCAACCCAGCACGCAAGACTCAAATGCTCAAGTTAGCTCTAATGCATGGATCTCGGAGATCCGGAACTACTTGAAAGACAACATCCTTCCTGATGATAATGTATCCACTGACCGGATAGTAAGATTGGCTAAAAGACACACGTTGGTAGAAGGGATCTCTACCGGTGCGGTGCCAACAGCGTCCTAATGCGGTGCATCACAAGGGAAGAAGGCTGCGAGCTCCTCGCAGAAATCCATGGAGGCGAGTGTGGGAACCACGTGTCTTCCCGCACGCTGGTCAGTAAAGCCTTCTGGCATGGTTTCTACTTGCCTACAGCACTCTAGGATGCAACTGAGCTGGTGAAGAAATGCAAAGCATGCCAATTTCATGCATAGCAAATTCACACACCAGCTCAGCCTCTACAAATGATACCTCCTACATGGTCTTTCACTGTGTGGAGGATGGACATCTTGGGACCTTTCCCAAGAGCCGTCGGAGGTTACAAGCTCCTGTATGTCGCCATTGACAAGTTCACCAAGTGGCCAGAAGAAACTCCAGTTGTGACAATAAACAAGCAATCCGCTATCAACTTTTTGCAGTCCATTGTATGCAGATTTGGAGTCCCAAACAAAATCATTACTGATAACGGGACCCAATTCACAAGCTCTGCATTTCAAGGATATTGCGAAGACCTCAGCATTCAAGTTTGCTACACTTCCGTAGCTCACCCGGCAAGCAATGGCCAGGCCGAGAGAGCAAATGCTGAAATCCTGAAAGGACTCAAAACGCGCACCTATGAGCGCTTGAAAAATCATGGAGCCACCTGGATTGAAGAGCTTCTGCCCACTCTATGGGCCAACAGGACAACTCCAAACCGGTCAACTGGAGAGACACCCTTCTTCTTGGTGTACGGAGCTGGAGCAATCCTTCCTCCGGAAATCACCTTGGGGTCACTCCGGGTCCGGACCTTCGACGAAGCCACGCAGGACCAGCTCCGGCGTGAAGACCTAGACCTCCTTGAGGAGGGAAGGTGCCAAGCAGCTGTTCGGAATGCCCGATACCGCCAAGCCCTTCGGCGCTATCATCAGCGGCATGTACACAACCGACAGCTCGAGGAAGGTGATTTGGTGCTACACAGAATACAATCCAGAGAAAGGGTTAAACAAACTCTCCCCCAGCTGGGAGGGACCCTTCCGAGTGGTTAAAGTATCCCGTCCCGAAAGCGTTCGCTTGGCTACCGAGGATGGGACACCTCTCCCAAATCCTTGGAATATTGAGCACCTCCGTAAATTCTACACTTAATATCACGGAGGTGAGTCTGTAGTAACTTGAGGTGTATGTTATAGGGTCATTGTACAGAGTCGGGTAGTTCCTCCGGGAGAACAGCCGAACCTTTCCAGGAAGGTCCGCAAAGTTCAAGCAACACTTGTCACAGTCTCAGGACTAAAAGTGTGGCTAGCTACCCTGGGTCAAACGAGAAATGAAGCATGCTTCGCCTGGTTCCGCACCCTAAGAGTGTCCTTGTTTCCCCTGTATCCCAGACCTATAATGAAAGACATCTTCATGTGAAACAGACTCCACGTGCATTTATTTTGTACAGGCTCAACATTTTTTATTTTTCTCTTTCTTGTCTATAACAAAGTTGTGCAATACTTAAGAAATTTTAGTTCGACCAGTTCATGTACAATTCGAGTTGTATTGTCAATTCTTTTGGATTCAAATATTGTGCATGGCCCACTCGCCTGAATGCCGCCAAGCCAATCTAGGGCCGGAGTGTGCTATCGACTTAGCCTGGTCAAGCACCCTATGTACGCCACTCTACCTACACCCCGGCAGGCCGAAGTAAGGCGCGTCCAAGTACCTGGAAGAAATAAGGCAATGCATTAGGTTGTATTCAGAATTGTGTTTGACCTAAAACTTTCTTGGGAATCGTATGACGCGACGAAGTTATAGGCAAGGAGCGAATTTTACTATTTTTCTTGGCTTCAGTGTGCAGGAGAAATAAAGAATCCACGTTGATGGAGAAAAGCTGGAGCTAACAAAGCTTCGACTCCCCCTAGGTGGCTTGTAATCGATGTTAAACATTGAAAACGAGCATCACCGGAGCAACCAAGCTCCGGTAAAGCTAGGGGGGCCAGCCGTCGACGCAGAATAAAAGATGGTGAGAAGACCCCACAAGCGGAGTCTGTTGCCGACAAGCTACGCATTGGCAAAGGTCACTGCCGGAGCTACTAAGCTCCAACACCCTGGAGGGCTAACTATCGATGCTCTACGTGTTGATAGGGACTATTCCCGGAGCAACTATGCTCCGACGATAGTCAATGCCGGAGCTTCTGAGCTCCGATAACCTCAAGGGACCGTCACTATCGAAGACTTCGGACCTACACTCTACAAGTTCGAAGCAAACGAGTCTTCAACAAAACACAATATCCTCTTGGTACATGTTCACAATCAAATTGTATACATCTACCAGGGGGCCAACTGAAGACAGAAGTGTTGAAGACAAAAAATGAAATTCATTAACAAATTGTGGATTTCATTCATCTGGAAACAAGGGATTACAAAATTGGGGAAGAAAAGGAGAGAATACAAGTGGGAGCTACAGAGATGGTCCTAGACCCTATGGAAGAACTGGGCGACCTTCTGAGCAACCTTCGACACGTTGGCTCGGGTGGCTTCACCTTCTCCTTCGACGGGACCTTCAAGCACTCGGTCCAGAAGAAATTGGGGATCCCCGCTGGTGTAGCACGTAAGCACATAATCTACGACGTTCTTCGCCAGGGACTGCCCCTCAACCTCCAACTGGTCCGCGATGACGTCACCCACCTTGGAGAGTTTGTTACCCGCCGAGCTCAATGCTTGCAACGCCAGGTCCGGCTCCGGCTCCGAATCATCCGGATGCACGGGACTGAAGCCCATTGGTGTCAGCGCGTCGTTGGCTTTGCTCAGGAACTCCCAAACCTGTAGGGAGTCTGCAGCCCTCAAGCCCTTCAGTTCCTCCAAGGATCTTTTGGCCGCCGCCAGTTCAAAATTCTCGCGAGCAAGGCGCTCAACCTCTTTGCCATTTTGCTGAATCTTTTCAGCAACCTGCTTCTCGAGTTTTCCAAGCTCCTCCTCCCGGAGGTGGATCTTGTTCCGGCGGTCGACCAGGTCCTTCTCCTGGCCCCTAACTTTCTTCTCCCTGGCAGCGATGGCACACTCTTGCTTGTAGAGTTCCTGCCCTCGCACCCAGGCCTTCTCCTCCTCCTCAACGCAACGCTCCTCCAATTTCTTGGCGCGTTCCTCGAGGCCCTTGTCAGCTAGAGCCACCATTTCGGTGAGCTCCTCTTCCCTCTTCAAGACGTCATCCCACGGCTTTAGGAGTTTTTGCTCTTCGTCTTCGAGCCTCTTCTCCCTCTCCTCAAGTGCCTCTCGGCGCTTGATGAGAGTAGTGTTAATGGCTTCAAGCCTTTCTTGGTGATCATCAGCCGCACTATTAGCTGCCTTGGTCTGCTCATAAATGGCCCGGGATTGAGCGTCGAGGGCACGAGTAAAGCTCTTCCTATCATCCAATAATTTGCCCCAGTATTCCAGGCGGACCTTCACCTGCTTGATCCACTCCTTGTCGTCTGCCAGCCTTGACTGCGCCAGCTTGGTCTCGAAGAAGAGCCAATTACGCCACCGCCTAAGGGTTTGGCACTCCTCTTCAAGAGCCTTGCTGTCGTGGTAGAACGCCGGCTGGACTTGACGTAGACTGGAGAAAGCGTTGTCAATGGACAATCATAGGGGAATAGGGTCCGGACCCGCTGGGGTCTCCTCCGCTGGTTCCAGCGGGTTCTCGCTTACAAAAATTTGTTCCCACTCCACAAGAGTGGTCCCCTAGGCCTCCACGGCACTAGGGCCGTCCTCTAGGATAGCCTCAGTCACCACCGAGGAGGGTCTCGCAGAAGAAGTTCCAACCTCTGGAAGTGGTTCCGAAGGCCCTGCCGCTAGGTCTACATTTGCCCCCTCGGGCAGGGGGCCAGCGACTTCATCTGGGCACCCTGGCCCAGCAGCAGGCACCTCCGCCATCATCACTTCCGGAGCAGGGGCAACATTAGGCTCTGGCCTGGGCTCCTCCTCCGCTGGTGGCTCGGGTGTTGGCACCTCGACCACCATAGGTTTGAGTGCTGATGCCTCCGCAACGACCGGCTCGGGCGCTGGAAGGTCAACAACAACCGGCCCTGAGGCCGGAGCTTCAACCTCAACCGGCTTAGGCGTCGGAAGGTCTTCAACCGCAACCGGCTCTGCAACCGGAGCTTCAGTGGCGACCGACTCTGAGGCTGGAGCTTCGAACGTAGCCGGCTCAACCGCCGGGATGTCCACAATATCCGGCTCGCTCACCGGGACTTCAATAACCTCCGGCTCAACCGCCGGGGCTTCGAAAATTTCTGGCTCTGGGGCCGGAATCACTGCTTCCTCCGGCTCAACGGCCGAAGCTTCCAACATCTCAGCATGAAGACCCGGGGCTTCAACCTCCGGGGTAGGTGCCGCTGGCGCATCTTCTCTCCCGTGGTCCGGCGCTACCACGGGAGTCTCGGGGGATGATTCGAGGTCCATGACCACGACAGCTGGCGCTGGAGCTGCCGCAACTTCAGCCACCACTTGGGGCGGCACCGGGATAGGAGCAGAAGCCTCCGGCCTCACAGCTTTAGCTACTATGGCTGAGGGTGGAGCCTCACTCCTCTTCTTGGGGACGCTGCAGATGATGGATGAAGAAACTTAAAAAAATAGTTACTACAACAAAACAACCATCTGAGGTAAAGATTAAAAATTACCTCGGGAGGCTTCCACACCAGCTTGCACGGAATCTCTTTCCCGGGCGTTCTGGACTGACCATGGCCGCCGCCGGCGTGGTTTTTCTGGAAGCCCCCCCCCCCGGAACTTGTTGCAGCCGCGGGCATTTCCTTAGTCGAGGCCCCCCTCGACCGGGAAGGACCTCCAGACCCAGAGGCCTCAACTGGCCCTAGTGCTGGAGTCACATGCCCGGAGCTAGCACCCCGGGAAGACACTGCCGCAAGTGCAGTCGCCGCAGTTGTAGAAGATCTCCCCCTTCGGGGAGAAGGAGCTGATGCAGAGGATGCGGGCCTGATGGACCTTCCGTAGGCATGCTTCAACCTCCTCTTCCGGCTCGAGGGTTCGTCTGCCGGCCCCTTGCCCTTGCCGACGACTTTGGTCCTTGGCTTCGAGGCAGGGTCAGAGCCACCTTCAGAAGCCCCAGGGATCACCACCCTGGAAGTCAATCTTCTCTCAACGACACCAAGGTCGTCAAGCACCGGCATCGTCCGTCGGAGCTCCCTGCTGAACTCTACTTCCACGTTCAGAGGGAGGAAAGCTGGTGGCGGGGTCAAGTCATCACCCGCGACATCGATGCCATGCTGGAACATCTTGAGATGAAACTCCAAGGTCGTCCCCTCCATGTTGGACTTCAGCCCCGTCACGACCCGGTCGTCGTCCATCACACTGTTGAGGGACCAAGCGAGTTTTTCTCTCCTCTTCAGCGGTGCCCACCTGTTGACCAGGAAATTGCAAAATACTGCCTGAGGAGTTACTCCTCCCTCCACACAATGGCGGATCCTGGTCAGAGCAGGGTTGAAGGCATCCGACAGCACCGGAGCTTCACTCTAGACTGCAGTGTCGATGTTGGGGAGGCCTTCGGGCAGCTCCAGCTTCTCGTGCTCCTCCACCCGAATAACTATCCAGTATTTCTTCCAATCGTCCCACTTTCCAGGGGGAAACGACCGGAGGTACTTGAATGGGCACTTCTTGCGCTTCACGAAGTAGAAGCCAAGGTACTCATTACTCCTTTCGGTGGTATGGACGGTGAAGAAGGTCCGGAAAAGCTCAATGCAGGGGGGGGATGCCCACCCACATTTCACAGAAGTGGACGAAGACAGACACTATAAGAATGGAGTGGGGGCCAAGGTGGTATAGCTGCAGACCATAGAAGTCTAGTAGCATCAAGAAAAAGGAGGAAAAAGGTGGGATCAACCCCACCATGGCGTACGCAGAAAAGTACACCATCTCGCCGGCGTGCTCCTTCTCGAATGGGAGCTCTCCCCCGGCACGGACCAGGTGGTTGAAGAAGTCCGGGGACCACCCCATGAGGGCCCGGACCTTCTTCAGGTCACCTTCGGTCTTCAAGCGGCTCTCGCGGAGACCCAACTCCATCGTAGCACAGCAAGGCAAGAGAGGAAAAGCAAGCACAAGTTTGGGAGTTCGAGCGCAAGATCAGATGAGAGGCGTAAAAAATCCCAGACGGTGCGCGCTCTCCTTCTTAAGTAAGCCCCCGCAACGCTTGGATTGAAACCGCAGGGAAGTCGAAGATACTATTCAAAAATTTCACCCTGCCGATGACAAGAGGGCCCGGGACCACCCCGACGATCAAGTAGAGGTTCTTAGCCAGGTGAACAGTTGTCATCATGAAAGGCGGGAAGCCCGAAGGCGGGGGCCTGACAAGGCGCGCGGAACCGATACGATTTTCGTATCGGGAACCGACGACCTTCAATTGTGTGAGATCCGCACGCCAAAGATCTCATCTGCCGCACCCGGGATATGCCACGCGGCAAGGATTTAACTCCAAAACTATCGCCAACGGCACATCTGAAGACTTTTGAAGACTCGGCTCAAAAGTTGAAGGATGGAGCCACCTCCGGAGGAATGACTTAACCCAAGGGGTCTTCCCCAGAGGTGGGCCCAGGGGGCCACTGTCGGTACCCTGGGGACCATATACCCTTTGAGATTGCAAAGATCTTAAGGAAATTTCATCTACTTGATTCGAAGACCTTCGGAGGCCCACATGTCAGACATAACCGGACCCGCTTCCCGAATATGGTTAGTCTCAGGGTCGCCACGAGTACCATCAAACCGGAGCTACCGCCCGCAAGGGGGAATCTCCGGGCTATGTACCATAACGGCACCCCCGGACCAAACCCCAGACCAAAGGGAAGCTCCAGAACTTACACGTGTCTGGTGGCACCAGACCTATCTGTCCCCCACAGTATGCTCCAGAGCTGCCACGTGTCCAACCGTCGGATCTTCAGCCTCAAACCTCCGGAAGACTCCGCAACGGCTCCGGATCTTCAAAGGGGAATCATGGCATTCAAGACCCGATTAAGTGTCATTAATACTATGTTAATGACACACGATCGAACGACCTTAATTACCAGTAACGGTGCTGTCAAAACCCGTAACTCGGTCATTAAGAGTAATTAAGCGCATCAAATGCGTATTAATATTAGTAACCGCCGGGGCCACATGTCGGGCCAGGCCAACTTGTAACGGCCTATCCTTATACTATAAAAGGACAGGCCGACGATACATAGAGGGAGACTGATCTGACCTGCTCTGATCTGATCTGGTCTAATCGGCTCACACGCGCACTCAACTCACCTGAGTTGAGCTCATGCATCCAATACAACACCAACACATCCCGTGGAGTAGGGTATTACGCTCAGGCGGCCCGAACCACGTAAACCTTTGTGTCTCTTGTGTCATATTACATTTCACCTTCTTGAATCTCCACGCGCCCACACCGAACTTCAAACTCCGCAAACACTCTACTAGTGTCGGGAGATCTACCGGATCAAAACCACCGACAACATCCTATGAGCTACTCACCGGTAACAAACCCAATATTCCATATTTTTGAGTTTTCGGTTCTCCATGCTATATTTTAAACAAGAAGCCTAGGACTTCAAAGTTCACTTCAAAGTCTGATGAAGGTTTCTTGCTTGGTTATAATTCGAACACTTACGCCTATCGTGTTTTCAACAAGACATCCGGACTTGTTGAAGTAGCACGTGACGTAGTGTACGATGAAACTAATGGCTCCCAAAAGGAACAAGTTTATCCATGTGTGCTAGATAAAGAAGAAGCTCCTTTTCAAGCATTGAGAATAATGGCATTAGGCGAAGTTCGACCACAAGATCCACCTCTACATATCCATGAGGAAAACGAACCACAAGAGGAGACCAATGATCAAGTGGGGAGCTTCCATACAAGATCAACGTCAAGAAAGTGAAGATGATCAACAAGTCAATGAAGGCAATCATTTTGGGGGAGAAGAAGATGATCATGAAGATTCAAGACAGCAAGTACCACACCCAAGAGTATACCAATGCGTCCAAAGGGATCATCCAATCGACAATATCATCGGTGACATCCAAAAGGGAGCAACCACTAGATCACGCATAGCTAACTTTTGTGAGCACTATTCGTTTGTATCCTTTTTGGAACCACGCAGGATTGAGGATGCATTCAAGGATCCAGACTGGGTGGTGGCAATGCAAGAAGAATTGAACAATTTCAAGAGAAACGAGGTGTGGGAACAGGCCTAAAGACCCAAATCCAACGTCGTCGGCACCTAATGGGTCTTCCGCAACAAACAAGACGAACACGGGGTGGTGACAAGGAACAAGGCACAATTTGTGGCCAAAGGGTATTCACAAGTCGAAGGTTTGGATTTTGATGAAACCTTTGCCCCCGTAGCTAGACTTGAATCTATTAGAATATTACTTGCATAAGCTACTCACCATGATTTCATGCTCTATCAAATGGATGTGAAAAGCGCCTTCCTCAACAGACCAATCAAGGAGGAGGTGTTTGTGGAGCAACCCCCCGGGTTTGAAGACAAAGAGTTCCCTGACCACGTATTTAAATTGCGTAAGGCTCTCTACGGCCTCAAACAAGCTCCTAGAGCTTGGTATGAGTGTCTTAGAGATTTCTTAATTGAAAATGGCTTTAAGATTGGCAAAGTAGATTATACACTGTTTACAAAGAATTTTGACAATGATCCTTTTGTTTGTCAAATCTATGTTGATGATATAATCTTTCGTTCAACTAACCCATCTTTTTGTGAGGAATTTAGTAAAATTATGACACATAAGTTTGAGATGTCCATGATGGGAGAGCTAAAGTACTTCTTGGGATTCCAAGTGCGGCAACAAAAGGAAGGGACGTTCATAAGCCAAACCAAGTACACACAAGACATACTCAAGAAGTTTGGAACGGACAAGGCGAAGCCTATAAAGACTCCCATGGCAACGAATGGCCACTTGGATCTCAATGAAGATGGACCTAGCATCGACCAAAAGGTATATCGCTCCATGATTGGATCTCTACTCTATTTATGTGCATCTAGGCCAGACATTATGTTGAGTGTATGCTTGTGTGCAAGATTTCAAGCCAATCCTAAGGAGTGTCACTTGACAGCCATAAAAAGGATCTTGAGATATTTAGTTCATACACCCAATCTTGGTCTTTGGTATCCAAAAGGCTCCAAATTCAACCTCATTGGCTACTCAGATGCAGATTATGCCGGATGGAAGGTAGATAGAAAAAGCACCTCCGGTACATGCCAATTCCTAGGGAGATCTCTAGTTTCTTGGTCCTCCAAGAAACAAAATTCCATTGCCTTATCCACGGCCGAAGCGGAGTTTGTTGCAGCCGGGAGTTGTTGTGCACAAATCCTTTGGATGCGGCAAACACTAAGGGATTACAGTTACAATATGAACTGTATTCCACTCCTTTGTGATAATGAGAGTGCCATTAAAATTGCCCATAATCCCGTTGAGCACTCTAGAACCAAACACATAGACATAAGGCATCACTTCTTGAGAGACCACTCCATGAAAGGAGATATAGCTATTTCCCATGTCAACACCCAAAAGCAATTGGCCGACATATTCACCAAGCCACTTGATGAAAAGCGCTTTTGTGAACTCTGAAATGAACTAAATATCCTTGATCCTCAGAGTGTGGCTTGAAAATTTGCATACTTGTATGAATTCTTCAAAATATGTTGATTGGATTGTGAAAATCATCTCTCTCAATTTTCTCCCGAAAACTATGTCAATTACGAGATCTTGGTGAAATATGGTCATTGCTTGATTGTTGTATGCTTACTGATCATATTCATCAAGATTATTTTATTTGAATTGCCTCCCTATTTTCTAAATATGTACCTTCAAATATATATGGATGGGCTAAGAAGTTCTTGCCTGGTTACCATGGACTAGTCTGTGGTTACCCGGACTAGTCCGCCCATGCAGACTAGTCCGTAGAGCGCCGGTTAGGCCAGACTAGTCCGATAGACCACAGACTAGTCCGATATAGCCTCTGGAAAAGTTCGGACTAGTCCGGTAATTTCTGGACTTGTCCGATTTTTCGTGTCCATAACCCTAGCCGCCACCAAACCCTAATCCCCTCACCCTCACAACTTGCCTCACGCGCTCTCTCTCCAAAATCGAGCTCCCAAGGCGATTTTGCATCCCCTCCACCAAAAAGCTCCACATTTGGGTGGAAATCAAGCTTCCTCGCTCGAAGATTGAAGTTCTCGGACTTGTCCGGCCTTCAACACCTCTCTCTTCGATATTCAAGTGATTTCTTCGGTAATTTTTGCCCAAACCCTAGAAATCCCTATTTTCTTCATTGTTGATCGAATAGCCTAGCTTCTTTCACCTAATAGTGTCCTTGATGTATTACATTGCTGTTAGGCTAATTTTGCATTGAGATAGTCCATTTGTCTCATATGTTAGTTTTTTGAGGATGAATACCGGACTAGTACAGTCCATGCACGGACAAGTCCGGTCACCCCGGACTAGTCCGTGCCTGTACACCGGACAAGTCCGATTTTTCTGAGCTCAAAACCTAATCTTTCAATTCCTCAATGCAATTCCTTGTTACTCTTTCTCACCCATGCCTTGAATCATCAATTCTCATTTCATGCCTTCCACAATTCATCCTCAAGACATGTCAAGCTCAAACGACGAGATTTCCAATTTCGAGGCCGAGATGGACCATGAGGTCGCACCTCGGCCTCGAAAAGCCTTAGCAAGAAACGCCAAGAGCATCCTTCTGAGCCAGCTCCATCTCCTCCTCACGTTCGTCGGAAGGTGCTGGCAAAGAAGCCGGCTTCCAAGGCTGCTGCAACAACAAGTGGCCCTTGCCAAGCTAAGGGCAAGGGCAAGGGAATAGCAACGGGCCCGGTTGGCCCCCTAAAGCTGCATGATCCAAGGGAAGGGGTCAGGGACCCCACTGAAGAGAAGTTCAATGGGAAGGGCAGCGACTCGGCTGCGAAATTCAGAAGTATTGATTGGTATGGCCATTTGAAGCAAGCTACCGATGAATGATTTTGGTGCAATTTCCATGCAGATTTCTACAAGTCTAAGTACCTCCCCATGAAGACACCAGTAGTGCACAGCTAATGGATTGATTGGGCACATTTTGAGAAGAAGGGCTGCTCCCCATTTGTTGAAGTAGTGGAAGCAATATAGAATCATGGACTGAAGGATCTTTTTGCCTTCAGAAACAACTTGAATGATGAGGTCATCGTGCAATTCTTTGTGACGTGCCACTTCTCGAGTGATGATGAAGAGAGTGTTACTTGGATGAATCACGGATCCAAGTACAGTATCACTCATGAAGACTATGCAAGCCTGCTCCACCTTGACACCTCAAGCAATGACTGCTTAATCATCCATAACATAGGTGTCATTGAGAAGGATAGGATGAAGTTCCTATATGAGACAAACTCCAAGTTCAACCCTCCCTCCACCAAAAACATGAAGCCATTCTTTGTGGTGTTGAACAGAGTTCTAAGGAAGACAATTACCCCCAAGGATGGGGATAATGGGAGTGTGCAGGGCTACCTCCGGACCCTGATGAGGGTCATAAGCAAGGACCGCAAGTTTGATGTGGCTGACTACATCTGAAATGATATGGTCAACATCTCCTGCACGCCCAACAGGTCATGTGGCTATGCTCCCTATCTTATGTTTATGATTGAGAAAGTCACTGGCATAGAGTTTGTGAAAGATGCGGAGCACCTTCGATTGAGGCCCCAGATGCCTCAGAAGCCAAGTATACATGCTGCTCCATCTCCAGCCTGCAGTCTGAGGTTCCGGCATGGTCAAGTGGAGATGCCAGGGCTGCCCCCACCACTAGGGTAGCTCCTCAAAAAGGATTTGCAAGTGGCATCCTCAAGTACTTGACTGCTATCTTTGCTTCCTGCAAAAAGGCCAAAGTGAAGGCCCACAAGCTCAACAAGAGGAGAAAAGAAGACATGAAGTATGTCAAGGCCAATGTGAAGCAGATATGCCAGAAACTGGAGATTGAGCCCATTGGATCTCCGGTAATCTCTGAAGATTTCGATTCCGACTTCACCGAGCTCGGGCCCTTGACCCCCTCCGAGCTTGCCTACTTTGGCATTGGGGGCTCGAGTGGCTCGGCACCTCCTCCTCCTCCTCATTAGCCCGAAGACAAAGATGAAGATGATGATAGGACCGACAGCGAGGCGTGAAGACTTTAGGTCCCTCCTCTCCTTCTTTTTGGTGTCTTGATGCCAAAAGGGGAGAGATTGAGGGGAGTCTTAGGTCTAAGGTCTTAGCTGTAGGATGCGAGGAGAGAGCTTTCTTTGTGCTTTTTTTGTCTATTTTGTGGGTTGTAAAACCGCTTAATATGCTATTTTGTTAATTATGGTTCTGTGATGCAATGTCTTGATCTACTTGTGAATTAATCTATGAAATCTGTAATTTTGCTCCTAGAATGACATATATGCTTGTTATTGATATGTTGTGAAATCACAGAACCATAATTAAAATCTCAATTGGTTGTCATCAATCACCAAAAAGGGGGAGATTGAAAGTGCATCTAGAAATCCCTTGTGGGTTTTGGATGATTTATGACAAGCAAATGAGATCCTAACCACATTGTTGAGATGAGCACAGGTTTTAATGTGAAAATAAGCAAAGTGCCAAAAAGAAGGGAGAATGAGAAGCAATGTGGAGAAGATCTCAAGGAACAAGATTAGTAGATCATTATGTGTGGAGTGTGTTAAGGAAACAATCCCCAAGAGCTCAATCACAAATAAAAACACACATTGCAGAAATTTATATAGGACCGGACTAGTCCGACCGACACCGGACTAGTCCAATATCTCTCTCTACACAAGATCGGACAAGTCCGATATCTCCACGGACTAGTCTGATATCTCTCTGACTAGAATCGGACTAGTCCTCCCCGGTGCGGACTAGTCCTCAAAACACTTCACAAGTAATACAAAATCTGAAAAGTCCGGTCACACACCGGACTAGTCCGATATTCATTCTGATCTAAATCGGACAAGTCTGATATTTGCACGGACTAGTACAAAAAACTCTCTGACCTAAATCGGACAAGTCCTCCAAGTGCGGACTTGTCCTCATAACCACTTAGGGTTTCACTGTTCGGACAGTCCGATGACTACCGGACTAGTTTGAAGATTTCCAGAAGCAAAATCGGACAAGTCCACTCCTAGTCGGACTAGTCCGATATTTCGGAACACTTAGGGTTTGCTACACACAACACACCGGACTAGTCTGGTGTCCACCACGGACTAGTCCGATCTCTCTAAACCCTAACGGTCACTTTTAGAAACCCCATATAAATAGAGGTGCACAGCCGAACTTTAATCTCTCTCGAACCCCTGCGCCATCACACCTCCCAAGAGCCTCAAAAACACATCTCTCCACGAAATCTAAAGCCAAAAAGATCAATCCCTTGAGGATACATTTTGGAACATTGGAGAGACACGATCATCACACTTGAGCTCTTGGTTTGATTCTCTAACACACTCCTGTGATTTTCATTATAATCCTTTGAGTGTGTTCTTGGTGGATTTGTCATTGTAATCTAGGGGTGCCCTCAACGTGTGAGAAGGCCCCTTGAATTTGGTTATTTACCCTTTGTGATAAGAGAAGAGGATTCGCCTTCGTGGCGATCCGACGAGAGTAGGGTTGGAGAAGACCCAATCCTTTTGTGGACTTCTCAACGTGGATGTAGGTTGCCTCTATGGGAGATGAACCACAGGATAAATCGCTTGTGTTTTTGCTTTGTGTTCATCGTTCTTATTCATCACAAAAATCTAGGGTTTCAATCAATATTGCTTACTTTACGTTGAATCATTAAGTATAAGATTGAATTGTGATATATCTTAGTCCATAATCGTGCAACACCTAAACTACAAGTATATTTCCGCTGCATACATCATAGAATCAAATTAATCAATCAAACTTAATCAACCTAGTCGGTACACACCGGACTAGTCCGCACTTTACCGGACTAGTCCGATATCTCTGGTTTTGATCTGGTTGTTGAGTATTGTAGGTTCCGACAAATTTAAAAATGGCCTATTCACCCCCCTATAGGCCACATTCACCGTCGTAGATAGCGCCTTAATTTCGACGGCCAGGCCATGGCAATTTGCCCCGAGGGTCCCACTGGCCCCCTGGCAATAATTTGCGACGGTTTCTAGCTTATTTGCGACGGCCCTGGCCGTCGCAAATCATCAGGATTCCTGTAGTGATTGTTTTAGCATGAGAGGAACCCACATCAACAGGCGAGGGAATCTCAGTCTGGGAACAAAATAAGGGGCACCTACTAACCAAAGACATCTTTGACAGACAACAGGGGACTGGATTGACACCTACAGAACAATAAACCATAATTAAAACTTCTAGATGACTCATCTTGGGGCTTCCGAGGTGCTTCATTTAGCCTTGAGTGCATCCACTGTAGCATTCTGCCTCACCTTCATCTTTTCCTTCCCCTTGCGTTTCTTCTTTTGTTCAGCCACCGCTGTCAGAGCGGTCATAGCCTCCAATGTCGTAGGAGAGAGGGGCTTCTTATATGTGTTCAGGTACTTCTTGAAGGTCGTATCATCCAGAGACTGTACTGGTTTGAGGAGGCCCCATTTTCTTGCAAGCACCTCCTGTGCCATTTTTATGGCCGACTTGCAAGCTTTTGATTTATTTTTAAGTCGAGGATTGTGCCTGAGCGTCGTGCCAGTCCCTTTAGACTGTTTTTTTATCCACACCAGGACCTTCTTGGTTCAGATCTGGGACTGGTAATAGGGCTCCTTGGGGGAGATGAGCAACTTCTTTAGATCGTTTGATTAGCTCTTCTGTAATGGGAGCTAGTTCTCCAGGCGAAGACTCAACAGAGCGCAAGATCCGTTACTCAAATTGAGTACCAGTTTCTACCCTCACAGCAACCTTCATATGCAGTCCTTGTCCACTTTCTATAGTCTTGGTGGCAGTATCTTCAACAGCTAATGGCTGGTTATCAGTCCCCGAATCAACCAGTCCCTGGGAATCAGTATGTAAGCATGAAACAACTGGTTGCAGCGCTGAATCATCCAATTACATAAATGCATCATCAGACGGTTGGATGGTGATGGCGTCTGAGCTATGCCCGTATGCAAAGGCTGAAGCGGAATTATTTTTTGGATCTACAGCCTCAACAATGGACCAAGGTCCAGGCTTGGGGATGATTGTGATTGCATCGGAGGCCATCGAGCAGCTGGATTCCGCCGTGTTGTCTTCTTCATGCTCAAAAGTGGACCAGGGTCCGGGCTTGGGGATGATTGTGATTGCGTCGGATGCCATCGAATAGTTGGATTCTGCTGTGTTGTCAACTTCAGCTGGTGTCTTGGGTCGAGTCACCTTGATCTCTGACTTAGCCTTCCACAGTTGTCGCACAGCTTGGCGTTCCGCAAAAGAATGGTCCCCCTTGCTCGGGGGAGGGGAAGAATCCACTCTACGACGCTGGGAGCTCTCTTCATGTGACCAGTCACCACGACGAGAGTGATCAGGTGAGCGTCCACGTCCAGAACTTCGGGAACCAACACAATTGGCCATCCGGGCCATCAAAGGGCGGGGTCTTACACGGCGATCAGAAGCATCATGGTCTTCTTCATCTTTGGATGACGTCCATGGACATTCAGGGGACGAGAGGCCCTAGGAGGGGGGAGGTGCAGTTCTTCTTCCTGTCTATCACCATCTGCACGTCCAAACTGCCAGCGGAATTCACGTATAGGCTTCTTTCCTTCTGCCATCAACTCATTTGCAGGGTAATGGTAAAAGAGAAGATCCTCTACATAATCAATGTGAATGTAGATTCTGTAAGTATGACCCCGTTGTAAGCTTCTTGGCCTGTTGAAATGGATGTGTGGGTCAACCCCCTGCTGACCTGTTTGCTGTGTAAGGGTGGTGTACACGACTTGCGGAATTCTGTTGGGATCATGATAGAAAGCCCAGTAGACAAAGGAACGCATATCCTCTCTCTGCCTGGATTCAGCCGCGACATGGTGTATGGCACATGAGTCTCCAAGGATTTTTGCTGCGTCATCTTCATTCCAGGCGTGGAAAGGGACACCCTCCAAACTGATTTTGACATGGAATGGTAAGGCATCTCTCTCACCATGGGTGTCAGCATTCCACCGGTGGAAACGAAATACAAAAGGTCCCTCCCTTATCTGTCCTCTATCAAATGCTATATCCCGGAGGGTTTCATTGGTCAACAGCACGGGGAAAGGCTCAGGGGCAAAGTTGAACACATGGAATTCATATTCCCGTAGCTCCAGCTGATGTATGATCGCCTCCTTCAGGTCCTCCCGTGAACTGACGCTGAGGGTGCCATCTTTTGTTACCAGGAGCGCCCTACTGGACAACCGATGGAGACGCTGCTCCATGTCATTAGTGAGCACAATAACCTTCTCATCATAATGAGGCCTTAACCTCGGATTGCCTGGGAACTGAACCCCATTGCTCTGCAGGAACGATCCAGAGCGCTCAGCTTGAATCAACTCTTGGCATTCTGAGTGTCAATGTCCCATGGGGTTACCCCCCAGTGAGTGTCGTCTCTCCGTGCTGGGAAAAGGAGCGGACTGGTGGTCTTTTAAGTGGTTGTAAGCAGAATGGTTAGTGTCTGGTGAGGGCACACTGTTTGCCTTGATGAATATAAATAAGCGTTACTTCCTTCACTACTCTGGGAGCAATAATTAAGTCTCGGGCAGCTAGTTGAGATATGGCCATAAGCTTTACATCTTCAGCATCTCTTAGGTTCTCTGCACTGGGGCTTGAGATGATCTTGAGCTAGAAAATTGTAACAGCGGCCTTTAAGTTTGTCCTTAAAGAATAGCAGACTAGAGTAGTTTTTAGGTAGCAGAACGTAACAGTCTTTCTCTTTACACCGCCGCTGTCTCCGTTTGACCAGGTTCCATTGAGATGTCAAGGGCATCGAAGCGCTCTTTTGGGTCGATTAGGCATATGAAAGATTTGGGGTTCCAGTCAAGATCCTAGTCATGGGATACGCATTTAAAACAGGATTCACTTGCCTCCCCGCATTAAATTTATCACTCGCATCACCAGCCCAATGGTCCAGCCCAGCAGCGAGATTTTTTCAGCCCAAGTTGGACAAACGACAGGGTTCGTCTCCCTTCCGAAAGCAAGCTACAGTAAGCTGGAAGCTGAAGCAAACTTTCCTAGGATGGGTGATGGGGACAGAGGAAGATGAAGCATCGCTAGGACCTAATGCATCAGCTGGGGAAGAAGTACTACTATGACATCGAACGATTTCAGCAAATGATTTGGAAAACGTACCAGTATTGGACAGAGAGCTAACTGCCCCTGTTTGCTTCTGCCCCAGCTTCGGAAGCTCCACCTGACGTGATGTGCTGTATCTTGATTCTCCTCCCTGCCTTTCCGTTGAATCTTCATGGCTCTTGTATCTCCCCACTTGATAGGTCCTTGAGTAATCAGGAATCCTCGAGCTAGATCGTGAACAGACCACCGAAACAACTGCTACCGTCCCAGGGACTTCGGTGTCCGCCGGCGGGAAGGCGAGCTCAGAAGCTGCAGACAGAGCTCCGAGCGGGCGCGGCGGTGGAAGCGACGATGCTCGCAGTCGATTAAGTAGAAATGGTGGCTGCATTTGGAGTGGGAATGGGGGGGGGGGCGTGGATTTTGGGGAGGATCGCTCGTGCGGGGGGCTCTCGAGAGAGACAACCGCATACCTGGGGGGACGTGGATTACTGAGTGTGATGTGTTGTGCATTCTGGAGACAAAGAAAGAAAGAATTGACATCTCTTTCATAAATAAAGGTTGTACTAAGGAGATTTGATAAGTTTGCCCACTCACCGTCCAGTGGGCATCTGGTGGAATTCTTATTGCTTGGAATGAAAACCAACTCGAGGGACAAACCGTAGAGATAGCAGATTATGCTATCACAGTGTTGTTCACCTCAAGGCACAATGTAGTAAAATGGAAGCTAACAACTGTGTATGCGCCTAGCCATGGCCAGCCAAGGGAGGAGTTTATTCAGTAGCTGAGAGACCTCAATATGAATCCGGATGACATGTGCATGATAATAGGAGACATTAACTTCTGCAGAAGTATTGAGGACAAGAATAGCGAGCGAATTTCAGCGACATGCAAATTTTCAATAACATTATACAACATTTGAGCCCAATGGAAATACCTCTGAAGGGAAGAAACTACACCTAGAGCAATATGCAAGACACCATTACTAGAGCAGCTAGATTAGTGCTTTACTACACTGCAATGGATGGTCACCTCCCCGAATACCACTCTGCTACCCTTGGCCAGGATCATCTCTGACCACATTTCTTGTGTGGTTCAAATCAGAAAATATCTCAAAAGCTAGCTGTTTAGGGTTTGAAAACTATTGGTTGCAGCATTCACACTTCATGGACATAGTCAAAGGATCTTGGGAGGCACTTATCTGTGGGGACTGGGGTCCGCACATTCCAGGAATCGCATTGGGTGGTGCCGTGCGGTGCGGCACCCAACAACACACAAGAAAATTCTTACAAAATAACTAACACAAATATTTTATTTCACAAGATAATCCTATTTTACAACAAAATATACAACACAGCGGAAACTACATACTCATACTCTCAACTAGCTATGCACAAGAGAAGTCGTCCATGCCTGCGGACGCTTCTCACTAGCAACACGAAACAGAAAGCAGCGGCGAGGTTTTCGTGACAGATACATCTCGGCAAACTCAAGGTCTCACGGACAACCATAAAATAAGCATAAGCTAATAATACCTGCAAAAACCACAATATAGCAACCGTTAGCACAAGGCTCAGCAAGACTTAACCGTCTCACCTAAACATGAAACTCTACATGCTGGAAACATTAAAGACTGGGAAGTTTAATTTGCAGGAATGGACTTGCCGAAAGTAAATCCATAGTGGTCAGTTTTAAAGAAACATACGCGATCCATGGGCATAGCACCATTGTGAATCCCACAATCAAACAAGAAATGCTTCATCCACGATGATACTTGCTCAAGGTTGCATAGGCCTTATCCAAGTTAAATGTTTGGAAATTGTAAATTTGATTATGCTATATCTATAGCAGCCATGATTTCAATACAAAGAATTATTCATAGAAGCATATTCATAATCTTTCCATTTCTATTTCTTACTACGTCAAGACTCAGTGTCCAAGTATGCTCAATCCATAACCGCGAACGACGGTGATTCGAATCAAAAACACCCAGACTGCACGACACGTACACCCATACTCAGAGTTGCCTCGGCACACTCCACTGATGTCGCACGTAGCCACCATTCCCCAAATTCAACCACATCGAAACAGTTCGATCGACCCGAACAGTGAGCTCCCCTCAAGGTGCACCTCCGTCGTGAGATGTTCATGAGTTAGTTAACTCCCACTATACTAACAGCCGATAGCTTAAGCCGATTGAAAAGGTTCCAACATAGGATCCTCAAGTTACATCGGTTTCCTGGGTTCTATATAGCCAGTATGCACCCGGTACAGTTCAAACTTGTCCAACAGGGCTAAGCACGAGACGGGCCTTAACCGACACAGACGGGGCTACCAATCCATATCCCCAACACCTGCCTCGCCATTACCGACCTAGGCATGATGTGGGAAAACCAACCTACACAAATCCCCATCCACGTCTCATATTAAAGAGTTAATGTTATGGTAACAACTCGCGAGTAGGTTTCCCTCACTCGACTTCTCTCGCAAGTAGAATTCCACTACTTGACTTGTGATCAATAAAATGTGACCAATCTCGCGAGTAGTATCCAACATACTTGAATTCTACCGATCTTCTAACTAAACATTAAGCACAGCAATATAACTCGAGGGAGTCTTATACTACCCATCCACTCCAAGGATTATTTGGTCATGCATGTGGAGTATTCAATCAACATAGACCTAATGCACATATCAAGTCTATTCAGTACAGTGTGTATAAAGCAAAACTTTAAAAGGCACTTAAATGCAAACCGAGGCTTTCCTTTCGGTTGGAATAAAAGTTAGCGACGATTAGTTAGTATTCTTCGCTGAGAAAATCACGCCACGGCAGATCAAATAGAGAATTCCACTCCTCCAGGTCGTGCTTCTTGTTGGCCACCTTCATCGCACACACTATCGAAATGATATGCAAATAAGAGATTGCAATTTATTAATATAGCAATTGAAGTTGATTATAACTCAAGAAGGATTTATATTAGTTAGGACATGAAGTTCTGTTGCTAGACTGGACAACAACAGAAAGGAAACAAGATGAATTTAGGCAATGGACATATGAGGTGAAATAGATATGGTTTTGTACATAGGGATGTGATCTCAATTTATACAGATTCAACAGATCCCCTGAGCCTGAGAAAATTACAGGGAGTTCACATGGTCATGTAGGAATAACCAGGTATGTTTCAGGTACAGCAATTGAATATATGGTCTACAAAATTTCTTAAGTGTTTAGCCTTCTCTGAATTACCATTGTAACTCTGGAGGTCTATCATGGCTACCAGTGGATGTATCATATATAGGGGGTCCCACTGGTTCTATGAAAATTTGTTTCATAATTTTGTAATCACTATATTGTGAGAAATTGAATTTATAGGTGGGGATATTTTAGTGAATTGTTTCTGTTGTTTTTGGGCATTATGTGACTAGTTAGGGAAAATCTTTAGATTGAACCAGGATAATAAAGTCCAACGAAGCTGAAATTTTTACAGGAATTCAGAAACTTACTAAATGGTAAAATTTCAGGTTTTTCTATGAAGTGAAAAATCAGATAAAAATCAAACATGATTTTGCTTTGAAGGGCTCTACAGGAAAATCTAAGGATTTTCATGAATATTGGGTTGTGGGTCTGATTAGTGTGGATAAATATCAAATCAATAAAGTTGGTTTGTCAAATTTTAAAGCTTTATACTGATAGATATTGAATTTAGAAGTTTGCACAAGTTTCTGTACAAATTCTAAATGAATATGACTATTTTATGTGCATAGAGAATACAAAGGTGATTTTACCATGTAAATGAAGTCTAATGACCCTGAAATATTTACTGGAGTTCAAGGATATTCATATGAAGGCTCTGGAAAAATTTGGTATTTTTCCAAAGAGGAGAACTATAGGAATTAATACTATAAGCATTTCTTTTATTTGAATTATGTAGAAATTCATATGTACATTCATACAAATAAATGTTCTCCACTGGAAATTACTCTTCATGATGGTTCTAAAAAAATTTATTTGGGAATTTTTGGACAAATCTACTAGCCATGGTGAATTTCCAAATATTGGGTAGTTTCTGTAATTATTTCCCTATTGGAAATTGACTGGACCATTGATAGTGGGTCCCACTATTTAAAATTGGCCATTGGGATTGAAGCAACACCGTGGTTCACAAAGTAGTCCTGCAGCCACACTTGATTCCGCGCCACAAACTAATCCGCAGTTTCGCAACAGGGGTTGACAAGTGGGCTGGCCCGGGGTCTTCTTCAACCTCGGGCAAGGGCCGAGCGGCGGCGCCCGACGGCGGACCTTGCAGCGCTCCTCGCCGGTGGCTTTTACCCTGCATCTTCCTGCCCCCAAATGGCCACCTGTGCCTAACTCCACACGGGAAGAATGCTGATGTGGTCGGGGAAAACCAAGGAGGGCCAGAAACGGTGTCTCCACGGCGGTGGCGGTCGGCAAGGCTCCGGCAAAGTCGCTCGGTGTACAGAGAGCACCATAGCACTCGGGGTTTGATCGAAAGGCACCAGTGGGCGATGAGGAACAAGAATATGAACTAGAATCGTGGAGAAATCGACTGTAAAAAAGAATTACACCGGTGACCTAGGTCGAAAGGTCCGGCCGTCACAAGAACTCGGATTCTAGCGAGTATGGTGGATGAAAATCGACGCCATTTGATCCTAAAGGTCCGTTGGAACATGAGGATTCTATTCTGTAGTTTAATTAGAAAATTTTTAGATGTGGAAACTGAATTCCAAGGCCGAAGTTTCCCTGTTCTTGAGAACAGCCGAAGTAAAAACTTCGCACGCTGGTTGAACCATGTCCTGACTAGAATAGGACCCATGGGGGAAAGTAAAGTAGGGTTGCGGCGAACCTTATTGCATGCTGAGCGAGCTGGGAGTAAGCCCGAAGTGTTGTACCACCGTGGAAATCACCGTGACGGTTGAAACAAGGGAAGAAGAACATGCGTCCGGCACCGTCGATAGAGGAAGAAGGCGACGGGTTAGCAGCTCAGGGAGGTTGAGGACTCGACGGCACAACCTTCTGCTGCCGGAGGCTGGTGCGCAAACGCTTGCTGTGGATGGAAAACGTGGAACGGGAGGCGGCCATGGGGAGCTCGAGCAGAGCTGCGCCAGGGGAAGAACTGCCAACCAGAGGCAAAGGAATGAAGAAATGGCACCAAGCTGGGTTTTATAAGGGCAAGGGCAGCTGTGGACAGGCTATGGAGAGGAGGTGGCACATACAAATGGAGTGGTGTCGCCATGGGAGAAGCAGAGAAGTGAAACACGTTCAGCTTAGCTCCATCTCTGTATGACAAGTGGGTCCCACAGCCCTCTCCACTCAAACCTTCTCTATACAAAGAAATATCCCACCAACTTGTGTCCAAAATTCATGAAACTTTGTAGATAGGCTCAAACAAATATCTATGATCTGATTCTGAAATTGGATTTCAAGTTTGTATATGTTTCATGTGAAATTCAAATTCAAATTCGAATTTGACTAGAATTCAATGTACCCATTGAATTAAATACAATTAGTGCTCCAAATATTATGAAAATTTGCAGGGGTGCTATTTGGAATATTTGAAATTAAATGGTGAACTCAGATTTTGATCTTGGTAAAGTTTGAACATGAGTTAAATTTGAATTTTTGAATTTTCTCAATTGAGGTTTAAATTGGTTTGAATTTTTTTCAGATTCTAGTTAAATTTCTTTTTCCCCTCCAAATTTCAATATCTCCCATCTGAACATTGCCTTTGTAATTTGGGGCTTTTACATCCCTCCCCCCTTAAAAGAATCTCGTCCCGAGATTACAAGTAAAAGAGACGGAGGTAAAACATTACCGTAGATATGACGATAACATGTCCGGATACTTTGTACGGAGATAATCTTCACTCTCCCATGTTGCTTCCTCGATGGTGTGGTTACTCCATAGAACTTTATAAAATCACATCGTCTAATTCATTGTGACACGAGACTTTTCATCGATAATCAGGATTGGATGCTCGACGTAGGTGAGATCCGGTTTCAATTCTTCCTATTCTTCAATACGGATGTCGGTAGATGGTTTGAGACATTTCCTTAATTGGGATATGTGGAAAATTTCATGAACGCCAGGTAGAGTTTTTGGTAACTCCAATATGTACGCAACAGGACCACATCTTTCAGTGATAGCAAATGGACTGATAAATCGCAGAGCCAACTTTCCTTCTACTCCAAACAGATGAATTCCTTTCAACGGAGAGACACAGAGATACACGTGGTCTCTGATGCTGAAGCTTAAAGGACGACGCCTTTTATCTGCATAACTCTTTTGTCGAGACTGAGCGGCTTTGATATTATCTTGAATAACTTTTACTTGCTCTTTAGCTTCATTTACTAAACCAATTCCATATACCACTCAATCACCAGATTCGCACCAGTTGAGCGGTGTGCGGCACTTTCTGTCGTAGAGAGCTTCATAAGGTGCCATTTTGATACTAGATTGATATCCGTTGTTGTACGAGGATTCTGCCAACGATAATTGATCATCCCAATTTTTGTCGTGGTGTATGGCACATGCCCCTAACATATCCTCAAGTATCTAATTTACCCTCTCGGTTTGTCCGTTGGTTTAAGGGTGATATGCGGAACTACGAATTAACTTCGTCCCCAATGATGCATGTAGCTGCTCCCAAAAACGAGCAACAAACAGTGATCCTCTATCCGATACAATGGTGCGAGGAACTCCATGTAAGCACATAATTCTTGATATGTATAAGTCCGCATATTTCTTCGCATTATAAGCGGTATGCACTGGAATAAAGTGTGCTGACTTAGTTAACCGGTCAACGATCACCCAAATGGAATCGTGCTTGTGAAAGGTGAGAGGCAATCTGACAATGAAATCCATACTCAGATCCTCCCATTTCCATGCCCGTATTTTCAATGGATGTAGCGGTCCACTTTTCCTCATGTGGTCAGCTTTCACTCTCCGACATGTGTCACACTCAGACACATACTTTGCTATGTCTCCGAGTTGTTTGCCTTGTAGACAGATGCGCCAAAGCTGCGGAAGGCCGTAACTGGCACTCTCAACCCTCCTCAGAGAGTAAGGAGCCCTCGCAGTCCGAAGTGGAAGCAGCTACCAGAAATGGTGGCAGGAAGAAGAAGAACAGGGGTCGCGGCAGGAATAAACCAAGGTCCGGAGCCCCCATGGTGGCAGTTGCGGCAGCCGGAAGAGCCCGGGGCTTGTGCCAGGACAAGTGTCCACGCCAGTCACCTGAAGGTGACAATGCTGACTTCAAGTGCCAAGTGCAACTGACCAATGGCCATAGTGCTAGTGAGTGTCAGGAGGTCAAGAAGCTCGCGGAGCGTTACCGCGAGCAGAGGTAGAAGCAACAGCGCCAAGAGGGCGAGCCTCCCTGCCAGAGGGAGGGTAAGCAGAAGCTTGATCCCATGGAGGACAAGGACGAGGACATGGGGTACCAGGAGCCCCACAGGGCGTTGAAAGCTGTCTTCACGAGTGCAAACTCGGACACTAGCAGCAACCAAGACCGTCGGAAGCTCCTCTATGTCATCTATGGGGGAGCCATGGACCCCATGTCTCGGAATGCGGTGAAAGTCCTGCGATGGGCTGTGGCCGCGGTGGCCCCAACACCATGTCCGCCCCCACAGCAAGTGGATGAGCACCGCAGTTGGCGTCAACGCCTCGGACTGCCCAAAGAACATGGCAGGGTATAGAGTGCTTCCGTTGCTTGTGGCCCCGACCATCGCCAATGTGAAGCTTCATGATGTGTTGATCAACGGCGGTGCAGGCCTCAACCTTATCTCAACTGCTGCCTTACGGAAGCTGTAGATACCCATGTCTCGACACACACCTTCGATCCCGTTCTCAGGTGTGGGCCCAGGGCAAATCATGCCTAGTGGTAGCATCCACCTCCCGGTAACCTTCGGTACTTCTGAGAACTACCGCACTGAGAGTGTCCTGTTCGATGTGGCAGACGCCGAGCTTCCCTTCAACGCCATCATCGGAAGGATAGCGCTATACCAGTTCATGGTCGTAGCCCACTACGGCTATTTGATCCTGAAGAAGCCGACACCATCTGGAGTCCTCAAGGTCCGGGGAGATCACACTGTGGCGGTGTCAGCCTTGGAGCAGCTCCAAGCACTCGCAGCAGGGCGGGCACCAAGCCTTGACAGTACAAGGGAATGCCGACCAAGCCAAGGCCCGTCCCAATGGACCTCTGTCGTAGATCCATGTGTGCTGCCCGCCGAAGACGACATCCCAGTCAAGGTCGTTAGAATCAGCTCCGAGGCTGCCCAGACGACCCGCATAGCAGGTAACCTGTACAGCAAATAGGAACTCGCGCTCGTCACCTTCCTCCAGGATAATGTCGATGTGTTTGCCTGACAACCATCGCATATGCCAGGGATCCCCAGGGAGGTGATCGTATATCATCTGAAGATCTACCCTGATGCCCGCCCGGTACAACAGAAGCCCCGAAAGTAGTCCGTCGAGCGCCAAAACTTCATCCGAGAGGAGATTAAGAAGTTGCTCGATGCTTGCTTTATCCGGGAGGTCCACCATCCTTGGTGGTTGGCTAACCCTGTTGTCGTCCCCAAGGCTGGTGGGAAGCTCCGGATGTGCATCGACTACACCCACCTAAACAAGGCATGTCTAAAGGATCCATTCCCACTCCCTAGGATAGATCAAATTGTAGACTCTACATCAGGTTGTGATCTGCTGTATTTCCTAGACACGTATTCCGGTTTCCACCAAATACCCATGTCCAGAGATGATGAAGAACACACTGCTTTTGTAACAGTAGATGGCATGTATTGTTATGTCTCCATGCCTTATGGTCTTAATAATGCTCTCCCTACTTTTGTACGTGCAATGCATAAAACATTTGGGGACCTCATTAGAGACCTGGTAGAAGTGTATGTCGATGACATCGTTGTAAAAATAAGAAGTTGTGCATCTTTGCTAGACATCCTAGCGCAAGTCTTCAGCAGGCTGCACATCACATGCACGATGCTGAACCCTGAAAAGTGTGTCATCACGCGTCGATGTTCTACATTAACAATGGGCAGCGTCGGAGCTCCTAGGCTCCGACAACCCCCGGGGGCCTGGCGTCGACGTTCTACATTGACAATGGGCATCGTCGGAGCTCCTAAGCTCCGACAACCCCAGGGGGGCCAGCGTTGACATCTCCTACATGGACAGTTGGTGTCGCCAGAGCTCCTAAGCTCCCAAGCTCCACCAGGGGGCCCGACATCGACGTCCTCGAAGCAAGTGTGAGTGCTACTTGGTACATGTACACAATCAAAAATTATGTACATCTATGAGGGGGCAAGACACAAAATATCAAAGACAAAAATCAGGAGGACCACATCCATTGAAAGATCATATTACAAAGTTGGAGGATTTCATTACAAAATTGGACATGTACAGGCGGGAGCAAGAAATAAAAGGCCTAGGTCCTACAGATAGCTGAGGCGACGACTTGAGTAGCCTCCTGAACGCTTGCCCTGGCGGCATCCAGCACTTCCTCGACGGGCCCTTCAATTGCTGGGCCCAGGGGAAAGTGTGGGTCCCGGCTCCGATAACATTCTAGCACGTACTCGGCGACGGTCCTTGCCAAGGACCTCCCCTCTGTTTCCAGCTAGTCCACGATGACGTTACCCATCGTGTCAAGCTTGCCACCAGTGGAGCTAAGGGCTGCCAGTGCTTCGTCCAGCTCTAGCGCTGGGTTTGCCGGACGTACTGGACTGAAGCCAAGTGGTGCCAGTTCTCCATCGGCTTGCCTCAGGAAGTCCCACACCCGCTGGGACTCAGCCGCTCTCGAGCCCCGCAATTCCTCCAGTAACCTCTTGGTGGTCGCGAGCTCCGCAACCTCTTTGACAAGGCGCTCAACCCCTTTGCCATGCTGCTAAATGCTCTTGGCTAGTTGCTGTTCGTGATCAGCAAGCTCCGACTCCTTAAGGTGGATGCGGTTCCGACGCTCTGCCAGGTCTTGCTCCCGGCCCCACACCTTATCCTCCCTGGTGGAGATGTTGACCTCTCTCTTGTTGAGGTCTTGTCCCTTTTGCCAGAGTATGTCTATCTGGAGCGGGCACTTCGCATCTAATTGCTTACGGCGGTCTGCCAAGCTCTGTTCACCCAGCGATAACTTCCGGGAGAGCTCCTCCTCCTTCCGGCCCAAACCCCTCTGCACCTTGGAAAGTTCGGCCTCCCTCCCATCGAGCTCCCGATGATGCCTCTGAAGAGTCTCATGCCAGGCAGACAGACCTTCTTGGTGCTTCTCTGCAGCCCTATGGCTTTCAACAACATCCTCAAATATCTTCTGAATTCTCACGTTAAGAGCCTTGAGGGCAGCCTCCCTCTCGCTGAGCGGTTCACCCTGCTCGAGTAGTCGTGCTTTCTCCCTCTCGATCCACTCCTCGCGTCGGCAGAGCCTCAACTACGTCCGCTCAGTATGGGTTCATCGAGCACAAAACTATCCAAGACTGTATGGCATGGGCCTATGAATACCTATATTAGTGCAGTAGGTCCATTGAAAAGGAATTGATATGGTTGAGCATAGCTTCATTGTGATGATGATACAGACCATGGGTTCCCCAAAGCGATAGATCAATTGGACTAATGGTATACTATCTTCGGCTACTTTAGCGGCACTGTTAAACGGAGTGATGGGTAAAAGGTTCCATTGCGAGAGAGGGGTGAGATAGGAAGATCTCCTATGTCCCCTAATGTTTCTCCTTGCAGCTATGTTATTGCAGATTCTGGTCAACAAAGCAGCTGAGACGGGAATGCTCACGGTCCCCATTAGGCAACCAGACAACATGAAGTTCCCAGTAGTACAATACGTTGATGATACAGTAATGATCTTGAAAACATCACATTGAGAGCTTCATTTCCTCAAAAACCTACTACACACGATAGGAGGGGCTACGGGGCTAAGAGTGAATTGGGGAAAGTCCTGTTTAATGCCCGTAAACTTAAGTCATGAACAAACCGATATTATGGCAGGGCATGTTGGGCTGCCAGACTGGTATCTTTCCTATCACATACGTGGGACTAGGGATAGGACTCACATGGCCAAAGGCAGAGGAATTTGTGATGATTGTGACTAAAGTGGAGAGGAAGCTTTCAGCAACAACCACTTGGTCTTCAATGGGGGGAGGTGCACTCTGATAAATACTATCATTTCTACAATTCCGATTTATGCAATGTGCACACTAAAGCTAAAGGGACCGATTATACAACCTATAGACAAGACTAGGAAGCTTTGTCTTTGGAGAGACACTAATATTGCAGGAAAGGGTAAGCCATTGGTAGATTGGGAAGCTGTCACAACCCCGTTGGATAAGGGAGCGCTAGGTATTGGGAGGACTAGGCATAAAAGCATGAGTAGGATGAATGTATCCTTACTTACCAAATTCCTATTTAAAATATACAACCACCGGGACATCCCATGGGTCAATCTCATCCTAGAGTCCCACTGTAAGAATGGAAAGCCGCCGCTCTACTCAAAAGAAAAAGGTTATTTTTGGTGGAGAGATGTGCTGAGTCTTTGGGAAGATTTTATAAACCAAGCAGCAGTTAGTGTATCGATTGGAGACACGATAAGCATGTGGCATGATGAGTGGGAAGGACATCTGTTTCGAAGAGATTTCAGCACCCTGTTCACTTTCGCTTGAAAGCCGAAAATCTAATATCCTCAGTTTTGCTACCAGGAAAACATCTACCAGCATTTTTTCAATCCACTATCCCAGGAAGCAAATATCTAGATGTCATGATGGTAATCATGGCAAAAGTTTTTGTCACAACTGGTATTAAAAAGGTGACCAGATGCTTTCCACTTGTATGCCAGGATCAGTTCAACTCATACATGTGTAGAGGAAAGTGAAATACCATAAATAATGCCATATTCGAGTACATCACCTTATAACATAAGTGACCTTCCAGGTCTAAAAGAAAAGTACAAATAGCAGCGGAAAAAACATAGAAAGGGATCCAAGCACAGGCATTGCATGAGGGATACGCCAGCCTAGAACATCTCATCGGGATCTCTATAGAAGTCCTGGTTCTCCACCTCTTCGTCTTCATAGACTGGGGGGAAAATATGCAACTAACAAGTTTGAGTACCAACGGTACTCACAAGTTGGGAAGTTATGACATGAGGTTCACAACAAGGAAGGCAAATAATAGGTAAAGCACTATAGTAGTTACAACCTACTCTTAATGATGTTAAGCACCTACATCTAGGTGAAATCCCAACCAACATCCCAATATAACCAGGTAAGTCTAATCCCAAACCATCCATTATTTATCCATGTGCTAATTATGAATTTGGTTCCAAGTCGCTCGCGTCTGTGAGCACGGCTATCTAGACAGTTTGACAAAACTCTGCAGAGTGTGTATCCTTTATCCACAGTTCGTGATTTCATCCCCTGTTGCCAGGTGGACTAAAATAAACCTCCCTGTTGCCAGTGGTGGCCAACCACTATACACACTTCCATAGATGTGCGGCTAAGAGATCACTACGAGGTCTTTCTGATGGTTCCCCCGACTTGCAATTGGTACTCTGAGGTTTCACCGCTCCAGTACCTGGAGTCTATTTTCCCTCCACCAGGAGAAGCCCCCTCTTTAGACATGCGGATCCCAAGGCAGTACTCTGAACCTATTCCCCGCTCGTTCAATTACCAACGCTACACCGGGAGAGACCAAATTACTAAACAAAGTTGTCCCATATACAACCCTGTGGTGATACTGTATGGCTTAGCAACTTCCTCCATAAACCAGTCCTTAGAATCTGATAGGTGTCAAACCCCAAACCAAGGTCTTGTGCACGCATGCACCATACCAATAAACACCCCCTATCAGATTCCTATCAGTTAATTTCATATTTGCCAATATTTCATAGATCATAGTAAATCAAATACAACATGTGGATAAGTTGTCCATATTAAATTAAGCATGGCTAAGCGTGAAACTAATTAAAATCACCCAAACCATGTCGACAAGGAATATTGTGGAAAATCTAGGGAAACATAACATAGGAATCATATTTTAATTTATCATGCATCTAACTAAAACTTAACAAAAAGGGTGCAATATGGTCAAGGAACTTGCCTCTATAGTGACTTTGGTGGTTGACGGGAAACTGGTGCTCTTGAAGATTGAAGGTCGGTTCTGGCCTCGACTCTAGATACGATGATGCACATTGAAAGTGCATCTAGGATCCCCGTGGGTTTTGGATGATTGATGATGAAAATTAAGTAACTAATGAGCTGAGTGATCTTGAGCACAGGTGTGGACTCAAGCGGAAACACAAACCCTCAAAAAGGAAAAGGATGAAAATGGCGATGTCAACTCAAAAAGAAGAAACTAGGGTTTCTAGCATGTCGGGTGTAGACTAGCCAAATAAGTGTGAGGATGTGTGTGTAAAGTGCATAGAGATCAATTTAAAAGCTCAAAGCGGTTTAGAGATCAAAACCTAATGAGAGAAGAGAGTTTGGAAGCAGTCTGGCAGGAGTGGCCGGACTAGTCCGTGCAGGTGGCCGAACTAGTCCGCTCCTGGCCGGCCAAGTCTGTTTTCAGCCGTACCAGAAGGGTCCGACTAAGTTCGGACTAGTCTGTAGTGGGAAGGACTAGTCCGAGAAGTCGTGGAGTGGGTTTTGGGGAATAAGTCCCAAAACCACGGACTTGTCCGTTTTAGTCCGGACCAAGAGGTCCTGACTGAGATCGGACTAGTCCGCCCTGGGGGCCGAACTAGTCCGAGTTTGGAGAGAAGTGGAGTCTCAGCGACTAAGTCTGGGTAGGCCGGACTAGTCCGTGGTCTCCATACTAGTCCGTTTTCATACGGAACAAAAGGTTTTGTGTGAGATCGGACTAGTCTGGTGTGGGCCGGACTAGTCTGTTTTGAAGTGACCGTTTGAATTTGAAGTTTGGCGGGTAGTGTGATGATTGCCGCACAGTGCGACAGTTGTCAGGGACGTCAGTGGTCCCAAAGGCCGGACTAGTCCGGGCCCTAGGGCGGACTAGTCCGCCCATCTGCTGAAGTGAGCAGTATGAGCTGGGAACCTCTATAAATAGAGGACCCCTGGGTTCATTTGAACCATTCCTTGAGAAAGTTGAAACCCTAGCGCTGCCATAGCAAACCTTGAGACTCCAAAAGCCTCCTTCTTGCCTACATTCCCTCTAAAACTAATTCTTGTGTGGATTAGGGCTTGGTGAGGTGAAGAAGAGGAAGAACACCGCTCTAGGCTCTCGGTTTGATCTCTTGCACTTGTGAATCTTTGTGATCCATGGCTTGAGTTGATCTTTGTGATTTGTGATTGTATTTGTGGTGGGAGCCGCAGATTGTGAGAAGCCCCAACGAATCTTGTATTCACCCCTTTGTGATAGTGGAGAACCAAGTTAGGCCCTCGTGGTAAACTTGGTGAGGGAAGGGTTGTTGAACCCGGTCCTTCGTGGACTCCTCAACAGGGACATAGATTCCTTCATGGGATCAAACCTCGGGATAAAATCCTTGTGTCTCTTGTGTACTTTGTCTTCATCTATCGCACATTGCTTCGAGTGTAAGCTTTATCGTTTTTGATTCATCACCCTTGTCTCATTGTGATCCTTAGCCTCATACTTGCTTCATAACTTGTTAAGGTTCACTAAGTCATTCTAACATACTTTGCATCACAAGAATCGAACTAAATTTTTTTAGAAAACCCCTTTTTAGGTTTTCCTTGTAGGTGGACCGGACTAGTCCGCCCCTGGACCGAACTAGTCCGCCCCCTGAGTACTAATCTCGTTTTATTAAGTCATTTCACGTCGATTAGCCTATTCACCCCCCCTCTAGGCAACT
This sequence comes from Tuctoria greenei, assembly GCA_036927565.1. Classification (NCBI taxonomy): domain Eukaryota; kingdom Viridiplantae; phylum Streptophyta; class Magnoliopsida; order Poales; family Poaceae; genus Tuctoria; species Tuctoria greenei. The sequence continues at coordinate 93,707,135 of JAYESD010000006.1, read as the reverse complement.
TTCAATTGGTATCAGAGCAGGACTCTCCCAAAGAGTCTAACAACTCGGAGAGAAGATGGCCGGAGTGGGGTATGACGAGGTCTCGACAAATGAGATCCAGGCAACCCAAGAGGAGGTGCTTGTATACCAAGACAAGTCCACAGATGACGAAGAGACTCATTAGCTCAAGGCGAAACTTCGAGAGAAGTTGAAAATTCCAAAGTTTGACTCCTCAACCTCTACATTGGGTGGCACGATTAACTACAACCAACAAGGCTACAACTATGAACGCCTTGTCTCCAACAACCACCACCTTTCTATCCCATTGGGGAAACCTCCCCAATTCAATGGAAATGACTACGGGATGTGGAAGCACAATATGAAGATCAATCTCGTGTCACTCAATCCCTCTTTCTGGCAAATTGTGTTGACCGGGGTGCACATCCTGAAGAATGAAGAAGACATCACTCCGGATCAAGTTGTGCTCCTTCACCACAATACCCAAGCGGTCGGAGTGATCATCTCATCTCTCTCAAGAGATGAGTTCAACCGAGTGGATGGACTTGAGGTGGCCAAAGATATTTGGGACACCCTCAAGACGGCTCATGAAGGCAACCGAGTCGTGATGGAAGCCAAAATTGAGCTCATTGAAGGAGAGCTCAGGAAGTTTGCCATTATGGATGGTGAATCTCCACAAGAAATGTACAACCGCCTAAAGTTGCTCATCAACAAGAGCATATCTTATGGCTGCACCAAGTGGACGGACCACGAAGTGGTGAAGAGAATGATTCGGGCATTCATGCCTAGAAACATCTCTCTTTGCTCCATGATACGAGAAAGCCCAGGGTTTGCCAAAATGACCCCAGAGGAGGTCTTAGGGAGGATCATCAACCACGAGATCATGGATAAGGAGGCACTCTTCTACAAAGACCTCCAAAGATTCACCGCTTCGAAGATGAAGGATGTTGCACTCAAAGCGACATCCTCCTCAAAAGAGCAGAATGAAGATGATGAGGAGAGCCTTGACACCGATGAGGAAGAGGCCCTCTTCATCAACAACTTCAAGAGAATGATGAGAAGAAGAAAAGGAGGATACAAGCATGAGAGCAGGGGCAAAGAAAAGGCAAGGCCCAAAACCAAGAGGGCTTGCTACAATTGTGGCGAGTACGGGCACTTCATTGTAGATTGCCCACATGAAGAGGGCAACAAGAAGAAGGAGGGCAAGGCGCAAGAGAAGAAGTTATATAAGAAGAAGAGGCCCTCCGGTCATGCTCACTTAGGCAAGGAATGGGACTCTAATGATGAGTCCTCCTCGTCTGAAGACGAGGAGAAGATGGCAACCATAGCCATCGGGAGGAGCTCCAAGGGAAGCAAGCTTTTCTCCAACCTCTACGACCACAAGCAAACTTGCTTCATGGAAAAACAAGGAAGGAGAAAGGTTACTTCAAAGTAATCCTCTTCCATATCCTCCCATGATGATTTTGATAGTGCTAGCGAAAACAAACACATGCTTAAGGACATAAGTAAGAGCACTTTTCATAGAATGAAATTACTCTCGGATGAAATCTTTGAGAAGGAGGAGCTCATGGATAGGCAAGAGGACATGCTTATCCATGAAAAGGAGAGATGTAAAGAGCTCATTGAGCTCCTTGAGCTTGAGAGAGAGAAGAGCAAGGCAATAGAGCATGAACTTGCTCTAAGCAGGAAAACATGCTCAAGTCTTGAGGAGACAACCATTGAGCTCAAGGACGAACTTGGCAACTTGGCAAAAGTTAACAAGATCCTTGAGACTCAAGTTGAGTCCCTCAAGACCAATGTAGCCTCTTCCTCCAAAAGCTCATACTCCTCAAAGGTTGCATCCGAAAAAATCTCTACTTGCAAATGTTCTAACTTGATCCTTAAATTAGAGGATGAGCTTAAGTTGACTCAAGGCAAACAAGCACCTAAGGGTGGCATCTTTGACAAAGAGAAGGTGGCGTATGCACGAAGTGCATACACCAACACAAGACCTCCCAATGTCAAGGATTGTCTCGGTTATACTAGAGGTGGAAAGCAAAATGCTAAAACCTCCAAGTATGGCAAAGACTTGATTGTCTTTGTCAAAGGAAGCTCATCCCCAACTAAAATTGGGAAGAATACTTCAACTACCACTAACATGCATAAATCTGAACTGCATCCTCTTTTTCATGATTTTGATGCATCTTATGTTTTAATGAGGAACAGGTATGGCAAAGTATATGCAGATATGGTGGCCCACTTTGCAAGAGCCCCAAGCCTTGTGTGTGGGTGCCCAAGTGTCTCACTACAAATGTCAAAGGACCCAACTTTGCTTTGGTACCTAAAAGGAAGACATAATCTTGTTTTGTAGGCATACTCCTCCGGTGGATCCAAATGGGTGCTCGATAGTGGATGCACCAACCACATGAACGGAGAGAGGAGAATGTTTGTGGAGTATGAGCAACATGATGATCCAAATGAAGGGATCCTCTTTGGGGACAATAGCCGAGGGAAAATCCTTGGCTCTGGTAAAATTGTCATTTCCCCCCAACATACTCTTTCTCGCGTTTTGCATATTGATTCTTTAGACTATGACCTTTTGTCCATATCACAACTATGTGACAAAGGTTATAATTGTGTTTTTACTAATGAGGGTGTGAGCGCCCTTAGAAGAAGTGATAACTCAATCGCTTTTAAGGGTGTCCTCAAGGGAAATCTTTAACTTGTGGATTTTGCCTCGGATAAAGCTCAACTTGACACATGCTTAATAGCGAAAACCAACATGGGATGGCTTTGGCATAGAAGGCTAGCCCATGTTGGGATGAGGAACTTATAAAAGCTTCTTAAGGGCGAGCACATCTATGGTTTGAAGAATGTTGTCTTTGAAAAGGATACGACATGTAGTGCTTGTCCAGCGAGGAAGCAAGTGGGAGCTCAACACCCCCTCCAAGAACATCATGACGACGACAAGACCTTTGGAACTGCTACACATGGACCTCTTCGGGCCAATTACCTACATTAGCATTGGCAGTAACAAATATGGTCTCGTTATTGTTGACGATTTTTCTCGTTTCACTTGGGTGTTCTTCTTGCATGATAAGGGTGAGACTCACGGTGTCCTCAAGAGGTTCTTGAGGAGAGCTCAAAATGAGTTCGCCTCAAGAATCAAGGCTATAAGAAGCGACAACGGCACCGAGTTCAAGAACACTCAAGTGGAAGAGTTCTTGAATGAGGAGGGCATCAAGCATGAATTTTTAGCCCGATACTCACCTCAAAAAATGGGGTGGCGGAATGGAAGAATAGAACACTCATTGAGATGTCAAGGACGATGCTTGATCAGTACAAGACATCGGACCGGTTTTGGGCGGAGGCGGTTAACACCGCTTGGCACGCTGTCAACCAATTGTACCTCCACCGCCTCCTCAAGAAGACCCCCTACGAGCTTCTAGTTGGTAAGAAGCCCAATGTCTCTTACTTTCATGTTTTTGGGAGCAAGTGCTATATTCTCAACAAGAAGCCTAGGACTTCGATGTTTGCTTCAAAGTCCGATGAAGGTTTCTTGCTTCGTTATGATTCAAACACCCACGCCTACTGTGTTTTCAACAAATCCTGCAGAATTGTTGAAATAGCACGCGATGTGGTATTTGATGAAACTAATGGCTCCCGAGTGGAGAAAGTTGATTGAAGTGTGCTAGATCAAGAAGACTCTCCACAATAAGCTCTTAGGAGGATGGCACTTGGAGATGTTCGACCACAAGAACAATCTCAAAGCTCAAGTGACCAACAACAAGATGATGCAAGTCATCCCCCACGCGATCAAATTGAAGATGGACAAGTGGCACCTCAACATGATCAAGAAGACAAAAGTCAAGAGGGAAGCATACATAAAGGGGGAGACCAAGAAGAAGAAGAGGATGATGATGACTCAAGAGTTCAACCTCCACATCCTCGTGTGCATCAAAGTGTTCGACGGGATCACCCCGTTGACAACATTCTAGGAGACATTACAAAAGGGGTAATCACTCGTTCTCGTATTGCTAACTTTTGTGAACATTACTCCTTTGTATCGTCTTTGGAGCCCCATAAGGTTGAAGACGCATTGAGTGACAAGGATTGGGTAGTGGCCATGCAAGAGGAGCTCAACAACTTTGAGAGGAACAAAGTTTGGGATCTTGTCAAGCATCCACAAGCAATTGTTGTGGGCACCAAGTGGGTGTTGCGCAACAAGCAAGATGAGCATGGCGTGGTGACGAGGAACAAGGCACGACTTGTGGCCAAGTGGTACTCACAAGTCGAAGGTTTGGATTTTGATGAAACCTTTGCTCCCGTAGCTAGGCTAGAGTCAATTTGTATATTACTTGCCTTTGCTACTCACCATGATTTTAAGCTTTACCAAATGGACGTCAAGAGTGCGTTCCTAAATGGCCCAATCAAGGAGGAAGTCTATGTGGAGCAACCACTAGGCTTTGATGACCAAGACTTCCCAAACCATGTTTTCAAATTGCGTAAGGCTCTCTACGGCCTCTAACAAGCTCCTAGAGCTTGGTATGAGTGCCTTAGAGACTTTTTGATTCAAAATGGTTTTAAGATAGGAAAAGATGATTTCACTCTCTTTACAAAGCACTTTAATGATGATATCTTTGTGTGCCAAATATATGTCGATGACATCATATTTGGTTCTACTAACAAAGTGTTTTGTGATGAGTTTTTTAAGATAATGACAGAGAGATTTGAGATGTCAATGATGGGGGAGTTGAAGTTCTTTTTAGGTTTTCAAGTTAAGCAACTCAAAGAAGGCACGTTCATAAGTCAAAGAAAGTACACTCAAGACATATTAAAGAAGTTTGACATGGACAAGGACAAACCCATCAAGACTCCAATGGCAACAAATGGACACTTAGACCTCAATGAAGATGGTCAAGTGTGGACCAAAAGGTAAATCGTTCCATAATTGGTTCTTTGTTATATCTTTGTGCATCTAGACCGGATATTATACTTAGTGTGTGTATGTGTGCACGCTTTCAAGATGCACCTAAGTTGTGTCATATGACCGCCGTTAAGAGAATTCTTAGATATTTAGTTCACACACCTACCCTAGGACTTTGGTACCCCAAAGGATCCAAGTTTAACCTTATTGGCTACTCCGATGCGGATTATGCGGGGTGTAAAGTTGATAGAAAGAGCACATCCGAGACATGCCAATTTTTGGATAGATCCTTAGTGTCTTCATCCTCTAAGAAACAAAACTCCATTGCTCTTTCCATAGACGAAGCGGAGTATGTAGCAGCCGGAAGTTGTTGTGCACAACTTCTTTGGATGCGACAAACTCTAAGGGATTATGGTATAAACTTGCGCCATATTCCTCTCCTATGTGACAATGAGAGCGCCATCAAAATGGCCCAAAGTCTAGTTGAGCATTCGAGGACAAAGCACATAGATATTAGACACCACTTCTTGAGAGATCATTCCTTGAAAGGGGATATAGTGATTTCCCATGTGAGAACCGAGAACCAACTAGCCGATATATTCACCAAGCCTCTAGATGAGAAGCGCTTTTGTGAGCTTAGGAGTGAGCTCAATATCTTAGATTCTTGAAATGTGGCTTGAAACATGCACATCTGAATGTTTACTTTACATCTTATTCAAAAGAACGCATGTGTTTGAGAAATTCATCTCTGTCTAAATTTTCTCCAAAATATTTGAAAAACTATCAACTTTGTGAGTTATGGTCATAGTTTGATTGTTGATTGCTTACTGACCATATTCATAAGGTTTTGTTGTGGCAATATGTCCAAAAGGATCATCTCTAGTGGCTAAAACTCAAATATATATGTTTTCAGTCTCTTAGGACCGGACTAGTCCGCCCTATGGCCGGACAAGTCCAGATCTGGACTAATCCGGGTCTGGTCCGCAGACCGGACTAGTCCGGCCCCGTCACCGGACTAGTCTGGCCCCTGGGGACTTAAACCCCCCAGAAGGAGGCCGACCCATCCTCTTCTCCACACTCACTTTTTTCTCTCCCACGTGCGCTCAACTTCCCTCCTTGGGCAATTTTCGACTCTATCCACCAAAAGTCGTTTCCAATCCGTGCATTGGACCCTTTGGAGGCGTGGGAGACCTTTCCCAACCTTTCCCAACGTGATCCATCCCCGATCTCGTCGATCTCTCAAGATTTGAGGAGGTACTCCTCACTTTTCAAAAACTTACCTCATTTTTAATTTATAAAGATTTTGATATGTACCCCTTCATTAAAGTTGTTCCTATCATCCTTGTGATCATAGCCTAGGAGTATTGCGACTTGATTCAACAATTTATCGAAAAACCGTTAGAATTAGGGTTCAACCTGTGTAAACCGGACTAGTCCGGTGCCAGGCGGACTAGTCCGCCCATCGGACTAGTCTGCCCCTGGGGCGGACAAGTCTGGTGTACACAAGTCAAACCCTAACTTTGGCTGTCTTTTCATGATTCCTTTCGCTTTATTCTACTTCCTTGACCCCCTATCTCATGCCTTCTCCCTTTTTCAGAAGAAATGGCAGCTCCTCGCCGATCCGCTTCTCCCCCCACTAACCCTGAGTGGGAGGCGGAGCAGCTTCGCCTTGGCGAGGAACAGGCACAGGCTGAGGTTGAGGCTGCCAAGAAACTTCTCGAGCAGCAAGAGCGAGCAAAGGCAGCCAAGAAACAACAAGCTAGGGCCGCAGCTACGGCCTACAACGAATATGAAGCAATGGCACGTGCCATTAAGGAGTCCCGCAAGGAACTCCGCAAGAAGAAGCGAGAGGAGCACGAAGCTCACAATTCTCAGGCCGCAACAGCACAAGTCTCCAAAAGGAAGAGACTTGTGACCATGGGAGAGAAAGCAAGGGGCAAGGAGCAAGCCCAAGAGGAAGTTGACGAACACCGGATCGAGAGTGATCCGAAGAAGGGCAAGGCTCCGGCTCCAGTAGAGCCCAAGAAAAGGAGGCCCGCTGTGAAGATACCGGCGAAGAGGGCCGCAGGCCCTGTGATCAAGGAGAAGGGGCAGGCCAAACCCATTGGCCCCTTGGAGGTGCACACTCTTGAGAGGAAACACAACAGGCAGCGTGAATTGGCTGCAAATGTCTTTCATGGGAAAGGAGCGGACAAGGCCAGGAATTTGCGGAGAGAAAGAGTCTACAAATATGAAAGGAGCACCGCTGACCCACAGTTTTGGTGCGACTTTCATTGTGACTATTACCGTCTGGTCTACCAGAATATGAAGAAGCTGGTGATCGAAGCACAATGGGTAGACTGGGAGTATATGGCCGAGAAGAAACACTCAGCTTTTGATGCAGTTATTGAGGCAGCTGAGCATCATGAGCTGAAGGACATTATGGGATTCAAGTACAACTGGAATGTTGAAGTCATTCTGCAATTCTACTCCACCATCTACTTCACCACTCAAGGCAATAGACGGATCTTCTGGATGACCCATGGAGAGCAATACTCAGTCACCTTTGCTGAGTTTGCCAAGATTCTCGGACTTGAGGCCCATTTGGACCATGAGATCATTATCTCTAACCTCAAGGCCGTAGACAGAGATGAGCTGGCCTACATGTATCCCAATCATGTTCAGTATGATGTCGAGCATGCTCGCAACATCAAGCCTTTCTATAGCATCCTAAACCGGATTCTATGGAGGACCATTGCACCCAAGGATGGTGATGCAGGGGTGATCCAAGGCAATCTAAGGCACCTGCTGCTTCTTATTGATGGTTATGAGAAGTTCAACTTAGTTGACTACATCTTCGACAACATCTTCAACATGTCGCATACCACTAATCGTGCTTGCGGGTATGCGCCCTACATCATGTATCTCATCGAGAAGGTGTCGGGCTTGACCTTCGTCAAGGATGTGACTCATCGCCCGCTCCATCCTCAGACGCCTCCTTCAGTGCCGCCTCCTCTGCACTGGAAGAATGCGGAGCCTCCCTATCCCTCTGCAATGCCAGCACATCACCCCGTGGCACCTCCTTCTCCGCCTCCGCCTCAGTCGATGAACGCCTTCTTCAAGTGCTTAAAAGCTATCTTCACCCATTGCTGGAAGCAAGAGATCCAGAATCAGCGGGCACACAAGCGCCAAGAAAAATATCTCAAGGCGGTGTGTGACAAACTGGAGGTCCCCATGTCACCTCCGGAGGAGAGCGATGGTGAGATCACGCCATTCCCCGTCTTCACCGCCGACGAGCTCGCCCAGTTCCAGGAGGACGGGAGCTCTTCCCGGGCTGCTCCCTCGGCACGGGTCTCTGACAATGACGATGAGGATCACGAGGATCTGGACGCCACAGAGAGCGACTCCCATGATGAGGCGGCAGATGACGACAAGGACGGTGACTAGTGGATAGGCCTCATGTTCCCCTCTTCTTTTCCTTTTTGGTGTCTTGATGCCATAGGGGGAGAGTTAGATGGAGGGAGAGTTAGCACAGATGGGGGAGAGTAGTTAGATGTGGGGAGAGTAGCCCTTATTTTGGATCCTTGGACTTGTTGCACTTCTCATTGTAATATTTATGTCATGTAGAATGTTTAAATTTGTGCAAGACTATGTTTTGAATGTTTAATATCAACATGATGCTTTGAATGTCTATCTTTTATACATATTCATATTTATTATGTCTTGTCACAAATTGTTGAGCACAACACGTAGGCACCCCACCATAACGTGTGTGTGTTTGAAGGACTTCCTTAATCTCTCTTCTATGATGCATTCATTGAGGGCGAGTCACTCATACATCCGCACGTTATGAAAACAAAAAATTTATACTCTTATATGTGAAGACTTAATGTGTTGTCATCAATCACCAAAAAGGGGGAGATTGAAAGTGCATCTAGGATCCCCATGGGTTTTGGATGATTGATGACGACAATTAAGTAACTAATGAGCTCAGTGATCTTAAGCACAGGTGTGGACTCAAGCGGAAACACAAACCCTCAAAAAGGAAAAGGATGAAAACGACGATGTCGACTCGAAAAGAAGAAACTAGGGTTTCTAGCGTGTCGAGTGTAGACTAGCCAAATAAGTGTGCGGATTTGTGTGTAAAGTGCATAGAGATCAACTTCGGAGCTCAAAGCGGTTTAGAGATCAAAACCTAATGAGAGAAGAGAGTTTGGAAGAAGTCTGACAGGAGTGGCCGGACTAGTCCGTGCAGGTGGCCAGACTAGTCCGCTCCTGGCTGGCCAAGTCCGTTTTCAACCGGACCAGAAGGGTCTGACTGAATTTGGACTAGTCCATAGTCAGACGGACTAGTCCGGGTAGTCGTGGAGTGGGTTTTGGGGACTAAGTCCCAAAACCACAGACTTATCCATTTTAGTCCGGACCAAGAGGTCCTGACTGAGATCGGACTAGTCCGCCCTGGAGGCCGGAGTAGTCCGAGTTTGGAGAGAAGTGGAGTCTCAGTGACTAAGTGTGGGTAGGCCGGACTAGTCCGAGTTTGGAGAGAAGTGGAGTCTCAGTGACTAAGTCTGGGTAGGCCGGTAGTCCGCCCTGGGGGCTGGACTAGTCCGTGGTCTCCAGACTAGTCCGTTTTCACACGGAACAAAAGGTTCTGTGTGAGATTGGACTAGTCCGGTGTGGGTTGGACTAGTCTGTTTTGAAGTGACCGTTTGAATTTGATGTTTGGCAGGTAGTGTGACGATTGCTGCGCAGTGCGATAGTTGTCAGGGATGTTAGTGGTCCCAAAGGCCGGACTAGTCCGGGCCCTAGGGCGGACTAGTTCGCCCATCTGCTGAAGTCAGTAGTATGGGCTGGGAACCTCTATAAATAGAGGACCCCTAGGTTCATTTGAACCATTCCTTGAGAAAGTTGAAACCCTAGCGCCGCCACAGCAAACCTTGAGCCTTCAAAAGCCTCCTTCTTGCCTACATTCCATCTAAAACTAATTCTTGTGTGGATTAAGGTTTGGTGAATTGAAGAATAGGAAGAACACTGCTCTAGGCTCTCGGTTTGATCTCTTGCACTTGTGAATCTTTGTGATCTGTGGCTTGAGTTGATCTTTGTGATTTGTGATTTTATTTGTGGTGGGAGCCTCAGATTGTGAGAAGCCCCAATGAATCTTGTATTCACCCCTTTGTGATAGTGGAGAACCAAGTTAGGCCCTCGTGGTAGACTTGGTAACGGAAGGGTTGTTGAACCCGGTCCTTCGTGGACTCCTCAACAGGGACATAGAATCCTTCGTGGGATCGAACCTCAGGATAAAATCATTGTGTCCCTTCTGTACTTTGTCTTTATCTATCGCACATTGCTTCTAGGGTTAGCTTTATCGTTTTTGATTCATCACCCTTGCCTCATTGTGATCCTTAGCCTCATACTTGCTTCATAACTTGTTAAGGTTCACTAAGTCATTCTAACATACTTTGCATCACAACAATCGAACTAAAATTTGTTAGAAAACCTCTTTTTAGGTTTTCCATGTAGGTGGACCGGACTAGTCCGCCCCTGGACTGGACTAGTCCGCCCCCTGAGTACTAATCTCGTTTTATTAAGTCATTTCAGGTCGATTAGCCTATTCACCCCCCCTCTAGGCAACTTTCATACATACAATAAGAACAATCACAAAATGCATACAATACCATAAAATAAACACAAAATCATACGCATTTTTGATTTTATGGTTAATATAAATTATAGGCATAAATTATGTATTTGAGAATTTGAAGTTAAATGATTCAATTGGAATAAAACATATTTTTAGCAATTTTATACAATTTTTATGTTTATTAGAAACCTATTATTATTTTCTAGAAATTTTTCTTCTTCAAAAATATGCTCGAAATAAATTTATAGCATAAAATGTGCATTTTACAATTTTTACACCATTTTTAATAATTATTCTATGTGAAAATTAATTTTTATGAATTAAATACACCTATAAATCATTTTATGCATAAATCAGCAATTTAAATTAATGAATAAAAATATTACAGAACTGAATATAATTTAAAAATATTTTTAAATCTGTTTTTATAATATTTTTATAGAAACTAGGGATTTTTATTTAATTTCTAGAATTTTCAGGGGCCTTTCTGCAAAAACAGAACTATTCCAGAGGCTAAAAATCATATTTATAAAGTCCAAGGATTATTCTACAATTTTCCAGTATTTAATTGCTATTTTCTAATATTCCAGGGGCTTTAGAATAATTTTTTACTTTATTTCACAGTTAATTCCTAATTTCCAGAAAGTCCAATGTTGATATTATAAATATTTGGGCCTAACTGAGAGTGGTTTGAAAAGTCCAGGCAGTTAAGTGTAAAAAGTCTAACGGTTAGGTGTGTTTGAATATAGGCCATTGGATTTAAAGTGTATTGCTCGGATTGAAAAGGGCGAAGTTGTATCCTAGGATCTAATCTCGGTCATAGGAATTAAAATAGAGGGTGGCGATAGGGCCACATCACCCGGGGTGACCAGGGCGGCGGCGTGCGGCGGCCGGAGCCGACGGGGATGGCGGCGCCGTGGCCGGAGTTGGCCGGCGTGCCATATTTTACAGTACGGGCCACCAAACTTGGCGAAAAATGATGGAAATGTGAAAGGGGAGGAAGGGGAACTCATCTAGATGCGTCGCAAGACCCAAAATGGAGCGGAAACTGGTTGGTGACGGTGAGAGGTGGCAAAACTTGGCGGCGCCCGACGAAGTCGGCGATGCAACAGAGTTCCTCCCCGATGGTGATGCCTGGTGAGCTCCTAGCAACACGACGAATGCGTTAGGCAAGGTTTCAAGGACGAGAATTGGATGAATTGACGGGAACGGAGTCGCCAATACCATGCTCGGCGGCGGCTAGGGTTTGAAGTGTCGGGGGCGACAAAAACCTAGGGGAATCGATGAGATTTTATAAGGGAACGATGGAGTAACGCTCGAAGAAATCATGGGGCACTTCCCCGAGCTTGATTGAGGGAGAAACGGCCGGCATTGAAGGTGGGCAAATGGGCGGCGCGGTGTGCGCGTGCGTTACAGGCGCAACACTGGGTGGGAGAAGGAGCTGACATGCGGGGCCGGGTTGGCAGTGAGGGGGAAGAGAGAGAGGAGGGGACGCGGGCCGGCGCTGGAAGGGATGGGAGGGGAGTTGGGTCGGGGAATGAAGATTAGGCCCAGTTGAGGTTTTCCCTTTTCTTTTTCTTTTCTTTTTCATTTCTTTTTCTTTTTTGTTTTGTTTTTCTTCTCATTTATGATTTGAGTTTTAAAACCAAAATTATAACGAATTCAAAATTGAAAAATTTCACACTTTCCATTAAAAATGATGCACTTTGCCTTATATAAATTTTATTCCAAATAAATTTGTTTTATAGCTCTTGAAAAATTTATTTTACATTTTTTTTCTCTCCAAAATTTGGGTGTTACAATTCTACCCTCCTAAAAATGAATCTCGCCCTCGAGATTCGAACGTCCTATAGAAAGAGACCAAAAACAGGGTCTTGAGGTCTTCTTTGTCTTCTCCACGTTGCTTCTTCCTTTGAGGATATCTTCGTTGCATTATGCATGCGTGAATCTTCTTCCTCCTCATAATGTCTCAAGATAGCTTTAACCGATAGGCTACCCCCCTTATTCTTTGTCCATTCACTACTTCTGACCCTTGAACATCCTCCAAGGACATGTTATTGACCTGGACACGCGATGGATTATGTATCGACTGCTTCTTTGGGCAACTGAAGGAGTAGTGGCCTCTCTTGCCGTAGTTATAGCATTTCCCAGATATGCTGGTACTTAGTGTTTTATTCCCTGACTGTTGATTATGTTGCGGCTGTCCTATTGGATGAGAAGAACGTTGGTGTTGCATCTGTTGACCTTGTTGGGTATATGGCACCGGTAAAGTGGAGTTGGCAGGACGATTCATGTGTCCCGACTGCTGGGGGTTAAAGCGTGGACAATTGTTGCTCGAGGATTGTCCCATCATCATCTTCCGGTTGCGATCTTCTACCTCATACTCCTTCCTCTTCCTTTCTACGGTGAAAGCCTTGTCCACTAAATGTTGAAAGTTTGCGTAATCACTAGAGGACATCATAAATTGTATCTCCTTGTCTAATCCCTCCTTGAAACAGAATTGTTTCTTTGCATTTGTGTCCACATCTCCAGGGACGTATCGGGACAACAGTGTAAACTTATTCAAGTATCCCCGTACATTCATGTTCCCTTGCTTTAGTGCTAGGAACTCCAAACGCTTTGCTTGAATTTCTCCTTTAGGTACATGATGATTGCGGAAATTCTCCCTGAATTCCGCCCATGTAATGTTGTCTGGATTAGCATGAGCTGCCGTAAAAGCGGTCCACCAATCATCTGCAGGTCCATTGAGTTGGTGAGACGCTAGTAGTACCCTTTCTCTTCCTTCACATTGAACAATCCTCAGTTTATTTTCAATTGTCTTGATCCAAACGTCAGCATCCATAGGCTCTATAGCATTTGAAAAGACTGGAGGTTTAGTGTTCATGAAATCTCTCAAACAAGATCTGGGTCTTGGTGCTTGTTGTGGTTGAGGCTGAGGTTGTTGTTGAGGTGTTTGTTCGGCTTGCTACATGTTGTTTACGATCTGCGTTAGATTTTGCATCATTTGCATTTGCATCATCATCATTTGTTGCATTTGATTCGCTGCTGGTGCTCCACAGGCACCCCTTCCATTCCACTTTGGTACTGGAATTATGTCATCCTCATCATTGTTAAGGGGTACACCAAGACCACACCCTCTTTTTCTGCCTGCCATCTGGTGTTGGGGCATTGTTTTAGAACAAGAAGGCAAGAGAGTAACTATTCTATATGATTTCCCACTATATGCTTCAAGGAGAATGAGTTTATGAAAATATGATTTTATTCAATAAAAAGATGAGGTTGTGTTCAAGGTGCCAAAGCATTACACAACACACATCACACCCACAAACAGGCAAACAGTCACAAACCAAAACAACACAACTTAGGATCATAACACGTTTCTACTCGTCTTATTATATTATTGGGTAAAGTATCTATTCCTAAATTGTGTGGTGTAGGGTGAGTTAACTCTCTCTTCTTTAGATCCTCTTCACCCGTCCAAGTCTCAACGTCTGAAGTATATCCCTCGGGGGTCCTCATCAATGATCACCTGACACTCTTGGATAATAGCCTTCTGATACTTCATGAGAGCACGCATGTCTTGGAGCTCCCGTTGGCAGCGCTTGAGGCGGTTGCTAAGATGAACTCCATCATTGATGCTCCTTCCCATTTGCCAGTTCGTGAACTATGGCTGTAATGGTAAACAAGTGAACTTATTGGTCCTGATTGGATGTTGAGGCGTGTAGGCGTGGGTGGTGTCTTGGAGTCTCTGACGATTGATGTAGCATTAACGAGTGATAGCTACCCATGTGGCATCCTTCTCTACATCCTCTCGAGTGGCTCTCCAAGCTGGAGCGAAGTGATTCTTGAGTAGCTGACCGTTGTAGTAGATCAAGAGCTCACTCATCAATTCTTCACGATCGACGTGATGAACCCTGGTAGTATGATAGCGAATGTAAAGCTTGTGGGCGTCGTATCCAACGGTAAGTAGCATCGCCCTTAGACGATGATTCATTCCTTCGGTGACATCTCCAGTAGAGTAGTACATCATCAAGTTTCTTGAATCGTGCTGTGGGGATCTTGGAACATGGGCTGGAGCACATGAAACAAGTTGAATCCATGTTGCGATCAGGTGAGTGTTGGCCATCTACAGTTGAGGAGAAGAGTGTTAGGAAATAAAAATAGTGAAGACAAACGGAGTAAGACAACAAGACAAGGTAGAATATAAAAAGAAGTTTTTGTAAAAGACTTTTTATGAAAATAGCAAAGTCCTTAATGTGTCCATTTCTATCTAGGCTCGCGTCCTATGGGCCACACGACTCTGATACCACTTTGTCACACCTGGTATTAAAAAGGCGACCAGATGCTTTCCACATGTATGCCAGAATCAGTTCAACTCATACATGTGTAGACGAAAGTGAAATACCATAAATAATGCTATGTTCTAGTACATCACCTTATTACATAAATGACCTTCCAGGTCTAAAAAAAAGTACAAATAGCAGCGGAAAAACATACAAAGGGATCCAAGCACAGGCATTGCACGAGGGATACGCCAGCCTAGAACATCTCATCGGGATCTCCATAGAAGTCCTGGTTCTCCACCTCTTCGTCTTCATAGACTGGTGGGAAAATATGCAACTATCAAGTTTGAGTACCAACGGTACTCTCAAGTTGGGAAGTTATGACATGAGGTTCACAAAAACGAAGGCAAATAATAGGTAAAGCACTATAGCAATTACAACCTACTCTTAATGTTGTTGAGCACCTACGTCTAGGTGAAATCCCAACCAACATCACAAAATAACAAGGTAAGTCCAAGCCCAAACCATCCATTATTTATCCATGTGCTAATTATGAATTTGGTTCCAAGC
This sequence comes from Tuctoria greenei, assembly GCA_036927565.1. Taxonomy (NCBI): domain Eukaryota; kingdom Viridiplantae; phylum Streptophyta; class Magnoliopsida; order Poales; family Poaceae; genus Tuctoria; species Tuctoria greenei. Next base: position 93,691,759 of record JAYESD010000006.1, on the reverse strand, counting down.
CGCTCGTGTCCGTGAGCACGGCTGTCTAGACAGTTTGACAAAACTCTACAGAGTGTGTATCCTTTACCCACAGTTCGTGATTTCATCCCCTATTGCCAGGTGGACTAAAATAAACCTCCCTGTTGCCAGTGACGGCCAACCACTATACACACTTCCATAGGTGTGCAGCCAGGAGATCACTACGAGGTCTTTCCGATGGTTCTCCCGACTTGCAATTGGTACTCTGAGGTTTCACTTCTCCGACACCTGGAGTCTATTTTCCCTCTGCCAGAAGAAGGCCCCTATTGATCCATGCGGATCCCAAGGCAGTACTCTGAACAAATTCCCCGCTCGTTCGATTACCAACGCTACACCAGGAGAGACCAAATTACTAAACCAAGTTGTCCCATATACAACCCTGTGGCGATAATGTATGGCTTAGCAACTTCCTCCATAAACCGATCCTTAAATCTGATAGGTGTCAAACCCCAAACCAAAGTCTTGTGCACGCATGCACCATAGCAATCAACACCCCCTATCAGATTCCTATCCATTAATTTCATAGTTGCCAACATTTCATGGATCATAGTAAATCAAATACAACATGTGGATAAGTTGTTCATATTAAATTAAGCATGGCTAAGCATGAAACTAATTAATAGTAAATCACCCAAACCATGTCGACAAGGAATATTATGGAAAATCTAGGGAAACATAACATAGGATTCATATTTCAATTTAGCATGCATCTAAACAAAACTTAAAAAAATGGTGCAAGATGGTCAAGGAACTTGCCTCTATAGTGACTTTGGTGATAGACGGGAAACTGGTGCTCTTGAAGATTGAAGGTCGGTTCTGGCCCCGACTCTAGATACGATGATGCACATACAATAAGAACAATCACAAAATGCATACAATACAATAAAATAAACAATAAATCCTACGCATTTGTGATTTTATGATTAATTTAAATTATAGGCATAAATTATGTATTTGTGAATTTAAGGTTAAATGAGTCAATTGGGATAAAACATATTTTTAGCAATTTTATACATTTTTATGTTTATTATAAACCTATTATTATTTTATAGAATGTTCTCTTCTTCAAAAATGTGCCCAAAATAAATTTATAGCATAAAATGTGCATTTTACAATTTTACACCATTTTTAATAATTATTTCTATGTGCAAATTAATTTTTATGAGTTAAATACACTTATAAATCATTTTATGCATAAATCAGCAATTTAAATTATGAATAAAAATATTATAGAACTGAATATAATTTAAAAATATTTTTAAATCTGTTTTTATAATATCTTTATAGAAACTAGGGATTTTTATTTAATTTTTGGAATTTTCAGGGGCTTTTCTACAAAAACAGAACTATTCCAGAGGCTAAAATCATTTTTATAAAGTCTAGGGATTATTCTACAATTTTCCAGCATTTAATTGCTATTTTCTAATATTCGAGGTGCTTTAGAATAATTTTTTTACTTTATTTCACAGTTAATTCCTAATTTCCAGAAAGTCTAGGGTTGATATTATAAATATTTGGGCCTAACTGAGAGTGGTTTGAAAAGTCCAGGCGGTTAAGTGTAAAAAGTCCAACGGTTAGGTGTGTTTGAATATGGGTCGTTGGATTTAAAGTGTATGGCTCGGATTGAAAAGGCCGAAGGGGTATCCGAGGATCTAATCTCGGTTGTAGGAATTAAAATAGAGGGTGGAGATAGGGCCACGTCACCCGGGGTGACCAGGGCGGCGGCGCACGGCGGCCGGAGCTGACGGGGATGGCGGCGCCATGGCCGGAGTTGGCCGACGTGCCCTATTTTATCGTACGGGCCACCAAACTTGGCGAAAATGATGGAAATGAGAGAAGGGAGGAAGGGGAACTCACCTAGATGCGTCGCAAGACCCGAAATAGAGCGGAAACTGGTTGGCGACGGTGAGGGGCGGCAAAACTCGGCGGCGCCCGACGAAGTCGGCGACGCAACGGAGTTCCTCCACGACGGTGATGCCCGGCGAGCTCCTAGCAACACGGCGAACGTGTTAAGCAAGGTTTCAAGGACCGGAATTGGATGAATCGACGGGAACAGAGTCGCCAACACCGTGCTCGGCAGTGGCTAGGGTTTGAAGTGTCGGGGGCGACAAAAACCAAGGGGAATCGATCGGATTTTATAGGGGAACCGTGGAGTAACGCTCGAAGAAATCATGGGGAACTTCCCAGAGCTTGATTGAGGGAGAAACGACCGGCATTGAAGGTGGGCGAATTGGCGACGCGGTGTGCGCGTACGTTACAAGCGTGACGCTGGGTGGGAGAAGGAGCTGACATACGGGGCCGGGTTGGCAGTGAGGGGGAAGAGAGAGAGGAGGGGGTGCGGGCTGGCGCTGGAAGGGAGGGGAGGGGAGTTGGGTCGGGGAATGAAGATTTGGCCCAGTTGAGGTTTTCCTTTTTTTTCTTTTTCTTTTCTTTTTCTTTTCTGTTTTGTTTTTCTTCTCTTTTATGATTTGAGTTTTAAAACCAAAATTATAACGAATTCAAAATTGAAAAATTTCACACTTTCCATTAAACATGATGCACTTCGCCTTATATGAATTTTATTCCAAAGAAATTTGTTTTATAGCTCTTGAAAATTTATTTTACATTTTTTTCTCCAAAATTTGGGTGTTACAGTTTTATACAGACACCAGAACAAAGACATATGGATGGACAACAACAACAGGGAATAATACTCCACAAAGAAAACCTATCTTTCATACTACAGACTCATCAGTCCACCAGCACCCTTTCAGTGGATTTGGAAATTTAGAATTATCAGGAGAATCAAAATATTCATGTAGCTATTATTCACGGATAGACTAAACTCCAGAAACCTACTAAAGCGGAAAAACCTAAAAATTGAGAGAGATCACTACACATGTGTGCTCTGCAACGTTAGATGTGGAGAAGCTGATCTACCACCTGTTCTTCCAATGTTCGTTCAGTGAATCATGTTGGAACGTAATTGGGATCCAGTGGAATCATATTATCATAATCTACAGTTCTTCGACGCCATTGGGAGGGCTAAGCAAAACTGGAACCGTCCATGCTTTTTGGAAGTGTTGGCGACGGCAGCATGGGATATTTGGAAGAAGGGAAATGGCAAGAGCTTAAGAGGCGCTCTACCGTCGATCAAGTGCTGGAACAGTGCTTCAAGGCTTCATTGTCACTTCAGAGTCTTCGCTTTAAGGAGATAAACAGGAATAGAATCATTGATTGGATCGAGAGCTTATAGATTGACTTCCCAACTCGGGAATTGCTCTCTAAAACCAACTGAATGACCAGTTGACGGTTCAGCTACCCCCCCCCCCCCCCGCTCTAGCGATCTAGGCGACGCTCGTCGCGATCGCTTCCCATCGGTGCCCGCTCAGGTCTGGCGTCCACCGCGTGCTTGTTTGCTCACTCGCTCTCTCGTTCTGCTTGGCTTCGTTTACGTGTGCATCGTGCCTCGTCCGCCCCTTTCCGTCGTCTTGCTTCGCTTTCCTGTATCGGACGGTTTGTCTCCTCATCGCCCGCTGAAGTGTATGTGATCTGTGTCATGGCAATCCTGGCTTCCTCCCCCGAGGTCAGGACTGGTGGTCGCTCAAAAGAACTCTGCTGGAGTGATACGAGTCCGGCGTCTGGGGCGTTCCATGATTCTGCTCTTGGTTCCTCCCGTTTTAACACCTTCAAAGATGTGGTATTGGGTACATCTGTTGCAGCTGCTCCTCTGTGCCAGCCTTAACCAGATAAGAAGTAGCAATCAGACGTACATCAATCAGTGGTGAAAGTTCCACCTCCAGTGCAGACAGGTACTGACAAATATGGTTGGGTGCAGGTCGTGTCCCAGTCAGTTCATCGTCGGCAGGCTTGTGCCTCACAGCGCCCTCGACGCCCAATTCCAGAGGATCTTAGGGGGCATTGTTTCAATTGTTTCTCTGTTGATGATCATTCCAGAAGTTGTCGCCTATGACCACGATGCTTCGAATGTCGAGACATTAGACACAGATCCTACTCCTGTCCAAAGAAGAGGGGTGGTGTGTCTAGCGCAGACGTTAGCAGGGCTTGGCCAAAGCCGCGATAGGAACCTTCTACTGTCTCTCAGCAGGTTGCTGATATGGGCAACGGCAAGGCTGTCACTTTGGTTCTGAATGTTGGCGCCTTACCGGCCCGTGTCACTCCTACTGGGGACAATCCTGTGATAGCACCGCCGCAACGCAAATCAGTATGGAGACATATATCAGCGCAGACTGCACCTTCCTATTCTTGGCGAAGGGGTCATGGTGGGATCGGTAAGTTTGTCTCTTCGGAACCAGTGGTTCTGAATGATGGCACCTCCCCGGCCTATAAACTCCCTTTTCACCTGAATAACATCCCCTCGTGGAAGCGAACCAAGACTACACCACGAAATTTAGTGTGGAGACATATCTCAGCATCATCAGATAAGCAAAAGGGTGGAACCATACGGCTGCTGATACACCCACCACTGTTGAGCCGCAGCAGGACTTGGAACATAGAGGACGTCATCATCGTCGGCCACGTCGGAGGCGTCGTCCAGCTCAGGTTCCTCGCTCTTCCTCGTCAAGGGACATAGGGGGCAACATTGAGCCTGCCTCTTCGGAGCCATTGGTTCCGGATGATGGTGCCTCCCCGGCCCGTGGTCCACCATGTATTATTGATTGGTCTGATAAGCTGGAAAGGGTAGAAGCTGATCTCTGCAAAGCACTTTTTGTTACAGTGATTGATCCTCCTTTAAACTTATCTACTGATGAAGTTAAATTGATTATAGCAAACAGATTTGACTTGCCTCTGAACTCTCTAGTCCTCCGATGCTCTGGTACTGGTTTATATATTATGTTTGTCCAAGACGAGCACACTGCTATAAGGTTGGCTGATTCTGTACCACCTTGGGGTCTGCTGCTCCTCATTTTTACTTTCGTCGATGGACAAGATAAGCTTCAGCCACGGGTGCCGCTCTACCAGTTTTGGCTGATATTGAGTTGCGGGGTATTCCGGCTCATGCGTGGGAAATGTCCACGCACTACTACAAAAAGCATTTTCACAGGCGCCTCGATTTTTCAAACACAGGCGGTCCGTAAAAAAATGCGACTGTGATGACGAATGATACAATAACCGCCTATGATGACAGAACATCATAGGCATATTTTAAGAAACAACCGCCTGGGTAATTACAATATTTTCTCAGGCGGTTATTAATTAAGAACCGCCTGTGATGTAGCAAATATCACAGGCGGTTCTTAATTAACCAACGCCTGGGTAAATACATGATTTTCACGGGTGGTCATTGTTTAAGAACCATATGTTCTGGTTCAATCATCACAAGCGGTTTTTATTGAAGAACCACCTGGGGAAAGTCATTGTTTTCACAGGCTGCTTGTTAATTAAGAACCGACTGTGATGCTGATAAGCTCCTGTCAAGCTAATCCCTGCACAACAAGCTCTTGTAGATGCAAGTAACACTCGTGGCTCATCATTTTGATTGTTGAAAGCATCAATTTGAAGCCTGACGATCCTTGGAAGGATTTTCCCACCCATTTGAAGGATTTCTTTTCCTCCTGTCCATTTGAAAACTTAGGAAGATGCTCCTTTCTCAGTTTTAATGCCTAAATATATTACCTAAAAATCAGTACCTACTTTCTTAGTGCTTCACACAAGCGAGGAAGCGAACAACTTCAATCACAAATCTTGTTTTTACACTTTCATAGGGATTTAACCTTAATCTTTCAAGCATAGAATTATCAAATAAGTGAAGCTTCCTTATCACACATGTTAATGGCAGTTATAAGTGAAGGATGTGCTGAAGCTAACGACATCTGAATTGGACTGAAGATAAAGAGATTCTGCATATGAGTGGCAATGTCCAGGTTAGACAACTTTAAGCTATGATGGCAACCTTCAACAATATGAAAAGTGATGTTAAGGTTATGCTTGCATCAACCAAGGCATGTTGTGAGGGTATAACACTTGTTGGGGCAAGCATAATCGTGATGCTCCAAAAGTGTTATGCCCTCACAACATGCCTTGGTTGATGCAAGCAGAACTTTGGCATCACTTTTCATGTTGTTGAAGGCTTCCATCATAGCTTCATGTTGTCTAACCTCGACATTGTCACTCATATGATAGCATCTCTTTGTCTTCAGTCCCGTTGAGATTTCGTTAGCTTCGACACACCCTTCACTTGTAACTGCCATTAACATGTCTGATGAGGAAGCTTCATTTATTGATAAATCTTTGGTTGAAAGATTAAGGTCAAATTCATATGAAAAGGATAAAAACAAGATTTGTGATTGAAGTTGTTCGCTTGGTCGCTTGTGTGAAGCACTAAGAGAGATGGTACTGATTTGTAGTCAATATATTTAGCCATTAGAACTGATAAAGTAGCATCTTCGTAAGTTTTTAAAACGGAGAGAAGAGAAAGAAATCTTTCGGGGCTTGTTTGGGTGTACTCTGTCTAAATTGATTGAAGTGGATTGAAGTGAAGAATGAACTAATTTTCTCCTCAATCCACCTCAAACTACTTATATTGAAGTGGATCCACTCCTATCCAAACAAGCCCTCAAATGGATGGGAAGTATCGTCATACTTCAATTGAAGCTTTTAAAAATCCAAATGATGAGTCTCGATTGTTACTTGCATCTACAAGAGCTTGTTGTGAAGGGATTAGCTTGATAGGAGCTTCAAGAGTTGTGCTTCTAGATGTCGTTTGGAACCAAGCTATTGGAAGGCAAGCCTGATCATTATAGGTCAGAAGAAATTTATATACACATACAATTTGATAAATTATGGAACATGTGAAGATGATAAATATGATAGTCAACAAGCCAAAAAGGATCACTTGTCCAAATTAGTCTTCTCTACAGAAGCTGAATTTAATAATGTTCGAAACATGCTATCTAAAGCTGAAATAGAACATTGATCTAAGTTAATTTCAGAGGATACAAATATATAGAATATATATCATACATTTTTCTAGCATTGACGTCTTCTCGCATATAGGGTTTCAAATCCTTTTTAATGCTTCTCTCTACGCGCTCGATGTTTTTTAGTTCCGTGAAAAGGTACATCTCTTCATACTGGTTATATTCCTCTTCATTATCTCCCACATTCTCAACCCCAACAATATTTTGCTTTTCAGAAACAACTATGTGCATCTTCTCAGTTTCTAGATCTTGTATATAAAAAACTTGTGCAACACTATCAGCGAGAACCCACAGGTCATATTTATAACCTACTTTATTCAAGTCTACCAGTATCAGCCCGTAATCGTCCACTTTCACACCATCAGGATGTTTGACCATGGGCACTTAAATATGGGCATTACCATTCTTTCGCCATAATCAAGTTCTCACATTTCCTCTATGAACCCGAAGTATGTGTTCTTCTGCCCTTCTGAATCATAAGCCTCAATACGAACACCACTATTTTGTGCAACACTCTTACCATCTTTTTATTTAGTGTAAAATGTGTAGCAATTGATGTCATATGCTTGCCATGATGTTACCAAAGAAGATGGGCCAGAAGCTAACTTCTTCATTGTTGCCTCTTCTATATAGTTTCCATATGGTATATTTTTGTCCATTAACCATGAGTTGGACATACCTAGAGATTTGGCTCATGATAGGACTGCATGGAAATTAGCAATTCATGTGCCAGAATCTTAGTTTATTCGTAATTTGTTACTTCTTATCTTCTTTCTTATTAACCCATTTCTAAAATAAATAAAATGTAGAATCTTATTTTTTTACTTTAATCTTATTTTCAATTATTTTTCTTCAAAATTGTTGGGTTTCATTTCTAGCTGACCCCAACTTGTTTGGGACAAAGGCTTGGTTGTTGTTGTAACCATTCAGGGAAACATCTTATGTGCTCTTTCATGATCCAGTCCTCTGTGCGGTCTTGGTTTATTTTGCGAAGCTCAAATTAGTGTTCCTCGATGTACGACTCAGCAAAATTTGCATGGTGTACATTCTTGTAATATTGAACGATAAAACTTTTCTTACCCACTTTGTCTCTCCCACACAGTCTACCCTGATGTACTGGTATAGGCACACCTATCAGTTTTCCATCTTTGATGTAATCAGCGCAACCCTCAATCACTTCTTCATGGTGTATCCTTACATAATTGAACCCTCTGGGTGAGCACAGTTCCGCACATAACCTTTTAATACTCCTAAATATCTCTCCAAAGAAAACATATGATGTAAATATAGTGGCCACAATGCTTTTATCTGATCAACAAGATGTATGATTAGGTGTACTTGCATATTAAAAAAGGATGGTAGGAAACACATCTCAAGCTTGCACATAGTCTCGACGATGTATGTTTTCAGTCTAAATCTTCACGTGCTATCACCTTTTGCGATACTACATTGAAGAAGTAATACAAACGTGTGATGACAACTTTTATATGCTCATGTTTGACGACTCTTATTGCAATGGCAAGGAACACTGTCATCATCATGTGAAAGTCGTGAGAATTACAGCCGAATAAAGATAAGTCTTTCATCGTGACTAGTTTGCGGATATTGAATGAGAAACTCGTGGGTACTTTGATCCCACGCAAGCATTCGCAAATTGCTTTTTTCTCTTCTAGTGTCAAGTTGTAGCTGTCTCGGGGAAGGTAATGCTTCCTGTTCGCCTTTTCTACAGGATGAAGCTCTATTATCAAATCAATATTTACTAGGTCCATACGTGAATTTAATCCGTCTTTTGTTTTCCTCAGCATATCTAGCAAGGTCCCAATGATGTTGTCAAATACATTCTTTGTGATGTGTATCAAATCAATACTATGGAAAAATTCCAGATTCTTCCAATACGGAAGATACTTGAAAAAAATTGATTGTTTCTTGAAAGCCATGTCAGTTGTATCATCCGAAGATGTACTTTTCTTTCTCTTGATTCCTTTACATTTTTTGCCCTTACCGAAAGCAATATGAATGTTCTTGACTATTTCCAACACAAGTTTTCCACTGTAAGGTTTTGGTGCAGTATCTTTTTCGATTTTGTTATCAGATTGTTCTTTCATCTTCCTATACTTGTGTGTATCTATCAAGAACCGTCGGTGTCTCATGTACACCGTATTTCTAGATGAAGTGAGGTATAGAAATCCAGTTCTATCCACGCACCTTACACAACCTTTCTTCCCTTTCATTTGTCTCGATAATGTAAAAAGTCTGGGATAATCATGCACGGTAACGAATATCATCGCTCTTAGTGTGAAATACTCACGCTTGTACTCATCCCATGTATGTACCCCTTCATTCCACAATTTTTTCCATATCTTCCATTAAAGGTTCCAAGAACACATCAATTTTGATACCGGGTTGTTTCGGACCTTGGATAAGAACAGATAACAAGATATATTTCCTTTTGTGACACAACCACGTCATTAGGTTGTACATTGTTAAGACCACTGGTCATGTGCTGTGTATGCTCCTTTTTTCACCAAACGGATTCATTTATTCTGGACCCAAGGCAAACCTTACATTTCTGATTTCCTTTGCAAATTCTGGATACTGAATATCAAAATTTTTCCATTGCGTTGCATCACCAGGGTGTCGAATATGTTTTTCATTCTTCTTGCGCTGCTTGGAATGCCAATGAATAAGTTCAGCCTCCTTAAGGTTTGAGAACAAATGCTTCAAGCGATCAATTACTGGAAGGTACCACATCACTAAGGCAGTAATTTTTCTCTTATTCTTCTCGTCTGCATCGCCAGAAGTATCGTCATCGTCACCTTCAGGACCAATAATAAACTTCTTATTCTTCCGAGACTTTTTCATGTTGGTAACATAATGGTGATTATAGTCCTTCTTATATCTACTAACACCACAGATGGAGCATCTAGTTGCGAGCTTATGCTCTTTGCGATACAGAATACAACGGTTCACACAAGCATGTATTTTTGTCACATCTAGTGCCATCGAGCAAAGAAGTTTCTTTGCTTTATAAGTTCTTCTGGGCAGTTTATTTGGATTTGGAAGAATTTCTGCCAAAATATTTAAAAGATCATAAAAACTACAATCGGACCACCCATGTGTGGCTTTCCACTTTAGTAGTTCTAGGACTGCACGCAATGTAGTGACTCTTTATCACAACCGTTTGATTCATCATATAAAAGCTTTGTCGCCGCATTCTGCAATGTCTCCATTTTACTTAAAGTTTTACTTGCTCCCATTGAAGTCAATACATATGGTTAAATGTGATGCTACATCTCCTCACAGTCGAACTCATCACCATCATCACCATCTTGATTGTCACTACCATCATTTATATCAACATTATCGTCATCTAAACCTCTCTCATCATCTTTATCCACTTCATGTGTATATAACTCACCATGCCATGTCCATATTGTGTATTTTTTTAATCCTCTTTTCACCAAATGAGATTGAATTACTATAGTATCTATCCAAGCAATCTTATTTTCGCAGTTGATACATGGACATAATATGTCATCTATATTTTGCAACTTCACATGTCTCTTGGATGCTTCAATAAAATTTGCAATATTGTGAATGTACATAGGATCGGGTCTTGGCATGTTATACATCCACGCTCTACGGTCCATGCTTCAATAACAGATTTTTTGTAAGATTTATAAAATTTGGCCACATATATGACCTACAGGTCTTCTATAAAATGAATTTACAGAGACATAACAAGCATGATCATATGAGTGTATACTGGTATCATGTAGGTCTGTTCATAAGGGTTCCAAAAAAATTTGTTTCATAATTTTCTAAGCTTCCTAGTGGCCATAATGGATTTTTGAAGTTAGGCTTATTCATTGAAACATTTCATCGAACATGTAATGTGCTTGTATTCATCTTCAACCTTTAATCCTTCAAATCTACTTCTTGTTTTGTAAAATTCATGAGTGGGCTCAAGGGGAGACTAAACTACATCTTTCAACCTTTAATCATTCAAATCTACTACAAATCTCAAGTGGATGGGGGGGGGGGGGGGGGCTGGACGCATATGCAAACACAACAAAATGAAACAGTGAAAAAAGAACAAATTAAAAACATGATAGTGAAGAAGAAGTCTCTTGCTTTTCTCTGTTCAAAGGTTGATCAACTGATGAATGCAGTATCGGCCGGCGCACGGTGGAAAATTTTGGCATCCTGGCGGCATCAATGGAAAATCTTCAGGGCTAGGTTTTCTGTGGTGCCCGAGGGGTCTTTATATAGGCGACCATTTTCACATGCGGTTTTTAACTGCTTCTCGGGCTGTTGGTACTTAAAAACCGCCTAAGAAAAAAATTATCTCAGGCGGGTATTACTTACCAACCGCCTGAGATAATTGCCCGAGCTTGTTCTTCAGTTTTCTTTTCCCTTGCTTCTTTTTTATTTTGATTTCAATATAAATACTAAAACATGTATAGATTCTACAAATTGAGTCCAAATTCGATGATTCTTTCTTCTATATTTTTCAAAAATTAACATCTACCACCTGAACCAAATATTCTAAAACTTGTATAGCTGACATTGTAATGTTTTGGAAAACATCAAATTAATTTATACTCACATATTATTCACATTTGTGTATTTCCTAAAAAAAAGATCCTTCACTAAAATTGGTTTGTATGAACATATTTATGTTATTTATACATGTATGAATTTTGTTAATTTTTTTAAAGCATTCCAGCATGTCAAAATTCAAATTATCCATCATTCTAACTAAATTCTCATATACATATGAGGCATTCATCAAATTTTGAACACACATTGATTCAAAAAAATTTAAAAAAAATATGAAAAATTCATAGATGTTGTTATGATGACTAATAATGTCCATTGAAAAAATCATTATATTCATCAAGATAGAAAAATGACAAATAGCAATTGTTATATGTTTTTTATGTTCTGACCAATTTCAAAGGCTTTACGAAGTGGAATTTAATGGTAATATTTAATAATCAATCATATTACAAGAAAGTGGAATTTGGGCTTTTGAAAGGCCACACATTTAATCAAGAATATTAATTAAGAAGGAGTAAAGATCTTCTCAAGCGGTTGCTACTTAATAACTACCTGACAAAAAGATTATCTCAAGCGGGTATTACTTACCAACCGCCTGAGATAATTGCCCAAGCCTGTTCTTCGGTTTTCTTTTCCCTTGCTTCTTTTTATTTAGATTCCAATATAAATACTCAAACATGTATAGATTCTACAAATTGAGTCCAAATTTGATGATTCTTTCTTATATATTTTTCAAAAATTAATATCTACCACCTGAACCAAATATTTAAAACTTATATAGCTGACATTGTAATGTTTTGGTAAATATCAATGTAATTTACAATCACATATTATCCACATTTGTGTATCTCCTAAAAAAGGGATCCTTCACTGAAATTGGTTTGTATGAACATATTTCTATTATTTATACATGTATGAATTTCGTTAATTTTTTTAAAGCATTCCAACATGACAAAATTCAAATTATCCATCATTCTAATTAAATGCTCATATACATATGAGGCATTCATCAAATTTTGAACACACATTATTCGAAAAAATTAACAAAAATCTGAAAAAATTCATAGAGGTTGGTATGATGACTAAAAATGTCCATTGAAAAAATAAATGAAAAAATCATTATATTCATCAAGATGGAAAAATGACAAATAGCAATTGTTATATGTTTTTATATTCTCACCAATTTCAAAGGCTTTATGAAGTGAAATTTAATGGTAACCTTTAATAATCAATCATATTACAAGAAATTGGAATTTGGGCTTTTGAAAGGCCCCACATTTAATCAAGAATATTAATTAAGAAGAAGTAAAGATATTCTCAAGCGGTTGGTACTGAAGAACCGTCTGAGAAAAAGAATGTTAATAAATTAAAAGAATATTAAATAAGCTTACATAAAGTTCTTCTCAGGTGGTTGATACTGAATAACCGCCTGAGAAAATGATTATCTCAAGCGGGTATTACTTACCAACCGCTTGAGATAATTGCATATTCGAGGCGGTTGGTAATTACCACCCGCTTGAGATAACCATCTTCTCAGGCGGTTGGTACTTAAAATCCGCCTGAGAAGATAGGCGTCTATATATACCCCTCGGTTCCGTTGGAAAAACCTAACCCGGGCGAAACCACTTAGACGCTGTCAGGCTGCCAAAATTTTGTTTGCCGCCAAGTCTTTGCCGCTCTCGTCGCCGAGCTTCGCCATCATCGCCGAGCTTCACCGTCGCCATCGAGCTTCGCTGTCGCCGCCGAGCTTCGCCGTTATCCATTTGCTTCGCCCTCGCCACTTCCAGGTACACCGAGCGAATCCCTTGCCGTCGCCACTGAGCTTCACGGTAAACTCTAAACCCTTCGACCTTCCCTCCTCCATCCACATGCCGCCTCCCTCCTTGGTTAGGGTTCGGTAAATAAAGTTCTAAAACCCTTTAGCCTTCCTTTAAATAGTTTCTTGAACTTGTTAGATATTCTAACTGCAATACTGCCATTTTTGGTACTTGAAGACCATGCCATAAAATGAGTTTCTTTGACTGTAGAGAGCAAAGTTGGGACAGTGTTGTGTGGATACTATGGCAAAAGCTACATGAGGCATCACCAGATAAATTGCTTTTGACCATGTTTTCATTCACTAATATAGCATCATTTTCAATCAACCACATAAAGATTTTGATTTTGGGAGGGATTATAGCTTTCCAAATTTGTTTATAACCAGGTTCAGAATATGACTTAGTCAATTTAGTTTAAACAGAGATTTTTTTGTCCACACAAAGTTCAAAGAGAATGATGTACAAGTTGGCTAGAGGTTTTACCTCTAACCAAATTTCTTGCCAAAAACATATTGTTTCACCATTCCGTAATGTAAATTTTTTGCTCTTGTATATATATTCTTGACTTTTCGAAGGTCTCTCCATATGGGAGAGTTAGACATTTTATGTCTCAATGTCCCAACCGGAGAATCCCTAATGTATTTAACTCTGACAATGTCCTCCGAAAGCCCTAGTTCCTTTTCCAATCTTCACTACCATTTGGTCAGCATACTGACATTCATCTTACTAAGGTCCTTAACCCCCAGCCCACCCCCCCCCCCCCCTTATTTTTTGCAAATGATACCCTCTCATATATGGACATGGATCTCTCTCTTTAAGCATATATGGACTAAGCACTTTGCACGGTACATAGCCTTATAATCATGTGATACCCTCTCGTTGCCACCGTGCATAGATTTTTTCAAGTTTTTGAACCCTAGCCGTCCCACGAAGGTCTGGGTTAGTTTTTATTTTGCGAAATGTCAAGCTTAGCCATGCTTATACCGGTAAAAGTTGAATTGTGTGGCAAGGCCACCACTGTTATCGAGCTTAGGGCATAATATACTTAGATATGGGATAAAATCTGAAAGAAGATGAACTTGTGTAATGAGAGGCGACTTGGATTGTAGTCCCTCTTGGTCAATTAATGAATGTGTCTTGTTCTTTTTATCCTAAGCACCATCCATTGTAACCACATGCTGGATGTAATGGTATAGCAAGTCGAATATCTCACCTTGTACTTGTGTTTTGGCCATGACTTCACAAATTGTTTGACACGCACAAGTGGTTGATGGTTCTGCGGTACACTTCATGTAGAGTTAATATGCCATTCATTATATTTTTTTCCTTATTAATTCTAGCATGGAATGCCCTAAGAATACTGGTGCTGGTAGTAACAATAACGAATACAATATGGAGTTTACTGACTCCAGCAGTTTAGACTTCTTTCAGAGTCCATCGGATCCGTTTCCTAATATAAAAATTAAAAAGACTTCAGAGGATCTCGACCCAGAATATGATCCTGCCGACGAGGTATGGATCACGAATCTTAACTTCAGCAGTTCAAGTTAATGTTGGTTGTCAAGTATACGAAGTCTTATAATTCTTTTCTACCTAGATTAACCGCGAAGACAATGAGGTGACTTTGGCTCCAAAAACCATAGAAGGTTCTCCAATGAATCCTCAGGTTCACTCAAGCGGATAGGGCAACGAGGTCCTAATAAGGGTTCATTGGACCGCATTGTGTACATAACAATGGTCAGTCCAAGTGGGCTTCCCCAAGAACCACTGGATTCAGTTTAAGTACTGAAATGCATGTGGTTTTCTTGTTATAGAGCTCGTGCCGATCACAACCGAGAATTGGAGAAAATTACCTGAGGATACCAAGAATGAGTTTTGGGAAAGAATAAAGAAACAATTCAAGTTCCTGAAAGGCACAGAAGAAGCTGTAAAGAAAGCAACATTGGTCTCTTTTGGCAAAAAGTTTTGTGGCTGGAAGAGTGAAATGAATGCTTATGTTGAGGCCGATAAGGTCCCTAGCCCGGGGAAGATGGGAAAAATCACACAAGCTCAGTGGCAAGAGTTTGTTCGTCAAAAGACCACACCTGATGCTAAAGCTCTAAGTGCAACTAGGTCAGAGCTTGCCAAAAACAATAAATACCATCATCGCTTGGGGTCTGCCAGATATGCCCCCAAAGTCCAGAAATGGAATAAGATATTAGATGAAATTACCAGTAAGGGCAATCCTCATCCGTTAGAAGGTTGCGATGAGAGAACTCAGCGGTGGGTCTTTGCTCGGCCAGGTTTGACCAGCGAGGGAAAACTTGAAAAGCCTGACTCTGTGAATGAAGTAGAGGAAAAAATGAAAGAAGTAATTGAAAAGCAACTGAAGGGTCTCTTCAAGCCGAAGAGGGAGAATGACCAACTTACCGCTATCTTAGGAAACCCTGCACATAGTGGACGGGTTCGAGTAGTCTCTTCTCAAATGTCTTGGCTAGATGGTTTCCCTAAAGATAAAGACACATATAGAAGACTTGAGAAGTTTAAGAAAACTCTTGATGAAATGATTGCTCAAAAGGTCAAAGAAAATGTGCAAGAAATAATGGAACAACATAGACAATCAGGACAATTAGTGGCACCAAGTACAACGATGGTTCTTGTGCCAAAATAGCAATTGGTATCTCCAACTGCCTACCCTAGCAGCGTAGGTTTTGTGCCAGGCTTAGGGTCAACCCATAAGTTCGCTGTCGATGATATTGCTAAGGACAAATCTTGTCCTCTTCTTGTCCCGATCAGCAGAGCAGGGAACAAAACCAAACAGGTTGCCACTGCTATGGTAAAGCCTGATCGTGACTTCAACAGGAATCCACTTCTATTGTATTATGTTGTGGTGCAGGTTCTTTAGATCATTGATAATGATTATGAAGATTATGAAATAGACCACATCACACATGAGGGGATCGCGACTCTGGGGCAGGCTGTCAACCAATTAATCCTTTGACACCGACGTGATATCGTGTTGGACAATGAGCCAATTTCTAGCCCCATTGCAAATCTCAAAATACTGCAACCCCGTCTTCTAAGGCAAAAGTCCAGGAAGATCCACTTCTAGTCCAGGAAGATCCACTTTCCCTATGTCTCAGCAAGGATGATAGTAACCTTGCTAGTAAAGATAACCAAGAGCAACAAGATGGACAACAGCTTCAAGCAGTACCAGAGCAAGTTGTTGCTAGTAAAGAGCAACCAGTTGAGAAACAGCTTGAAGTAGTACTAGAGCCAGCTGCTGGGAGTAAAGAGCAATCAGTTGAACAACAGGTTCAACAACAAGACAGTGTCCAACTTCTGACGACTACTCCTCGATCATCAGTGCCTATCAAAGTTAGCTCATGCGAAATTAAGAAACATTCATCAAAAGTGTCAAAGTATTTGGAAACTATGAAGGAAAATATTAGAAAATCGAGTGCATCTTGTTCTTCTCATGAGCGAGCATTAGAAGATATCAAGGATTGGGAAGAAGATGGTGTCATGTATAATCAGCGGACGACTTTAGTTAAACCAGGAGTTCTAATATACAAGCTTGAGGATGTTCCTTCTAAATTTGAGAATGGGAAGCCGTTCATGACATTTGTACAACTTAGCGAACAACCTGCCCCGCTCAACAGAATGCACGAGTGAAATATCCTTGCCACACAAAATATGATCTTTCTTGCATCACATTTTGTATTCCAAAATATGCATTCTGGAGCACTGGAGTAGATAAACGAGTCATTTTATTTGAAGAGCTGCATACCCTTTTCCATTGGGGCATGCTCGAAATCAACCTGCTACTCGTCTGGTGCTTGTAAGTGCCTCTAATATTTTGCATTTTCTTTTCTTACTACACGCATACACATGTCATGAGATTATAACAATTCCGGACTTCTTTAATAGGATGCAATACATGAATAATGAAAAGATGAAATGAAATACAGGTATCCTTGACCCTACACGGATTGCAAAGACGCTATTCGACATCAAGGCGGATTGCGACTCAGCACAGTTAAAGCACATGAAAAAAAAAAGAATTTGAAAAATCAATCGCAAAACTTACGAAGGACAGAAGTTGCAGCTTACATAGGACATGCAATGTTTAACTTTGTCAGAGACGGCAAGGACCTCGTAAAGGCTCCGTACCACTTCGAGTAAGTTCGAAACATGACATTGAAATAGCCATCATTGCTAATTGTTAACACATGTGTTTGTATGTCTGTAGTAATCACTACATAATGATCTTCATCAAGCACATGCAGGGTTTGGCAATAGTCTTGGACTCAGCCGATTACCAACCAGATCATTACAAAAATTTCCTTTCCGTTTTGAAATTGTATGTTTATTCAATAATTTTAATTTACACACATTTAGAATGTGTTGACAAGTTTTATATGACATTTCTTGTATTACAACGCTTGGTGGTTTTACACGGAACAGCTTGGCGGTGAGAGACCTCCTAATACGAATGCATTGGACATTAAAACATATTATGCTTGTCCGAAGCAGCAAGCTGGGAGTGTCTTATGTGGGTATTATGTATGCGAGCATCTTCGGACCGCCAACGAATATAGAGTGGATCGTAAGGATGTAAGTTATCCTTAATGTCGATATATTATTTTCTTACTTTTTAGTTTCATTTTCATTGTAACTATCATAGTTTAATACTTATATTCTCTGCTGTTCAATATTACGAGAAATATTATTTTCATATTTTGGTTCCAACTTCAAAATTCAATAGCTCACAGTACAACTGCACCAAAAATACCAAATAAATTCTTGTATACTCTCACTTTGATCTATACTTTGAGAATGTTCAAACCAACATATTCTAAACCTTGTTATGTGTTTCATTGCAGCACATGAAGAATGTGAACAAAGAATGGCCGGTTTGTAGAAGTATTCCTGGTGGAGGAGCTGACAAGATTGCTATTGAACTGTGTTAATTCGTGCGTAGCAAAATTTTGCACAAAAGAGGGGAGTTCTTTGATGAGAATGGTGCAATAGCTAATGTGCCAGAACTTTGCGACTATGCCAATAAAAACAGTTTTTAGTGAAAACCTGTAAACTATGAAATGAATTGGATGTGTAACTTGTACATATATATATTGTTTTAGTGAAATTGTCTTCTGTGAGATGACATCTGTGATGATACTGTTGACTTATGTGATGATATTGTTGACTTCTGTGATTATATTGAATTGACCTGGAAATTAGAAATAATAGCATCTAGTACTGCATAGGTTATACCTTATCACAGGCAGTTATTTACCAACGGCTAGACCTGCTTGTGAAAAAACAATTATCACAGGTGGCTAGATATAGGTAAAGAACCATCTGTGATAACCTAATTGTCACAGGCGGTTACTGTTATGGTACAAACCAGCTGCGATAAACAGTCTTCACGGGTGGCTTGACGTAGGTCAAGATCCGCCTGTGATAACACAATTATCACAAACAGTTATATATGTTGCACGACCTGCCTTTGATAATATGTCTTCATAAGCGGCTAGCCTAAGTAAAGAACTGCCTATGATAATGTGTCTTCACAGGCAGTTTCACTTCTCCGCCTATGAAATTGTGGATTATCACAGGCCCTTCGTTTCAGGCGGTTTAGAAACCGTGTGTGATAATAGGTTTAGAGCTGCTTGCGATGAGGCTTAATGTAGCAGTGATGGCAGAACATTTGTTGAATCCTTATGAATGGCCTCATGTCCTTCACTCAGCTACTAGAAATAGGGAAGATTATTCTACCTTCCGCCTTTTGGCTTGGTGTTTTAAGTTGGAGGATATTCCAAATTCACGAGATCTTCGCATCGTGGAACCCCCGATCGGGATAATTGAGATACCACCGGGTAAACCTACCTTGGTATATCATATTGACATTACGGTGTCGGCACCCACTTATCCAGCGGCCAGCAGCAATCACCTTTCCTCCACAGAGGGTGACGATAGTGACACCCATCCTCACCGACGGCAGTGACGCCAAGATTTTTCCAACGCTCCACGAACCTTTCAGCATGATCAGCACGGTGCTACGACCAATTCAACCATAGCAGCTCTAGAATTTCAACACTTGGAAACTGTGAATCATAGTGGGTGACATCGCCAGGGTCCTGCTCCTGTGGCAGATATGTCACAAGTGCTGACTGCTGACCTGGAACCATCCAATAGTCTTGCAATAGTCTCGTATTACCCGCAGGCGAGGTTGAAAAAGGTGAAAGAGTTTTCCCTAGAACCTCTCATGGCACTAGAAATAATGTCCTTAATAGCCAAGCTACGGAAGGTGACTAGCATCCGAGCTGCAGAGAATGACTCAAAAGTCCATCTTAGTCCTTCGCCCCCAGCAAAGATGGCACTGCCAACAGTGATGAATGATATTACGCCAACAGAGTATGTAGCACATACCGTGGTGGATTCTTCCATTTCTATGTGGATGGGGTCTCCGACAATTATGCTACAGTGTTCTCATGGTATCCCCAACAGTTCTCCAACTAATGCTACGTTTAGACTTCTTTTTTCTCCCCTGCCCTGGATATTAGTACCGGCAATGATTCAACACCCTCATGTCTGAAATCGGCCTCCCGCATCCCCTGAAGAGGTAGACAGTGATGAAACATCAGCTACAGCCGGTTCAGTTACAAGGGTTTATACTAGGAGGACGAGGGCAACTCAGACACCATCATCACCCAAGACACTCTTCCTATCCAAGATATCTAAGCCAGTAGAAGGGATTTTGCAGGATCCTACAGTCCCGAAAAGGCAAAAGAAAGTGATACCCTCTGATATAAAGCTACGAAGGAGCCGCTGAATGGCTAAATTACCACCTGAGATAGATACTAGTGCGGCAACAACAGTTCGTCGCCAATTGGGGCTCCAAGATCAAGGTGATAGCCACGGGCCTTCTGTCATGGAAAAATATTCCCAGGTGTTCGAACAACCACTTTGTCGTGCACACATCATGGCGCTCCCTGCTCTTTTTGGGTGGGAAGCTCCTACAGATGATGAGGTTAGGTCGACGGATTTTATCACCGTCAACTAAAGGAACTGGTTGCTGGTTGTCTTTTACTAAAGTTTATTCTAATGGATGAGAATAATATCTTTATTTGGAACGTGTGTGGTCTGAATAGTAGAGCGCGGTGTGATATGGTTCGGAGATAGTGGATGCTAGTAAAACTGCTGTAATTTGCTTCCAAGAAACCAAGCTTACTCACATTTCAGAAAGGGACATTCTTCCTATTCTGGGACCTGATTTCAGCTCCTTTGTATACCTCCCAGCTCAACAGACCAGAGGAGGCATATTGGTGGCATGGCGCAATCTCTTTACAGCTCTCTCGCATCATGTGCACCGACACTCTATCTCAATCAATCTGCAATCTGAAGGTGAACCGCCATGGTGGTTTACTGGTGTGTATGGTCCTCACATAGATGCTGAGAAGCCTTCCTTTGTCATTGAGATAAGAGAAGTTAGAAGCTATTGTACTGGTCCACGGTTGGTGGCAGGGTATTTTAATATGATTTATAGCTCAGATGACAAAAATAATAATAATATTAATAGAACTTTGATGGGAAGTTTCCGTCGTTTCGTCAATGATCTTGAACTGAAAGAGGTCTCGCTTATGGGCACGAGGTATACATGGTCGAATGATAGAGAACAACCTACACTTGTGAAGTTAGATAGAGTTATGTGTACAGCAGACTGGGAGGGATTATATCCTAATTGTATCCTACAAAGCTATGCCTCAGAGATGTCTGATTACTGTCCTCTTATTCTGGGACTCAAAGATGGGGTCGGTGGGACAAAGCGCTTTCATTTTGAAAGTTTTTGGACCAGACTTTCAGGCTTCCAAGATATAGTAGCAGCTTCGTGGAGCAAACCTGTGTCATGTCTTTGTCCTACGAAGCGTATTTTCATTAGGTTGAAAAGACTAACAAAGGAACTTCAATATTGGAGAGCAAAACAAGTAGGACATGTGAAATCTCAGCTTGTCGTGGCACGTGAAGTGCTACATCGTCTCGAGGTGGCACAAAATCAACAATCTTTGAGCATAGGGGAGGACTGGCTCAGGAGGAAATTAAAGCGACATTGCCTCACTCTTGCTTCCCTAGGGAGAACAATGGCGAGACTCAGGTCCAGAATCCGCTATCTGAAGGATGGCGATGCAAACACTTCCTTCTTTCATAGGCAGGCTGGTTTTCGCAAAAAGAAAAACTTTATCCAAAAATTGATCGATGATGACTGTATTGCTACATCGTAAGAAGAGAAGCAACATATCATGTTTCAATTTTATGAGAATCTCATTGGAACTGCAACCCAACACTCAATTACGTTTGATCTGTCTTACTTCCACAGAGCAGGCTTGGATTTAGCTTATTTGGATGTTCCAATTACCGAAGAAGAAGTATGGAAAACTATTAAGGAGCTGCCAGCAGATAGAGCACCAGGACCAGACGGTTACACTGGGCATTTTTATAAAGCCTGCTGGTCCATAATAAAATCTGATTACATGATTTCTATTGTTGCCTTACAACATGGAGATGCGAGGAGATTGGAGCTCCTGAATTCAGCCTATATTACTCTCATTCCTAAGAAAGATGAAGCAGTACTTGCCAAGGATTTTTGCCCAATCAGCCTAATACATAGCTTTGCAAACTGATTACCGAGATTTTAGCAAATCGATTGGCGCCTGTCGAGGTGTCTAAACCGACACCTCCCCCGGACCTACACGGGTGTAGTCCGCGGCAGTTCAATGTATATTTGAGGGGCTAGTCCTAACAAGATCAAGATCAGAGAATGATGAACACGAGGGATTTACGTGGTTCGGGCCACCTGAGCGTAATACCCTACTCCACGGTGGTTTTTTGGTGTAGTATTGCTTGAGTCTGAGCGAGCCTGTCCCAGTCGGTGGCTGCTCGATCCTTTTATAGTTCAAGGTCGAGCAGCTTACAAGTGGGACCCAGAGCCCGACAGGTGGCCCTAGGAGTACCAAATCCACCCTAAGATCTGGGAGTAAATGCTAACCCTGACAACGGCTTCAATGTGCCGCCTATCGATACCTTGCCGCAGGGCTACCAATAGCCCCTCATCATGGTCGGCCGCGTCTTGTCTATCTTGTCGTGGCCTTCCATTGGTCCGCTGTGCGTAGCAGTTCGGCTCTGACCAGTCATGACAAGACCGGCCACAGTCCACTTGACTTATGAGTGCATGCTCCCACCTACCTAGGGAACATGCGCGTCCTTTCTAGCTTGGGCATACCAAACAAGGATCAGGCTCTGTTCTGCCTGACACATGGTAGCTCCCGGACCTTCCCTCAGTGGGAGGTCCAGGTCCGGGAGGTTGGGTCCGGAGCTGCCGAGAACGCAGCAGCATCGGACCCTCTCCCCATGAGAGGAGGTCCGGGGCCGCCGACCTAGTGAGCAAGCCAGATCTTCTCTTGGCAAGGTGGTGGAGTTGCTACTGCTCCGATTGCCGCGTGAAACCCTAAGCCCATGACAGGTCTCGCCCCCGTGGTCGGTGGGGCCAGTGTGCAATTGTCCCTATACCCAGGGATACCCAGTTCGCCAGGCACCGATAGTGGCCTCTGGGCCCATCTCGGGGAGAAACTTCCTTGTAAAGGTGGTTATACCCGTGGTGGGGCCAGTCTGAATCTTCGTGCAGCGGCTTTAAGGACTTCCCTTTAATGCGACAGACAAAATCTTTGTTTGCGGATACTGCACCATCAACAGGCGCTGGTTCCCGAAATTTGTTTTGGCTCCGCGCGCCCATTAAGTTTCTGCACTTAAATTTTGAATTCTCACCTACGAAAACAACTACCTTGAGGCGGCCCCTCGGCATTTCCGCTGGTTAAGGCTCTTGACCCACCAGTCATACTCGGGTTACCCCAGTATCCTGGTGTCTGTGGTTTCCTTCCAAACGCCGTAGATCCATACTTAAGGGTGAGAGTAGCACGAGTCGCATATCCTTCACACCTCCATTCGCACCCGCACTTGAGCCTTTGCAGCCTTCCCACATCCTTCGACTTTGAGCTCTAGTCCTCTATTAATCCAAACTTTCCTTCCCCCATCATGTTGCCATAGAATTGGGACTGCCTGCTAGCAAGATCAAGACAGAGAAATCATTGAAGAAATTCTGGGCTGACATGGGTTGGTCCCATGAGTCCTTCAACGGCAGGATCCGCATCTGCGAACTTCCTTTCGAGAAGAAGAACGCCAACGACATGGTCTTCTTTCAGGGGTACGCCATGGCCAGCCTGCTCCCCCCCCTCTCATCCTTCCTGATGACCCTGCTGGAGTTCTACGAAATCCAGCTACACTTCCTCGGGCCCCACTCCATTTTGTTGGTTGCTATCTTCGCCCACTTCTGCGAGATGTGGGTGGGGGTACAGCCCAGTCTTGAGCTTTTCTGGAATGTCTTCACCCTGCAGACAACCGGGAAGGTGAACGAGTTGATTGGGATGTACTACTTCGTGAAGCGGAAGTGGTCCCCTTTCAAGTACTTGGACAGCTTTTCCTACAGCAAATGGGACGAATGGAAGAAGGAGTGGGTGGTTATCACTGTGGACTGGCACGAGAAGCTGGAGCTGCCAGAGAGCCTCCTGAACGTGGACATGGACCTCTAGAACGAGATTTCGGAGCTACCACCGGCGTATAAACCCGTTGTGGCAACGATCGAAGGCTTCGTAGATGGTGGAGTGACTCCCCAAATGGTCTTCGGGAACTTCCTAAGGAACAGGTGGGCGCCAATGAAGTTCAAGGAACGGATGGTGTGGACGTTCACTCGGCGGGATGCTGACACCCAAGTGAAAGACGAAGCATTGAAGGACCTGCTGGAGAAGTTCCAGAGCAAGCCCAGTATCTCACTTGGGTCATTGGTGCCTCCAACGTCTTTCCCACCTCTAAGCGCAGTTCCTGAGTTCTGCCGGGAGCTCCAGAAGCTGATGCCGAGGCTGGCTGACATCGGGGTCGCGACGAGGGGGCTCCCCCGGCAACCAGCGCTCCGGGAACCTCCGAGTGGTCAGCCCTAGTCCTCCCTAGCCCAGGGGTGGAGTCGTCAGCTCCGGCAAGGGAGAGGCTTCATTGGCATTCTCCAGTCGCAAGAGGAAACTAGTGCGGGGTGACAGGAGTCACGTCGGCGCCTCTGTGGAGACACCCCATCCTGCTCTGGGACCTCCGGCGGGTGTCGGTTCTCAGGGGCCACCTCCTGCCACGGCGCCAAGTACGGGGCCGAGCTCCGGAGGTCCCCTTCAAACAAGGGTTGCTTCTGCCGAGGAGGCTCCAGCTCAGGTTCCTATTGTAGGATCGAAGAGCACGTGAAAAGCTAACAGAGGGGGGTGAATGGTAGATTTAAAAATCTTACGCAGCGGAAACAATTAAACCCTAACCCCTTCGGCAGAAAAATGATCTGTTAAGAAATCTTGTGTGAGACTAATCTAAACGTGTTTCACCATGACAAAAGTGATATATATCAGAGAGAATCAAGTCACGAAGAAAACACAACAATAATCACTCAAATCCGTCAAGAAAAACTCAAGTTATGATCGAAAGATCAAACAAAGGTCAATCTGCCCTACCCAAAAAAAAAACAGTTCTGGAACGCTGCAAAGAAACTCGTGTAGATCATAGACCATAAATCCAACGACCTTGAAATTTTGACAGATGATATATAATCAAGTTTTGAAGACAAACCAAAAAGAATCATGTCAATTGGATCTGTAAAACTCGAGTTATGATAAAGCCACCGACGAAAGGTAGTGCTGTCTAGAAACTCGACGAGTAAAACTTGTCTGGAACAAGTCTGACGAACAAGGCACAAAAGTTCCTTCAAACTATGAATTTTATTCAATAGAACACAAGAGGAACAGCCCCCAAAGTCGTGCACTGTGAGCTCTGGGCTCCCTTGCTTATATAACCAGCTCGAAAGCCAACTCAACTCAAATCAGGAACCTAATCCTACTCTGTTCACGAATCGTAACATTCCATAACTGCTTAGGATTCTTCTATACGCAGATAGAAGCAATCTTAAGACTTCCAAACACCTTAGGAACGTATCCCACATTCCTAAACATCTCAAATTCGTGACCCACACAAAATCCTATCATAACCAACTCAAATCTTTCCATATTTGAGTCAAACCCGACTCAGCCGCAACCTGAGTCCATAACCTAGTCGGTTGGACCTTTCCGGCCAACTCCTTACCTCCACATCTCTTCATCACATCTATGAACCATGTAGCCACGTCCATGAACTCCTTGCACACGTGCAAACATCTTCCAATGACGTCCACGATACCTTCACATGCATTTTTCTTGATTCAATCATGTTGCGCAACCTCCTGATCAGCTCAACCACAATTCCTCCTGAATCTTGTTGTTGGAACCTCATCTCCTCCCTGAGACTAGACCAGTGGATCCCATCACCAGCCATGTCTTGAACTCAAGAAACACCTGCACATGAATAAACAAACAATCCATACGAGCCCAAGTCCTCGACTTGACTCAAGTTAGTTCCAAACACAACACCTTACGTGAGAACCTCACATAAGCATGTTGCAAAACCACAGTAACACGATATCATCCATGTCAACCAAAAATGCACCAAATACTTAGCAAATGAATACTAAGCAATCTTTCCAGAGATGTAAGGCAAGTACGAATCATTGCCAATGAAAAACAGAAGCATTGCGGTCAAGTTCCGGACCTTGCCAGAGCAACCCGGACCTTGAGCCGGAGCTAACAAAAGCTAGTAGAACCTAGCGCCGGAACTTACCAAACTAGTCGGAACTAGTAAACCCAAAAGTCGGAGCTAGAAAAATTAACTCGAAGCTTTAGCAAAAACACGCCAGAGCTAAAGACAAAACTCACCGGAGCTAACCAAAACTAGTCGGACCTTACCAACAAGTCATACCAAGCATCTAACATAGCCGGAGCTACCCAAAACAAGCCGAACCTACCGTCGGACCTTGCTGTAGCTCGGTGCTAGAGTCAGACCTTGATAAAAAAGTGTTTTGGTGATATTCAAAACTTTTATCATCAAAGCAAGTGTATTCACTACAAGCCAATGTATTCAGCATACATAGGTCTTACACCTATCCAAGCTCCTGAGAGGCCTGAGGCTCCAGCCATAACGGGTCCTTCATGCTCTGGCTCCGGTCCTGCCGAGAAACGGCTCCGCCTCCGCGGGACTTTGGGCTTCCCAAAGTAAGTAGCCGAGTTTCTTGCTTCGATCCCTTTTCTGGCCAAGGTCACCCTTTAAACGTTTCCAACTTGACTATGCAACACTTCCAAGCAAGGTGAGCCGACCACCACACCTCCAGCATCTCGGGAGGCTGTGCAGGTAAGTGCTTCAGCCTCTACCCCCGCACCGTCTCAGACGACGGTGGAGGCTCCGGCCGAGACGAGGGCGGCCCCCATCTCGGGTGCGACTGAGCCTGAATCAAGGGTCACGACCGTTGACGAGGAGGAGGCTGGGGCTCCGGAGGCTGGGGCTCAGGAGCCGGAGCTAGTGGCCCCTAAGGCCCCGACGGAGGTGCCAAGTGTTGGCCCAGCTCGGGAGTCGGCGAGTGCTCAGCCCCCAGTGCCGGGGGCTACCAAGGCACCGGCCGCCGAAGCATCGGCTCTGGCGCCCCTATCGGATCAGGTGCCGGTGGAGACTCCACCCCCGGTGTTGGGGGCCATTGAGGGACTGGTCCCCGCGCCATCTTTCGAGGAGGTTCCGGCACCCCAGCCAGACATAGCTGAGGAGCCAGCCCCCACGCTTGACACGGAAGCGGCTCCAGCCAGGGTGCCGGGAGTGGTCGAAGAGCCGGTCCCCACGCCAACTACTGCGGAGGTTGGGGTGGCCATCCCGGCAATCGTCGAGGTACTAGCTCCCGCTCCAGCACCTAAGTCAGCGGCATCCAGTGTCCCCGCGATTGTGCTTCAAGCCGTGGAGGCTCCGGCCACAAGTCCCACTTCCCAGGCATCGAGGACTGAGTCGGGAGCACCGGGGGCTGGATCAGAAGCGTCTGCGGTTGCATCGAAGGGTCTGGCAGAGGCCCCAGGTGCCTTGATCCCACAAGTGCCACCGCCTTCAGGGGATAGCCCCTCCCGGGTGACGGCGGACATCTTGGTCGAGACGGGGGAAGGGCACCCCTATACGGTTTAACACCCCTTCCCTTAGAGCTGGACATCAATAACGCTCGCTCCAGTTTTCAGCAGGTCATCGTGTCCTTCGAGCACAGCCTTAAGGCTCAGGACGAGGAGTGCAGGAGGCTCTGTCAACATGAAGAATGGATCAAGGGCGAGCAAACCCGGCTGGATGAGCAAGGTGAGCTCCTCAACATGAGAGAGGCTACCCTCGAGGCTCTCGACCAGAAGGCTCAAAAGATCTATGAAGAGGCTGCGGAATGCCACCGGGCTGCGAACCAGCGCCAAGGTGGTTTAGCTGCCTGGCATGAGACCCTCCAGAAGCGCCAGCAGGAGCTCGACTTGGGTGAGTCCAGACTCTCCGAGAAGCTGGAGGACCTGACATAGAGAGAGGAAGAGCTCTCCCGTAAGCTGTTGGCGGGGGAGCAGAGCTTGGCGGACCGCCGCAAACAGTTTGAAGCGCGGTGCAAGCTTGAGGCGGATGGGCTCTGTAAGCGGGGGCAAAGCCTCAACGCGTGGGAGACCGACATCTCTGCCAGGGAAACCACTGTTCGGGGCTAGGAGGAAGACTTGGCGGAGCGCCGGAACCGCATCCTTGCCAGGAATTCGGAGCTCACTGATCGCGAGCGGCAACTTGCCAAGAGCATCCAACAACACGGCAAGGAGGCCGAGCGCCTCGCAAAGGAGGGCGCGGAGCTGGCGGCCACCAGGAGGGCTCTGGAAGAGTTGCAGGGCTAGAGAGCGTCCGAGTCCCAGTGAGTGTGGGACTTCCTGGGGCCTGCAGACAGAGCTCTTGCGCAGTTCAGTCTCAGCCCTGTACGTCCGGCTCACCCAGCGCTAGAGCTACACGACGTGTTAGCGGCTCTTGGCCCTGTTGGCCGCAAGCTCGATGCAGTGGTCGACGTTGTTGCTGACCAGCTGGAGACAGAGGGGAGGTTCCTGACCAAGACCATTGCCGAATATGTGCTAACATGCTACCAAAGCCAGGACCCCCACTTCCCCCTGAGTCGAGCATTCGATGGGCCGATTGCGGCAGAGCTGGACGCTGCCCGATAGAGCGTTCAGGAGGCCGCCGAAGCTGTTGCCTCAACTATCCATATCACTTAGGCTTTTCTTCTCTCGCTCCCTCTTGTATGCCTCCAGCTTTGTAAGAAAATCTATTAATGAGTGGGGTTCCCTTGATCTTTGGTTCAGATATTTTTGTGTCCTGCACCCTGGTATATGCACACAACTCTGATTATGTACTTGTACCAAGGGCGACGCCGGGAACCCCGGCTCCCCTGGGGTTGTCGGAGCTTAGGAGCTTTGGCAACGTTCGTGGTCTCGATAGGCGATGCCACCATCGGGCCCCCTGGGATTGTCGGATCTTAGGAGCTCCGGCAACGCCCATGACCTTCGTAGGAGACGTCCCCCTGGGATTGTCGGAGCTTAGGAGCTCCAGCAACGCCCATGACCTTCGTAGAAGACGTCACACACCGCCTGGCCCCCTGGGGTTGTCGGAGCTTTTAGGAGCTCCGGCAACGCCCATGATCTCGGTAGGATGTCAACACCATGTCTCAAACAATTGGTGGGGCTCAGGATCTTAGGGGTTGTACCGTAGGGACCTGCGCACATGATAGACAAAAGGTAATTCTGCTCTCGTGTCAATCTTTTTCCTACGCTCTATTAGTGTCGCTTGTCTCACGTTCGGTTGCCATTGTGGAGGCTTGAGCAGGTGCCCACAGTGGCCCGCCGGCAAACGGACAGCAACGCTCCCACTATTGCAGAGATGAAGGAAAGACTGACCACACCCACGCTAGGTGAAGAGCTAGTGGCAACTGCGTGACATCATTCATAAGAACTAAAGATAATTTCAAATGAACAAGCCATTCCAGGGTAGGGCAAACAACTTTTTCATTATAATTCTCATAGGACAGAACAGACTTTACATGAGGAACAACCCGGCCCGGGTGACGAGGAGTTGAGTGCACCTTCTCTAGGTACCGGACCACGCCGAGCAAGGCAAACACCTGGAGCTCACTTCCCCGACCTTAGTTAACCCAAGTGTTGTTTCTAGACACTATGCCCATGTTATAACAAAAGGAAAATAGAATGCCCTACCCTTGGTTATGGATAGAACTTACGGAGGTTTTCGATGTTCCATGGGTTGGGTACCGGTTGACCATCCTCCATAGCTAGGCGGACACACCATGGGCGACAAACCTCTGTGACCCAGAAGGGACCCTCACACTTGGGGGAGAGTTTGTTTGTCCCTTCAAGGGAAAGTAGGCATCACAGAACCACGTCGTCCACCTTGAGCTCCCTACTACGCACGGTCCGCTGGTGGTAGCGTTAGAGCGCTTGCCTGTACCGTGTGTTCCGGAAGGCAGCTCGTACGCGTCCCTCGTCGACGAGGTCGATATCTTCACACCGGAACCGGTCCTGCGCGGCTTCGCCGTACATCAGGGCACGGGGGGAGCCCATGGTGATTTTGCGGGAAGGACAGCCTCTGCCCCATACACCAGGAAGTAGGGCGTTTCTCCCGTAGCCCGACTTGTTGATGTCCGGCTAGCCCACAACGTGTATGGCAGCTCATCCACCCAGTTTGCACCATGCTTCTCGAGGCTTGAGTATGTACGAGTCCGGAGGCCCTTGAGAATCTCGGTGTTCGCTCTCTCTACCTGCCCATTGCTCTCGGGATGGGCGACAGAGGCATAAGAAACTTGGATCCCAAGGTCCTCGCAG
The DNA here is from genome assembly GCA_036927565.1 of Tuctoria greenei. NCBI lineage: Eukaryota > Viridiplantae > Streptophyta > Magnoliopsida > Poales > Poaceae > Tuctoria > Tuctoria greenei. The sequence continues at coordinate 93,661,588 of JAYESD010000006.1, read as the reverse complement.
TATTCTTGAAATGTCGCACTCGTGAATCAGGTCCCGTTATCTGCGATGATTATGTTCGGGACTCCAAACCTGCAGACAATCGACTTGATGAACTTCACTCAGAATGCTTGTTAATGGTGACGACTAGGGTGGCTTCTGGCCATTTGGTGAACTTATCTACGGCGACATAAAGGTGCCAGAATCCTCCGACAGCTCTTGGGAAAGGTCCCTGGATGTCCAGTCCCCACATGGTGAATGGCCACGAGGGAGGGATCATCTGTAGCGCTTGATCTGGTGTGTGGATCTGCTCGGCATGGAACTGGCACGCCTTGCATCTCTTAACCATGTCAACGGCATCCTGGAGTGCTATGGGCCAGTAGAAGCCGTGCCGAAAGGCTTTGCCGACCAGCGTACGGGCCATTGCGTGGTTCCCGCACTCACCTCCATGGATTTCTTTGAGCAAGTCACAGCCCTCCTCCCAGGTAATGCAGCGCAGTAGGATGCCATTGGCGCCACACCGGTAAAGATCCCCGTCTACCAGCGTGTATATTTTAGCCATCCGCACAATCTGTTCTGCCAGGGCATGTTCTTCGGGAAGTTAGTTGTCTTTCAAGTAGTCCCGGACCTATGAGATCCATGCATCGGGACCTCCTTGAGCTTCTGGTTCTTGGGCGCCCAGCTGCTCGGAGCTGCTAGTGGTGCATAGGAACCTTGGCAGGCACCATGGCTGTAGCGACACTGGGGTTGTTAGCTTCGAGGTGCTAACTTCACCCCCTTCACCCGGTTCGACAACTAGAGCGGTTGGTCGCGGTAACGTCCTTGCAAAGACCCCTGGAGGCACTGGTGCCTCTGTAGAAGCCTTTGTTGACAGGTCGTCTGTGACTGAGTTATCAGCTCGGGGTACATGGCATAGATCCAGGACCTCGAAGTCTTTCTCCAGCTTCCTGACGTGTAGTAGGTATGCTGCCAGTTGGGGGACATTGCAACTGCACTCCCCTTTGACCTGCTTGACAACTAGCTGGGAGTCACCTTTGGCCAGGAGCTGGCGGATGTTGAGGGTCAGTGCTGCCTTCAGCCCGTAGATGAGGGCCTCGTACTCTGCCATGTTATTGGTGGCTTTGAAGCCAAGACGCACCATATATTTGAACTGCTCCTCTATCGGGGCTATGAGCACCACACCGGCCCCGGCCCCCTGCTTCCGAGCAGAACCATCGAAGTAAAGTGTCCCAGGGTCTCAGTGAAAGCCGGTGTCCAGGACAGTGTGTCTCCACTGACTGGCTTCCAGGGTTGCCAGACGACGGAGTCCACTCGTCTAGGAAATCCGCTAGGGCCTGACTTTTGACTGCATGTCGAGGGAGAAACTCAATCTCGAACTCTGCTAGCTCAGCTGCCCATTTGGCAATGTTGTCGGTAGCATTAGGGTTATGGAGGACCGTCTTCAGTGGAAAGGAGGTGACCACTGAGACCCTATGGCCCCGAAAGTAGTGTCGGAGCTTCCTCGATGCTATCAACATAGCATACAGCAGCTTATGTGTCTCCTGATATCTTGTCTTTGCTTCATGGAGGACTTCGCTGATTTAGTAAATCAGCCTCTGACTGATTCAGGCTTTGTTCGAGAGGTCCGGTGGTTCCAGCATTGGATCCAAGTCCGGGGGTTCCTGGCTCCCGGGACCCGCATCATATCCTAGGGGCTGGGGGCCAGCGACTTCCTGGCTCCCAGAGCCCTCTTGAGAGAGGTTCATGACTTGGTATGGGGCCGGAGGTTCGGCACTTGCGCTGCAGACTCCTCCTTGTGTATGTTGCTGTTGCGGTTTGGATTGTTCTGTGACCAAGACCATACTGACCACTTTAGTTGTTGCAGCAACATATAGCAGCAGGGGCTCTCCGGCTCCGACGCCACCATAACCGGGAGGGACGTCAGGTGCCCTTGAGCTTCTGGAACACTACTTTCGCTTATTCTTTCCAGGCAAAGGACCTGCCTTGTGCAGAATCTTGAAGAAGGGAAGTGCTCGCTCTGCCAACCTCGAGATGAAGCGGCTAAGGGCCGCAAGGCAACCGGTAAGCTTTTGTACATCCTTGATGCGCGCTGGGGGTTGCATCAGTTCTATTGCCTTGATCTTCTCTGGATTGGCTTCGATCTCTCAGTGAGAAACCAGAAATCCTTGCAGCTTCCCAGAAGAGACCCCGAAGACACACTTTTCGGGGTTCAGCATTGTGCGCGTAAGGTGCAGCCTGCTGAAGACTCGTGCGAAGCTGTCTAACAAGAACGTGCGGTCTTTGATTTTGACCACGATGTCATCAACATACACCTCAACCAGGTCTCTAATGTGGTCCCCAAATGTTTTATGCATCGCACGTACAAAGGTAGCCAGAGCATTCTTAAGACCGTAAGGCATGGAGACATAACAATACAGACCATCTACTATTACAAAAGCAGTGTGTTCCTCATCATCTCTATACATAGGTATTTGATGGAACCCGGAATACACGTCGAGGAAACACAGTAGATCACAACCTGACGTAGAGTCTACAATTTGATCTATCCTAGGAAGCGGGAAAGGATCTTTTGGACATGCCTAGTTTAGGATTGTGTAGTCGATGCACATCCGAAGTTTCCCGCCAGCCTGGGGGATGACAACAGGATTAGCCAACCACCGTGGGTGGTGAACTTTACAGATGAAGACAGTGTCGAGAAACTTCTCCCGGATGAAGTTCTGGCGTTCAACGGACTGCTTTTGGGGCTTCTGTTGTATCAGGTGAGCATCAGGGTAGATCTCCACATGGTGCTCAATCACCTCCCTGGGGATCCCGGGCATCTGCGATGGTTGCCAGGCGAACACATCGACATTGTTCCGGAGGAAGGTGACGAGCGTGAATTCCTATTTGTTGTCTAGGTTACCCGCTATGCGGGTCATCTGGGCAGCCTCAGTGCCGATCCTGACAACTTTCACTTGGACGTCGTCTTCGGAAGGCAGCATGCGCGGGGCTATGGCGAGGGTTCATTGAGGCGCCCCCTGACTCGGTTGGCCCTCCCTTGCATTGTCCAGGTTCGGGGTTCGCCCCACAGCCAGTGCTTGGAGCTGCTCCAAGGATGATACCGCTACGGTGCGATCCCCCCGGACCTTGAGGACTCTGGAAGGCGTTGGCATCTTCAGGACCAGGTAGCCATAGTGGGCTACGACCATGAACTGGTATAGCGTTGGCCTTCCGATGATGGCATTGAAGGGTTGCTCAACATCTGCCACGTCGAATAGGATATTCTTCGTGCGGTAGTTCTCTGGGGTACCAAAGGTAACCGGGAGGTGGATACTCCCACTAGGCACAATTTGCCCTGGGCCCACGCCTGAAAATGGGCTCGAAGGCGCGAGGCGGGACATGGGTATCTGCAACTTCCGGAAAGTTGCAGTGGAGATGAGGTTGAGGCCGGCCCCGCCATCGATCAGCACATAATGGAGCTTCACGTTGGCGATAGTTGGGGCCACAAGCAGCGGAAGCACCCCAGCTCCTGCCATGTTCTTCGGGCAGTCCGAAGCATCGAAGCTGATAGTCGTGTTCATCCACTTGCTGTGGGGATCCGGGCTTGGCACCGGGACGACTGCCTCCACGGCGCGTTGCAGGACTTTCACTATGTTTCGAGACACAGGGTCTGAGGCGCCCCCGTAGATGACGTAGAGGAGCTTTCGCCGCTCCTGGTCACTGCTAGTGTCCGACTCAGCACTCGCGAACACTGCTTTCACTGCTCTATGTGGCTCCTAGTACCCCATGTCGTCGTCCTTCTCCTCTGCGGGGTCAACCTTCTGCTTACCCTCCCTCTGGCGGGAGGGTTCTCTCTCCTGACTCTGCTGCTTCTGCCGCTGCTCACGGAAACATTCCGCGTGTTTCTTGACTTCCCGACACTCGCTCGCGTTTTGACCATTGGTCCGATGCACCAGGCATCTGAAGTCAGCATCATCGCTTTCGGGGGACGGGCGCGGACGCTTATCCTAATGCGAGCTTCGGGCTCTGCCAGGTGCCGCGGCTGCCACCACAGGAACTCCGAGCCTTGGCTTACTCCTGCCGCGACCCCCTTTCTTCCTCTTGCGCCCTCCTTTGACAGCAGTCTCCAATTCAGACTGTACGGGCTCCCCACTTTTCGAGGAGGTTTGAGTGTGCCAGTTATGCCCCTCTGCAGCCTTGGCACATCTGTCTGCCAGGGCAAACAGCTCAGAGACAACGTGCACGTCATGCGTGGCAAGCTTCTCGAGCATCTTCTTGTCCCTCACACCTTGTCTAAACGTAACTATGACAGATGCATTAGAGATGTGAGGGATGGTATTCCGTACCTGGGAGAATCGGTGGATGAAGGCTCACAGCGGTTCTCCCGATCGCTGTCTAACAGCGTGAAGGTCGACCTCCGTGTCGGGGCGCTCATACAAACTTCCAAAGTTCACTATGAACTGATGGCACAGCTCCTCCCAGGAGGTGATGGATCCCAGGGGAAGGTTCATGAGCCATGACCGAGCCGGACCGGCCAGAACCACGGGGAAGTAGTTGGCCATGATGACCTCGTCACCCCCAACAGCCAGAATGGAGGTGGAGTAGATCTGTAGGAACTCACTCGGGTTGACGCTACTGTCATACTTCTCTAGCGTGTGTGGCCGGAACTTGTGGGGCCAAACCACCCTTCGCAGGTGGGGAGCTAGGGCTGCGCATCCACCATCTGTGCCTGCGGGCGGCAAGTTTAGACCTGCATGGCCGTAATGAGCTGGATGCGCTGCGTATGTCGGTTGTTGGGGTATTGCGGCCGGTTCTTGGTGCGGCGGGGGCACATCATACGCCTGCGGTGGAGGAGGTGCAACATACGCTTGGTGTGGGGGAGGCGTCATGTACGCCTGGTGCTGCTCGGGAGGCGTCGCGTACGCCTGACGCAGAGGGCGATCATCGTGCACCTACACCCCGGCACTCGGCAGGCTGTAGTCAGCTTCGAGGTTGCGGCGTCGCTCCCGCTGTCGCTCGATGATGACCCGGCAGTCCTCGCCGGCTCTGCGGCGACGCTGCAACCTCGTCCGCAGGTCCGCTTACAAAAGCCTAGTTGAACGGCTATCGGCGGTCCACCGGCCGATGGTAGGCGTACGTGACAACGAAACAAATGTTGTTGCCGCTCGCCTTCCGCCCTGCGGAGTCGCCTGGAGTGCGGCGACGACCAGATGGTCGATGTTGTTTACCCACTTCTGGGTTGCCCCCTGGGGGGCTCTTGCAGTTGGTGCGTTGCGGAGCAACTAACGTGCAGCAAGAAACGCAATCTCCGGACTTGCCACCGGCGGCGCTGTGACGCCTATCGTTGCAGGAGTCTGCCGTGCCCCATCGTGCAGACCTGCAGTCAATGGGATGGCTGCTTGGCGACGCGACGGCCCAGATCTTCCCGCTCTGGAGCGGGACCCATCTCTGGGGTGAGATGAAGCTTGGTCCTCACGCACCACCTGCTGACTTGGCTGTGGCCTGGAGGAACTGGCATTGGAACGAGTGTTCACCATACTGCTGGTGAAGATTCTTGCATGAGAAATCCTCCCTTCCTGGCGCGCCAAATGTCGAGGTGTCTAAACCGACACCTCCCCCGGACCTACACGGGTGTAGTCCGCGGAGGTTCAATGTATATTCGAGGGGCTAGTCCTAACAAGATCAAGCTCAGAGAATGATGAACACGAGGGATTTACGTGGTTCAGGCCACCTGAGCATAATACCCTACTCCACAGTGGTTTTTCGGTGTAGTATTGCTTGAGTCTGAGCGAGCTTGTCCCAGTCGATGGTTGCTCGATCCTTTTATAGTTCAAGGTCGAGCAGCTTACAAGTGGGACCCATAGCCTGACAGGTGGCCCTGGGAGTACCAAATCCACCCTAAGATCTGGGAGTAAATGCTAACCCTGACAACGGCTTCAATGTGACGCCTGTCCATACCCTGCCGCAGGACTACCAATAGCCCCTCCTCATGGTCGGCCGTGTCTTATCTGTCTTATCGAGGCCTTCCATTGGTCCGCCGTACATAGTAGTTCGGCTCTGACCAGTCATGACAAGACCGACCATAGTCCACTTGACTTATGAGTGCAAGCTCTCGCCTACCTAGGAAACATGCACGTCCTTTCTAGCTTGGGCGTACCGAGCAAGGCTCAGGCTCAGCGCTGCCTGACACGTGGCAGCTCCAGGACCTTCCCTCAGTGGGAGGTCTAGGTCTGGGAGGTTGGGTCCGGAGCTGCCGAGAACGTAGCAGCATCGTACCCTCTCCCCATGAGAGGAGGTCCGGAGTCGATGACCTAGCAAGCAAGCTGGATCTTCCCTCGGCAAGGTGGTGGACCTAGAGCTGCAGGCCACGTGGCGGCACTGGGTCATCTCTCAATGGGAGTTGCTACTACTTCGGTTGCCGCGTGGCACCCTGGGCCCATGACAAGTCTCGCCCCCATGGGCGGTGGGGCCCAGTGAGCATTTATCCCTGTACCCAGAGATACCCGGTTCGCCAGGCACCGAAAGCGCCCCTTATTAACTCTATGATCTCTGAAAATCAAAGTGCTTTTATCCGTGGAAGATGCATCCATGATAATTTCTTATTGGTGCAACAGAAGTTCAAGCGGCTGTATCGTTAGAAAGTGCCTATCCTTTTCCTAAAATGGATATATCCAAGGCTTTTGATATAGTATCATGGCCTTTCCTCCTAGAGCTGCTCTCCCACCTCGGTTTTGGTATTTCCTGGCATAACATCATCTCCAGTTTACTTTCCACAGCATCTACATGTATCCTAGTAAATGGTGAACCAGGGGAAACTATTTACCAAAAGCGAGGACTGCGCCAAGGGGACCCTCTATCCCTCATGCTGTTCATCATGGTCATGGATGTGCTAAATAGTCTATTTGATAAAGTTGCTGATATCGGACTATTGCAGACCCTGGAACGCCACGTGGGGCAGCGGATGTCACTTTATGCTGATGATGTTGCTTTGTTTATCCGTCCAGATGAAGGGGAACTGTAGGTTACTAAAGCATTACTCAATACCTTTGGAGAAGTATCTGGTTTGCAGACAAACTTGCATAAGAGTAGAATCATTCCAATAAGATGTGGTGAAGGACTTCTATCGACAGTAACTAATGCTTTGCATTGTGTTGCAGCTCAGTTCCTGTGCAGCTATTTAGGACTTCCGCTTTCATATAAAAGAATTAAGAAAGAGCGATTTGAATCCTTGGGTTGAGAAAGTAGTGGATAAACTACCGCGATGGAAGGCATCTCTAATGAGCAGGGCTGGTCGAGCTACTCTAGTCCGCTAGGTCATTTCAGCCATGTCAATACACCTGCTGATTGCTATATGAGTTCCAAAATGGTTCATCAAGGCCATTGACTATAGGACCAAAGAGCACGTGAAAAGCTACCAGAGGGGGGTGAATGATAGATTAAAAAATCTTACGCAGCGGAAACAATTGAATCCCAACCCCTTCAGCAGAAAAACGATCTGTTAAATAAATCATGTGTGAGACTAATCTAAACATGTTTCACTATAAAAAAAAGTGATAGATATCAGAGAGAATCAAGTCACGAAGATAACACAACAAGAATCACTCAAATCCGTCGAGAGAAACTCAAGTTACGATCGAAATATCGAACCAAGGTCAATCTGTTCTACCGAGTAAAAAAAGATCTGCAATACTGCAAAGAAACTCGTGTAGATCAAAAACCACAAATCCAATGACCGAGAAATTTTGACAGATGATATATAATCAAGTTTTGAAGACAAATCAAAAAGAATCACATCAATTGGATCTGTAAAACTCGAGTTATGATAAAACCACCAAAGCAAGGTAGTGTTGTGCAGAAACTCGACGAGAAAGACTTGAAGAAAACAAGTCGGACGAACAAGGCACAAAAATTCCTTTCAACTACGAATTTTATTCAATAGAACACAAGAGGAACAGCCCCAAAGTCGTGCACCACGAGCTCTGGCCTCCCTTGCTTATATAACCATCCCTTAGACCAACCCAATCTCAACTAGGACTCTAATCCTACTCAAATCACGAATCGAAATTTTTCATAACTGCTTAGGACTCTTCTATACGCAGATAGAATCAATCTTAAGACTTCCAAACATCTTAAGAACGTATCCCACATTCCTAAAACAACTCAAATTCGTGACCCATAATAAATCCTATCATAACCAACTCAAATCCTTCTATATTTGAGTCAAACACGACTCAACCGTAGCTTGAGTCCATAACCTAGTCGGTTGGACCTTTCCGACAAATTTTTACGTCAACATCTCTTCATCACACCTTGGAACCATGCAGCCACGTCCATGCACTCCTTGCACACGTTCAAACATCTGCCAACGACGTCCATGACACCTTCATATGCATTGTTTTTGATTCAAACATGTTGTGCGACCTTCCGATCAACTCAACCACTAAAATACCAAGACAAACATAATTCCATTTTTTCATAGGCCATAAAAAAAGAATCTCTTTCTAGCAGCACCAATTTGTTCAGCGAGATTAAGATAATGCACGCACAAATCGCCAAAGAAACAGCTGAAAGAAAAAACGAGGAAAGTGAGCAGCCAAGCTTACTTGCTGGGCAGAGCATCCTCCAAGGACTCGAGCCACATCATCCCGTGCCCCGCAACCCCGTTTCTGTCACTCTGCACCTCGACCTCATCCTCCCTGTTGTCCTTCTCAGATGCAAAGTTATCCCCAATCAACGAGCTGTCCGACGATGCTGCCGACAAGCTATCTGACAACCCCGCCGCCTCCTCCTCCCTCCTCACCGCATCATCCCCTTCCTCCTCCGGAGAGAAGAGCCTGTTGGTATACTTCTTCCACCCTTCCGGATCCACCTTTCCCTTCCCGGCTGCTGGAACCCGCCGCGCGCCGGCGGCATCCCGAGCGCGAACGTCGTGGACATTTGCTATTGCCCGCTTTGCTGAAATACTAACATGCTAAAATACTATTATAATTACGAACATGTAAGATGCTAGAATACAACTTACTCCTTTGCTATCGAAATGTCACTTCAATACAGATTTGATTTTTTGACAGTAAAATGCACATGAATGGACAAAAATATCCCTTGTTATGTTTTTCCTTCAATGACTCTCGTATGATTTAAAACAGAAATAATATTCGGAAATATAGAAATAAATAAAGAATTAGGAACAAATTTAAAAATAGGATAAAAATATCCGAAATTAGGAAAAAAATTAATTTCAAAACAGGAAAATAGGGGGCATTTGCAAAAATAAATGAAAAAATAGGCAAAACTAGAAGAAAAAAATTAGTATAGGAAAAATATTGGAGAAATATGGTAAAATTGGAAAACAAAATATGAACAAATAAGCGAAATTAGGAAAAATCTTTCATAATACGAAAAATATTGGAAAATTTGAAAATAAATATGAAACAATAGGAAAAATAGAAAAATACTTAACATATACACAATCAGATTTAACATCTGAGATATCTACAAGATAAATTTAATACATACATAATCAAATTAAACACTTCACAAGTCATACACAATAAAGTTCACATATCGCATACATAAACATTGAAGTTCACATGTTATATCCATACAAACAACTAGACATTCATCTAAAAATAAGGGGAAAATTACATCCTGTGGGACAGGCAAGCATGAGCTAACAATATGCTGAATCAGGTCTCTTTGGCGCACCATTCTTTGCAGCCTTGGCAGCAGCCTTCTCAGCTTCAATCTCGGCGACATATTCATCCATTTCAGTTTCTTCCAACTCGCGAAGACCTTCCTTGTGCGCCATCACTGCAATCTCTATGTTTTTGCCACCACTCTCAACAACCTAGAGAAATCATAGTTCATCAATGTTATAAACTGAATGCAAGAATATAAGAGATTTTGTAAAAAACCACTAAGATGACACGAAAAAAGGTGTGTTAGTAAAATTCTAGCTAATGAATGTGCAAAGGCTAGCTTTCAGCGATAGCAAGGGAGCACAAGTAAGAAGACCATTAGCAGGGGAAACTTTTAGAGTTATTCATTCCACTTGAAAGTTTTACGAACCATACAAATACAACGGTGCAAACCAACTGAGTGCAATGAACTTGTATTCTATGGGCCGATATATAAGTAATTAAGTATAATCCAAAAGGACGTGTTTGTTTCACTGGAAAAATTAGTGGGCATCTCCATGTAGTTCTTCTCAAGGAACTCACACCTGAAGTTAGTCACGGCCGGTGGTGTTGGCCTTCCAGACGGAGAAGGTCCCTGAAGGATCAGTCTGGTAGAGAGTGGGCTTCTTGGTGTAGGGGTTGAAGCCGACGATGAGCGTGGAGAGGCCGAAGGGGCACACCCCTACGCTTTACATGTACTTCTGCTGCAGCCCGGCATCATCGGGTGGCAGTAGAGTCGGGCGCTGGGGCAAAGGGCAGGGCGGCGACCGGTGGCGGTGGGGTTCTAGAGCGGGGGCGGCGGCCCTGGATACCTCTCTGGCAGCTAGGGTAAGGAAAATCTCAACAGAGGGATATGGAAATAAAATGGTATTTTGGTCCATTTAATTCTATATTACTATTAAAAATGATTATTAGTATTGACATAGTGTCTCGATAGCAAATGAGAAAACTCACGTCTATTATAATAGTATTATAGCGTGTTGCATGATGGAAGTAGTATTCCACTGTTGAGGTAGCAAAAAATCAATTGTCTTCGCAACGAACCAATCAACTAATAAATCGACCAAATCAACCCACCACCGGAAAGCTCCACCCAAATACTCTGATATCACTGCCTAGATCGGCCAGCAACGAGGCAACGGCAACAACAGAGAGCAATAGCAAAGAGCGCAGATCGACAAGATGGTAGATGACAAGCAACTTTGGTACGTGAACGAGAGTGGTAGAGAGTGAGAGAGAGGGGATGCAAGAGAAGCCAGATGGGATTTTAATTAGAGTAACACGAAAATATGGGTTTGTTTATTTTGTTATCCATGCATACCTTAGACTATCTCCAACAATAGAAGCATTGTAATTAAGGCGTCGCTAAAGCATCACATTATCGACACCTAAGCGGTAAGGCGGTTCGAATGCGTAAGGTGTCATGTCGCCTTGATTCTACTAAGGGGGATCGAATGCGTAAGGTGTCCTTTCACCTTGGTGAAAGTAGCCTAGAGGGGAATTAATAGACGATAATTGAACATCTAGATTTAATTAAAAAATTGTCCTATCAATACAAGTCGAACTTGTTTGACTAGAGTCAGACAAGTCTGACTCATCTTGGATAAGTCCAACTAAACCTACAGGAAAGTACTAAAAATGAAGTTTTTCTGCAATCTAGTGAATGAAAATACGTCCTAGCAGTTCTAGTAACTGATCGAAACAAGATTAAGTGGTAGAAACGAAGTAAACCTAGATGATCACTAGAAAGTAAGAACTTTGCAGAAATGTAAAGGAGGCAGTGGACACGCGATTTTTCTCCTGAGGTTCGGCTTCACGAAAAAACCTACATCCCTGTTGAGGAGTCCACAAAGGAACGGGCCTAACAGTCCTAACCTCGTCAAGACGCCTCAAAGGTCAAGTCTTGGATGCTCCACTATCACAAGAGATTACAAACTTTCCCGAATCAAGAAATCACATGAGAAATCAAGAGGTGGTGCCTAACCGTCTAGGGGAGAACCCCAAGAGTAACAAACACACAATCACAAAGAAACTCAGTGAATCAAATGTTGCTCAACCCCCTATGGACATCTATTGCCAAGTCTCACAATCACTCCTTCACTCTTTCCCAAAAATTTTGGATTTGGGCTTAAGAGGGCGAAGAACAAGGAAGGAGGCTTTCTTGAGGGCTTGAGGTGTCTGTGAGAGTTTTTGTAGGGTTAGGCTTGGTTTGGGGACGAAATCCCTAGCTATTTATACTCCAAAAGTGTTTTTAGCCATTAGGTGACAACCCACGTCGGACATGTCTGACATATCCTTGGACATGTCCGACCTGCTGACATCAGAAATAGTACATCTAACTACTTTGATTTGAATTTGTGCGCAAAAGCCACGTCAAACAAGTCCGACTAATCTTGAACATGTCTGACATTCAAGGAGAAATGTTTTAACTAAGACTAATCTGAGTCACTAAGTCAGAAAAGTCTACCTCGGATATGTCTGACCCACTTCGGACATGTTTGAATTAGAACCGAGATGATTCGGACTTGTTTGAACACCCATCTCTGACAATTCCGAGTTTCAAACACTTAGAAAATTTTCTAAGTCAAGTACCTCGGACATGTCCGAATTAGAACAGAGAGGTTTTGGACATGTCCGACATACAAATCTGGACATGTCTGAATTCGACGAGAGAGGTTTCGAACTTATCCATCCCAAGGCATCAAACAAGTCTGATCCTAACACTTAGGGTTTTCATAAAACCTACCCAAAAGGTTGAGCTCCCATTTGACTCACTAAGTTTCCATGTGTCGTGTCTCTCTTAATGGTATGAATTTTCCTATGACTCAAGAAGAAATAAAAAAATGCTACTCCACTTTTCACTTCTTTTCTCTTATTTCATGAATTTCACTCCGTACCAAATTTTCTGCACGAACTCAACTAAACTCATTAGCTCTTTAATTATTTGTCAATAAGCAACCAAAACCCACAAGGGACCTAGATGAACTTTCAATCTCCACATTCTTGGTGATTGATGACAACCAATTAAAGCTTCCAACAATTAAATAAAATTTTTGATTTTGAGTATCAAGAGTCTATGATCTTTCGATTAAGACAGGTTTAAATGAGCTCATATACTCTTAATACTTGTGGGGTGCCTACATGCATTTTTTGTGAATGACATTGTGATGCATGATATGAAAGCAAGTGAATAAGCATCGATGGCGTGAATAATACTAAAGCATATGAATCAAACTAAAGCATTCATAACATGAATCTAGCACAAGCGTCAAAAGCCTTATAAGTAGAATGACAAGCTAAAAATGTTCACACACACACCACGAAATAAATAAGTGCATGTCTATGTCCATAGCTAAGATACTTCTCCCTCTTTGGCATCAAGGCACTAAAAAGGAGAAAAGCTAAAAGAGCCCCAGTATCTACTCATCGTCGCTCTCTTCGGAATTACCACTCTCTTGTTCCTCTTCATACTCGCTTTCTTCATCATCTTCATCATCACCAGAACGAGCAGTTGCGGGAGCACTAGAAGTAGCACTTGTCCCTGAGAAGAAGGCAAGCTCCGACGCAGACAACTCGGGAAATTTCGCGAGCTCTTCGTCGTCCCTATCATCCGCCACTGGGGGTATCTGGAGATGCTCTCTAATAGATGTGAGGTCTCTCTTAGTCCACTTTGTTAACTTCTAAACTAATATATGAGTGGAGCAGCACACAGAAAATATAGCCTTAAGAATCTTTAATAGTCCCGAAGAACAAGAAGGCTGTTGTGGCACAGAAGCAGGAGGCTGAGCTGAACGCCCCCTGGGCGAGCTAGGCTAAGACGGTGCCAAAGGAGTTCTCATAGGACGATGAACATTTGAAGGCTTCTAAGGCACTAGAGGCCTATGCAACACATCCTTCACAAATTTATTGCTAGAAACTGTCTCAATAAGCTTCATGATGTATGGGGCATAGCAACAAGACCTAGCGGGAGTCTCAGAAGTGATGTAAATCTCCTCATATATGTAGTCAAAAGCATTGAACTTCTGTTGGCTTGCAAGGAGCTTGATGACATTGCGGCTATTGTGATTAATACAGTTGGCATCTCCATCTTTAGGCGCTATCGTCTTTCGGATGAGACGATTAAGCACTGCATGGAAAGGTCGTAGTCCGTCGATGTGAGAAGGCTGAGCAGGGTACCCCTCTGAGTAGACGTTTAGCATCTCCTCAGTAGTCACAAGAGGCTCCTCATGGAACTTCAATGGATGCCTCAAATAGTGCTCCATACCCAAGATGGTAGAAAAATCTTCATAGCTAACTCAGTATTTTTCACCATTGGTCATCCAAGTGAAACCAAGATTGTCTGTCCAAAAGAATATGGTCGCATAAAACTGAAGAATGACTTTGACTTTCAATGGGTATTGCAGCCACATGATGTCCTTTACCCCATGGAACTCGCAAGCGTTCTTTACCTCAAAAAATAGGACATCTCTCTTCTGTTGTATTGCCTGTCAGTCAAACCATTGCATATCAGTCATCAAATTTGTCTTTTTCGTGAGCACAGACCGATAGTAATCCACGTGAAAGTAGCTCCATAGCTCCAGAAGCGAAAGTATCTCCCAACCCTAGGCATATCATAGCACTTCACATCTCTCTGATGATGAGTATCCAGAAGGTTCCTTCTGTAGTTGATCCTGTCTGCCAGACAATGAGGGTCGCCTACCGGTGAGTGTACTACCAAGGGTCCAATCTCAACATCCTCTTGAGCAGCTTGAGCACCATCACTAGAGCCTCCTGAGACAACAATGGCCTCCTGAGCAAAGTTGGTACGACGAACGGTCTGCTTGACTCTCTTCGGGGCCTAAGTTGATGCTTCGCTGTGGGCGGTTTGCTTACCTCTCTTTGCACCTTGAATTTCATGAGCCATAGCTAGAGAGAGACATAAAGTATAGGTAAGTGTCGGTACCCTACGTACAGGGTACCCCCTGACACCGCAAGCAAAGTTAAGGATTTATGTCCAAGTGGTAGACGTTCGAAAGGGATACGCATCCCGCGTAACTGGATCTACCTCCCTCCTGAGGGAAGCTATGGTAGAGCCACGTGTCTAGAAGAGACGGACCTGCCTCCCTTGTTAGCATAGCTCCAGTGCTGCCACGTGTCCTGTAGAGACGTACCTACCTCCCTCCTCATGGAATCTCCGACACTGCCACATGTCCAACAACACCGGACCTATCCCCCAGTAGAGGGAAGCTCCGGACCTTCCACGCGTCAATGTCGGACCTACATCAGCAACGGGAGGACAGCGGAATCTCCAATGGAGCAGACATTCAAGGGCTATCAATTAGCCGCTACAAGACCTGATTAACACGTCATTAATGTCATATTAATGACACACGATCAGGGGAATATCAAGACTGGTAACGCTGCTGTTAAGGCACGTTATCACACTATTAACCCCTAATTACACTATAGATCGTGTACAGGGTAGTTAATAGAGTTGGGGCCACTTGTCAGGTCGGGCTTGAACTGTGACAACCAGTCCTTAGAATATAAAAGGGTTGTGCTGCACGGTAGAAAGCATCCAATCTGAACTGATCACACACGCACACAAGCTCATACTTGCTCATTCAATCAACATACGTCCCGTGGAGTAGGGTATTACGCTCAGGCAGCCCGAACCACGTAAATTCTTCTGTGTCACCATCTTGTGCTTGATTTCGCTTTGCGCCCCAACCGAATACGAACCTCCGCAGACTACTTCTTAGTAGTACTAGGGGAAATGTCTTAGTGCACACTTCGACATTTGGCGCACCAGGTAGGGGATGCGGCTTTCAAGATTCAGGATAGTGAATTCCACTGCCGCTTCATCCAATGGACCGGTTGTGCAGCCGTAGTCCACTGGAGGAAATCCCTCCAATGTACAGCAGGCGAGCAACGTTCTAATTCTGGCGGGTGTCGTTCCACCACCACCTCCACCATCTCAACAGGATGGTGTGTTCGCGTCGGTCTCTGCATCAACAAACAACCCTGAGAATGCGCTGAATGCAGCACAGACTCTGCTTCAGCGTCCTCTAGTGCTAGGAGCTCCTCGGGACACAATGAAACAATGGCGCGCAGATGTAGAGCATTTAGTTGCAGCCGCAGCCAATGCGATCAGCAACCAAGGTCCGCCCCATGTTAGGCAGGCACCTTCAAGGAATAGGACCTTGTCCGGTAGACTTGGATCTCAGACATCGTAGCACAGGAGACGTGTGCCCTCCCAGCAAGTGACATCACTGCCCTCCAGGGCTTGCCACACTCATATGGCATCGAGGCTTCCGACGCATGACCTCCGGTCAGAGCTCGACCGCCACTACACGAGGCAGCACAGTTGCGTCCACATCGAGCACGCTCGCTAGAGATGAGTTGTTCGCGAACACCCTTCTCCGTTGGGAGTGGGGGAGGATGTTCAACTCTTGGCATGCATCTTCACATTGTCGAGTGGCCACCTAAGTTCCGGCCTCATCTGTTGGAGAAATACGACAGGACAGTCAACCCCATCGAGTTTTTTCATATTTACTCCACTGTCATCCTCGCATCTGGAGGCAACGAGGTCGTGATGGCCAAATTACTTCCCCGTGGCTCTAACCGGGACTGCAAGGTCCTGGTTCATAAGTCTACCTCCTGACTCCATCTACAATTGAGGGGAGATATGTCTCCATCTCACTGCCAACTTCAGGAGCTCCTACACCCAGCCAGGCACAGAGCTTGACCTTCTTGTCATACAATAGAAATCGGGAGTCGATGCGACCGTTAATCCAACAGTTTTTTTTACGTATTGAACACCATCCCTTCAATATTAAATGCTTTTGTCATTGTTGTGTTTTTACAGGGGGTTCGAGATAAGAAGATGTTGGAGAAGCTGGCAACCAAAAACATCAGCAGCGTCACGGAGCTCTTCAGCCTAGATGATAAATGCGCCAGAGCTACAGAGGGCCGTGAAATGCACTCCAAACCAGCTGCGGAGGCTGGTAAATCTTCCTCCAAAGCTAAAGCTGCTGCCTTCGGTAGTGGAAAGAAGAATAAGAAGTCCAATGGCAAGAAGAAATCACTAGCCGAAACACCAACCGTTGTTGCTGTTGCAGCACCTGGTGGCCAGGGCCACGCCCCGACAAGCGACCTCGACCATCATCTGAAGACAGCGACGGTGAAAAGATGTGGTGTTGGACTCACAAATCGACAACCCACAATCTTGAAGACTCTCGCGAGATCAAAAGGCTTGTTGAGCGCAGTAACAAGTGACAAGAAGAACCTCCTTTCCACCAATGGGAAGGAAAGCAAAAAGTCGGTGAAGCTCCATTTGATCAGGAGTTAGGCTTCCAAGATGCCAAGAAGGCGTTCAAGGCGGTCTACAACACTGTTGACAACAACTCTGACACCTTCGACAAGGATCATCAGAAGAATCTCCATATGATATATGGAGGTCCTGGGATATCATCTCTCGGCACATCCTGAAGACTATGCGTCGGGAGATGGCTGCTGCAGCTCCTACTACCAAGGCGGAGCCTCATCAGAAGTGGATGGAAACTACCATCACATTCGATGCTTTGGACTGCCCGAAGAACATCAACGGAGTTGGTCAGTTACCGTTGATGGTCTCTCCGACTATCAATAACATCCAGCTCTACCATGTCTTGGTGAAAGGAGGTGCAACGCTCAACCCCCTCAGCGTCGCAACTTTCGTGAAGCTCCAACTCAACATCTCGGACCTCCAGCCCTCACATCCCTTCTCCGTAGTCGGTCCGGGAGCCATCACTCCTCTCGGATCGGTTACTCTTCTTGTGACTTTTGGGACTCGGGACAATTATAGGTCCGAGAAGCTGGTATTTCATATGGCACACATCAGCCTTCCCTTGCCATCCTAGGCAGGCCAGTCCTGTTCAGGTTCATGGCCATAGGTCATTACGGCTACCTGGTGTTGAAGATGCCAACTCCAACAGGTGTCATCCGGATTCGAGGGGATTGAACTGCTGGAGTAACCGCGCTGGAAGAACTTCATGCGCTTGCTACAGCATAATAAGAAGGGTCTTGCAAGGAGCAAGCTGCTCAACCTCTGAGTCCATGACAACGTGGCTCATCTTCTGCACCTCGTGTGCAACCAACTGTCGACACCGATGTTCCCGTCAAAGTCATCCAAATTGGTTCTGATGCCAACCAGACCACTCATATATCGGGAGGCCTGGGTGACAAATAGGAACTCGTGCTCATCACTTTCCTCCGAGCAAATGTCGACGTGTTTGCATGGCAACCGTTACAGATGCTTCGGTCCCGAGGGAGGTGATCAAGCACCATCTGAAGATCTACCCCGACGCACGACCCATACATCAGAAGCCCCGAAAGCAATCAATTGAGCAGCATAACTTCATTAGACAAGAAGTCAAGAAGCTGCTCGATGCTGGATTCATCCGGGAGGTTCATCATCCATGGTGGCTGGCAAAATCAGTTGTCGTACCAAAGGCCGGCGGGAAGCTTCGGATGTGCATCGACTACACCACCTTAAATAAGACGCATATTCCGGATATCTTCAAATTCCAATGTCTAAGGAAGATGAAGAGCGTACTGCCTTCATTACAGTAGATGGGTTGTACTTTTACACTGCCATGCCTTTTGGTCTTAAAATGCTGCCTCAGCTTATGTGCGAGCTATGCATAAAACCTTTGGGGAGATTATCAGGGACCTGGTGGAAGTCTACATCGATGACATCATCGTCAAGGTGAAGAACCAGGATTCGCTTCTGGACAATCTCCAAGCTGTCTTCGACAAGCTGCGCCTGACGCGCACGAAGCTCAACCCGCACAAGTATGTCTTTGGGGTTAGCTCTGATAAGCTCCTTGGTTTCTTAGTGTCTCACCGAGGAATTGAGGCAAATCCGGCAAAAATCAAAGCCATTGAAGAGATGTGGCCTCCAACCCGGATCAAGGACGTCTAGAAGCTAACTAGGTGTCTAGCTAGCTTCGCTCAGCTGATTCATTTCAAGACTGGAGGAGCAGGTGCTACCCTTCTTAAAGTTGTTGAGGATGTCCAGACCATTCTGTTGGTCTGAAGAAGCAGAGAAGGCATTTCAGGAGCTCAAGCAACTCCTCACGACACTACCAATCATGGTAGCTCCAGAGCCTAGTGAGGCTCTTCTGCTATACATCGCTGCAACTACGGAGGTTGTTAGCATGGTTCTGGTTGTAGAGAGACCAAAAATAAACTCTGGATCCTAGACCACTCCGGGAGTGTCCTGAGCTACCTGGAGGCGAATCTGGGTCCTACCCCCGAAGCACAGATCCTAAAGGCAAGATTTCTGTGGATCAAGCTCCCTCATCACAGGGAGTAACTACTCAAGAAGGAGAAGGTCTGGACCCCTCTGGGAGGGTCTGGGCAAATGAAAGAGGAAGCTCCAGACCCCTCTGAGAGGGTCTGAACTGTCCAACTGCTGGTGTACTTCATAAGCGAAGTATTACACGATGCCAAGACTCGGTATATTGAGGTACATAAGCTATTGTACGCATTGATTATTGCCTCAAGGAAGCTTCACCACTACTTCCAAGCCCACAAGATTTCAATGGTAACTTCTTATCCGCTGCGAGCTATTTTACATAATCCTAATTCTACAGGAAATATCGCCAAGTGGGCAGCAGAGTTGGCAGAATTTGACCTCGAATTCATGCCTCGACATGCGATCAAGAGTCAGGCGCTGGCTGACTTCATGGTGGAGTGGACACCTTGTTCATCAACTCCAGGGGGCCCTGATGAGTACAAGACGGAACCTAAGGTCTCGGTCTTCAGCGAGCCTCACTGGACTCTCCACTTCGACGGCTCCGTGGAGAAGCAGGGGGTCGGGTCTGGAATACTTCTCCTCGCTCCAACCAGGGAGAAGGTCAAGTACATGGTGCGCCTCGACTTCAAGGAAAGCAACAACATGGCGGAATACGAAGCTCTCATCTTCGGAATCAAGGTGCCGCTATCATATGGTGTCCGACAGCTCCTGGTGAAGGGTGATTCACAACTCATCATCAAGCAAGTAAAAGGTGAATGTAGTTGCAACAGCCCCAACTTGTTGCTTATTTACTTGAAGTCTAGAAGCTGCAGAAGGACTTCCATGTCCTCGATCTCTGCCATGTCCAGCATCTCCACAACGCTGAAGCCAACGACCTCTCAACGAAGGCTTCAACCGGGGCTCAAGCACCCGATAGGGTTTTTGTCAGGAGATTGTCATCACCTGTCGCTTAGCCTGCCGAACTGAGTGAGGGGGGCGAGACCATCACCCCGAAGCTGGCGGATGCGATGGCCCTATTACCATGGCATTCACCAAGGATCATAGGCGCTACAGGAAGCTCCGAGCAACCAAGCGCGCAAGATCCAGAAGCTCAAGTAAGCTTCAATGCATTGATCTCGAAGGTCTAGAGCTACTTGAAAGATAACATCCTTCTTGAATACGATGTATCCGCTGAGCAAATTGTCATATTGGCTAAAATATACACATTGGTAGAAGGGGATCTCTACCGACATGGTGCCAATGGCATTCTAATGCGGTGCATTTCTCGGGAAGAAGGTCGCGAGCTGCTCGCGGAGATCCATGGAGGCGAGTGCAGGAAGCACACGTCTTCTCGCACGTTGGTCGGCATGGCTTTTATTGGCCTACAACACTCCAAGATGCAGTCAAGGTTGTCAAGAAGTGTGAAGCGTGCCAGTTTCACGCAAAGCAATTTGACACACCACCTCAGTCACGGCAGATGATACCTCCCACATGGCCATTTGCTGTTTGGGAGATGGACATTTTGGGTCCTTTCCAAAAGCCATTGGAGGTTACCAGTTCTTGTGTGTCGCCATCGACAAGTTCACGAAGTGGTCGGAAGCTACTCTAGTTGTGACTATCAACAAGCAATCAACCATCAATTATTTGAAGTCAATTGTCTGTAGATTTGGAGTTCCGAATAGTGTCATCACTGACAACAGAACCCAATTCACAAGTGCAGCATTCCAAGAGTACTACAAAGATCTCGGCATACAAGTCAGCTACGCCTCAGTAGCACATCCGGCAAGTAATGGTCAAGCCGAGAGAGCAAATGCAGAGATACTCAAGGGACTAAAGACGCGCACTTACAAGTGCTTGAAGAAGCATGGCGCCAACTGGATAGAGGAGCTCCCGTCTCTTTGTGGGCTAGCCGGCAACACCCAGTCGGGCTACGGGAGAGACACCTTTCTTCCTGGTGTATAGAGCTAAAGCAGTGCTTCCTCCTAAGACCACCATGGGTTCTCTCTGGGTCCGAACCTTCGACGAAGCCACACAGGACAAGCTCCAGCATGAAGACCTTGACCTCATTGCGAGGCAAGGTGCCAAGCAGTTGTTCATAAAACGCGATACCGTTAGGCGCTACGGCACTATCATCAAAGGTTCGTGCGCAACCGGTAGTTAGAAGAAGGTGATTTGGTGCGGCGGCAAATACTGACTCGAGAAGGGATGAACAAACTCTCCCCCAACTGGGAAGGTTCTTTCTGAGTTATCAAAGTTTTCCGCCCAGGATGCATTCGCTTGGCGACAGAGGATGGGATACTGCTTCCCAACCTCTGGAACAACGAGCACCTCTGTAAGTTCTACACGTAGTTACACAGAGGTGAGACTATGTTTGTGTAAGTTGTATCTCTTATAGTCTATGGACAGAGTCGGGAGGGTCCTAGCATACTTAACTTGGTCTTGTACTTTAGGTGTGCATTTACCTTCCCTGGGTTAGATCAAGATGAATGGCACACTTAACTTGGTCTTGTACTTTAAATGTGTCCTTGACTTACCTTTTTAATTGGACCTTAATGAGAAACATTTTACACAGACAGACTCCAAGTGCATTTCATTTGTACAAGCTCATTTCATTTTATACCTTATTGTCAATAGTGATGTTGTGCAATCCGAGTGAAGCAAGGTCCTAAAAATTCATGAGAAATGTATAAGTCTGTTTGATGATTTTCCATTAGATCCTGGTTTTTGCTAGATGGTCTACTTGCCTAGAAACAAAAGCCAACATAGGTCTGGAGTGCGCTATCGACTTAGCCTAGTCAAGCACCCTAAGTACGCTGCTCTACCTATTTTGGCAGGTCTGAGTACGGCAGATCTGGAAGGCATACGGATTTTTGGATATTTAATCGAAATACTTATATTTTTCAAAAAATTAGTTGAGACCTAAAGTTCAAACAAGGATAGTAAGCTGCAATAAAACTATTGACAAGAGGACCAATTTTACTGCTTATCTTGTCTCTTATGCGCAGGAAAAATGAGCAATTGACGGCAAGTGACATGGGCGATGGTGGATGCTACCGGAGCAATTAGCTCTGACAACCCCCAGGGGGCCTCCTATTGATGTTCTACAGTTGAAAGTGGGCGTCGATGAAGCTACCAAGCTCCAACAACCCACGAGGGGCCCGCCATCGACGTTCTACGCGTTGACAGTGGACGTCGTCGAAGCTACAAAGCTCTGTCAACCCCCAGGTGGCCCACCATCGACGTTCTACCTGTTGACAGTGGGCGCCATCGAAGCTACCAAGCTCCGACAACCCACAGGGGGCTCGCCGTCGATGTTCTACGTGTTGACAGTGGGCGCCGTCGAAGCTACCAAGCTCTGACAACCACCAGGGGGCCTGTCGTCGATGTTCTATGCATTGACAGTGGGTGCTTTCATAGCTAACAAGCTCCGACCACTCCAAGGTGACTCGCTGTCGACGTAATAAAGGATCCTTGGAGCGTACGGAAGCAGATCTTAGAGCTCGAAGCTATCCTACTAGCTACGAGTTTGGAGCAAACAAGTTTTCAAGATATTGTCAAGTTCCTCATGGTAGATGTCCTCAGTCAATTGAACACATCTGCCAGGGGGCCAACAAGATAAAAGGGCAATGTATTGAAGTCAAAAATGGAATTTGAAAGGATTTCATTCATTCAAAATTGGAGATCTATAATGAAGGTACAAAGAGGAAAGTCCTATCTATTGGAGTTCCTAACAAAGAACGAGGCAACTGCCTGGGCAGCTTCTTGGACGTTGGCCTTGGCAGCTTCTTCCTCCTCGGTAATGGGTCCTTCGACCACCGGAGCTAGAGACATCTTTGAGTCCTGGCTCTTGAAGCACGTCAGCACATACTCAACGACGTTCTTTGCGGGGGACTTTCCTCCCGTCTCCAGTTGGTCGACGATTACGTCTCCCGTAGCATCCAGCTTGTTCCCAGCAGAGTTCAAAGCTACCACGGCCTTGTCCATCTCTGGCTCCGGGTCATCCGGATGAATCGGACTAAACCCCAAAGACACCAGAGATTCATTAGCTTGCTCGAGGAAGTCCCGGACTTGCTAAGACTCAATTGTCCTCGAGCTCCGGAGCTCCTCCAGCGACCTCCTTGCAGATGAAAGTTCCACAGAGCCCCCTTTTGAGAAGCGCTCGACCTCCTTAGCATGATGCTGAATTTTTTCTGCCAGAAGCTTTTCTTGGTCAGCAACATTCTTTTCTAGGAGGTGAATGCGGCCTCTCCTATCTACAAGGTCCTTCTCCTTTGCCTCCATATTGTCCTTAGAGACAACAATTTCTCTTTCGCTGAAACCTTGGCCTGCCCCGCCACAATCGGTGCCTCTCTTGTTCGCACCAAGCTTCAAATAGTTTAACACGGTTAGCCAAGTCTTGTTCACCGTGTGCCAGCTTCAGGGAGAGCTCATCCTCCCTCTGCTAGATCTTATCTTCTTTTTCTTGGAGGCTAACCTCCTTGTTATCGAGCTCATCTCGGTGCTTGAGGAGAGTTTCCCTCAAATCTTCGAGAATTTCTAAGCGGTTGTCGGTCATTACATGGGCCTTCTGCGCATGCTCGTAGATCTCTTGAGTCTTCTTGTCGAGGGCCTTAATAGCGGCCTCTTGCTCATCTAGCGCCCTATTCAGCACGAGTGCCAGGCTTTAACCTTTGCCACCCCCCCTTTTGGTCTGCCAGCTGAGACTGCATCGGCTTTGTTTCGAAGAGCAGCCTATCACGCCAACGCCACAGGGTGTTGCACTCTTCTTCGAGAAAATTGCGGTCATAGTAAAAAGCAAGTTGTACCTGTCAGAGGCTTGAGTAGGCAATGTCGATTGACATCTCCAAGGGAATTGGCTCCGGGCCTGCCTGAGGTGCCTCTACAGGCTCCAATGGGTATTCCAAAATAACATTAGGAGCCCACGACGCAAGCGTGGTCTCCAATAGCTCAACATCGTCGGGGCCGATCTCTGGAAGCTCGTAACTCTCCAATGTGAATAAGGAAGGTCCCGCAGCTGGAACTTCAACCCCCGAAGCTGGCGAGGAGGGTCCAGTCCTTGAATCTTCTACTCCCAGAGTTGATAAGGACGGTTCCACTACCGGATCTTCAGCCATCAATTCAATAGTCGGCGTGCTGGTAGTCGGATCCTCTTGTGCAGGATCGGACATGGCCACCTCTGGTGTTGCCACCTCTAGGATCGGCGCCTGGATTTCCGGCAATGATGCTGGAACCTCCGCAGCAGGCTCCGAAATAACTGGAGTTTTCTCGAGCACTTCTTCCACATGGTCCAGCGCTACCACGGGTTCATCGATCGTGGGAGCTAGACTTGTCTCCATGACAGTCGGCGCCAGAGCTGTCAAGTCGTCCTCCACAACCACTGAGGGAGGGGTTGGACCCGAGGCAGGAGCTTCAGTTTGCATAGCCTCTGCAGCTGCGGCAGGCACCAGAGCTGCAGCCTCCTTCCTCGACATTCTTGAAATAGAACATAGAGAATTCAAAATAAAAGCAAGAAACAAAATCGAAACAAAAGTTGAAGGTTCGGTCCTTATCTAGGGACGTTGCCGCTCCAGTCAGCATGGATCTTCTTCCTTGGGCGCTTGGAGGTAGAGCCCACTATCATCGGTGTGGTGGATGCTCCAGGGCATGAACTAGGTGTTGAGGGAGCTGCCGGCGCTGCCATGTCTGGTACCTTCATCGTAAGAGGACTTGCTCTGGACCCAGAGCCCTCTGTTGGCACAGGAGCTAGATTCGACTTACCAGACCCAACGCTCGATGTGGGCACTGGAGCTGAAGGACCAGCCAGAGCTGGGGGCACGACCATCAGAGACCTTAGCTGAGGCTGAGGGGTAACTTCTTTTGGAGCTTCCGTCACACTTCTTTTGTCGCTTCTTGTCAGCTTTCGCTTGTGACTCGGAGCTTTGATGGGAGCTTTATCCTTGTCTCGGCTTGAGATTGATTTCTTGGGAGGTGAAGCCGAGAGACCTTTGCCTTTGCCGTTAACTGTAAAAGCCCAATTTTTTGAAGACAAAAAAAAACGCAAAAACGCGAACTTAAAAATTTTGAAAATGGACTTGGAAATCCAAACTCACATGAACCATATGAGTTAACCAATGTTCAATAACAATAGGGACTTGTTAAAATTTTACATATAGAACATGGTTGCTAATGTATATTGGGACTTAAGGTGTAAAATCCTTAATTTCCAAGTATTCACATTTTCAATGAAAAATTAAAGGAGAAAAGAAAACAAAATAGAGAGAAAGAAAAAGGAATTATTCCAACCCTAAAATGGGACATTCAAAAAAATTCAAATCTACGGCTGTAAATTTTTCCATGACCTTATTATATTCTAAATAGACTCTTGGTAAAGTTTCAAAATTTTTGAAGCACGTTTTCCATTTATTGGACACGTACTGAGAGTTTAATCAAAGTCGACTTCAAATTTAAACTTTGTACTTAACCTTGTCCAAATCAACTCCAAATTTTTCCCAAGGTTCCTTATGGTTCAAAAAGGTTAACTTCAAAGTTTTAGGATTTTTGAACCTGATTTACTATTTATTTCATTGAATCAAGTATCACTGCTTGAATTCAAATTCAAACCTGAGTTAAAAATTCAACTTGCTTAGTTCTGAAATATGATTGCACCAGAAAATTCTTCACATTTTATTTAGTCATTGGGCCAAAGTTGAATATTTTTGAAGCATGTTTGCTAGCTCTATTTGAAATTGGAAAGGAGAAGGGAGGAGAGTGAAGTGGGTCCTACATGTCATGTTTATCCTCATGGCCACAAAACCGAGTTCGCTTCTTCCTCTCTCGGTTCTTATCCACAGCGCTCGACCCCTTCCTGTCCACGGCACCACGCCTCCCTCCGGCCCCTGCTACACGGCACGCCGCTCGCCCCCTCCATGTCGCGCGCTCCCACGCCCCGTCACCGCTACGCGCTCGCCGCCACCGCGCCGAGACCCGGGCCGCGTGCTCGCCTCCCCAGCTCCTCCCTGTCGCGCCGCTCCAACTCCTCACCAGTGCTGCCCCACGCGCCGCTCGCCAGGCCGCATCACGTCATGCCCCGCTGGCCCGCACCGCATGACCGCACACCGCTCACTCCGGCACTCTGCCTCCTCCCGGCCCCTGTCCGTCCAAGGTGCTGCCCCACTCGCCGGCCGCTTTCTGACCTCGTCGTGCACGGCCTCCCTCATGGCTTTGCCCAGCGCCCAGAGCCGCCCCCCGCCGTGCACCCTGCGCCGACATCAGCCGCAAGGTTACCGCGCCGACCGCGCGCTCGTGTTGCACCTCCCTCCGCGCCCCTCTGCGCCGTAGCTTCCGCCGGCTCTCTGCTCAAGGTTGAGCACCTCGCCAGCTCCGCCGTTGCCCACCGTGCCATCCCTGCTTGCGCTCGCTGCCCTCGGTATGTCGTCGCGATGTTCTGCGCCGTGGCTATGTCCAGGAAGCAAAGCAAGTTATGAATGAGATGCACAGGATTCGGGAACACGCCTTTGACACAATGGTATCGACAACTGGCCCAAGGTTAGCTCTGATTTGTGCAAAGATTAGTTGGAACAGTGCTGCAGCCAAGGTGTTCGATGAAATGGTTACAAGGCGAGACTAAGTGTGTTGCCATTCAATGCTGGTCTATGGGTGCAGGTCAATTGTGGTGTGGCAAATCAACAATCCTAAGTGCCAAGATACCCTTTGAATGGTGATGAAGCGACAGAATCAAGTACACAACCAAGATAATCGGTGAAATGCCTACAAGGTGAGCCTTGCCCTGATATGCCTTGCTTGACGCCACCAAAGTCTGTTCGTGGGGACCGCTAATGGTATTCATGTGTCGTCGAGTCGTACGTCCATGTTCTGCATTGATATCATTCTTATAGGAGTCCCCAAGTTGACCTTGGTCTTTTGTATCGCGTTGGATTGCTCGTGCGTGCTCATGATACTCCACCATGAGCTGCATTGACGTCGTTGACCACATGACGTCGTCGTGACGCTCTGAGCCATCATCGTGCCCTGGCATCGATATGAAGGACGCTTGTGATGTGTGTGGTGCTGGAACACAAGCACGACTCATTGGAGAATGGTTGTCAAGCCAAATTAAGTTTTAGTCGATGTGAGGGTGATCGAGTCCTAGGTGTAGCCAAGGTGCTTGAGAAGATGCCTTCTAGGTCAAACCACAGATGTTGGTGATCACCGGTGACCTGTGGTTGAGTAATGCGAGAACGTCGTGACCGACAAGGAGAACTAGGCCAAGGGGAACCTTGGATAAGAGTTTCTTGGTTGAGTCGATGACGCCTCCTAACCATTCGAGTAATTGCTTACCTAGATGTGCCTATTCATAGTTAGCAAGGTCGTTGAGTCACTTGCCAGCGACCGAGTCAACATCACTAACCTTGAGACTCAAGAGGTGGTGTTCAGGAGTCTATTCACCACCGTTGATGAGTCCGGGTCGATGTGGACCTCGCTAATCCGATCTTCTCGAGATGGCAAAGCATGCCTTCACGGCAAGGTCTTGCATAATGTTCAAGTCCCAGTAGCTTACCGAGCTCACCTGGACAATCTTGCAGAAGACACTACATTAGTGTCGTCATGTAAGCACTTGAACGATGCTCAAGAAGCTTGCCGTAGAAACTACTTTACCTAAAATTCATTTGAATGTTGTCTTGGTACTCACATCAAGTTAACAGGGCTTGTTATGACTCTTTGAGTCCAAGCAATGTCGATCTCACTTCACTCTCAAGTATCGCTAGGGTTCCACCTTGATTCATCCTATTCTTGAACCCTGTAGCAACACTTCTCAGCTATAACTAGCTTTACTCCTTTACGAGTTGGAACAACTTTATTGGTACACTGCTAAGTCACGACCTTTGTCTTGTACACTCCACTCATACGCAAGCTTTCAATGCCACCTTGACTCTTGGGTCATCCTTACACTAACAATCCAACACTTCCACACCATTCAGCTTTATCGTCCTTGAGTGGCATAGCGTCGAGTGTTGAGTGCCAAGTTGCAATGTGTGCTTACATTGCACCTTTCCATTCACATCTCAATACTACTATGACCACTTGACTCCATCCTTTGTTTATCCACACAACAAAGTCATACCTCTTCCTTCTAGTTAGTCTCACCAGTCTTTGAGTTTGTTTAACTTGTTTAATATAGAGTATAATACATTATGTACTTATACGCATATCATGTCGGTAGGAACGTGATGGTAGGTGATCGATGAGGAGCTTCGCTTGGAAGAGAAGGCCAGGGTGTTCCAGCTTGAAGTTCCATGGCGGACTCTTCGAAGGAAGACCAAGCTAATAACAACTGACATTGATAAAGTGTCGCAAACTAAGGCAAGCACCGGTTTGCATTTAAGAGCTTTTCAAAGTTTTCCAGTTTTATTCATTTACGTCTTCAGCTGATATTGTGCATTACGTTCAGGATGCTTGAATACTCCAGATGCATGACCCACAATCCCTTTGGTTAATTGGGTAGTTTGATAGCTCGACGTGTAGAACTACTATGCTAATGTTGTAGGTGATCCGGTAGAAGTCGAGTAGCTGGAATCTACTCGCGAGAGATGTAGGACATATCTCACAGGATTGGTTAGATAGACAATGGCTTAATATAATGAATCTGAGACCGGGCAGGGGATGGATAGGAAGCGACGAGAATTGGAGTCTCGGTCGCATAGCCCTGCCTGTGTCCATTAAGGCCCGTCTGTATGCGGCCCCTTGGACAAGCTTGACTTGTACCGGCAACATACTGGATATATGGGCTCCAGTAAGCTGATGTAACTCAATAACTGGGATATTGAGGCCATTAACTCACCATTGATAGGGGTGTGTTGAGGACAGTAAGGTGTAAATCGGTCGGTGGGCACAAAGGTGTTCCGTGCGGAGACCTTCTGTTCGCGGAGGTGAGACGGGTTCGGCGTTCGGGTTTCTTGTGAAAGGTGGCCATATACCACTAGTACTGAAGTGTTACGTAGGTACTGATGTACTCGCTGGCACTTCCGAACGTGCGTATGTGTCATGCTGTCCGAGTGTGTCCTGATTGCAATCACCGTCCCTCGCGGTAATGGAGTACCACTTGTTCACTGCACCGTGACGTAGTAAATACTGAAGAAGTCAGAAGAATATGGTATATTGAATTATAATTGCTTTGCAACCTTGTATGGCTTAGAGATAGTACAATTAAAAGTTTACAGTTTCCCCATACTTTACCTGTAATAGCATTATGTGCTTTGGGCATGTCATATCATCGGCAAAGTGTTTCTTGTTTGATTGTGGAGTCTATGATGTGCCGTTCTTGAAGAATGTCATTGTCTACTTAAAACATGATTATAAGGATCCACTTGTAGGCGAGTCTATTTATGATATTCCTTACCTATGCTTAGTATTCACCCTACATATGTCTAGTGATACGGTTTAGTCTTGTTGAGCCTTATGCTCACGTTTGCGCTTTAATGATTTTTGCAGGTATTAGGTTTATTTCTGATGTTCAGGTTGTACATGAGATCTCGAGGTGTCAAGATAAATCTCATGTGAACCACACCGCTGCTGAATGTTCTTCTTGTTGCTAGTAAAAAGCGTCCTAGGGCATGGACGTCTTCTCTCCTGCTTAGTTAGGTGAGATTATGAGTATGTATTTTCCGCTGCGTGTGTACCCCTATTGTACACTCTTTTGTAAACTCTTCTTATTATGAAATGAAAACTTTATATGTTTTGGTATCCTTTTTGTGTGTGCTGTTAGGTGCCGCATCGCACGACACCACCCAATGAGATCCTCGGATGTGTGGACTCCGGTCCCCACACTATCCAGCATAGGCCCGAAGCCTTCATGAGGGCAAGGAGCTCTGGGGATTACAATCTCCGTTGGAGAAGTGCTTCGACGCCTATCCACACGGCCCAGATCATCAAGTGCTGGCATCTTCTACTGCAGCTCCCTCCTGAACTATGGAACCATGTTCAGAAGCAAGAACTCCGCCAGAGGTGTCAGATCATCAAGGTAAATGGCTCTGTGGTGTAGTTTTTGAGATGAAGCTTCAATACCTTTTCATCCAAATTGCATCTGATACCAGTATCAATCCGGTATGGATCTATCTCTCGACTAAATGCCCATGTAGGTCATTCCCTCCTCTTTAGTGGAGCCCATCGGTTGGTCAGAATGTTGGCAATCACCATCAGGGGAGTAACCCCTCCTTCCACGCACTCCCGGATCCTTGTCAGGATCGGGTCGTATGCCTCCGACAGCTCCGGAACCACCTCCCAGGCATCGGTGTCAACGGCGGGGAGGCTGTCGGGTTGCTTCAGCATGTCATGGTGAGCCACCCTAATGACCACCCAATCCTTATTCCAGTTGTCCCACTTCCCGGAAGGGAATGTCTTCAAATACTTGAAGGGCGAGTTCTTGCACTTCACGAAGTAGTAGAAGCCGAGAAGCTCATCCCCTTTCCCTATTGTGTAGACCTTCAAGAAGGTCCGGAAGATCTCAATGTAGGGTGGCACACCCACCCACATCTCACAAAAGTGGATGAATGTCGCCACTAGCAAGAAGGAGTGGGGGCCAAGGTGGTGGAGTTGCAAGCCGTAGAAGTCTAGCAGCATCAGCAGGAAGCTGGAGAATGGCAGGATGAGCCCCACCATGTCAAACGCTGTGAAGTACACAATCTCGTCGGGGCTTTCCTTCTTGAAGGGGAGCTTGCTGAGGCGAATCGAGTTGTTGAATGAGTCTCTTGACCACCCCATGTAGGTGCGGACTCTCGACAACTCTTTGTCGCTCTTGATTTGGCCGCAAGGAAGACCCAACTCCATAGAAGCAAAGTGGAGCTGAAGTGGAAGAAAGGTTGCAAGGGCAGAGAGCTCTAAGCGCAAGATCAGATGGAACTGTAAGGACCCCTCTCCCCGTGCAGTCTTTCTCCCTTTAGTAAGCCTCTGCAATGCTTGGATGGAAACTACCTCCAGACCCGAATCTCAAATGACCTTGTAAATGACAACGGGGCTCGGGTCCACTTTGTTAAAAAAGATGCACCAGGCGAACCGTTGTCATGATGGGAACTTGGAAGCCCGATGGCGGCAGCTTGACAGAACTACAAAGATTACGCTAGGAACCGATACGAATTTCATATTGGGAACTGGCGACCTTCAAATGCATGAGATCCGCATGCTAGGTCCCACTCACCATATCAAGAAGGGCCAAGCGGCGACGGCATAACTGTGTGCCGCCATCCTAACTGCCTAGGAAAGGACTTTGAAGCCGCAACAGGGAATCAACGATTGCCCCACCTCTGGAAGTATAACCTCTACCTGAATACCTCTCCATGAAGAGGGCCTAGGGACTACTGTCGGTACCCTGCGTACAGGGTACCCCCTGACACCGCAAGCAAAGTCGAGGAGCTCCTATGTCCAAGTGGCAAACATTCGAATGGCATATGCATCCCATGTAACCAGACCTACCTCCCTCATGAGGGAAGCTCCGGTAGAGCCATGTGTCTAGAAGAGTCGGTCATGCCTCCCTCGTTAGGATAGCTCCGGTGCTGCCACATGTTCTGTAGAGCCGGACCTGCCTCCCTCAAGCTCCAACACTATCATGTGTCCAACGACATCAGACCAATTCCCCAGTAGAGGGAAGCTCCAGAGTTTCCATGTGTCAACGCTCAGACCTACATCAGCAACAGGAGGACACCTAAATCTCCAACAGCGCGGACATTCGAGGGCTATCAATTAGCCGTTACAAGACCTGGTTAACACATCATTAATGCCATATTAATGATGCACGATCAGGGGAATATCAAGACTGGTAGCGCTGCTGTTAAGGCACGTTATCACACAATTAACCCCTAATTACACTATAGATCATGTACAGGGTAGTTAATACAGTTGGGGCCACTTGTCGGGCCGGGCTCGAAATGTCACGGCAAGTCCTGAGCATATAAAATGGCTGCGCTGCACGATAGAAAGCATCCAATATGAACTAATAACACACGAATACGAACCTCCGCCGACTACTTCTTAGTAGTATCGGAGGAAGTGTTCTAGTGCACACTTCGACAGTAAGAGACAAAGCAGAAGGGAGAAAATCGTTGATTGATAGTTTGTATAGAAGATAAGAGGTTAATGCTATATAGGATCAGACTTTTGTGACTTGAAAGTCATACTTATCCGACACACTGTGTCAGTATTGTTCGATACAGATGTCGAACATGTCTGACCTATACAGTTTTAAACCTAACTTCTATCAAAACTACACAAATAAAATTCTTCTACAAACAAGATTGTACCACAAGTTGTCAATCATGCAAGTGAGCAATTTCATTAACAAGAATACACCAACTTGTCGCAAGATCCGAAAGAATTAAGGAATGAATGGAGAAGATACCTTAAGAAGAGGGAAGAGCGGAGAAGATTGAATGGGTTATTGATCCTCAAGTATTGGAAGAGATCAACCTCACACACTCGTCACAAAATACTCAAAATAAATGAAGATTTTGAGAGGGGGGGAAGATGAACACTGTCGAAGATGTTTTTGCGACACTTGGCCCCGGACCTGCTAAGGAGCAGCACGCGGAGGTTCTTTTTTGGAGCGGCGAATTTCCTGGATCTACGAGCAGGATGAACATGAGGATTTTTACGTGGTTCGGGCTACCGAGAGGCATAATACCCTACATCCACGGGGGGTTGTGTTGTATTGCACATGCTCAGCCCATGGTGAGCGTGAGATGCGTATGGGTGAGATGAGAGCGTCCCTTTTCTGTCGTGGCTGCCTGGTCCTTTTATAGGTGAAGGCCAGCAGCTTACATTATGTTCGGGGCCCGACAGGTGACCCGGGTTAGTTAGCCTTGAAAGGGCATTAACGTGACTTGATGACACGTTAATGGGTCTTGATGGTGCATTAATGTGTCCTGATGACACGTCAATGGGTATTAATGGGTCTTCATGGTGCACTAAGGTGTCTTGATGACACATTAATGCTCTATTGATGGCGTGTTAATACGGTCTTGAGTGTACACGTCGCCTTCCGGAGCTGCGGAATGTGCGGTGGCGGCATCAGACCTCCCCTCGGAGAAGCTAGGTCCGGAGGCAGCACCGGACCTCTCCTCAGCGTGAAGGATAGGTCCGAAGTCCTTGAGGCGCGTAGTAGCACCGGACCTCTCCTCAGCGGGGAGGATAGCTCCGCAGTCTTCGAGACGCGTGGCAGCACCGGACCTCTCCTCAGCGGGGAGGTTAGGTCCGGTTTTGTCGGGTCACGTGGTAGCACCGGACCTCTCCTCGGCTGAGAGGCTAGGTCTGAAGCTGCAGGTTGTCGGAGCTGTCTTGTCTTCCTTGTATGCGGGGGTACCCAGTCTGCAGGGTATCGACAGTGGCCTCCGGGCCCACCTCGGGAGAGGCGACGATGCCAAAGGTGGGGCCACCATTATTAACGCTAAGAACGTCAACGACAGGCGCCCCTGAAAGGTGTCGGTGTCGGAGCTTGAGGTCCGACGGCAGAGCTGAAGGGTGAAGTTCTGCACAAGAATGACAGCAAAAAGAGTAATAGTGCTCATTGTTTACAATCTTCATGCCCTCAGTTTTGTTGTGGGTAGACAGAAAGATGTAATAGAGCAAAAAAGGGAATACTATGCATAATAATTAAGCATAATTATGTGAACATGGTGACAATATCCGGATTTTTGTTATTGCTTTGTCTAGGAGCATGTGCCTTTCAGTCACTGGTACTGAATCGCAGTGCTGGGGAGGAAGAGTGCACTGGCTTAGGGTCACAGGGCACGACTTCGGGTGCACGACCAGGCTAAGCAGTCTGTACACTCTTGACCTCCCACTGACATTATCTTTCGGGAGACGTCCGGCCCCCAGTACTTAGCCGTAGCGTTGGAAAGGTAGAGTGTGCATACTTAGGGTGCATGACCAGGCCAGGCAGGTAGCACACTCCGGACCCCCAATATTTAGCCACAAGAAAGGTAGAGTGCGCATACTTATGGTGCAGGACTAGGCTAAGCAGACAGCACACTCCGGACCCTCTATTGACATTAGCCTTTCGTGGGAGTGACCGTTTAGCGACATGGGACTCCGAAGAAGGAAATAACCAAGGACACCGATTATGTCACAGTTACCTAGTGGCGTCATTGTTGCCGTGGTCACAGGTAGTCGCTGTATGGTGGTGAAGTGGCCATGAAGAAAAGTGTAGAGGCTTAGGGTCACGGGGCACTTGCATAGAGTGCAAGACCAGGCTAAGCAGGCTGCACACTTTGGACCTCCCACTAGCGACGGTGGCGTAGCCACTAGAACACGGAACGTGTGTCCGCTGGGTCAGCCCGCTATGGAGCAGGAAGTGGCGCCGTCCTCCTTGCAC
The DNA here is from genome assembly GCA_036927565.1 of Tuctoria greenei. NCBI lineage: Eukaryota > Viridiplantae > Streptophyta > Magnoliopsida > Poales > Poaceae > Tuctoria > Tuctoria greenei. Next base: position 93,627,360 of record JAYESD010000006.1, on the reverse strand, counting down.
CGTTCATGGCGCGAGAGTCGAGAGGATTCAGCGATAATCTGATGGTTCATCTTCGTGGTGAGGCTCGTCAATCCAAAAAAGTGCCCACCTACCTGGCGCGCCAAAATGTCGAAGATGTTTTTGCAACACTTCTCCCGGACCTGCTAAGGAGTAGCGTGCGGAGGTTCTTTCTTGGAGGGGCGAATTTCCTGGATCTACGAGCAGGATGAACACGAGGATTTTTACGTGGTTCGGTCTGCCGAGAGGCATAATACCCTACATCCACGGGGGGTTGTGTTGTATTGCACATGCTTAGCCCACGGTGAGCGTGAGATGTGTATGAGTGAGATGAGAGCATGCCTTTTCTGTCGTGGCTGCCTGGTCCTTCTATAGGTGAAGGCCAGCAGCTTACATTATGTCCGGGGCCCGACAAGTGGCCCCGGGTTAATTAGCCTTGAAAGGGCATTAACATGACTTGATGACACGTTAATCGGTCTTGATGGTGCATTAACGTGTCCTGATGACAAGTTAATGGGTCTTCATTGTTCACTAATGTGTCTTATGACACATTAATGCTCTGTTGATGGCGTGTTAATATGGTCTTGAGTGTACACATCGCCTTCCGGTGCTGCGGAACGCGTAGTGGCGGCATCGGACCTCTCCTCAGCGGAGAAGCTAGGTCCGGAGGCAGCACCGGACCTCTCCTCAGCGGGAAGGATAGGTCTGGAGTCCTTGAGGCGCATAGCAGCACCGGACCTCTCCTCAGCGGGGAGGCTAGGTCCAGAGTCTTCGAGACGCGTGGCAGCACCGGACCTCTCCTCAGCGGGGAGGTTATGTCCGGTTTTGTCGGGTCACGTGGCAGCACCAGACCTCCCCTCAGCGGAAAGGCTAGGTCTGGAGCTGCAGGTTGTCGGAGTTGTCTTGTCTTCCTTATATGCGAGGGTACACGGTCTGCAGGGTATCGACAAACACGATTGAGAGAGTTGAAGTGAGGGGAAAGAGAGGGAAGAGGAGTCGTCGACCTCTTTTGGGGGCAAAGTCGGAAAAGTCCGACAGATTCCCAAAACCCTAGTGGACCCACGTCAGACTTGTCTGACTCAGAGGTCGGACATGTCTGGCTAAGTCAGACATGTCCGACTTACGAGTCAGACTTCTCCGACTATCCTTGATTAGTTGAAGTGTGTGACTAGAATTTTGAGGAGAGGTCAAATAATTTGGACATTATGGACAAGTTTTCACAAAAGATCTTTGCAAATATGGTCAATAAGCAATCAACAACCAAACTATGACCATAGTTCACAAATATCCAATAATTTCAAACAGTTTTGTAGAAAATCGAGGGGGAAGAGTTTTTCGCAAGTATGCATGAATTTTGAAGCAAATACAAGTAACAATCAGATGTGCAAGACTCAAGCCACATTTCGAAAATCTAAGATATTAAGCACACTCCTAAGTTCACAAAATCTTTTCTCATCTAAGGGATTGGTGAAGATATCAGCCAATTGTTTTTTGATCCTCACATGGGAAATCACTATGTCTACTTTGATGGAGCGATCTCTCAAGAAGAGGTGGCGGATATCAATATGCTTGGTCCTTGAATGCTCAACTGGATTGTGGGCTATTTTGATGACACTATCATTGCCACATAGGAGAGGGATATGGCGCATGTTTATGCCATAGTCCCTAAGAGTTTGCCACATCCAAAGAAGTTGTGCACAACAATTTCCGGCTGTGACATACTCCGCTTCGCCTGTGGAGAGAGCAATGAAATTTTGTTTCTTTGAGGACCAAGACACTAGGGACCTACCCAAGAATTGGCAAGTGCCGGAGGTACTCTTCCTATCGACTTTGCACCCCGCATAATCCGCATCAGAATATCCAATGAGATTAAATTTGAAGTCCTTCGGGTACCAAAGTCCTAGGCTTGGTGTCTGAACCAAATATCTAAGAATTCTATTTACGACGTTCAAATGACACACCTTGGGAGCAGCTTGGAATTGAGCAAACATACCAATACTTAGCATTATATAAGGGCCTAGATGCACATAAGTAAAGCAATGAACCTATCATGGATCGATATACCTTTTTCTCCACCCTTGGACCATCTTCATTAAGGTCGAGGTGCCCACTGGTTCCCATTGGAGTCTTGATGGGTTTGGCTTTGTCCATGTCAAACTTCTTGACTATGTCTTGTGTGTACTTCGTTTGACTAATGAACATGCAATTCTTGAGTTGCTTCACTTGAAATACTAGGAAGAACTTCAACTCCCCCATCATGGACATCTCAAACCTTTCGGTCATAATCCTCAAAAACCCATCACAAAAGGTTTTGTTAGTAGAACCAAATATAATGTCATTGACATATATTTGGCAAACAAACAAATCATCAGTGAAATGCTCAGTGAATAGGGTATAGTCGGTCTTCCCAATTTTGAAACCATTTTGAGTTAGAAAGCCTCTAAGGCACTCATACCAAGCTCTAGGATCTTGTTTGTGGCATAGATATCCTTACGCAATTTGTAGACATGGTTGGGGAAGTCTTGATCTTCAAAGCCACGAGGTTGCTCCACATACACCTCTTCTTTGATTGGACCATTATGAAATGCACTCTTGAAGTCAATTTGGTATAGCTTAAAATCATGGTAAGTAGTAAAGCCAAGTAATATACGAATTGATTCAAGCCTATCTACAGGAGCAAAGGTTTCATCAAAATCCAAAACTTTGACTTTTGAGTACCCCTTAGGCACAAGTCATACTTTGTTCCTTGTCACCACCCCGTGCTCATCTTGTTTGTTGCAGAACACCCACTTGGTTCCCACAACATTTGCATTTGGCCTCTTCAAGAGCTCCCATACTTGATTTCATTCGAAATTGATGAGTTCTTCTTACATGGCCATCACCTAGTCTGGATCTCGTAGAGCTTCTTCAACCTTGTGAGTTCCAAAGAAGAAACAAAAGAGTAATGCTCACAAAAAATTGCAACACGAGATCGAGTAGTTACCCCCTTGGAGATGTCTCCAAGGATGTTGTCAATGGGATGGTCCCGGTTAATGCTTTGATGTACTCTTGAGTGTGGTGCTTGAGTTCTTGGAACTTCATCATCTTGTTCATCACTTTTCTTTGTGTCCCCCTTGATCGATGCCTTCATTTTAATCTTATTGAAGCACATCTCGAGCGTCTTGAGCTTGATCTTTTGAGGAAGAGTTTGCTTGATGTGTGGGATGGTCACTTGAGTCTTGAGGTTGTTCTTGTGGTCAAATGTCTCCAAGTGCCATCCCTTCTATCTCCACTTGTGGAGCTTCTTCTTGATCTAGCACATGACAATCAACTTGCCTCACTTGGGAGCCATTAGTCTCATCAAACACTATGTTATGTGCCACTTCAACAATTTCGGAGGATTTGTTGAAAGCACGATAGGCATAAGTTTTTGAGTCATAATCAAGCAAGAAACCATCATCAGACTTTGAAGCGAACTTTGAAGTCTTAGGCTTCTTGTTGAGAATATAGCATTTACTCCCAAAAACACAAAAATATGAAATATTGGGTTTGTTACCAGTTAGGACTTCATAAGACATCTTCTTCAATATGCGATGGAGATAAAACCGGTTTATGGCATGGCAAGTGGTGTTAACCGCTTCTACCCAAAACCGGTCCGATAACTTGTACTCATCAAGCATGGTTCTAGACTTCTCAATGAGAGTCCTATTCTTTCTCTCAGCCACCCCATTTAGTTGAGGGGAGTAGGGGGCCGAGAACTCATGCTTGTTGCCTTCTTCATCCAAAAACTCTTCAACTTGAGTGTTCTTAGACTCGATGCTGTTGTGACTCCTTATAGTCTTGATTCTCAAGGAGAAGTCATTGTGAGCTCTCCTTAAGTATTTATTGAGGACCGAGTCTTGCTTTTGTCATGCAAAAAGAACACCCAAGTGAAATGTGAAAAACATCGACAATTACAAGACCATATTTGTTACCGCCAATGATTATGTAGGCGATTGGACCGAAGAGGTCCATGTGTAGAAGCTCCAATGGTATTGTTGTCGTCATGATGTTCTTGGATGGATGTTCAGCTCCAACTTGCTTTCCGGCTTGACATGCGCTACATGGCCTATCCTTTTCAAACAAAATATTCTTTAAACCACGGATGTGCTCGCCCTTAAGAAGTTTTTGTAAGTTCCTCATCCCAACATGGGCTAGTCTTTTCTATGCCAAAGCCATCCCATGTTAGTTTTTCCCATTAAGCATGTGTCAAGTTGGTCTTTATCCGCGGAGAAATCCACAATATAGAGCTTTCCCTTGAGCAGACCCTTAAAAGCAATTGAGTCATTGCTCCTTCTTGTGACAGTCACACCCTCGTTAGTGAAAAGAGAATTATAACCTTTGTCATATAGTTGTGATATAGACAAAAAATTATAATCATGTGAATCAACATGTAGAATATTTGAAAGAGTATGGTTAGGGGATATAGCAACTTTACGGTGCCAAGGATTTTCCCTTGCCTATTGTCCCTAAAGTAGATTTCCTTACTTGGATCTTCATTTTCATCATATTCTACAAACATGTTCCTCTCTCCGATCATATGATTTGTGCATCTACTATCAAGAACACACTTGGTTCCACCAGAGGAGTATGCCTACAAAATAGAGTTAAGCCTTGGTTTTAGGTACCCAAGCGGTGTTGGGTCCCTTGATGTTAGTCAAGAGGCACTTGGGCACCCACACGCAAGATTTTGGACTCTTGCGGAGTGGCCCAAAAGACCTAGCATAAGTCTTTCCAAACTTGTTCCTTAATAAAACATATGAAGCATCAAAATCATGGAACAATGGATGAGGATCATTTTTAGGCATGTTATGTGAAGTAGCAATGTTCTTTCCCTTGTTGTTGTCGTATGAACCTTCCTTGACAAAAAGAATCAAGTCTTTGCCATTCTTGGGAGTTTTAGCATTTTGCTTCCTCTCTCTAGAATATCCAAGACCATCTTTGACAAGAGGATGTCTTGTGTTGGTGTATGCACTACATGTGTATGCCATCTTATCCTTATCAAAGATGCCACTTTTTAGTGCTTGCTTGTTTTGTGCCAATTTGAGCTCATCCTTTATTTTAAAATTAAGTTAGAGCACTTGCAAGCTTGAGGTTTTTTGGATTTGAAATTTGTGGAGGATGAGCTTTTGGAGGAAGAAGGTGCATTGATATTGAGAGACTCAACTTGTGTTTCAAGGATCTTGTTAACTTTTGTCAAGTTAACAAGTTCATCCTTTAGCACAATTGTTGTGTTCTCAAGATTTGAGCAAGTTTCCTTGCTAAAAGCGAGTTCACGCTCGCATTGCTTCTTTCTCTTTCAATCTCTAAAAGCTCCTCAAACTCTTGACATCTCCCTTATTCTTGGATGAGCATGTCCTCTTGATGGTTAATGAGCCCTTCCTTCTGAAATATCTCATCCGACAACAACTTCAATCCTTTTAAAGTTCTCTTACTCATATATTTAAGCATGTATTCATTTTCACTACCACTACCAAAGTTATCATGCGATGAAATTGAAGAAGGTGGTTTAGATTTAACGTTATTTCTTCCCTCCTTGGTAATGAGGCATGTTGGTCTTGAGCTCTCCAAGTTGGGGAAGAGCTTGTTCTCCATGGTTGATCTCTTCATGGCCATTGTTGCCATCTTCTCTTCTTCTTTGCAGGAGGAGTCTTCATTTGAGTCTCACTCCTTTCCAAGGTGGGCTTGTCCCAACTGCTTCTTCTTCTTCTTGAAGAGTTTCTTCTCGTGACACTTGCCCTCCTTCTTCTTCTTGGAGAGTGGCCATATTCTCTTCATGTGCGCAATCCACAATGAAGTGGCCATATTCCCCACAATTGTAGCAAGTCCTCTTTCCTCTTGTCTTGGACTTTTCCTTGTTCTTGCTCTCATGATGGTAGCTCATTTTCCTCCTTCTCATCATCCTTTTGAACCTATTAATGAAGAGCACCACTTCCTCATTGGTGTCGAGGTTCTCTTAATCACTTTCAACTTGTTCTTGGGATTTGGATGATGTTGCCTTGAATGCAACATCCTTCTTCTTGGAGGAGGTGAGCTTTTCGAGATCATTGTAGAACATGGCTTCTTGCTCCATTATCTCATGGTTGATGATTCTTCCAAGAACTTCTTTCGAGGTTACATTAGTGAACCCCAGACTCTCACGGATCATGGAGCATAGAGAAACATTTTGAGGCATGAATGATTGAATCATTCTCTTCACCACTTCATGGTTCATCCATCGGGTGCCCCCATATGAGCGGCTCTTGTTGATGAGGATCTCAAAGCGGTGGTGAGGGAGAGCGGCGCACATGGTGAGGCAGGGCGACAGAGCAGTGAGGACAACACGCGCTCGGCGACCTCGTGCAGCGGCTGGAAGCAAAGCGGCGAGGGAGGGCGGCGCGTGTGGTGAGGAAGGGCGGCACGTGCGGCGAGGAAGGGCAGCGCAGCGCAGTAGTGAGGGCTCATGCTCGATGACCTCATGAGGCGGCAGAACGTGAAGCGCCAAAGTATGAGGGTGGGCAAGGCGAACAAGGGCGGCGCGAGCAGTGAGGGAGGGGAGGAGTGGCTGGGCGGGTTGGTCGTCGCAGCCGCGGCGGGTGGAGGGGGCGGCGTGCGACGCGATTGAAGACGACACGGGATCAGACGGGGAGGAAGAAGAAAATATATGGCTCTCGTGATGGCGGCGATCATCACCAGCCCAACATCAAGTTGGTGGCGATCTTCCCTATCCCACGCGTATCGGCACTGTCGTTGCCCAGCGCCGCCTTGAGCGATGACACACAGAAGGGTGCCAGGTCCGCGTGTTGCCCACACACCATCGCCTTGACGCAGATGTCCTCCACGATCCCGGAGGCAATCACGGCGTGGGCGCCGGCGATCAGGGCCAGGGCGAGGAGGAGCTGCCATAGTGTGGAAAGCCTTACCGGCATAGCTGCTGCTTGGGAAGTTGGGAGTCATGACTGTGTGCTGCTATTCTTCCCCACCGTTGGCCCCTCGCCACCATGCTTGCGCGCCATTGCCAGGAGGATTGGCTCCGCGTCGAGCGTGCGGCCGAGCCAGCCAAGAAGCAAGGTGAGGTAGAGGGGTGGCGACGGCGTGCAAAGGCGAGGAAGGGCAGCGCAGCGGTGCTCCCCACGGTAGGGGGTGGGGCGTGGAAGACGATTCAACATGCCTCACCCACCTCGAGTCCGCATATTTGCATTTCAAAAGCCACCGAAGGCAAAATGAAGATGTGTTATGCGTTGGAGGGTGAAAATCACAAGTTAAAAGAGGCATATGAGGGATGGGGGTCTATTTACCACCTCTGTTGGAGACAACCTTACCAAACTTTTGAAAGTCCGGTTATTTGGTCTCAGTTTGTTTCACAGCCAATATTTGGTGAGTCAATATGCAGACAACGTTGGCAAAGATGAGAGCGGCCAAGACACTAGCTTTGTTTTAGTAACACATGAGACGATTGTGAAGCCTTATTTATTATTGCACGGAAGTAAAAGAAAATGGTTAACAACCTTTAAATGCTCATATTTCTTAATTAGTAAATCTAATTAGCATTTTCGTTTCATATTCATATTACTTGCATTTAAACTTACAAAATGAGACCTTACTTGAATATGTTTTGATAAAAAAAAATAATGGATCCCACATGTCATACATAGGGTTGTCAAGATTTGGCATGATCCTAAACGAAAAAACTTTTACCCACGTTTTGGTATTACCCTCAATTGATCGTGACTAAAATTTAGTATGGTAGGTGTGGAAAGCAAACCAGCTATACCCTATATCCTATTTTTATGAGCCAATATTTAGCTCACGAAAATAGATATTATTTTCATAAGCCAAAATTATGATCCATGAAAATAAATTTATTTTTGTGAGCCGGCATCAGGCAAATGAAAATAGCTATTATTTTAGTGAGATGTGATGCGGCTTACTAAAATAAATGTATTTTCATGGGGCACACGAAAATAATTTTGTCCCACAATAGTAAGGGGGTGTTTGGCATGACTCTAGAGTAGAGCTTCAAGAGAAAGCTCAAAAAATACAGCCAAACATCTCAACTTTAAAACTCAGCTGAACATCTCAACTCCAAGAGCCCTAGTTTATTTTTTAGGAGTACCTCTTTTCTTGCTCCAAAACCTGCAAATATAGACCTAGTCATGGAGTTGAGAGGTATTTACCCGCAATTGCCACTGATTACACAAAAAACGGTTCATCTGTATTTTTCTTTCTTCCCCACGAGCACCGATCTGCCCGGCCAACCCTACCCGCACTCCGTCCGGCATCCCTCTGCCCTGCTGTGCTCCGCTCGACATCAGCCTTACGCGCCCATCGGGCTCGGTCTCACCCCACCGCGCCCTATCTACGCCCCGCGCAGGACCTCTGCGCCTCCGTATCCGGTCTGCAACCCCGTGCCGCACCCTTGCTGCCCTGCTGGGATGGAGCTCGGCGAGGCGCCGGAGCTCTGAAGAAAGTAGAGGAAGAAAACAGCAGCGCAAGATGACGTGCTCCATATCGCTGCTATCACATCCACTCCAATTAGTCATCTGTGCCGTGTCGCGACATCGGCTCAGCATTGTTTTCTGGCTTACGGAAACAGGACTACTGGTACGTACAAGTGCTGGTAATTGTGGCCATTAGTCAAGAACATTGAAGCCTTCTAATCTGCCCCCCCCCCCCCCTGCTCATACTGGTTTGGTGTGATGTTTTTGATTCGGCGGTTGAATGCATGAAAAATCGGTGCTGATTGAAGATGGGGTTGATGTTTCTGCATCTGACAACATGGATAGATAACATGTTTCGTCCTCTATTTCTTTATGATGTTTATACCTTGGTGCTACAAGTAAACTGTAATCGGTGTTTGGAACCTTGGCCATTGGATGAAGTGATTGATGGCATAGATTGAGTCTATTATGAAAGGAAAAATGATCTCCCAAATTTTCTCAAGGGTGTTATATGCACGCATGATACTGGAGCATGCAAGCTTAACAGGATGTTGTACGCACACAATGATTTGAATAAAGATAATGACAGTGTAATATGTTTCTACTTTGAGCCTAATGAAGGGCAATAATGGTATTGCCCACTCAAAACTCTCTTTTCTGGAGCTGAGGCTAATTTTCTAGCCAAACACTATCATAGACAACTCCACTTTCACAGTAGAGTTGCTCCATCCTAACATTTTGAAACAGAGTTGCTCTACTGTGGAGTAAAGTCATACCAAACATGTCCTAAATTGTTTTTGTGTATCGAACGAGCACAATTGAATCATCTCTAAAACCTATAGAGGCTTACAACATCAGCAATAGTGCCATCAAGTTAAGAACGTGTCCATAGAATAGAGTTATGAACTTGGTGACATCAATAATGCTCACAACTAAAAGAGATATCACATAATTAAGCATCTATGACACATATCATAATACTTGAAATTCAGTAGCATAATGGTTTCACGGGGCTCTATAAATTGAGCAGAACAGCTCTGCTGTAAGTCGATCTGACAATGCCATTTAAATATGATGCTCAATCAAATCACTACCCAAATTGATTGACCAAATAGAGGTACCTAAAGTGTACAATGAGCTCGAGCCCAATGGAGCCCCATGAACAGCGGAGTGTGCAGCTGCGGGCGGCGAGAGGATGAGCCGGGGCAACGCACGGGCGGGGCAGAGCGGACGCTGTGCGCGGGCAAGTGAGGGCGGCGCGGACGGGCAAGCAGGGGAAATGCTCCCAGATCTACCGGTGAGACCTTCTTTGCTCGATTGGATTTGCTCCAATTCATTCCAGTATCACTTTTCTGCGAGTGCTAGGATGCGGATTTTTTTCCTTCCAAACACGACAAGTTACCTACGATTCGTTTGCTGCTTCTAACTCATCCAGCCATTGCTGGATTCCGTGCTGCTGCTGAAACACACGCTTACCTGACATGTCTTTTCCATTTTTTGTACATATTACTTCGCTAGATTATTGCTGCTGCTAATTTCTTTTTTCGAAAAGCCTTTTTAGGCATTCAATTATAAGAAAGAGTAGAATGTGTACAAGAGGTACATCTATACTGGAGTCAGTACTAAGACCGGAGATACAAGACAAGAAAGAGAGGGCAGGGTAGATAGAGCAAATAGAGAAGGAAACAACAATACAAGAACTCCCGTAACGCTAGGAAGAAAAACTGCTATATGAATTGTCCAAGTTTGCCACATCCAGCTGTGTGTCAATTCGACGCTTCTATTTTTATGTATGACAGAATGTTTGGAACTTGACGCTCAATGCCGTTTCTTTCACGCCAGATTGTCCAGACGGTTAATACGACGATGGATCTGATCCCCTTCCTCGTTTCACTGTTATGTGAACATCTTTGTGCGTTACATCTCCAACAGAACAGTAGGTTAACCAGCGATTTGGGATCAAGGCTGGTTTCCGGATCCAGTTGGCGACCGCCTTCCAAACATTCCCACTAGCTGAACATTTCAAGAAGAGATAATCAGAAGTTTCAAGGTTTCGATAACACATGTGGCAGAAATATTCATTTGGCCATTCATGCATAAAGAGTCGATCAGACGTCCAGAGGTGATTTTGAAGCAGGAGCCACATGAAGATTTTGCATTTGGAAGGTGCCCAAGCTTTCCAAACTAGTTTGTGGAAGAGGGATTGAATCGAACCCTGGAATTGCATTTGGAATGCCAAGCTAGCCGTTTAGTTTCCTCCGGCCGACATGGTCCATTTGATCTCATCCGCGATGCCCTGCTGGAGCTTTATGTTGCATTCATCGATTGTAGTCCAAAGTTCAATGTAGTCCAATAACAAGTCAGCCAAGAAACCTGGGAAAGATCACGTATCCAGGTTCACTTTTGTAGAGCTGTTGCAACTGTTCTCCTCTTTCTACGAGTATGAAGATAGAGCTTTGGAAAAAGGAGGTGAGGAGCCTTGCCGTGGAGCCAGCTCGAAGTCTAGAAACAAGCTCGTGTGCCGTTCCCTATGGTTACCACTATGGCACTAGCAAAGAGGGCCACATCAGTTTCGTTGACCGGGAGCTCCAGCTTGCACCATGGTCGGTTTGTCTGCGTCCAGGCAAACCACAGCCATCGGAGCCGCAACGCTCCACTGAATTTTTTCACGTCAGCTATCCCAAGCCCTCCATATGTAGTTGGCCGACAAACTTTAGGCCACGCAACCTTACATTTGCCACAATTTAAGCGTTCTGTTCCCGCCCCAAAAAACCTTTTGCGGACCTTGTCAATGTTCTTGATAACATTTTTTGGGACCTTGATAGTTGTTAAATGATAAGTCGTCACTGAGCTGAGAACTGAGTGCACAAGCTCCTGACGCCTGGCTATATTGAGCATCTGCGATTTCCATCCCGCCAGCTTGTTTGTAACTTTATCTTGGAGGCTATGAAAGTTCTTCCCTCGTAGTCGACCCAACGTGAGTGGGAGAACGAGATAGGTCATCGGCCAGGAGGCACGATCACCTTGAAAGTCCTGGAGGATGTCATTCAGGTCCATGTTATCACATATAATGGTGGCCATCATGCATTTTCGAGCATTTATCTGCAGTCTCAAGATCTGACCGAAGTAGTGAATGGTTTGCATGGCATTGGCGACATCCCGAGGACTCGGGTTTAAGAAGAGGACCACATCATCAGCATACAAGGAGAGAGCTGCAATGGTGCACATCATCCAGGCAGGGATGAAATGTATGGTTCCTCCGCTGTAAGATGGAACAATCGTTGGAGCGTGTCGATCGCCAAAATGAACAGGTATGGTGACAGGGGTTCACACTGACACAATTCTCTTCGGTGGGCAATTGGTGTTCCCGACACCATTTAGAATGATCGTGGATAAAGCAGTGTTGAGAAGGACAGTCATCCACTGTTGCCATCCGCTTGAAAAACCTCGTTTCTCTAGAAGCTGCAAAAGATGTTCCCAAGAAACCGAGTCGATGGCCTTACTAATATCTAATTTCAAGAGTACAATCGGTCGACCTATTCTATGGAAGAAATGAGCCAGGTTTTTGACATATAGAAAGTTCTCTTGGATGCATCTTTTGGAGATGAAAGCACTTTGCGCATGTGAAATGAAGCCATCGATCTCTTTCTTGAGGCATCAGGCTTGGACCTTTATGATCAGCTTGGAAATGGAGTGAAGCGGACTTATTGGCCTGTAATCTATTAGAGTCTCAGCAACTCCTTTTTTTGGCAGAAGAACCAGAAAGGCCCTATTGAGCTTTGGAGGGGACCAGCGAAGCGAATGAAACTACTGAAAAGCAGCGTTGACGTCCCCCTTACCAATTGTTAAAGTGTCGCGATTGACAATTCCCCTGGTACCGCTATGAAGTAGTCCGCGGAGGTTCTTTTTAGGAGGGGCAAATTCTCCGGATCTACGAGCTAGATGAACATAGATTAACATGAGGGATTTACGTGGTTCGGGCTCCCGAAGCGTAATACCATACATCCACAGGAGTCTGTGTATCATATTGCGTATGTATGAGTATGCAAGAGTTTGGTCTCTCACGAGTGGGTTGGCCTAAGCCACCTTAGCTAGCTTGGTGGCTGCTCAGTCCTTTTATAGATCAAGGGTCATCAGTTTACATAGCTGGTCTTGATGACGTATTAACATGGTATTGATGACACGTTAATGGGTCTTGATAGTGTATTAATATCGTCTTGAAGTCGCGGTCTTGATGATGCATTAATGCTATCTTGAAGTCGCGTTAACGTGGTCTTGAGTGCACACATCGTCTTCATGAACCACAAGGCACGTGGCAGCACCAGAGACCTGCAGCAGGTAGGCTGGGTCCGGAGCTGCGGGACGCGTGGCAGCACGGGACCTCTTCTCAACAGAGAGGTTGGGTCCGAAGCCGCATGACGTATGGCAGCATCGAATGTCCGGTGCTCCAGAGCACGTGGCAGCACTGGAGCGACCCTTGGCGGGGAGGCAGCTCCAGAGCTACGGGACACGTGGCAGCACCAAAGCCCCTCTTAGAAGTGAGGTAGGTTCGGAGTTGCGGGACACATGTCAGCATCGGAGACACCCTTAGCAGGGAGGCAGGTCCGGAGTTGCGAGACACATGATAGCCTCTAGGTACCTCCCCTCTTGAGAGGTGGGACCCAACATCTTGTCTTCCTTGTATGCGAGCGTACCCGGTCCTCAGGGTACCGACAGTGGCACCCGGGCCCACCTCAAGAGAGGCATCGATCCCGTATGTGGGGCCACCATCATCAACGCTAAGAACATCGACGGCAGGCCCATTGGGTGGTGTCAGTGTCGGAGCTTGAGGTCCGACGACAGAGCCCAAAGAAGGGTGAACTAGGACCTGCACAAGAGTGACAACAGAAAGAGTAACAGTGCTCATTAGTTACAATCTTCCTGCCCTCAGCTTTGTTGTGGCTTATGGTCCTTAGCAGGGCTACGGGGCCTAAGTAATTTAGTGTGATAGTATCCGGGTACTGGTTGGTGCTCACCCAGGAACGTGTGCTATCCGGATCCGCCTTACTTTGACGCAACCCCAAAATAGGTAGAGTGGCATACTTAGGGTACTGGACCAGACTAAGTCTTTAGCACACTCTGGACCTATCATTGGTATTGGTTTTCAGGCGAGTAAGCCATTCAGCAGGCATGAGATCCAAATGAGAAAACCACCAAAAATAACCAAACACATTACAGGTACTTCAGACTGTCCGTCTGCGACAGGATAACACAACTCCAACTATATGCAAAAAAAAAAGAGACAATATGCATAATATTGAAGCATAATTATATGAACATGGTAATAGTATCCGGATTATTGTTCTTGCTTCGTCCAGAAGCATGTGCCTTTAAGTCCCCAGTACTGAACTGCAGTGTTGTGGATGAAGACTGCGCTAGCTTAGGGTCACAGGGCACAGGCTTAGAGTGCAAGACCAGGATAAGAAGGCTGCACACTCTTGACCTCCCACAAACATTAGTTTTTCGAAGGATGTTCGACCCCCAGTACTTAGCCGCAGCATTGGAAAGGTAGAGTGTTCATACTTAGGATACAAGACAAGGCTAAGCAAACAACACACTCTGGACCCCAGTACACAGCTGCAAGAAAGGTAGAGTGCACATACTTAGGGTGTTGGACCAGACAAAGCAGGCAGCACAGTCCGAACCTTTTATTGCATTAGCTTTTCATAGGAGTGGTCGTTCAGCGTCATGTGACTTTGAGCAAGAAAATAACCAAGGAGACCGGATATGTCACAGGTACCTAGTGGCGTCATTGTTGTCGTGCTCGCAGGTCGTCGTCGTGTGGTGGCGGAAGAAGCCATGAGGCAAAGTGTACATGCTTAGGGTCACAGGGCACAGGTTTAGAGTGCAAGACTAGGATAAGAAGGCTGCACACTTTGAACCTCCCACTAGAAGCATCATTCTTGCGGTGGTGGTAGAAAGCCATCGTGTAGTGACAGCAGTAGCCATCGGAACCGCAACCATGTGTCTGTCGGGTCAGCCCACTATGGAGCGTGAAGCAGCGCCATCCTCATGTTCCCTTCATGGCAGGAGAGTTGAGAGGAGCCGACGATGGACTAAGGATTTACCATCATGGTGAGGCTCTTAGATAAAAAAAAAGTGCCCGCTACTTGGTGCGCCAAATGTTGAAGTGTCGCGATTGACACTTCCCCCGGTACCGCTATGATGCAGTCCGCGGAGGTTCTTTTTAGGAGAGGCGAATTCTCTGGATCTACGAGCTAGATGAACACAGATGAACACGAGGGGTTTACGTGGTTCGGGCCGCCGGATGTAATACCCTACATCCACGGGAGTCTGTTTGTTGTATTGCGTATGTATGAGTATGCAAGAGTCTGGTCTCATGAGTGAGTGTGGGTTAGCCTAAGCTATCGTAGCTAGGTTGGTGGCTGCTCGGACCTTTCATAGGTCAAGGGTCGGCAATTTACATAGCTAGTCTTGATAATGTATTAACGTGGTATTGGTGAAACGTTAATGGGTCTTGATAGCGTATTAATGACATCTTGAAGTCGTGGTCTTGATGACGCATTAATTGTATCTTGAAGTCGCGTTAATGTGGTCTTGAGTGCACACGTCGTCTTCATGAACCACAGGGCACGTGGCACAACGGGAGCCCTCCAATGGGGAGGCTGGATCTGGAGCCGTGGGATGGGTGGCAGCATCGGACCTCTCCTCAGCGAGGAGGTTAGGTCCGGAGCCGCAGGACGTATGGCATTACCGAATGTCCAGAGCTGGGAGCACATGGCAGCACTTGAGCCACCCTTGACAGGGAGGTAGCTCTGGAGCTACGAGACACGTGGCAGCACTGGAGCCACCCTTAGCAGGGAGACAGGTCCGGAGCTGCGGGACACATGGCTGCACCAGAGCCACCCTTAGCATTGAGGCAGGTCTGGAGCTACAGGACACGTGGTAGCCTCTTGGTACCTCCCCTCTTAGGAGGTGGGACCCAACATCTTGTCTTCCTTGTATGCAAGGGTACCCGGTCTGTAGGGTACCGACAATAATGTTTCAGCACTTTCTGTAGAAACAACCCATGAACCCATCAGGGCCAGGGGCCTTTTCTGGTGGAGTATCGCAAATGTTATTCCAAATTTCATCATCACTAAATGGGAGGTACATCCCCTCATTATGAATGCACGACAAATCTAGCATTTTCCAGTTTAAAGTTAACGGCCTCTGCTGTGTGGATCCAATCACCTGGACAAAATATTTTTTTAGAATTTCCTCCTTTTCCTTGTGAGCCCATTCGATGCTTTCGTTTGCTTATTTTAGAGATGCAATGAAATTCTTCCGGGCTCGACCATTGGCGTGTATAAGAAATAATTTTGTGCAAGAGTCGCCTTCCCGAACCAAGTTAGCCTGGATGTTTGGCGCCATCTAGATCTCTCAACTTTCAAAAGCCGAAGCACACGGATTTTGAGATCTCTTCGGAGATCAGTCTCAAGGTCAGAAAGTTGACGGTCCTCCAGGGTGACATCCATACGATGGATGACCTCCAGTGCTATAGACAGTTGCAGGAGAGGCTCATGGAACGGACCCTTGCTCTAGTTTGAAAGGGACTTTGCAGCAGCCTGCAACTTGTAGTTGAGCCTGTTTAATGGGGAGACACCCGGTACTTGATCTTGCCAAGCCGAAGACACCACCTGCATGAAACCAGGCACCTTGACCCAAAAAATTTCAAAGCGAAATAATTTCTCCCGGCGCGGTCGTTGTTATTGAGCCAACAAAATGAGGCAATGATCAGAGGTGGCCGCCGGGAGGCCAAGCAGGCAATATCCTGGGAAGGCCAGCTCCCATTCACGGTTGGCAAAAGCCATGTTGAGGTGGAACAAAGTCGGCGATCGCCGCTCGTTGCACCAGGTATATTTCCTGTTGTGTAGGGGTATCTCCAAAAGTGCTGCCTCATCAAGCGCCATTCGGAAAGTTCCCGTGAGACGCGATAGAGGTTAGAGTTATTTGTGTCTCTGGCTTCATAGATTAAGTTTAAATCACCAATGCATATCCATGGAGTTCCTTGACTCGGGATGTGCGTGAGAAGCTTTTGAAGGTAATCTGGTTTGTTAGGGTCATTCGAGTGTCCGTAAACCACTGTCAAGAGCAAGGCAGTGTTACAGGACTTTAGAACAACAGAAGCCAAGAGGCAGTAATCATCCATTGTTAGCGAAGAACCATAATATTGTCAGAGTTGCAAGCCATAATGATGCCTCCCCGTGTTCCATTTGCAGGTAGGAAATGGAAGTCCCGAAGGGAGCCACCCAAAGTAGCTCGTAACACATGGATGTCTGGTTGTTGAAGCTTTGTCTCTTGGAGACATGATATCTCAGGCCACACCTCTTGCAATAGAACTCTGACTGATTCCCTTTTTTGCCGGCATGCTTAGTCCTCGGACATTCCAACAAATGATAGAAAGGCTAATATGAAATCCCACACTTGAGAAGACCAAGAAGATGAAAATGTGAACTTAAAATTTTTTTAGTGGAATTGGAAACTCATAACTCACATGAATTAATTTTCCACTTGAATTTATTCAAAAATAGGAAAAATGCATAACAGGTTCAAAAATTCAAATAAATTTCATGTTCAAATTAGGTCAACATGAAAATCAGAGTTCTCGAATGAATTCCTCATACCTCTAATAGTCTCCATGTAAAGTTTCACAATTTTATAATGTCATTTTCTATTTATTTCAATGAGCACATTGAAAAGCATTTGAATTTCAAATTCCAATTTGAATGAAAACTTCACGAAAGACCAAATGGATTTCAGATTTGGGTTCTACCTATTTTATTTAGCTTGGCCACCAAGTTTGAGTTAATTTTGAGATTGTTTATGTCACGCTCGGTCATCGAAAAGATGAACAGACGCTAATCACATGTACGTCAGGATCAGTTGAACCGTACATGCATTGACAAAAGTGAAATATCATTACATTGCCATGTTCGAATACATAAATAGTCTTACAGTACGACCCGAAGGTCTACAAATACACACCACAACCTATTTACAACAACTAAATAGTTCACAAAGATTATACTACAGCGGAAGGCTAAATAGATGAGAATGGCTCCATCTCCACAGGAAGTCGCGCGGAGGATCGCCAGCCTAGCCCAAGTCTTCCGGGTTGATGAAGAAATCTTCCGGTGCCGCTTTATCTTCATATTCTAATGGAAAAGTAAACGCTTCAGTACATAGAGTACTCAGACAGTGTGGGAAGAGAATGACATGATTGGCTAAAGCAAGGGAAGGCCAATTATGGCTTAAGCACTATGCTTAGAACCTAACCTTAGCTTTCAATTATCAATATCATAATTTAGGAAGTATTTCAACACATAATTAAAGAAGATGAATGTGACTTGAATCATAAATAACCACCATTTCCCCAACCATAAGCTAATTATGAACTGGCCCCAAGCCGCTCTTGTCCGTGAGCACGGCTGTCATGACAGTTTTACCAAATCTCTGCAGAGAGTGTACCCTTTCCCCACAAGCAGTGATTTCATCCCCTGTTGCCAGGTGGACTAAGTGAACCTCCCTGTTTGCCCGTGGTAGCTAACCACATTACATACTTCCTTTGGTGTGAGGCCAGGAGATCACAACATGGTCTTTACAAAAGGTACTCCCGACTAGTGCTAGCCCTCTAAGGTTTCCACCACTAAGGCATTCCTGGAGTAACCCTCCACCTCAGAGCCCCCTCTTGAGCCTTGCGGTTCCCAGAGCAGTACCCCTACATCATTCCCCGCACCATCCAACTACTAGCATTTCATCGGGGGAAACCTAATTAATTGACCAAGCTGCCCCATCTCAGTCTCGTGGTGGTACTATAAAGCTTAGTGGCTTCCTCCATAAACCGGTCCTTAGAATCCAGTGGTACCAAACCCAATCCCGGGTCTCGTGCAAACTGCACCATACGAAATCTATCCAACCACCAGATTCCTATCCACTACTATTGTGTATCCACCACAATTAAAGTAATCATAAAGTTTAACATGTCACAATTGTATGAAATCCCATTCCCAATGTCTAAGCATGGCTAAGCATAATTAATACCTATCTACTTCCCAACCCACATTAGGTGACAAGGAATTATATGGAACAAGGCATGAAACATGAAATAGGACACAATTTAATTAGTATGCATCTAACTAAAATCCTAGAATTGGTACAAGATGGTCAAGGGCACTTGCCTTCGTCGAAGACTTGGTTGTTGATGAAGTCTTGGTCTTGGAGATTGAAGTTGGGGTCGTAGTACGACTCTAAATATATTGCCCAAGCATGGCAAAGAGAAATAAAGGCTAAAATAAGTAAAGAGCACACAACACATTGCATCAAATATTCACATAGGCATAAAACTCTATACTAATGCGTCCCTACAAGGTGTTTATTATTTTACATAGCCAAAATCTACATTTTATATTTATCTTACATTTTTAGGATTTATTTATGGCCCAAAATCATTTTTATTAAATTTTCTATGGCCAAAATGTATTTTGAACCTTTTTAATAAATTTTCCATGGTCAAAATATATATTATTTGAACTCTACAAATTAATTACAGCATAAAAACATTTTATACAAATTTTCCTACTGTTTCTACATTTATTTATCATTTTATCTATTTTCTACACATCAAATACTCCTAAAAATAATATTCAGCAATTAAATAAAAGTCCAGGGGCTGGTTAATAAGTTTCCTACACTGTACAGGGGCTAAATCCATAATTCTATAAATTTTCAAGGGCTAGATTGATTATTTAACTGGTTAAATCCAATTCCTGAGAACCCAGGGGTTAGATTGCTAATTCCAGGGGCTAGACTAGAATTCCAGCAAAGGTTAGGGGGTAGCTGGTGAATTTCCAGGGGCCTGGGTGCAAATCCTACGGCGGGAAAGGGATTCTGAATGTGGGCCGTCGGATCCGAAATGAACGCACGGGATATAATTATACCGAACCGTTAGGAATATCTAATCTCGGCCGTTCGGTTTAAACCGAAGGCCGAGATGCGGCCACATCGCCTCTGGCGACACCAGCGGCGCACGGCGCGGCGGCGGCCGAGTCCCGCGGCGGTGAGCTCGCTGGAGTAGGCCAAATCGGCGAATTCTAAGCCAAATTAACGTGCTACTTGCATGAAACGAGAGAGGGGGAGAAGGGGAACACACCTAGGGAAGTTTTAGAGTCCGAAATTGGTCGGAGAAGGGTCGGCGACGAGGGATGGTGGCGACCGGCGTCGGCTCTCGATGAATCCGGTGAAACCTTGGCCAATTCCCCACACAAACTTGCCCGGCGTGCTCCTGACGACAAGGGGAAGGGTTTAGGGTGAGTAGAGGGGTGAGGCAACCTCCGAGGTGTTGGGAACAAGGGCGACGGACCTTGCAACGATGAGGCTAGGGTTTGAGCGCGGAGAGGAAGAAAGAGAGGGGGAAGGCAGGGTTTTATAGCGGGGGGGGGGGGGGGGGGGGTGGGGGGGGGGAGCGGCGGCGGTTGATGGCGCGTGCGTGGGGCAGTTCCCCGGGGGAATTCAGCATGGGGCGAGGCGGATGGAGGGGGGGTGCGGCGTGGCGCGGCGCGAGAAGGAAAGGGGCGGCGGTTGCATCCCTGGAAGGGATGACAGGCGGGCCCTAGGAAGCAGAGAGAGGGAGAGGGGGAGGGGCTGGCTGGGCCGCGGGTGAGGGGAGGGAGAATTGGGCCAAGGGTGGGAAGTTGGCCCAGCAGGGGGTTTTATTTGTTTTTCTTTTTCTTTTTCCATTCCTTTTCTTTTGATTTGATTTCAAATTCAAATTTTAACGTTTGCTACTCGTTTGAACCTCAAAATTCACACAAAAATGCATACTAGAATGCACTATGGTTTGATCAAATTTTATTACATAAAATATGGGTGTTACAACTCTACCCCCATTAAAAGGAATCTCGCCCTCGAGATTCGGACGTCCTAAGAGAAAAGATGAGGGAAATCAGCCTTGAGATTTTCTTCTCTTTCCCATGTTGCTTCTGCCTCTGAGTGATGTTTCCATTGCACTTTACACATGCGAATGACTTTGTTTCTGGTGACCTTTTCTAATGTCTCCAGTATCTTGACAGGCTGTTCCATATAAGACAAATCTTCTTGTACATTAACTGCTTCCATAGGTAACTGTTCCTCAGGCACTCTCAGACACTTCTTAAGTTGTGACACATGAAATACATTATGTACATCTGACAAGTGCGGCGGAAGCTCAAGCTGATAAGCCACTTCTCCTCATCGTTCTAAGATCTTGAACGGACCAATGTAGCGGGGTGACAACTTGTCTCTTACTTTAAATCTTCTTAACCCTCTGATAGGTGACACCTTCAAGTACACATAATCACCGACCTCAAAGGTTAGATCACGTCTTCGAGTATCTGCATAACTCTTCTGTCTTGTTTGTGCTGCCTTTAGGTTCTTCCGAATTTCTTGCACTTGTTTTTCAGCCTCTTTCAGTACATCAGGATCAAAGACTTGGCTTTCCCCAGTTTGATTCCAAAACAACGGTGTCCTACATTTCCGCCCATACAATGCTTCAAAAGGAGACATCTTCAAACAGGCTTGGTAACTGTTGTTGTAAGAAATTTGGCATATGGCAGATTCTTATCCCAACTTTGGCTATTCTTTAGAGCACACGCTCTTAACATGTCTTCTAATATCGTCTGAGGATGATACGCCGAACTAAAATTTAGACGGGTATCCATTGATTCATGCAACTTCTGCCAGAATTTTGAGGTGAATTGAGTGCCTCTATCTAAGATGATCTTCTTAGGAACTCCATGTAAACATACAATCCTGGAGATATACAGTTCCGCCAACTTGGGACCATTGTAAGTTTCTTTCATGGGAATAAAGTGAGCAACTTTAGTCAAACAATCTAGTATGACCCATATAGAATCATATCCAGACTGTGGTCTTGGTAGTCCCACAATGAAATCCATACTAATTTCTTCCCATTTCCATTCTGGCACTTTGATTGGTTGCAACAACCCTGCTGATCTTTGGTGTTCCGCCTTAATCAATTGACATGTATCACATATGGCCACATATTCTGCTACATCCCAATTCATTCCATGCCACCAATATCGATCTTTAAGGTCTTGATACATCTTTGTGCTTCCGGGATGAATGGAGTATGATGAGTTATGAGCTTCCCTTAGTATCAACTCTCTAATCTCCTTGATATCTGGAACACGAATCCTCCATCCAAGCCATAGGGTTCCTTGTTCATCCTCCCTAAAGTTCGGAGCTTTTCCTTTCTTCATTAATTGCTTGATCTCCTTGACCTTCTCATCATTCTTTTGTCCTTCTCGTATATCACGTTCAAGGGTTGAGTCTACTTCCATAGCAACTACTTCAGTACTAGACACTAAACATAAGTTTAACCTTGCAGATTCTTCACATAACTGGGGTTGAAGAGCTTGCACTGACAAATTATTACACTGTCCTTTTCTGCATAGAGCATCAACGACCACATTAGCCTTTCCTGGATGGTAGTTGATTCCCACATCAAAGTCATTTATTAACTCCAACCAACGACGTTGTCTGAGATTAAGATCTGGTTGTGTGAATATGTACTTCAAGCTCTTGTGATCCGTGTATATCTCGGTTCTTTTTCCCATCAAGTAGTGTCTCCATATCTTCAATGCATGGACAACAGCTGCCAATTCTAAATCATGGGTTGGATAATTCCTCTCATGTTTCTGAAGCTGTCTTGAAGCATAGGCTACAACATGTCCTCCTTGCATTAAGACGCATCCTAAACCATGACCAGATGCATCACAATAAACTACAAACTCCTTCTGCATATCAGGCATCACCAATACTGGTGCACTGGTTAACCTCTTCTTCAACTCGGCAAAGCTCACTTCACATTCGGGGGTCCACTTGAAAGCAACTCCTTTCTCAAGCAACTTGGTTAGTGGTCGAGAGATCTTTGAAAATCCCTCGATGAATCGACGGTAATAACCAGCCATGCCTAAGAATCTCCGTATATCATGTACACTCTCAGGTGTTTCCCATTTAAGGACATCGACCACTTTGCCTGGATCCACTGCTATACCTCCTTCAGATATGACATGACTCAAAAATGACATTTCCTTTAGCCAAAACTCACACTTACTATGTTTGGCATATAATTGGTGTTGACGAAGCTTCTATAGAGCCATCCTGATGTGCTCCTCATGCTCTTCTTCAGTCTTGGAGTAGATAAGTATGTCATCGATGAACACCACTACAAACTTGTCCAAGTACTCCATGAATACCTTGTTCATTAGATACATAAAATATGCCGGAGCATTGGTCAATCCAAACGACATAACTGTATACTCATATAGTCCATATCGAGAGACAAATGCAGTCTTGGGAATACCTAAGGGCCTAATCTTCAATTGGTGATAACTCGAGCAAAGATCAATCTTAGAGAACACACATGCTCCTCTCAACTTATCAAATAAATCTTCAATTCTTGGCAGTGGGTACTTATTCTTGATTGTTACCGCATTTAAGGCACGATAATCAACACACAACCTTTGAGTACCATCCTTCTTAGGTACAAATATGACTGGTGCTCCCCAAGGCGATGAGCTAGGACGAATATATCCTTTCCCCAATAACTCCTCAATATGATCCTTTAGTTCAGCTAGTTGTTTAGCATCCATTCTATACGTCCTCTTATATATTGGGGCCGTTCCAGGTACTAATTCAATGACAAACTCAATCTCTCGGTCAGGGGGCATACCTGGTAAGTCATCTAGGACTACATCCGGAAACTCACTCACAGCCCTGATGCCTTCTGTACTCTCAAGATGGTTAAGTTGTACAACTGCTTCTTGTGTCTGTTCTGGCTTGAACTCCACTGTCGTGCCATCTGGGTGTGTTAAGCAAACTGTCCTAGTTGCACAATGAATTACTCCTTGATTCTTTGTCAGCCAGTCCATCCCCAGAATGATGTCTAATCCTTGTGAGTCCAACACTATTAAGTTGGCCCAAAAGACTACCCCCCTTATGTTTATACTCACTTTACGGCATAAATGCCTTGCCACCATCTCTCCTCCAGGAGAGTTTATCAACAATGGCCGATTCAAGAATGCAACTACCATGTCATGCTTCTTTATGAAATCTTTGGATATGAATGAATGTGTAGCACCCGAATCAAACAATACTGTGGCGGGGTGGGAATTAGCAGAAAACATACTGATCACCACATCAGGTGCTTCCTGCGCTTGCTCCAAAGTCACATGATTGACACGTCCAGGTGGGTTCTGCTGCTTCTTTGGACAATTGTTGGAGTAGTGTCCCCATTCTCCACACTTTTAGCATTGAACTCCCGCAGCATTGTTCTGGCTCTTGCTACCTCCTGGTTGATTTCTTGGGGGTTGACCATTGGGACGGTTAGCTGGCGCTGAAGGGCAAGGGGGTTGCATCTGCTGGCGAGGGGGTTGCATTGGCTGGCGTGGAGGCTATTGTTGCTGGCGCATTTGCTGATTGTAGGGAGTGGGTGGCCTGTAGTTGGAGTTTGGAAATCTCTATCCCGAGTAGTTCATAGGACGAGTCATCTGGTTTGCAGGTTGAGGGTTGAGACGAGGGCGTACATTGCTACTAGAGGCATAGCCCAGAGCCAACATCCTCTTCCTTTCATCATCATCCATTTTTTTCTTAGTCCTCTCCACCTCAAAAGCTTTGTCAACCAACTTCTGAAAGTCGCTGTAGTCGCTGGAAGACATGGCAAACTTCAACTCCTTGTCCAGTCCATTCTTGAAACGGAATTGTTTCTTGGAATCAGTATCCACATCTGTTGGGGCATAGCGGGATAACTGGGTGAATGCATTCAAGTAGGCTCTCACAGTCATACGGCCCTGCTTTAACATAAGGAACTCCTCACGTCTTGCTTGTATTTCTCCCTCGGGCACAAAGTGATTGTAGAAATTGGTCCCGAATTCTTCCCAAGTGATGTTCTCCGGACTTTGGTGGGCTTCAGTAAAGGCGGTCCACCAGTCGGCTGCAGGTCCCTGGAGTTGATGAGAGGCTAGTAACACCTTCTCCCTTCCTTCACAATGTATGAGCCTCAACTTGCTTTCAATCGTTCGAAGCCAATCATCAGCATCCATTGGTTCACTGACTGTGGCAAAGGTGGGTGGATGAGTGTTTAGGAAGTCCCTTAGAAAGGATCTGGGCAGAAAAGGTGGTGGTGGTGGAAGGTTGTATTGTGGTGGTGGTGGGTGTGGGGCTTGCTGCATATTGGTAACAATTTGGGTGAGGTTGTTGAGCAATTGGGTTTGAATGGCCATCATATGCTGCATCGGTTGCACTGCTGGGGATCCTCGAGCACCCCTACCATTCCATCCTGGCACACCTCCAAGTCCTTCCTCTTGGGGCACATCACCCCTTCCACGACCCCTACCTCTACCTCTTCCAGCCATCTGTATAGGGAATAGTTGAAACTTTAGGATAATAGGTAAGATATAGAAGGGTACGCTATGGTAAATGGTCCCTACTACATGCATCAAGGGAAACATATATATATATACATAGCAAGCAAATTCATTAAACAACTAGTGCGGACGTGGACAAGATGCTAATGCATTCCACAACTCGCACGACACACTAACAAGCCTATATACAAATGACGTGGATGTGGACTGGATGCCGAAGCATTCCATAACTCACGTCGCACGCACACACACAACATGAAGCAAACTAATACAATACCATAGATAATACAACTCAAGACTAGAGAGGGCGCAGCTACACGCTCCTACATACTAAGGGTAGGTGTCTTGAGTCGTCCAACAGGGTAACAAGTCACCCCTACTCGTCGGAGTCCTCCTCGGTCTCCTCCTCGGGGTCCTCCTCCTCTGTGTTCTCCCCCGATCTCACGGGTGAGTTCTCAGGACGATCCGGAGAGTTTGGGTCCCACGGCTCAACGTCCGAAGCGTACTGAGGAGAGTTCGGATCAGCTACAGTGATCCTCGCGTAGAGTCGGCGAAGTCGCTCGTAGCTGTCAACAAGGTCCCTGCTGTCCTAAAGCTCCTGCTGACAACGTTGGAGTCGTGAAGACAACTCCACAACATCGTCCACAAGCCTCTCACTCTGAGCGAGGTATAGAGGCCCCTCGACATCACGTCCAGTGAAGTCGGCTGTGCCACTAGGGTGCTGAGGGGTGTAGGCGTGCTCCGTGCACCCGAGGCGGAACCTGTGGGCGTGACTCCAGTAGGTAGTCGCCTCCCACGTAGCATCCTCCTCAGCCGCATGCTGGGAGCTCCTCCAAGCCGAAGAGAAGTGTGAGTGCAGTAGCTCCGAGTCGTAGTAGATGGACAGCTGGGAAGACCACTCCAATCCACCAGTAGAGGGTACAGAGACCCTAGTGGTGTGGTAGACGAGAACACGGTACTCATGGTACCCCGCAACATGAAGAAGGTAACGAAGACGGGCACGTATCCTCGGAACAACATGTCCTGAAGAGATCAACACTGTCTCCCTCCTGGGTGTGTGAGGTGCGGAGCGGCTGGCTAGGGCGTGGTGAGGAACACGACCCCCAGTCGACCTACGCGTCGTCTGCTTGGTGCGCCATCTACAAACATTTGAAAAGAAGAGAGAGTAAGATCAATAATAAATAAATTAAGTTAGAATTAAAACAATAAGTACAACAAGGTAAGAAGCACAAGGGTTGAAATGGAAAACACAAAGTTTTGGAAATACTATTTTATAAGAAAATAGTATAGTCCTTATTTTCGACCATTTCTAACTAGGATTGCGTCCTACGGGCAACACGGCTCTGATACCACTTTATCACGCCCGGTCATCGAAAAGATGAACAAACGCTAATCACATGTATACCAGGATCAGTTGAATCGTACATGCGTTGACGAAAGTGAAATATCATTACATAGCCATGTTCGAATACATAAATAGTCTTACAATACGACACGAAGGTCTACAAATACACACCACAACCTATTTACAACAACTAAATAGTTCACAAAGATTATACTACAGCGGAAGGCTAAATAGATGAGAATGGCTCCATCTCCACAGGCAGTCGCGCGGAGGATCACCAGCCTATCCCAAGTCTTCCGGGTTGACGAAGAAGTCTTCCGGTGCCGCTTCCTCTTCATATTCTAATGGAAAAGTAAATGCTTGAGTACATAGAGTACTCAAAAAGTGTGGAAAGAGAATGACATGATTGGCTAAAGCAAGGGAAGGCCAATTATGGCTTAAGCACTATGCTTAGAACCTAACCTTAGCTTTCAATTATCAATATCATAATTCAGGAAGTATTTCAACACATAATTAAAGATGATGAATGTGACTTGAATCATAAATAACCACAATTTCCTCAACCATAAGCTAATTATGAACTGGCCCCAAGCCTTGTCCGTGAGCACGGCTGTCATGATAGTTTTACCAAATCTCTGCAGAGAGTGTACCCTTTCCCCACAAGTAGTGATTTCATCCCCTGTTGCCAGGTGGACTAAGTGAACCTCCCTGTTTGCCCGTGGTAGCTAACCACATTACACACTTCCTTTGGTGTGAGGCCAGGAGATCACAACATGGTCTTTACAAAGGTACCCCCGACTAGTGCTAGCCCTCTATGGTTTCCACCACTGAGGCATTCCCGGAGTAACCCTTCGCGTTAGAGCCCCCTCTTGAGCCTTGCGGTTCCCAGAGCAGTACCCCTGCATCATTGCCCGCACCATCCAACTACTAGCATTTCATCAGGAGAAACCTAATTATATGACCAAGCTGCCCCATCTCAGTCTCGTGGTGGTACTATAAAGCTTAGTGGCTTCCTCCATAAACCGGTCCTTAGAATCCAGTGGTACCAAACCCAATCCTGGGTCTCGTGCAAACTGCACCATACCAAATCTATCCAACCACCAGATTCCTATCCACTACTATTGTGTATCGACCACAATTAAAGTAATCATAAAGTTTAACATGTCACAATTGTATGAAATCGCATTCCTAATGTCTAAGCATGGCTAAGCATAATTAATACGTATCTACTTCCCAACCCACCTCAGGTAACAAGGAATTATATGTAACAAGGCATGAAACATGAAATAGGACATCAATTTAATTAGCATGCATCTAACTAAAATCCTAAAATTGGTTCCAGATGGTCAAGGGCACTTGCCTTCATCGAAGACTTGGTTGTTGGTGAAGTCTTGGTCTTGGAGATTGAAGTTGGGGTCGTAGTACGACTCTAAATATATTGCCCAAGCATGGCAAAGAGAAATAAAGGCTAAAATAAGTAAAGAGCAAACAATACATGGCATCAAATATACACATAGGCATAAAACTCTATACTAATGCGTCCCTACGAGGTATTTATTATTTTACATAGCCAAAATATGCATTTTATATTTATCTTACGTTTTTAGGATTTATTTATGGACCAAAACCATTTTTATTAAATTTTCTATGGCCAAAATGTATTTTAAACATTTTTAATAAATTTTTCATGGTCAAAATATATTTTATTTGAACTCTACAAATTAATTACAGAATAAAAACATTTTATACAAATTTTCCTACTGTTTCTACATTTATTTATCATTTTTATCTATTTTCTACACATCAAATACTCCTAAAAACGATATTCAGCAATTAAATAAAAGTCCAGGGGATGGTTAATAAGTTTCCTACACTGTACGGGGGCTAAATCCATAATTCTATAAAATTTCAGGGGCTAGATTGATTATTTAACTGATTATATCCAATTCCAGAGAACTGAGGGGTTAGATTGCTAATTCCAGTGGCTAGACTAGAATTCCAGCAAAGGTCAGGGGGTAGCTGGTGAAATTCCAGGGGCCTGGGTGCAAATCCGGTGGCGGGAAAGGGATTTTGAATGTGGGCCGTTGGATCCGAAATGAACGCACGGGATATAATTATACCGAACCGTTATGAATACCTTATCTCGGCCGTTCGGTTTAAATCGAAGGCTGAGATGCGTCCACGTCGCCTCTGCGACACTGGTGGCGCACGGCGCGGCGTCGGCCGAGTCCCGCGGCAGCGAGCCCGCCGAAGTAGGCCAAATCGGCGAATTCTAAGCCAAATTAACACGCTAATTGCATGAAACGAGAGAGGGGGAGAAGGGGAACTCACCTAGGGAAGTTTTAGAGTCCGAAATCGGTCGGAGAAGGGTCGGTGACGAGGGATGGCGGCGACCGGCATCGGCATTTGATGAATCCGGTGAAACCTTGGCCAATTCCCCGCACAAACTTGCTCGGCATGCTCCTGACGACAAGGGGAAGGGGTTAGGGTGAGTAGAGGGGTGAGGCAACCATCGAGGTGTCGCGAACAAGGGCGACGGACCTTGCAACGGCGAGGCTAGGGTTTGAGCGCAGAGAGGAAGAAAGAGAGGGGGAAGGCGGGGTTTTATAGTGGGGTGGGGAGCGGCGGCGGTTGATGGCGCGTGCGTGGGGCAGTTCCCCGGGGGAATTCAACATGGGGCGAGGCGGTTGGAGGAGGGTGGGGCGTGGCGCGGTGCAGGAAGGAAAGGGGCGGCGGTTGCATCCCTGGAATGGATGACAGGCGGGCCCTAGGCAGCAGAGAGAGGAAGAGAGGGAGGGGCTGGCTGGGCCGCGGGTGAGGGGAGGGAGAATTGGGCCAAGGGTGGGAAGTTGGCCCAGCAGGGGGTTTTATTTGTTTTTCTTTTTCTTTTTCCATTCCTTTTCCTTTGATTTGATTTCAAATTCAAATTTCAACATTTGCTTCTCGTTTGAACCTCAAAATTCACACGAAAATGCATACTAGAATGCACTATGGTTTGATCAAATTTTATTGCATAAAATATGGGTGTTACAGTTGAAAAGGGAAAATAAAACAAGAGTGGATGAGGGAGGGGTGCTGTGGGCCCCACCTGTCATCTGCTCAGGTTGAACCGCCCCTGTTCGTTGCTTGCCAGGCCGCCACGGCGACTTTGCATGTGCCACCTCCCGTTCTCAGCAAGCTGCACCGAAAGATCTATGGAGTCTCACCCTTATGATCCACCAACTCGGGCACAACACTCCCTACTCGATATTTTAGCGTCTCTCCTCGGTACAGAGCAACTGTGTGCTCTATTTTGCTGGCGCCAAGCTGCGCCGCGCAAGGAAGCGACGGTGCCCACTCTGGTGTGACGTTCCAGCCCCGGTGCAGACCCCATAGCTAGGCGCAAGGTCATCTACTTCCTCCACGAGCTGCCAACGCTGCTTGTCCCTTTCCCTCACTGTGGCGAAAGCAAACTTTTGTTAGAAATCAAGAGGGAGCCCAAAGATCAAATAGCCACTAAATCATCTCAAATGACATGGAGAAATCTGATTACAACATGAACACTAAGTGCTATCTCTCAAATAGCACAAGAACATCAATAATACCTTCTCCTCCATCTTTGTTATTGCTTGACGATGCGGCCATCTAGCCAACAAGGCGAGGCCGCAAGAAGAACGACGACGAGAGGTGTTTCCCCTTGTTCTTCTCTTGGTATCTTGATCGGATTCTGAGTGGGTTAGAGTGTTCAAGTGTGTATGAGTGTATGCCCTTAAGCACTTGTTTGATCATACACTTGACCCTCTTCTTATAGTTGACCAAGAGACACAAGAGGGGGCCTCCCACCCTTAGGAATTATTGAGTCTCCCGATCAGAGACTCAAAATTCGGTGGGTTGTGTCCTTTCAATTAAAACACATGTCAATTTCGAGTTCAAACTGACAGTTACTAAAAAATCGGACTAGTCCGTATAGGGTCCGGACTAGTCCGATTACCCTTACTGGACAATATCGAACTAGTCCACTAAGGGTCCGGACTAGTCCGGTTACCCTTACTGGACAAAACCGGACTAGTCCGGTCTTTACCTGACAAGTCTGGTACTTTCCAACATTATCCCCCTTGAACTCGAATCTGAAACTTACCAACTTACTTAATACTAAACTTAGTGTCCATTTTCTCATGCTTGACATATAGGGCACGACGCATCACAACAACCATTTACGTATTGTTGGACTCGAAGACCACAATACATCTCACACTTAAAAATGAACCTTACTCTTACTTGGCCCCTAAATATCTAGTGATCATAGGATCTCCCTTAAACCCATGCCGGCTACGTGTTCACTGAACACGCTGGGTGGAAGACCTTTTGTTAGCGGATCCGCAAGCATACGCTTAGTACTTATATGCTCAAGACTTATGGTATGATCCTGGATTCGATCTTTCACAACATAAAACTTAATGTCGATGTGTTTGGCAGCACCACTCGACTTATTGTTGTGAGAGTAAAATACTGCGGGCTCATTATCGAAGTATAACTTAAGTGGTTTTTCAATGCTGTTGACCACTCTAAGACCGGGTAAAAATTTCTTAAGCCACACAGCCTGCCCGGTGGCCTCATAACATGCAACAAACTCGGCATGCATTATGGACGATGCAGTGACGGTTTGTTTGGAGCTTTTCCACGAAATAGCTCCATTCGCGAGGGTGAATATATAACCTGACGTGGATTTCTTAGTATCCACACAACGCGTGAAATCTGAATCTGAATATCCCACTACTTCAAGTGGGTCTGACTTACTATATGTTAACATGAGGCCTTTTGTGCCTTGCACATATCTTAATGCTTTCTTAACTGCCTTCTAGTGATCAATACTTGGATTGGCCTGATATCTGCCAAGCATTCCGGTCACATAAGCTAAGTCAGGGCGAGTACAGACTTGAGCATACATAAGGCTTCCGACAGCAGAAGCCTATGGAACCGACTTCATTTGATCGATCTCATATTGGTTCCTGGGACACTGAAAGTTCCCAAACTTATCGCCCTTGACAATCAGAGCAGGCGAAGGCTTACTCTTATGCATACTGTACTTTCTCAGTACATTCTCTAAGTATGCCTTTTGTGATAAGCCTAATACCCCCTTATTTCTATCTCGGTGAATTTCTATGCCCAATACATAGGATGCTTCACCAAGATCTTTCATATCAAAATTAGAGGACAAAAACTTCTTAGTTTTTGATAGTAGATTGACATCACTACTTGCAAGTAGTATATCATCTACGTAAAGCACGAGGAAAATAAATTTCCCGCTCTTAAACTTAGCATAAATGCAATTGTCCTCCTCATTTTCTTTAAACCCAAACTTTCTTACTATTTCATCAAACTTGAGATACCACTGCCTTGATGCTTGTTTAAGTA
Source organism: Tuctoria greenei (assembly GCA_036927565.1). Lineage (NCBI taxonomy): Eukaryota > Viridiplantae > Streptophyta > Magnoliopsida > Poales > Poaceae > Tuctoria > Tuctoria greenei. The sequence continues at coordinate 93,595,720 of JAYESD010000006.1, read as the reverse complement.
CATAAATATACTTTCTTAAGTGGCATCCCATATGTTCCTTACCCTTAACAACAAAACCTTTCGGTTGTGTCATATAGACGTTCTCATATAGATCACCATTGAGAAATGCCGTCTTTACATCCATCTGATGTAATTCTAAATTATAATTTGCAACTAATGCCATAATGATTCTGAACGAATCCTTACTTGAGACAGGTGAAAATGTCTCACTATAATAAATCCCTTCTCTTTGGGTGAAGCCTTTTGCAACAAGTCTGGCCTTAAACTTATCAATATTCCCTTTGGAGTCACGTTTAATTTTGTAGACCCATTTACAGCCTACTGTTTTGGCTCCATTAGGAATCTCAACTAAATCCCAGACTTTGTTTGTTTCCATAGACCTAATTTCATCCTCCATGGCTTTACGCCATTCAGATGATTGAGGACTTCTCATAGCTTCTTCAAATGTGGTGAGATCACCCTCCATTTGAATTGCCTCACTCAAATAGATCTCTTAATCGTCCGGAATGGCCGATTTTCTTTCTCGTTGAGATCTTCTTAATTGCACATTATCCTCATTTTGAGGCTGTTTTTGCTCTTCATTATTAGTGACAACAGGCTGAAAATGCTCAACTTCTCTTAATAATTCCGTTGTCAATGGAGAACTAACAACAGGTGTTGAATCATTACCAATAGGCACTAATGATTCAACAGCAGTAGGTAATGAGAAATATGGTTCTTGAATCATAGAAGTGGGTACATAAACCCGCTTCTCTTCAAGATTAATTTCTCGTCTTACCGTACTCCCCCTGATCATGGCATCCTCTAAAAAGACGGCATGCCTTGTTTCTACAAACTTAGTATATCGTTCTGGACAATAGAAACGATATCCCTTACTCTTTTCTGCATAGCCAATAAAAAGGCAACTTACTTTCTTAGAATCCAACTTACCAATGTTTGGGTTAAACAATTTTGCCTCAGCGGGACAGCCCATATATGCATATAACTTAATGAGGGCTTACGTCTTGTCCACAACTCATACGGTGTTTTGGGCACTGACTTAGTAGGAACCCGATTTAGCACATGAATTGAGGTTTTTAATGCCTCCATCCATAAGCTAACCGGCAAATCTGATTGACTTAACATGGATCTAACCATATCCATTAGCGTACGGTTGCTCCGTTCCGCTACTCCATTTTGCTGAGGCTCGCCCGGTGTGGAATACTGGGCGACTATGTCATTTTCCTGTAGGAACCGAGCAAACGGTCCAGGAACTTGGCCATACGGGGTATGACGACCGTAGTACTCACCACCATGATCGGATCTTACCACTTTAATCTTAATATTGTGCTTATTTTCAACTTCAGCCTTAAATATCTTAAATTTATCCAACGCTTCAGAGCGTTCTTTAATTGGATAAATATAGCCATAGCGAGAATAGTCATCCGTGAAGGTTATGAATGAAACAAAACCATCAACAGATACTACGGGGAATGGACCACAAATGTCCATATGGATTAATTCCAAAATTCCCGCATTGCGTATGGCACCTTTCTTAATTTTCTTAACAAACTTTCCCTTAATGCAGTCTATGCATTCTTCTGAATCCGAAAAATCCAAATGGGGAAGAATCGATTGTGAAATCAATTCTTCAATTCTACCCCTCGAAATATGGCCCAAGCGACAATGCCATAATTTCGAAGACATTTCGGAATCGATTCTCTTATGCTTACCCTGATGTGAGGAAAATTGATTGTCGCTTATAACATTAACATCATCATGCATAGATAATAAGTATAGCATGCCTTGTCTTATGGCAACACCAACCATCTTATTATCATACTTAATTACACATCTGTCTTTGCTAATTTGGCAAACATAACCATCATCATCTAAGCATGACACTGAGATGAGATTTCTACTTAAAGAGGGTACATATAACACATCCTGAAGTGTAAGTACAAAGCCATTTTTTAATACTAATGGATAATCTCCAATGGCTTTCACTTCATCTTCATGGCCATCAGCAACTTTAATGGCCCTTTCCCCTCTTTCTAGGGTCCTCCTCATATTTAACCCCTGCAACGAATTGCAAACGTGCATAGTGGCACCTGAGACAATCCACCAAGAAGATGGTGTATAATCTAAAAGCAGGGATTCATCAACAAAGGTCACAAAGTCATTACCATTTTTGCAACACCATTAAGGAAGCCAATGCAATCCTTCTGATGGTGACCTTTGTCTAAACAAAAGCGGCACTGATCTTTATCCACTTTCACATCCTTATTGTAAGGATGGCTTTGTGGAAACTTACCCTTATCTTTATCATGGTGAGATGAACCATGATACTTAAAAGATTGCTTATAAGAATAATTCTTCTTAGACTTAACTTTTCACTTCACGTAATTAATAGCATCATAACCGTGAAGGGACTTAATCCTCTCTTCCTCCTGAACACACATAGCCATGAGTTTTTCTATGTTCCATAGTTCAGGTTGAGAGTTGTAGTTGATTACAAAAGTCTCAAATTCCTTAGGAAGTGAGGCAATGATGAGATGCACAATGAACTCATCTTTAATCCCCAAATCTATAGGCTTAAGCTTTGCAGCCATATTTGTCATCCTTAAGATGTGCTCACGCACACCACCTCCATGATACTTTTCAGTAACAAGCCTCTTGATAAGAGTGCTTGCAGTGGCCTTAGAAGAACCAGTAAACTGATTTTCTATCCTTTGGAGGTATTCAGCAGCAGTTTCACATTCAGGGATTGCTCCCAGAATGGCCTCAGTAATAGTGCCCTTAATAACCATCAAACATTTCCTGTTTGATTTCTTCCACTTATAACAATCAATGTCATAAGCCAGTAACTCAGTAGTATATTCCTTTGTACTCACGGCAAAGGCTTCCTGAGTTTCATCATCATTTCTTACTGGTTCAACCGGTGCAACCGGGTATGGAGTAGTGAGAGCCAAGTCTATCTAAGAGACTGCCAAAGCAATCTCCAACTTCTCTCACCATCTCCCATAATTGCTTCCATTGAGTTGATCAATAGAAGCGATGAAACTCAGTGCTGAATTCGCATTGGAGGAACCTTCATAATCAAAAACCAAAATCAAGAAGAATGCATAGATTTTAACCACAAGAAAATGATGAGTTTTATCTTTCACTTTGGTTACTCGACCAAAACTCAACATTTGAGAATAACTGAAAATCAACATAGTAATTTATCTTTCGCTTTGGTTACTCGACCAAATTACTATGTTCTTACAAAAAGAATGTCATTAATGCCTTTCGCTTTGGTTACTCAGCCAATAATGACATTAAAACTGAACATTGAAGAAAAACTGGAATACATAGTAATTTATCTTTCGCTTTGGTTACTTGACCAAATTACTATGTACTTAGAAAGGAAAATGTCATTAATGCCTTTCGCTTTGGTTACTCGGCCAATAATGACAGTAATATAACTTAAAATTATGATAATTCTATTTTCACTTTGGTTACTCAATTGAATTTCATGCAACTTAAATTGACATAGCAATTTATCTTTCGCTTTGGTTACTTGACCAAATTGCTATGACAATAAACTTAATTCACAGCGGAAGCTTATTAAATAAGCAAACTTAATTGTATAGCACGGACTAGTCTGCACATGGCCGGACTAGTTCAAACTCTTACAGTATGGTTGTCGGTTCCTGTGGCCACTGTGGGACTTGTACCTGAGTGGGCCGATTTGAATTTGTGGGCCCGGCTGCAGTTAACCTTTTTCATTTATAAAACAATTCCAGATTCAGTTCAAACTTGGAAAATTCATAGATCCTTGTATATTTGACCGAAAATTCCCAAATAAATATGTTGAACTCCTCATGGCATGTATGTGCAGTGGTCCAATTTATTTTTGATAAGAAGCCCTGAATTTTTCTCAATAATTCATCTAAATTAAATCTTGGTGAATTCATTCCAGATGATTTCCTTTAAGGAAAATTCCCATTTTTGTCCGGAACCTTCACCCAAGTATCTTTGGTCTTCAGTAAAATATAAAAGTCATTTGAATTTATGTTTATTGATCAAAATAGTATTCTAATCCTCTATGTCAATGAAAAGTTCCAAAATCAACAGAAGCATGTTCAGAAATTCTTAGAAACTTGTAAAATCAATATCTACCTCTAGGAAGCATAGAAAATTGTGAAAAAAAATTTGTTGGACTCATAATGACCAACACTATCTGGAAAACAAACTTTTATGCATGACAAGCTACAATTACTCTGTTAATTCACAGAAGGTGAAAGCCTGGGAGAATTATGGAGGGAACATACTTCCGTAACTTGAGCTGAAATTTTCCTAGCTATTCATGTATGAAAAATAAAAGCCACTGTATTTTTTCACTGTCTTCCTACAAGATTCATTCTGTATCCACTTGAATGAGTGCCTTAAAATAGTTGAGAGCATAATGCTCTCACATATTCGTAGAAGCCCATTGGTTGCTCATGGATGGTTACCATTTCAAATCTCTAGCCTCATATATTTATAGTTTACCTTCGGACTTAATTTCCAACAGATATCAGCCATCCTTATTTACTCCATGGACAAGAGATGTTGAAATGAAATCTTATAGGGATTCCAAAAATCACATCTTTGAATGCCTGCATTGTTATTTTACTCTTGCAAACATCCCCTCTATGATAGAAGGGTATGGTTAGGTCTCGATACTTGTACAAATAAATTTTTGGGTTAGGTAACCGAATTTTCACTTGTACATACGAAAAAGACAAAAAGCAAAGATGCATTGGGTCCAAATTCAAGTGTATCCATGAACAATGTATGACTCATTGATAAGAGTGGGGCTTTATGGATAAATTAATTTGTACATTTTCTAAATCTCCAACTCATAACAATGCAAGTGATATAAATACACTATATGGATCCCTTCACCTTGTAAATTTTCCAACCATCATAGTTTTCTACACAAGAGCGAATGACATCATTTGGATCATGGCAAACAAGATTCTCAATTTTATCCTCCTGAATATTTTTTTAATTTTCTTGCCTAGGAATTTGAAATTTAGTGATCCATGGATGAATGAGTTTCAAATCAAAATTATGGATATCACTATTTCTAGGTTGCTACACACCAATTCAACCATTAAGTCATTCCATAAGCATTACCTAGGCAGAAAATATCTAGGTCAATTTTACCAATGCTTATGAAATTCGAGGTACTTGTTTAAATTTATTTCCAAGTAAGGTGACATTTCTTTTTGAAGAATCAGAAAGAGTAATGCCAGCACTTACTCTCGTGAGGATTCATAAGAGTCGAATGATGAGAAGGTGCAAACCTTCCTTACCAATGTAAGCATAAATCATTCAATCATAATGCAATTCAAACAACAGAAAAATTTGAACTTGTACCTCAATTGAAGAGCAGTTCGGGTTGAAGGTTGTTGAGTGAGAAACTCACAACCATGAATTTTGGTATATCCTTCATGTTCAATGTCTTTTGCCAAGTTGAGGTTTGAGTTGAATGAACTTTATCTTGTTCCTCCATTAGACCACCATCTTGAGCATACCTCAACCATGGACTCAAAATGAGATCGATGGAGGGATATGCGATTGATGGGGCCTTCCAACCTCTTTACAAATTTTGTCCTAGCTGCACTAAAATCAAGAACAAACAAAACAATTTGAAAATGGGTTACGTTAACTCAAAAGCATGTTGTACCCTTTGTCAAATTGTTTTGCCCAACTTGTAAATGCAATGTATATTAAGAGAAATATTTTTGGTTTGAATTAGGAACATGAATTCAAGTGGTTACGCCCAAAGTTCATATCCAAATAAATGTATTCAAGATCTTAATTTTATGATGGTTGGAAATTTTACTTTCAAACATGCAAGTGTGAAAATTCAAACATGCTAAATGCAAATGCAAAGATTGATGGAGAATTCAAATATGCAATTGGGAAATCAAATATGAGATAACTACCAATTAACCCATTGGCAAGGACTCACCGAATTTTTGAAGTCCGATGAGTGGGACCTACATCCGCCCATTTCAGTGCGATGATTTGTTGTCCAATCCTGGAGTTGAAAATGTTGACAACTTCTCTTAATTGACATGCCAAGTCTTCTTTGGCATGTAAGTTGGACATGTGGACCACATGATGACCCTAGCCCCTCTGTCATTTTGATGAAAACTTGTTGATTTAGTGACGGCTTCTGCCTCTTGAAGATATTCATTATGAGCATGGTGAGGCTTGTCTTTCATTAGGGGTGTCACTTCGACCTTTTTGATATTCCTTAAGGTCAACCCATACTTTGATCATGGATCAAAAGCTTCCTTGGGCATGATGACATGTGGACTCCACAATCAAACAAGAAACGCTTCATCCACAATGTCACTTGCCCTAGGTTGCATGGGCTTGGTAGAAGGGTAGGAATCCCAACAAGTGATTGTGGGATATATTGGATCTTGAATGCTCTTTAAGTTTCTTGTCCTTGGAAAAGAGGTCATGTAAATGTTGTCTTGATTTCTTGCTTGGCCATGGACAAGATACTTCAAGGTAGGCTAGTTGAACTTAAATCCCTTGAAATCCTCATAGCCTCCATGATTACAAGGGTGATGTTGATTCCACCCTTGACCTCCTTGTTGGTGGTAGGCATTAGAGTTGTGTTTGAAAGGAAGAATCCTTATGGGTCTTAGGGGAATGATTCCCTAAGTGGCCCATGTTTGACATGGATTTTTACAAATTATGTGAATATTCATGGCTTGGATAATTCCAAACACTTCTCCATTGACTTGATCTATCATGATACTTCAATGGGAGGTGTAGTTCCATAGCTAGCATGTCCACCTTGTTGAGTGGTGTGTATGCCAAGCTAAAGGAACGAGAGCACTGTTCAATCCACCCCTTGAGTAGAGACCATATTCTCATTGATGATGAAGGAGAATAGGACTCCTTCAGCTCCAGCACAAAAGTGGTCATGGATTGATAGAGCCAAACCATGATATGAGGGTTGGATGAAAGCCCAACTATCCACCCTATGGTGGAGGAAAAACCAAGAACAAATCTTGGAGCCTCCCCCAAACTTAAGGATGGATGACTTTGGTTCCTTTTGGAAGATAAAACTCTTTCGCGAAAGGCAATGTTGTTGCCTAGTGGACATTTGTTGAGGTACGCTTTAAATCATCTTGCGGTTGAGCACTGACGTCCTCGTTGCCATCCCATAAAATGGGTTAGCCAACACTACCCTGTTTTCACCACAAAAGGAAAAAAAGGGTAATATTGTCTAATAACTACTAGTACCTATAGCTTAATCACAAGTGATAGCTATCCTTCACTTCCTTTGCCTTCCTCGACAACAGCACCAGAAATGCTTGTTGATGTTTCTTACGTCAAAGATCATCTCTCGAAAGACATGAGGTCCGCAAGAGCACGGAAACTATCGTGTAGCATTTCATCCAAGAGTATTCCCAAGGGTAACATATTTATCCCAAAGGAAGGCAATGGAGTAAAGTAAACAGTACTCATGTGATCAAGCTATGGGATACTAATCAATTATCAAGACAGGGGTAAGTTGATAATATATGGGTAGTATGACACACACCTTAAGAAATCTATTATAAAGGGTAGATGGTTCCTAATGGAGATTAGACTAAGAGTTGAGGAGTTGCTCCTATAATGCTTCTAGTATACATATACATAGCCTAAGTTAGATACTAATGAGCATGTCAATGGTGAGTACTCATGCTAATTTGTTCAACATATCCGGCACAGGTTCACCCCTAGCAATACTAGGACGACTCCCGCCAATGGATGATTACAAAGGACAGATAGGACTGTCACCACCTACTGCCTACCTCTTCATTCCGTGGGTCTATGAGACATCTAACGCTACTTACTATCCTAGCACCATGCTAGCATACTAAGTAAATACCTTAAGAATCAAGACATCCTAAGGCAATGACTAGCCTAAACATCATTGAACCAATGTTGAGACATAACATAAGTTATTCATATTAACATGATCATATCATAACTAATTAGACTATAGTGGGGGTTGGTAGTGTTTATAATGATAGTATAATGACATTAAGGCATGATCATAAGGACTATTCCTACCACATATATGGAATCCACAATCAAAAAAGAAACGCTTCATCCAAATATATGAATAAAAGAAGACTAAAGATAATATCTTTATTATGCATAAAGTCACAAATATAAGAAAAGATACATAAGCCATACCTTTTCCAACTTGGACTTGGGACTAGAGGCTCTCCTCCCTATAGCCTAATACCACTAAGGACTAAGAGAACTAGTGTATACAATAGAATGATGCTCAAGTGGTGTGTGCTGAAGTGAGGGGTGAGGGGTGTTGACGGCTACTAACATCACATATCATCTCTCGGAAGAGATGAGGTCCGCAAGAGCACGGAAATTGTCCTGTAGCATTTCACCCAAGAGTATTCCCAAGGGTATTGTATTTATCCCAAAGTAAGTCAAGGGAGTAAAGTAAACACTACTCCTGTGATCAAGCTAAGGGATACTAATCAATTATCAAGATAGGGGTAAGTTGATAATATATGGGTAGTGTGACACACACCTAAGCAATCTATTCTAAGGGGTAAATGCATCCTAGTGGAGGTTAGACTAAGAGTTGGGAAGTTGTTCCTACAATGCTTCTAATGCACATATACATAGCCTAGGTTAGATACTAATGAGCATGTCAATGGTGAATACTTATGCTAAGTTGTTCAACACATCGGGCACGAGCTTACCCCTAGCAACACTAGGTGACTCCTGCCAAGAGCCTGTGTTATAGTCGAACATGGAGGATTACAAAGGACAGATAGAGCTATCACCACCTACTGCCTACCTCTTCAATCCGTGGGTCTACAAGACATTCAACACCACTTTCTATCCTAGCACCATGCTAGCATATTAAGTGATTACCTTAAGAGCCCTAGCACAAGCCATCCTAAGGCAATGAACTAAATCATTATTGAACCAATGTTGATACATAGCACAAATGATTCATATTAACACAATAATATCATAACTAATTAGACTATAGTGGGGGTTTGTAGTGTTTATGATGATAGATTAAGAGTGAGATGACAAAATCATAAAGACTACTCCTACCACATTCATGGAGTCCACAATCAAACAAGAAACACTTCATCCAAGTATATGAATAAAAGAAGACTAAAAATAATATCTTTATTATGCATAAAGTCACAAATATAATAAAAGATACATGAGCCATACCTTTCCCAACTTGTACTTGGGACTAGAGGCTCTCCTCTCGATAGCCTAACTCCACTAAGGACTAAGAGAACTAGTGTCTACAATAGAATGATGCTCAAGTGGTGTGTGTTGAAGTGAGGGGCGAGGGGTCCTATTTATAGCTTGGAGAAGGGTCGGTTCCCGCCACCAAAAGCGCGCCAATCAGTCACCACTGACTTCTTCAAGTCGGGAGGAGCCAACACGTGGAAGCTGACCAAGTTTGGAGGAAAGACCAGGTCGGACGACTAGGGTGGTCGGCCGACCTGGTAAGTCCTCCAAACACTGTGTGCTTTCTTGGGGTGACTTCCAAGTGGGTCCCATCCCTTGATATGGGTGCTACAGCGTTGGATGCCCTCAGATACTTCTGTTTGTGGGCCATTTGATCCATGTGGTGCCACATGTCGATGCTTGATTGGCTGAGATAATATTTTATAGGTTCCATCCCCTTATTTCACTTCAATTTTGTAAAACTACATGCATGCACCAATTTCTCCAAGTACAAGTGGAAATAGATTAAATAGAAAGGTAATATGTGCAAGAAATGATATTTCCTTCACATAATTGAGTTATATTGACGAGTGAAATTGGTATATAACAACCGTCAACAAACTCCCCCAAGCTTATCCTTTGCTCATCCCGAGCAAAGTCAAGACTTTAGGTTGATGATCAGGAGTTGCTACTATGTTCTACTTTTCAAAAGTACCATGTGCACAACAGAATACTCTACCTAGTATTGCAAAAATTTGCATGGTACTTCACCCATCTCAAGTCACTATGGGGCTTATGCCATCTTCTATTAATGGGTGGTTGAAAGATAGAACAACAAAATGAAGCACACATACCCTAGAAATCATGTTCCACTTAAATTCGGAAGAGTCCAATCTAGATTTTAAGTACCTCAATTTGATTCTCTCAAGTCTCTCCTTTATGTGTAGTTGAAATCTTTCCTCACCAAGGAATTTTGCCTAAATTCATCCTACCACTAAATAAGGCTTGTATGTGGAGCTTGGCAGGGAATATAGTAGGCATATTTGCAACACATAATATTGCTAAGTCAAAAAAGGAATGTAAAACCCTCATTTTTAGCATCATACATTGCATACATTTTCATGCATGAAACATTAGTAGAACAAAGGAGAAGAAAAATAAAAGATAAAACATATATATAAAACTATGTGTAGGTAATAAGAAAAGTGAATAAGAATATAAAACATATAATAGAAAACAAATATAAACAAATGAAAAATAAAAAATGTATAATAAAAGAAAGAGAAGAAAAAGTTTCAGAACCTTCTGGAAGTTTCCGGGGGAAGCTTTGCCTCAACCCCGGAAGCTTCCGGGCAAAAAATGCCGCCCAACGAGCGAGCGGTCGGTCCAGGGCGCCAAGCCGGTGCCACGCACCCAACGGGGCTAGGCCGAGGCCGAGCCGGCCTGGGCTCCAGCGCCTGCGCACCCGACGGAATCGAGCCAGACTCTGGGTGCTGCACGCCTGCTTATAAATAGCTCCGCCCTGGTGCTATCGACCATGTAGAAAATTTTCCAGCACCAAAAACCGCGCCAGAGGGAAAAAACAGAGTTTGTGCCAGAGAGAAAAAAAGGAGAGAAAAGGGGAGAAAAAAGAGGAAGAGAAGGAGGGAGCCGTCGTCCGCCGGAGATTGTTGCGCTGCCGTCGTCGTGTTGCCGGAGGACCGCTGTGCCATCTACTTCGTCTATTCTATGCTTCAATCCCACAACTTTCTAAGCCGCTACACCTACGATAGGATTCATTTTCCGACACGAATTTTAGCGACGCAATAGATCTAATACCGGAATTTAATCGTAGTTGCACATACATCTATTTTATTTAAGCAGCACTAATTGTCGCTAAAACCTCTGTAAACTCGCATGAACACATATAAACTAGTTGCATCTAATTAATAAACAACCATAAATAATTAATTATTGAACTTTGCACGCATTCATGTCATTGCATATTGATCAATACGTGTGCATTATGTTGATTTGTATGTGTATTCTTGTATGTGTGTGATCGCGAGCAGAGGGACGTGCTCAAGAGGCCGTGTATGAAAATTTCCAGAACCAAGACTTCGAAGCGCTTGAGCAACGCTATCCGTCAGAGCAAGGTAGGTTTCCTTGATCATTTTGATCCTATGTTTTTAAATGCTTTGTTTGCAAAACTGCATGCTTGTGTCAAATTTATGTGAAACTCAAAATAGATGTTTACTAGTCTTGTTTCACCATCCTTGTCGCTTGGGATACATTGTAGAGAGTCGGGAAGGGCTTTTTACCTTTTTGCTTCGCTCTAATTAATTGGGCTAGGAAAACAACCAAATGGATCAATAGTGAATTAATGAAGTTATGGATGATGAGAATTGATGAATATGGTTAATTGGTAACATGGTACTTGGGAGATCTTAGAAAGCATGGTTTGTGGATTGGATTGAATGTTATGGTGGTTTTCTTCACTTGGATCTAAGGACCGGTTCATGCGAGAATAGGCCAGGACTACAGTGCCACCATGAGGCCAACTGTGGGTGCGGGGTAGCTGATTAATTAGGGTATTGCTAGTATTGCGCGGACCATTTGAAAGAGCAGGGAAGGGGAGTCAGATTGCATTTGTATGAGTGGTGGGACTCCTTGGGATTCGAACGACACAAGAAAGGGCTCATGGTTTAGGATGTGCTCAGTTGGAGGCATCACCACTGGTGAAACCTCAGTGGGTCCGTACATGCTAGTAGTCCCTTTGTAAAGGCTATTTTGTGATCTCTTGGCCATACACCTATGGTAGTGTTTTGGCATGATGGAGGTTTCCTTTAGTCACTGATGGGTGACAAAATCACGAACTTGTGGGTAAAGTGGTACAACCTCCAGAGAGTGTTAAAAACTATCATGATAGTCGTGCTCCCGATTAAGAGCACCTGGATGACCTACATGATTAGAGGGAACTTGTGATTTGGGATGGTTGGTTATGGTTATGGTTATGAATTTAATTATGATAATTGGAGATGGATGATGCTGATGGTAATGATCTAGAATATGGATGGATAATTGATGATTATTTGGTTATGGTGGGATTACTTCACATAGACATAGTATGATGCTTTTTACACGTTTTGAATGTGCTTTTATGCAAATAGCCATTGTTTATTATCATCCATTGTTTAAGCTACATGTCATTCTTTCCCATACTTGCTGAGTACGACATGTACTCACCCTTGCAATCCCCCCACCAACAGTTTCAGGTGATGTTTGAGATTATCCTGAGGATAATGCGGAGTACTAGGTTTTGTGCCGCCGTCGACTTACCTGTGGTGTTGCTTGAAGCCGCGCTACTCTATTTGCTTAGTTTGCTTAGTTGAGTAATTAGATTATTTCTGCTGCAGTTCAATAATGATCATTAGAGTTGCAATATGTGGATTATTTGGATATTGTAATAAAAGTACTTATCTAATAGTTTGAGCTGTGGTGATTATATGTTTATCATTTGTGAATCGCTTGTGTATGTGTGTTAAACATCCTGGGTACACATATACTGCACTTGGTTCACTTTTAGGACTCGCAACCAGAGGGATGCCAATGATGAGGAGGAGAGCAATGAAGCACCTCAGAACAACCAGGGACCTGCCCAAGGAGCTATCAACTTTGAGCATCTATTGGCTAAGCAAAACCAGCTCATGCAGACCATGATATAAACTATGGGACAACTGTAGGCTGGTAACAATAACAATTAGCCCCACATGCCTCCACCGCCACCAAACCCACCACCTCATAACCGGTTGGGAGAGTTTATGAGGACCAGGCCACCCACCTTTACTCAAGCTATTGATCCTTTGGAGGCGGATGATTGGTTGAAGTCCGTGGAGAAGAAGCTAGCTATTGTCCAATGCAATGACAGGGAGAAGGTTCTTTTTGCATCCCACCAACTAGTCGGAGCAGCTGCGGATTGGTGGTATTCGCTATGCAATGCCCACGAAAATCAAGAGAGGATCACTTGGGCTGATTTCAAGGAGAGCTTCCATTCTCATTTTGTGCCTGAAGGTGTTATGATCTTGAAGAGGCAGGAATTTGAGAACCTAAGGCAGGGGAAGTCAAGTGTGAGTGAGTATCTCAATAAATTCACTCAACTCTCAAGACATGCTCCAGAAGATGTTAATCGGGACAGCCGCAAGCAGTATTTATTCGTGAGAGGGCTAAACAATGAGATTCAAGTCCAATTGCACAACTCTGACTATGCAAATTTCCAGAAGCTTGTGGACAAAGCTATTGTGGTTGAGAACAAGGTTCGAGAGATGGAGCAAGACAATAAGAGGAAGATGTCGTATCAAGGACAAGCACAAGGAAGTAATGTTCACCCTCCCTTTGCGCCGCCAAATGCACCATACTACAACCCCTCTGCTCCTACATATCGCGCTACTATTCCACTGTGCCCAGCTCAGCATATGCTATAACGCCCTTCTATGCAAGCACGTTGCCCTCAAATGCCTCTAGCGCCTCGCGCAAATTTTCCTGCTAATGCTCAAAATCAAGTTCGCCCTAACAATACAAGGTCATGATATACTTGTGGAGAGGTGGGACACTTTGCATCCCAATGACCGAAGTCAGGCCTTGGTCAAGGGAACAATGCTCTAGGACAGAACCCAAGACCGAATGGAGGAGCGCCACAAGGCAACCGTGGACTGCAACATCTTTTTCGTGGCAAGGTGAACCATGTCTCTATGGAGGAAGCCCAACAAGCAGATAACGTGGTGATTGGTATGCAAACTCCAACCCAGTGTGATGAGGACATCACTTCTATGGATACAAACAAAACTCCATTGAACATACAAGATGCAATCAATAGAGTTCATACACAACAATTAATTTCAGAGGTGAACTCGTTCTTATATATTTCCTTACATGTTTTTGAACATAAATTGCTACTTAATGATTTATTTGTGATTAGGATCCATGGAGAGGTTCAAGGAGTACTTGGAGGGAGTATTAGGGACGTGGAAGACCAGAGAATTCGTTCAAGGAAGATGGAAACCGAACCAAACTCCAAATCGTATCCAACTCGGAGTCTAGGAGCAGTACGCACTAAAACGGACGCCCAGGACGCATACGAACTCCGTGTTGGACGTTCTACATATGCACGGAAAGGGGAGAGGATAAACTTTCCAATGGAACCGGTCCCATGTCAAAATTCCTTCGGAGTCGACGGGAATCGTCGAAACAAAATCAAGTACAGAATCTGTCAGGGTGCTGCGCCACCATATTGGGCCATTGGGCCTTGTATCAAGTCTAAGTCGATTATTTTCGTGTGTTAGGGTTAGGTCACGACCCAACATCCCCTTGGAAGTCCTCCCACCTATATATACTCCATAGTAGCCGCCATGAATAATTGGGTTTTGCTTAGATCAATAATATCGCCGTTTTTCGGTTTGTGAAACCCCAATTCAGCAATTTCAGATTGCTTCTTCTACGTTCTTGCTTGTGTTCTCGGTTGCACTTGCAGGGATTAGCCTTCTTGGCGAGGTCAATCGTGTGAAGCACGGTTGATAACCAACGGAGCGGTGGTGTACTGATTGCAGAGGTTGTTCGTGTTCTACTCGAGAGCCTCGGATCATCAACGTCGAGATCTCCATCAATCGACTTACCCATTACCTATCGGAAGATCGGGCCTCGGGACCAATTTTCTATCAATTGGTATCAGATTTCCAGGTTGCCCGTTAGGTAATTCATCTATCCATTACATTAGTTTTTTTTTCATACCTAGAGTCCACAAAAAAGCCACAAAATTTGCAGATAGTAGATATGTTCATTATTTTGTCCAAACCACCATTGAGCCTTTGCAACTTTCGTCTTCAGTTTAGTTTTGTTGAGTTTGTGTCCGCTGTTGAGTGATATTGCTGGTTTAGAAAGTGTTTTTGCTCTTAGTTTGAGTTTTGCATTGTGTGATTCATCCTTTTGAATCACATCATCACGTCCAGATTAGATTCGCCTCTGTCCAGTTCGGTATTTTCATCATATCTCACTCATACGAACTCGAATTTTAGAGTTCTTGTACTTTATAGAAAGCTTAAGAAGTTCTCTATAACTTTCTTATTTATCATTGTCCCAGAAAATACAGTTATCGATGTCAAAATTGCATTAGTTCCGAATCTGTTATTGATCTAAAAATTCTGAACAGTCTGTATTTCGGGGGCAGTATCTCCTATTGTTCTTTTCCAAAATAGGTCTTCCATATATTGAAATTAAAGAGTAGAGATATATCTACAATCTTGCTGTTCTAAGTTTTCCAATTTAGAGCCTATAAGTGTGCCTATTTCTCATTGGAAGATTGAGCAGAAAATCAGCGACAGACACACGAGATATCTTGGATTGATTTTCATTGTGTTCTTTCCTTGCAGCACATTCTGAAAAAAAAAGGAAGAAAAAAGAAAAAGGCAAGTGCAAAACAAGAAACAAAAGCCGCACAAAAAAAAAAGAAAAAAAAACAACAAAAAAAAAACAGAAGTGCTTGCATTCTTTGTGTCATCTAGTTTTGTCTCATGTCTTGCTAGCTTGAACTACTAGGAACACATTTAGGCCAGCAACTTTGACAAATACTTTGGACACTTATTCAACTTTACTATCTGATTTCATTGTTGCTAATCTTTGCTACAAATAAAGTGCCATCCAAGCTACACCTTACTCTTGAGCAGAATCGATACACCTTTGCAATCATCCCACGCTTCATTGGTTTCTTCATACCGGCCACCGTTTGCTACCTGCAGTGTAGGTAAGAACACTTGTAAGAGCGTGGTAAGACGCTTGAGAGTGTGTGATTCCACTTTCACTTTGCCATTATCCTTTGTAGTTGATAGGGATAACATATTTTTTGTGTTGTCTTCTTTTTGCTACTAACAATGTCAGGTAAAAGCAAGAATCATGCATTATATGCTGAGATGATGGACATGATGAAGACGACGATGGAGTTGCTCACTAAAAATCAAACATCAACCAAGGATTCACATGACATTCGGACCACCTTTACAACACCTTCCACAAGAAGTAATTACATTCTCCCATCTCTTCCTTCTTATGATGGTTTTGATTACGATGAATATATTGCTTGGGAAATAGAGTTGGATAAAATTTTTGGAAAATGTCATATGTGTGAGAGGAGGAAGATTAGAAATGTTGCAAGTGCATTAGTAGGTTGTGCATTAACTTGGTGGAACAATTTAAATGATTTAGAAAAACCTTGAACATGGAAAGATATGAAAATTCTTATGCGAGAAACATTTACTAGTGTATCCAATTGCAAAGATGAAATACATGAGCTTGAGAAGAATTTTCTTGTTGTACCTCCTCCTATGCCTAACCTTTTGCAGGAACAAGAACCAATAATTGTAGAAAATCCAAAAGCGAATGAGGTGTTCAACAACTCCTGTGAAAATTCAGATCTATCAATTCATATTTCACCCACAATTACTGCTGAAAATAAGAATAAAGGTAACGAATATCACAACACACTTGTTGAAGGTGAGAAGTTTTTGGATGTTCTGAATTTTTTCACCAATCATGCTATTGTCGAGGAGCGACTAGTGGAATCTTTTATTGATACACCATTGCCACATGTTGGTTTTCCTGCTGATCCTTCTGTTAAGAAAGAGTTGTGTGCTGATAACTCTATTATACCTATGCAAAAACAAGTTAATGTACAAGATGATTGTGTTTTGAATTCACCTACTTGTGCTGAAATTCATAATTTGATCACCGCTACTGCTGAAAATGATGAGCTGAAATTTTTGTCTTATCTAAATACTTTGGGTTATATTGAATTTGACACTCTTTATGATCTAAATATTGTAGAGAGGAGAATATTTTCACAATCTGAATTGCCTTTATTAAGTAGAAATATTTTTCATGCTATAGGCAACTATGAAGATAGTGGTGAATTTATGGTGCATAAAGTTTACATATGTTCAAATGTGCAAGCTCCTTTTGTGCTGCAACAACATGGTGAAATGAATGGATGCACTAACACTAATAATGTATTGTCAAGTTTTTCTAGCATTTTTTTATTGCAGCAAGGACAACAAATAAAAAAGAAGCATTGTTCATTGCGGTTGTGCAATATGGACAGTGTTCATTCTACCCCCAAAGCAATCCTTTTTCCTGGACATACGAGCAAGCCGAGGACGGCTTGTCATAAAGAAGGGGAGAATGACGAGATCATGCACATTATCACTGCACCTACAAATATGGTACAAATTTTATTTGTTTGAGATCCTAGCTCAAGTGAATGTGCGCTCTTGTTTGGACAAGATCAAGATGGTGCGCTATGTCGTCCGCCACCTTGGCCTCCTCCTTTCATGCTTACAAGAAGATTTGCTGGTGTTGCACATATGGACCCACACATGATAGAAGATGAACTTGAGTCGAGGACGACTCCAATTCAAGAAGGGGAGGATGATGAGGACATCACTTCTATGGATACAAACAACACTCCATTGAACATACAAGATGCAATCAATAGAGTTCATACACAACAATTAATTTCAGAGGTGAACTCGTTCTTATATATTTCCTTATATGTTTTTGAACATAAATTGCTACTTAATGATTTATTTGTGATTAGGATCCATGGAGAGGTTCAAGGAGTACTTGGAGGGAGTATTAGGGACGTGGAAGACCAGAGAATTCGTTCAAGGAAGATGGAAACCGAACCAAACTCCAAATCGTATCCAACTCGGAGTCTAGGAGCAGTACGCACTAAAACGGAAGCCCAGGACGCATACGAACTCCGTTGTGGACGTTCTACATATGGACAGAAAGGGGTGAGGATAACCTTTCCAATGGAACCGGTCCCATGTCAAAATTCCTTCGGAGTCGACGGGAATCGTCGAAACAAAATCAAGTACAGAATCTGTCAGGGTGCTGCGCCACTATATTGGGCCATTGGGCCTTGTATCAAGTCTAAGTCGATTATTTTCGTGTGTTAGGGTTAGGTCACGACCCCAACATCCCCTTGGACGTCCTCCCACCTATATATACTCCATAGTAGCCGCCATGAACAATTGGGTTTTGCTTAGATCAATAATATCGCCGTTTTTCGGTTTGTGAAACCCCAATTCAGCAATTTCAGATTGCTTCTTCTACGTTCTTGCTTGTGTTCTCGGTTGCACTTGCAGGGATTAGCCTTCTTGGCGAGGTCAATCGTGTGAAGCACGGTTGATAACCAACGGAGCGGTGGTGTACTGATTGCAGGGGCTGTTCGTGTTCTACTCGAGAGCCTCAGATCATCAACGTCGAGATCTCCATCAGTCGACTTACCCATTACCTATCGGAAGATCGAGCTCACATTTTCCTATCACAGTGACTATGTTATTTGATTTTGGAGCATCACATTCATTTATTGCATCAAAGTACGTTGGCAAGTATAGTTTGCCTATATCTCATATGAAGTATACTTTGTTGGTTAAATCTCCTGGAGGGGAGACTAGGACGGATATAGTGTGTCCAAACGTAAGCCTTAGAATAAGGGGGTAGACTTCTTTGCCAACCTCATTGGTTACGATTCTCAAGGATTGGACATAATACTTGGTATGGACTGATTAAGGAAGCACCATGGAATTATTCAATGTGCCACAAAGACGGAGAATTTGACAAATGAGGAAGGGGTCAGCATAGAATTTGAAGCATCTCAACATGCACCTAAGCAAGTGGAGATGAATCGAATGGATGGTGCCGCAACTCAGGAGAATCCAGTGGTGTGCGAGTTTTCATATGTGTTTCCAGATGAGTTCATAGGTATGCCACCTGATCGTGACATATAGTTCATTATTGAATTAATACGTGGAACTACACCCATAGCTAAAAGGACCTATAGGATGCCTCCTATGGAGTTAGCGGAGCTCAAGAAACAGATTCAAGAGCAGCTAGAGAAGGGTTTTATTCACCCAAGCTCTTCACCTTGGAGAGCACCAATGCTTTTTGTAGATAAGAAGGATGGATTCCAAAGGATGCGCGTGGATTACCGAGCTCTCAATGAGGTGATGATCAAGAACAAGTATACATTGCCCCGTATTGAGGATTTGTTTGATCAAATGAAGGGCGCCTGTGTTTTGTCCAAGATTGATCTTGAGGTCAGGATACTTCCAAATGAAGATTAGACCGTCAGACATACCCAAAACGACTTTTTGGAAACGGTATGGGTCTTATGAGTACACTGTTATGTCTTTTGGATTGATGAATGCACCTGCATACTTAATGTATCTCATGAATAAGGTCTTTATGGAATACTTGGATAAGTTTGTTGTGGTGTTCATTGATGGCATTATGATCTACTCGAAGAGTGAAGAGGAGCATGAAGAGCATTTGAGGCTCACATTGTAGAAATTGAGGGAATGAACATCAATTATATGCCAAATTCATCAAGTGCATGTTTTGGTTAAGGGAAGTATTATTTTTGGGGCATATCATTTCAGGAGGAGGAGTATCGGTTGACCCAGGAAAAGTGAGGGATGTGACCGCCACAAAATGTGAAGGAAATCAAGAGTTTCCTTGGAATGGTTGGATATTACCGTCGGTTCATCAAGGATTTCTCCAAGATAGCCAAGCGCATGACTGAGTAATTAACGAAGGGGAAAGCATTTCAATGAACTCAAGCTTGTCAGGACAGCTATGAGGAGCTCAAGAAGAGATTGACAACAACACCTGTGTTGGTATTGCCAGAGGTGAGTAAAAATTTTGATATTTATTGTGATGCATCGAGACAAGGACTTGGATGTGTATTGATGCAAGAAGGTCAAGTAGTAGCCTACGCATCGAGAGAATTGAAGAAGCATGAGCAGAATTATCCTACGCATGATCTCGAACTTGCAACCATAGTGCATGCTTTGAAGATATGGAGACATTACCTTCTTGGTCATAGGTGTGAGATTTACACGGACCACAAGAGCCTCAAGTACATATTCATGCAAACGGACCTGAATTTGAGGCAACAAAGATGGTTGGAGCTCATTAAGGATTATGATGTGGGAATCAACTATCATCCAGGGAAGGCTAATGTAGTGGCAGATGCTTTGAGTCGGAAAGGAGTAAGCCACCAACTCACAGTTTGAGAGCGGCCATTTGAGTTATGCAAGGAGTTTGAATAGTTGAATCTCATATTTGTGAATGGGATGGGGATGATAGAGTTAAATCCAACCTTGGAGCAAGAATTTCGGGAAGGTCAAACCAAGGATGAAAAAATTCAGAAAATAAAGGAAAGGGCCTAAGAAGGGAGAGAATTCCGATTTGATGAAGATGAACATGGTACTTCATGGCTTGGAAAGAGAATTGAGGTGCCTAATGTTAAGCATATTCGGGAAACAATATTGAAGGAGGCACATGACTCACCTTACTCAATCCATCCCCGCTGTACCAAGATGTACAAAGACTTAAAGACATGTTATTGGTGGGCTAGCATGAAAAAGGACATAGCTGAATTTGTAGCGTTGTGTGATGTGTGCCAACGAGTGAAGGCGGAACATCAAAGGTCAGTCGGATTATTACAGCCATTGAAGATCTCGGAGTGGAAGTGGGAAGAAATTGGTATGGACTTTATAGTTGCATTACCGCGAACCCAATCCGGTTATGACTCAATATGGGTTATTGTGGATTGGTTTACAAAATCAACTCATTTCGTTCATGTCAAGACCACATATACCACTGCGAAGCTAGCAAAATTGTATAAGGAGAATATTGTATGCCGACATGGAGTTCCAAAGAAAATAGTCTCGGACCGAGTTCACCTCTAGGTTTTGGCAGGAACTGCATGAAGCCATGGGTACAAGGTTGAATTTCAGCTCAGCATATCACCCGCAAACTGATGGACAAACTGAGAGGACAAATCAAATATTAGAAGATATGTTGAGAGCTTGTGCTTTCAAGCATGGATGTAGCTGGGACAAAAGCTTGCCATATGCGGAATTCTCATATAACAACAATTACCAAGCAAGTTTGAAGATGTCACCTTGTGAAGCGCTATACGGAAGGAAGTGCAGGACACCCTTGTTTTGAAATGAGACAGGAGAGAATCAAGTATTTGGACCTGATGTGTTACAAGATGCTAAAAGGCAAGTTCAAATAATAAGTGAAAACCTAAGGGCTGCCCAGTCTCGACAAAAAGGCTATGCGGATAATAGGCGAAGGAATCCGACATTTGAAGTTGGAGATTTCGTATACCTCAAAGTGTTACCTATCCGAGGTCAACAAAGGTTTAACATTAAAGGAAAATTGGCACCTCGTTATATCAGGCCATTTAAGATTTTGGAACAACGAGGAGAGGTAGCATATCGACTTGAGATGCCGGCATATCTCTCCGATGTGCATGACGTGTTTCACGTGTGTCAACTCAAGAAGTGTTTGAGAGTGCCGGAAGAACAAGTGTTGGTGGACGAACTAGAACTCTTCGAGGATTTGTCCTCTGTCGAGCAACCTATCAAAATCTTGGACGTGAAGGAAAGAGTCACGAGGAATAAGAGAGTCCGTTTGTGCAAAGTGCAATGTAACCACCATACCAAAGCTGAAGCTACGTGGGAACGTGAAAAAAACCTGAAAGCATTATTCCCTCACCTTTTCTCCACACTATCGAATCTCGAGGGCAAGATTCACTTTAAGGGGAGTAGGTTTGTAACACCCTCATTTTTAGCATCATGCATTGTATACATTTTCATGCATGAAACATTAGCAGAACAAAGGAGAAGAAAAATAAAAGATAAAGCATATATATAAAAATATGTGTAGGTAATAAGAAAAGTGAATAAGAATATAAAACATATAATAGAAAACAAATATAAACAAATGAAAAATACAAAAATACAAAACAAATGTATATGAAACCTACAAAAAAAGGAGAAGAAAAAAAGTTTTGGAACCTTCCAGAAGATTCCAGGGGAAGCTTTGCCTCAACCCTGGAAGCTTCTAGGCAAACAGTGTCGCCCAACGAGCGAGCGCTCGGTCCAGGGCGCCAAGCTAGCGCCAGCGCCCGACGAGGCCAGGCCGAGGCCGAGCCGGCCCGGGCTCCAGCAACCTGCGCGCCCGACAAAATCGAGCCGAACTCCCGGTGCCGCATACCCGCCTATAAATAGCGCCGCCCCTGGTGCTTTCGACCATGCAGAAAATTTCCAGCGCCAAAAACCCTAGCCGCAAGAGGGAAAAACAGAGGATGAGCCAGAGAGAAAAAAGGATAGAAAATGGAAGAAATAAGAGGAAGAAAAGGTGGGAGCCGACGTCCACCGGAGATCGTCGCGGCACTGGAGGACCGCTGCGCCATCTACTTCGTCTACGCTACGCCTCCATCCCGTGACTTTCGAAGCCGCTACACCTACGGTAGGATTCATTTTCCAACACTAATTTTAGCGACGTAATAGATCTAATACCGGAATTTAATAGTAGTTGCACGTACATCTATTTTATTTCAGCAGCACTAATTGTCGCTAAAACCCCCGTAAACTCGCATGAACACATATGAACTAGTTGCATCTAATTAATAAACAATCGTAGATAATTAATTATCAAACTTTGCATGCATTCATGTCATTGAATATTGATTAATATGTGTGTATTGTGTTGATTCGTATGTGTATTCTTGTATGTGTGTGATCACGAGTAGAGCGACATGCTCAAGAGGCTGTGTACGAAAATTTCCAGAACCAAGACTTCGAAGTGCTTGAGCAACCCTATCCGTTGAAGCAAGGCAAGTGTCCTTGATCATTTTGATCCTACGTTTTTAAATGTTTTTTTTTGCAAAACTGCATGCTTGGACAAATTGATGGGAAACCCAAAATAGGTGTTTACTAGTCTTGTTTGACCATCCTTGTCGCTTGGGATACATTGTAGAGAGTCGGGAAGGGCTTTTTACCTTTTTTGCTTTGCTCTAATTAATTGGGATGGGGAAACAACCAAATGGTTTAATTGTGAATTAATGAAGTTATGGATGATGAGAATCGATGAATATGGTTATTTGGTAACATGGGACTTGGGAGATCTAAGAAACCATGGTTTGTGGATTGGATTGGATGTTATGGTGGTTTGCTTGACATGGATCTAAGGACCAGTTTTTGCGAGGATAGGCCAGGACTAGTGCTACCACGAGGCCAAGTATGGGTGTGACGTAGCCGATTAATTAAGGTATTGCTAGTATTGTGCGGACCATTTGAAAGAGCGGGGAAGGGGAGTCGGATTGGGTTTGTATGAGTGGCAGGACTCCCCGGGATTCGAATGACACAAGAGGGGGCCCTTGGTTTAGGATGTGCTCAGTTATAGGCATCGCCACCGGTGAAAACTCAGTGGGTCCATACATGCTAGTAGTCCCTTTGTAAATGCTATCTTGTGATCTCTTGGCCATACACCTATGGTAGTGTTTTGGCATGATGGAGGTTTCCTTTAGTTGCCGACGGGTGATGAAATTACGAACTTGTGGGTAAAGTGGTACAACTTCTGTAGAGTGTTAAAAACTATCATGATAGCCATGCTCCCAGTTAAGAGCACCTAGATGACCTACATGATTTGAGGGAGCTTGGCATTTGGGATGGTTGGTTATGGTTATAGTTTTGGTTATGAATTGAATTGTGATAATTGGACATGGATGATGATGATGATGGTAATGATTTGGAATATGGATGAATAATTGATGATTATTGGGTTAGGATGGAATTACTTCACATAGACATAGTATGATGTTTTTTACATGTTTTGAATGTGCTTTCATTTAAATAGCCATTGTTTATTATCATGCCTTTTTTAAGCTACATGTAATACTTTCTCACACTTGCTGAGTACGTCATGTTCTCACCCTTGCAATCCCCTCACCAACCATTTCAGGTGATGTTTGGGAGTATCCTGGGGATAATGTGGAGTACTAGACTGTGTGTTGCCGTCGACTTGCCCGGGGTTTTGCTTGGAGCCGCGATACCCTATTTGCTTAGTTTATTAATTAGATTATTTCCGCTACAGTTATAGTTCAATAATGATCATTAGAGTTGCAATATGAGGATTATTTGGATATTGTAATAAAAGTACTTATTTAATAATTTGACTGTGGTGATTATCTATTTATCATTTTTGAATCACTTGTGTATATGTGTTAAACATCCTGAGCACACATACACTGCACTTGGTTCACTTTTCGAAATCAGGTGTCACAAGCAAGACTTAGAAGAAATCAATTCAAAACTATTTGATTAAAGACTTGTGCATGTGTGATGGAATGGAGGTGGATGTGGATATTTGAGATGACTCCTATGTATGTAGACTCTCTTCTTTTTTTTTTGCAGGGATGGAACATGGCTACTTTTCCTTTTTCTTTTTCTCTCTTTTTTCTTCTTTTTTTATCATGCTTATGATGTAAGCATGTATTTTATTTTCTTTTTTCTTTTTCTTGTAGCCATGTCTTGTACTCCATTTTTATGCAATGAATTTGGAGAGAGTACTAAGCATGAATGGTATGGAGTTTCTCTTTTTATTGTGGAATGGTGGTATGATGTGAATTTTGCTTACTTCTAGTGTAGAAGTATAGCATGTGCGAGTTAAGTCTTGAATTCAAAAGTAATGAATGAAATCTCACATAGGTCTATACTAGTTTGAAAAGCTCAATGTGAAGACAAATAGCGTATGCATAAGGTCTATCAATGTAATATATCATATGGCTTTGGTGTGTATTTTCAATCAAATGAGGATAACTTAAATATTTTTAGAATTTCTCTGGAAATCTAAGTTTCACTTTCAAACTAGGAATAACAGCCCTATCACTATATCATATCTCACAACAACTTAGAATGGATTAAGATTTTGCTACCCACAATTTCCAAATCAAAGCAAAAGTAATTATATCCAATGAAAGCAATATTTTAGAGAGTAGTAAGTTGTAATCTAGGGACTTAGGAAAATTAAAAAAGAGCAACTATTCATCATTTCATTTATGTGAATTCCAAATCATTCTTACCGCACATCTTTTTTTATTTTGAAAGAAAATCCAATCTACTTATTTTTAATTTTTTTTTTCATATGGAAGGTGGATTATGGGTGAATGGAAAATAAATATGCAAGGGGTGTGATACAAAAAATCCTTCAAGTAGGGGTCCTCCCCCAAGCTTGTTCTTGGTCAAGGTCCGCGCTAGGGGTTGAAATCCTAACGACGGATGTAGGCCATGAGGTTGTCCTACCCTTGTTGTAGCATGACTTTGACATTGGAGGGTTGAGTGTCGATGTTGGATTGCCCTCCATGGGTTCCACGGGTGGGGTCGAGGAGAGTGTTGTCGATGTCGCTCATCCACACCTCAAGGTTCCCATAGGTTGGATGTACTCGTACTTGGTTATTACATGGCTAAGGTAATGATAACCCTTAGCTACAAAGGAATAACGTGCACTCAACATGGTTTAGTGTGTTCCATCATTCTTTGGCTTAGGTGTATCATACCTACTTGCCATAAGAAATAACTTGTACCTCTCATGCATTGGGTGTGATCCATCATTCCTTGGCTAAGGTAATGATACCCTTTAGACACAAGGAGTGACACGTACCCAACATGTGTTGAGTATGATCCGTTATTCCTTGGCTAAGGTACAACATACCTATAACCACAAAGAGATGACGTGCACTCAACATGGGTTGAGTGTGATCAGTTGTTCCTTGGCTATGGTATAAAATACCTTCTAGCCACATAGGAACAACTTGCACCCAATATACATTGGATGTAATCTTGTCATTCCTTGGTTAAGGTACATCATACCTTTTAGCCACAAAGGAATAACTTACACCCAATGATGGTGGCAATTCCCTTGACCTTGAATGAGTGCTTAGAATAGTTGAGAGCATCATGCTCGCACATATTTGTTGCAGCCCATTGGTTGCTCACGGAGAGTTTCCATGTCAAATCTCCGGCCTCGTATAGTTATAGTTGACCTTCAGGCTTAGTTTCTGATAGGTAGAAACCATCCTCATTTACTCCTTGGCCAAGAGATATTGAAATGGAATCCTCTTAGGGTTTCCAACAGTCGGATCTTTGAATGCCTACATAGTTATTTTACTCCTGCAAACTTCCTCTCTATGATAGAGAGGGATGGTTAGCTCCCGATACTTGTACAAATGAATTTTTGGGTTAGGTAAACGAATATTCATTTGTACGCACGGGGAAGAACAAGACCAAAGATGCATTTGGTCCAATTTCTAGTGTATTCATGAACAACGTATGAATCATTGCTAGGAGTGGGGCTTAATGGATAAATCAAGTTGTACATTTTCTAAAGCTCCTACCCATAGAAATGCAAGAGATATAAATACACTATATGTATCCCTTAATCTTGTAGAATTCCTAACAATCATAGTTTTTTACAAGAGCAAATATTTATCATGTGGTTCATAGCAAGCAAGATTCTCAATTTTATCCTTCTGAACATTTTTAATTTCTTGCCTAGGAATTTTAAATTTAGTGATCCATGCATTAGTGAGTTTCAAATCAAAATTATGGACATCACTATTCCTAGGTTGCTACATACCAATTCAGCTATTAAGTCATTCCATAAGCATTACCTAGGCAGAAAATGTCTATGTCAATTTAGCAACGCTTATGAAATTCTAGGTACTTGTTTAAATTTATTCCCAAGTAAAGTGACATTTCTTTTTGAAGAATCAAAAAGAGTAATGTCAACACTTACTTTCGTGAGATGCATAAGAATTGGATGATGAGAAGGTGTAAACCTTCCTTACCAATGTAAGCAAAAATCATTCAATCCTAATGCAATTCAAATGATGGAAAATTTTAAACTTGTACCTCAATTGAAGAGCAGTCTTGGTTGAAGGTTGTTGTGTGAGAAATTCACGACCATGAATTTTGGTGTAGCCTTCATGTTCAATGTCTCCTACCAAGTTGAGGTTGGAGTTGACTGAGCTTCATCTTGCTCCTCCATTGGGACACCATCTTGAGCATTCCTCCACCATGAACTCAAAATGAGATCGATGGAGGGATATGCGCTTGATGGTACCTTCCAACCAATTTACAAATTTTGTCTTGGCTGCACTAAAATCAAGAACAAACAAAACAACTCGAAAACAGGTTACGTTATCTCAAAAGCATGTTGTAGCCTTTGCAGCATGTTGTAGCCTTTGCCATATTGTTTTCCCAACTTGAAACAACTTGTAAATTCAATGAATATTAGGGGAAATATTTTTTTGTTTGAATTAGGTAGATGAATTCAAATGGTTATGCCCAAGGTTCATATCCCAATAAATTTATTTCCTAATTCAAAATTTTAGTTTCAGGAAGGTTGGAAATATTACTTTCCAACATGCAAATGTGAAAATTCAAACATGATAAATGCAAATGCAAGATTCGATGGGAAATTCAAATATGCAATTTGGGAAATCAAATATGAGATAACTTCCAATTAACCTATTGGCAAGGACTCACAGAATTTTGAAAGTCCGATGAGTGGGACTTACCTCCGTCCTGTTTAGTGCGATGATTTGTTGCCCAACACAAGAGTTGAATATGTGGACAACTTCTCTTGCTTGTCATGCCAAATATCCTTTGGCATGTCATTCGGACATGTGGGCCACATGGTGGCCTGAGCCTCTTCGTCATCTTGATGAAGACTTGTTGATGTAGTGATGGCTTTTCCCTCTTGAAGATATTCTCTCATCAGCATGGTGAGGCTTGTCCTTCTTTTAGGGTTTCACTTTGACTTTCTTGATATTCATTAAGGTCAACCCATACCTTGATCATGGATCAAGAGCTTCCTTGGGCATGATTACATGTGGACTCCACAATCAAACAAGAAATGCTTCATCCACAATTTTACTTGTCCTAGGTTGCATGGGCTTGGACGAAGGGTAGGAATCCCAACAAGTGGTTGTGGGATATCTAGGATCTTGAATCCCAACGTGTAAATGTTGTCTTGATTTCTTGTTTGGCCATGGACAAGATACTTCAAGGTAGGCTAGTTAAACTTAAATCCCTTGAAATCCGCATAGCCTCCTTGATTATAAGGGTGATGTTGATTCACCCTTGACCTCTTTGTAGGTGATAGCCATTGGAGTTGTGTTTGGAAGGAAGAATCCCCATGGGTCTTAGGAAATCATTCCCAATGTGGCCCATGATGACATGGATTTTCACAAATCACGTAAATATCCATGGCTTTGGTCATCCAAACACTCCTCCATTGGCTTGGTCTTCATGATACTTTAGTGTAAGGTGTAGTTCCATAGCCAGCATGTCCACCTTGCTAAGTGGTGTGCATGCCAAGCTAAGGTAACTAGAGCATTCTTCAATCCACCTCTTGAGTCGAGACCATATTCTCTTCCATGATGAATGAGAATAGGACTCCTTCAGCTCCAACACAAATGTTGTCATGGATTGGTGGACCAACCGATGACATGAATGTTGGATGAGGAGCCAACCATCCAACCTATGGTGGAGGCAAACCAAGAAGAACTCTTGGAGCCTCCCCCAAGCTTGGCGATGGATGTCTTTGGCTTCTACTGGAAGCTGAAATTCTTCCGCAAGAGGCAATGGTGTTGCCTAGCAGGCCTTTGTTGAGGTACGCCATGAATCATCTTGCAATTGAGCACTAGCGCCCTTGTTGGCCATCCCATGAAATGGGTTAGCCAACACTACCCTATTTTCACCACAGAAGGAGAAAACAAACAAGGGTAATCCTGTCTAATAACTATTAGTACCTATAGATTAATCACAAGTGATAGCTATCCTTCACTTCCTTTTCCATCCTCGGCAACGGCGCCACAAATGATTGTTGATGGCTCCTAATGTCACAGATCATCTC
This sequence comes from Tuctoria greenei, assembly GCA_036927565.1. Lineage (NCBI taxonomy): Eukaryota > Viridiplantae > Streptophyta > Magnoliopsida > Poales > Poaceae > Tuctoria > Tuctoria greenei. The sequence goes on along the minus strand of JAYESD010000006.1, from coordinate 93,566,665 downwards.
TCGGAAGAGATGAGGTCCGCAAGTGCACGGAAACTGTCATGTAGCATTTCACCCAAGAGTATTCCCAAGGGTATCATATTTATCCCAAACGAAGGCAAGGGAGTAAAGTAAACACTACTCTTGTGAGCAAGCTAAGGGATACTAATCAATTATCAAGACAAGGGTAAGTTGATAATATAGGGGTAGTGTGACACACACCTAAGCAATCTATTCTAAGGGGTAAATGGGTCCTATTAGAGGTTAGACTAAGAGTTGGGGAGTTGCTCCTACAATGCTTCTAATACACATATACATCCTAGGTTAGATACTAATGAGCATGTCAATGGTGAATACTTATTCTAAGTTGTTCAACACATCAGGCATGGGTTTAGCCCTAGCAACACTAGGCGAATCCCGCCAAGAGCCTGTGGCATACCGAACATGGAGGATTACAAAGGACAGATAGGGCTGTCACCACCTACTGCCTACCTCTTCAGTCTGTGGGTCTACGAGACATTCAACTCTACTTTCTATCCTAGCACCATGCTAGCATATTAAGTAATTACCTTAAGAGCCTAGGCACAAGCCATCCTAAGGAAATGAACTAAATCATCGTTGAACCAATGTTGATACATAGCACAAATGATTCATATCAAAATGATCATATCATAACTAATTAGACTATAGTGGGGGTTTGTAGTGTTTATGATGATAGATTAAGAGTGAGATGGAATAATCATAAAGACTACTCCTACCACATACATGGAATCCACAATCAAACAAGAAACGCTTCATCCAAGTATCTGAATAAAAGAAGACTAAAGATAATATCTTTATTATGCATAAAGTCACAAATATAAGAAAAGATACATGAGTCATACCTTTCCGAACCTGGACTTGGAACTAGAGGCTCTCCTCTCTATAGCCTAACTCTACTAAGGACTAAGAGAACTAGTGTATACAATAGAATGATGCTCAAGTGGTGTGTGTTGAAGTGAGGGGGAGGGTTCCTATTTATAGCTTGGAGAAGGGTCAGTTCCCGCCACCAAAAGCGCGGGAATCAGTCACCACTGACTTCTTCAAGTCGGGAGGAACCAACACGTGGAAGCTGACTGAGTTTGGAGGAAAGACTAGATCGTTGGACTAAGGGGGTCAACTGACCTGGTGAGTCCTCCAAATGGTCTGTGCTTTCTTGGGGTGACTTCCATGTTAATGAGTAGGTTTAGGCCCAATCTTCCGAAAGGTAAGTCGATTGGGGTGGAGAACTCGACGTTGATGATCTACGACACTCGAGCAGTTCGAATACCCCTGCAATCACTACACCACTTCTCCGTTGGTTATCAACCATGCGGAAAACGCCTGACCTCGCCAAGAAGGCTAATCTGTGCAAGTGAACCGAGAACACAAACAAGAACGTAGAAGACACGATCTGAAATTGAGAAGTTGGGGTCTCATAAACCGTAGAGCAACAAAATTGTTATTCTAACAAAACCCACCGAATATGACTGGTGGCTGCAGTATTTAAAGGCTAGGGTTCGGCAAAACACGATTAGGCGTGTCCCTAATGGACTCATATGGGATACAAGGCCCAAAGGTCTGATTTGGTGGCACAGCACCGGACAGAAATCTGGACTCGATTTGATTCAACGATTCCCAATGACTCCGGAGGAATATTTAGGTTTGACTAGATCCATTGGAAATTTTATCTTCTCCTATTTCCGTGCATATGTGGAACGTCGAAAACGGAGTCTGTATGCATCCTGGGCGTCCGTTTTAAGATGGGCTGCTCCTGGACTCCGAGTTGAACTCAAGTCCGAGTTGTATACTAATTCCATCAACTTGTGGACGTCCAGCAGGTTCTCCATGTTCCCATGGCCTCTTCCCTTCACTTTTTGATCTTCTCCATTGTTCCTAATAACATAAATCATCACATAGCAATCTATTCTCAAACTCACATGCAAAGGAAGTTAGGAACGAATTCACCTGCTGATTTATTAAATGTGCTCGTGCTCTTATGATTGGTCCTTGCAGTTCAATGTGCGTCTACGCTGTTGTGATGTCCTCATCATCCTGCCCCTCTTGAATTGGAGTCGTCCTCGCCTCAAGTTCATCTTCTTCTCCTAAATACAGTCGCAAATCTGAAATGTTAAATGTAGGACTAACCCCAAAATCGGGAGGCAATTCAAGCTTATATGCCTTATCATTAATCTTTTCAACAATCTTGAAAGGACCAGCAGCTCGTGGCATAAGTTTAGATTTTCTCAAGTCAGGGAATCGCTCTTTTCTCAAATGTAACCACACTAAATCACCCGGTTCAAGTTTTACTTCTTTTCTACCTTTACTACCTGCAACCCTATACTTCTCATTCATCTTTTCAATATTTTTCTTTGTAGTTTCATGCATCTTAAGAATGAATTCAGATCGTTGTGTAGCATCCAAATTTATAGTTTCAGAAGGAGGCAAAGGTAGTAAATCAATAGGAGCACAGAGATTGAAACCATACACTACCTTGAATGGACTTACCTTTGCCATGGAGTGAACGGATCTGTTGTAAGAAAATTCTATATGTGGTAAACACTCCTCTCACAACTTCAAATTTTTTTTCAAGACAGCCCGCAACATAGTGGATAAAGTACGATTAACTACCTCGGTTTGTCCATCCATTTGTGGGTGACATGTAGTTAAAAACAGCAACTTGGTTCCCAATTTATACCACAAAGTTCTCCAAAAATGACTTAAAATTTTTGCATCACGATAAAAAACAATGGTATTTGGCACACCATGTAAACGAACAATTTCTATCATAAATAAATCAGCAATGTGTAAGGCATTATCATTCTTATGACATGGTATAAAGTGTGCCATTTTGGAAAAATGATGAACAACTAAAAAGATAATATCGCTCCCCCTCTTAGTCCTAGGCAATCCCAAAACAAAGTCCATAGAAATATCCTCCCAAGGTACACTAGGAACAGGAAGAGGCATATAAAGACCATGTGGGTTAAGGCGAGACATAGCTTTATTGCAAGTAGTGCATCGTGACACGTAGCGCTCGACATCACGCCTCATCTTTGGCCAAAAGAAGTGTGTGGACAGCACATCTTCAGTTTTCTTCACTCCAAAATGTCCCATCAAACCTCCTCCATGTGCTTCCTGCAAAAGTAATAGACGAACGGAGCTAGCTGGAATGCATAGCTTGTTAGCACGATAGAGGAGACCCTCTCGCAGCACATATTTATTACAAGTTTTTCCTTCTCTACAATTTTTAAAAGCATCTTTGAAGTCCAAATCAGTAGGATATAATGCTTTTATTCTTTCCAAACCAAAGGTTTTATGATCAAGTTGGGACAGCATGGTATAACGCCTAGATAATGCACCGGCAATGACATTTTCCTTCCCTTTCTTATGCTTAATGATGTATGGAAACGACTCTATGAACTCAATCCATTTAGCATGTTGTTTATTCATATTGGTTTGACACTTAAGATACTTCAATGATTCATGATCGGAATGTATAACAAACTCCTTAGACCAAAGATAATGTTGCCAAGTTTGTAATACTCGCACTAAGGCATACAATTCCTTATCATAAGTGGAATAATTCAAAGAAGGACCATGAAGTTTTTCACTAAAGAAAGCAACGGGTTTACCTCCTTGTATGAGAACACCTCCAATACCAATGCCGCTTGCATCGCATTCTAGCTCAAAGGTCTTGTCAAAATCAGGAAGTTGTAGCAATGGTGCTTGTGTAAGCTTCGATTTGAGAGCATCAAAAGCTTGTTGCTGCTGTTTGCCCCAGCGAAACGGCACTCCCTTCTTCGTTAGCTCATGTAGAGGTGCTGCAATGGTGCTGAAATCCCGCACAAAATTGCGATAAAACCTGTAAGACCAAGAAAACTACAAACCTGCGTGACGGTTGTTGGGACTGACCAGCTAGTGATCGCTTTAATTTTTTCCTCATCCATCTCAATTCCCTGCGAGGAAACGACATAGCCAAGAAACGAGACTCGATTGGTGCAAAAGACGCACTTTTCGAGGTTACCAAACAAACGTGCATCTCTCAAAACAGTAAAAACAGCACATAAATGATCAAGATGTTCATCATATGACTTGCTGTAAATGAGGATATCATCGAAGTAAACCACCACAAATTGTCCAATGAAAGCACGTAAAACCTCGTTTATTAAACACATAAACGTGTTGGGCACATTAGTTAAACCAGAAGGCATGACTAACCACTCATAAAGTCCAAACTTGGTTTTAAATGCAGTTTTCCATTCATCTCCTAGTGCCATTCTAATTTGGTGGTAACCACTACGCAAGTCAATTTTTGTGAAGATGATAGCACCACTCAATTCATCAAGCATGTCATATAAGCGAGGAATAGGATAACGATATCGAATGGTGATGTTATTAATTGCTCGACAATCAACACACATGCGCCAACTACCATCTTTTTTTAGAAACCAAAAGAACAGGAATGGAACAAGGGCTAAGGCTTTCACGAATGTACCCGCGGTCCAAAAGATCTTGGACTTGTAGCTGAATTTCCTTAGTTTCCTTTGGATTCGCCCTGTATGCTGCATGATTTGGCAAACTTGCTCCTGGAATCAAATCGATCTGGTGTTCAATGCCTCTCATCGGTGGTAAACCAGGGGGTATCTCGGTGGAAACACATCCTCAAACTCCTGCAAAAGGTTAGCAACAGCAGGGGCAATGCAATAGGCAATTCATGAAGTGAAAACATGGCGTCTTTGCATACTAAAGCATAGCACATCCCCTTAGCATCGAATAAATCAGCAAGGTCAGATTTAATTGCGAGCAACGATGGTGATTTTAACTTAATGACTTGCTGTTTTTCAGATTCTAATTTCATTGCTTTGCCATCATGAATTTTACTCTTCTCAAAATGCACAATTTTAGTAGGAGTCATGGGGAGCAAAGTGATTTTCTTTCCCTTATGCATGAGAGTATATTTATTAGTTCTACCATGATGAATAGCATCTGTATCAAATTTCCAAGGACGACCCAATAAAAGAGAACAAGCATCCATAGGAACAACATCAAAATCAGCAAAATCATGGTAAGAACCAATTGAAAAATTTATTCTCGCTGTTTGTGTTACCCGAACCTTACCGCTGTTGTTGAACCATTGAATGTGGTATGGATGAGGGTGTGCACTTGTTGTCAAACCAAGTTTCTTGACGACGTCCGTGTTCACCAAGTTATTGCAGCTACCTCCATCAATTATAGTGTGTACACGGCAGTCCTTGACGACGAGAAACATGTGGAAGAGGTTGTGTCGTTGTAGCTTGTCGTCGGTCTCCACTTTGGATCTCAAGGAACGCTGCACAATGATGATCCTATAGTTCTCTGTCGCCACTGTACTAAGTACCTCTTCTTCAGTGTGTTCGTTAGTTGGATCTGTAAAGTTAGTAGCAAGAGAATATTCATATTCAACATCTGAAGTACTATCATACCCGCCATCGTCGCGTGCTATGTATGCTCGTTTGCTCGGGAAATCTCTCATCATATGACCAAGTCCCTGGCAGCGGTGACACTAAATGTCGGAAGTACGACACGTAGAAGGAGTGGATGACGAAGGCTTGAATGATGTCGCCTTGCTACCCTCCGGCACACGAGAAGGTGGAGCAGCAGGTATAGTTTGTTGGCCGCCATTGGATGGTGTAGTCGCTGCACGGGGGGTCGAAGATGGTGCTGTTTTGGATGGTGTAGACGACGAATGCGGCGTGAAGTTGCTCCTCGTGCGTTGTTGCTATTGTTGTCGGCCCTGCAGTTCTTTTTCTGCCAACATAGCAAGCTGAAACAATCTCTTGACAATATCATATTCCTGGTAATCAACAATATCTTGAATTTCACGCCTCAATCCCCCCATAAAAATGAGCTATTTTATCATTCAAGTTCTCTACTACCCCACATCACAGCATACCCTTTTGTAACTCTTGATAATACTCCTCTACGGACATGTTACCTTGGTCTAAGCGCTGCAATTTTTTGCGAAGGTCCTGCTGAAAAGATGGAGGAAAAAATCAAACATGCATAGCTTCCTTTAATATATCCCATGTTGGAGGATCAATTCTAGTTTTAACAAGTTCATTCCACCATATGATAGCAAATTCCTTAAACTCACTAGTGTCTTGACGAACTCTATGTTGTTCAGGAACAAGATGGGCATTAAATTTTTGCTCTACTGTCATCTCCCAATCAAGATAAGCCTCATCATCATAAGCACCAGAAAAAGAGGGTATAGTAAATTTCACTTTAGCAAAAGGATCATCAGGAGGACGATTATAATTGTTATGATAATTATTACCTCCCATACCTCGACGATAAAGTGGTAGTCTTGGTTGATTGTTGTGATCTTCCATATTATCATAAGCATTTTCTTCATGTCTTCCAGCGAATGGCAATCGAGCCTTAAAAGTATTCATCCGAAGAGCAAGGTCATCAAGTTGGCGAGTCAAGTTCGCTAATGACTCCTCTGTTGCTGCGTTGTATTTGGCGAACATATCTGTCATGGTCTTCATCATACCACATAACTCAGCATGTTGAACACATCCGTCATCATTGTCTTCTCCTGCCATTGTTAGTAGGAAACAAAAGACAAAAAAAAATATGTTATCCCTATCAACTACAGTGACAATGTGAAAGGTGGAAGAAAACAATCTCTCTCGCTCAAGCGTCTTACCACGCTCTTACAAGTGTTCTTACCGACACAGCAGGTGGTGTGGACGGAGAGATGAACTAATGAAGCGTGGGGTGAGTGCAAAGGTACCTGTTATGCTCAAGATAAAGGTGGAGCTTGGATGGCACAATATGGTGGCTAATAAGTAGAAAATCGTTAACAGGTAAACAAAGTTGAATAAGTATTCAATATAGGAAACTGTTGCAGGTCAACCAAGTGCTCTAGGGCCTAGCACAACACAAGGAAGTAGAAAAAAGGAAGACGAAATGATATAACCAACAATAACAACACAAGTAGTATAGGCCAATTGCTTTAATATACGTGCTCTTCACTATTTTTTTCTTTTTTGTAATATTTTTTGATATCTTTTCTTTACTCAGGAGCACGAAAAAGGAAGCACACAAATTTGCAGCTCAATTGGATGTAATATGCGGCCTATAGAAAATCAAGAAGATTCTTTAAAATTCGTGCTGAAACTTCAGAGGTCGGATAGCCTATCTTCCAAGGGGAATTTGGGCAATCTAATTTTGTCGAACGCGGATGTGCCACGCTGTGCTGCGGAAAATCAGATGCAAAATTTTGCATAGATGAATTTGAAAAAAATTGCCCGATTTTGAGTTGTATGCGAAAGTTATGGCCGTTTTAAGGTAAGCTGTACGAGTTACGATTTTTGGATGTTGATTCCAACTCGGTTTGAGAACAAAACTCGCAATCAGATATGAAAATGATCAGGAATTTGCACAGCAACTAATGGGGTGGTGTGTGTTGTGATGATTCAAGGATGAGTGGCACAAAGGTTTGTCACCTAGTCTTGGGCTGGCGATGCAGGAGTTCACGCAAGGCGGCTAGCTAGGGCAAACCGATGAACGTGGTGGATCGGTTTGTTATTTAGGGGTTGTGGAATATGTATCGAACAGCAAGAAAACAAGGACTGAACACGATAACTAGGACCCAAAACACAAAGCTAAACCAGCAACAAGACTCGACCACACGAATGCAAACTCAACAATGCAAACTGAAAAATGAAACTGCAGGCACTATAGTCTAGGAAGCGGTAAAACCGATCTAATTTTTTGTGGCTTTTCTGTGGACTCTAGATACGAAACAAAATCGATCTAATGGAAGGAAAACAAAGATACCTCACGGGCAACCTGGAACTCTGATACCAATTGATGAGTAGCTTTAGGCCCAATCTTCCGAAAGGTAAGTCGATTGGGGTGGAGAACTCGATGTTGATGATGTGCGGCAATCGAGCAGTTCGAATATCCCTGCAATCACTACACCACTGCTCCGTTGGTTATCAACCATGCGGCACACACTTTACCTCTCCAAGAAGGATAATCCATGCAAGTGAACCGAGAACACAGGCAAGAACGTAGAAGACACAATCTGAAATTGAGAAGTTGGGGTCTCACAAACTGTAGAACGGCAAAATTGTTATTCTAAGCAAAACCCACCGAATATGACCGGCGTCTGCAGTATTTAAAGGCTAGGGTTCGGCCAAAACATGATTAGAGGCATCTGTAATGGACTCATACGGGATACAAGGCCCAAAGGCCCGATTCGGTGGCGCAGCACCGGACAGAAATCTAGACTCAATTTGTTTCGACGATTCCCAATGACTCCGGAGGAATTTTGAGGTGTGGCCCAAGCCATTGGAAATTTTATCTTCTCCTCTTTCCGTGCATATGTGGAATGTCGAAAATGGAGTCCGTATGCATCCTGGGTGTCCATTTTAAGGTGGACTGCTCCTGGACTCCAAGTTGAACTCAAGTCTGAGTTGTCAACTGATTCAATCAACTTGTGGACGTCCCAGCAGGTTTTCCATATTCCCAAGACCTCTTCCCTTCACTTTTTGATCTTGTCCATTGTTCCTAATAACAATTAAATCATCACATATCAATATATTCTCAAACTCACATGCAAAGGAAGTTAGGAACGAATTCACCTGCTGATTTATTAACCGTGCTCGTCCTCTTGTGATTGGTCCTTACAGTTCAATGTGCATCTCTGCTGGTATGATGTCCTCATCACAAGTGGGTCCCATCTGTTGATATGGGTGCTACACCATTGGATGGCCTCAGATACTTCTGTTTGTGGGCCATTTAATCCATGTGGTACCACGTGTCAATGCTTGATTGGCTGGGATGATATTTTATTGGATCCATTCAATTGTTTCACTTTAATTCTATAAAAAATGTCTGCATGCACCATTTTCTCCAAGTACAATTGGAAATAGGTTAAATAGAAAGGTGATGTGTACAAGAAATGATATTTCCTTCACATAGTTGAGTTATATTGATGAGAGAAATAGGTATATAACAGCCGTCAACAAGGGGTCCTTTTTATAGGTTGGAAAGGGTTAGTTCCCGCCACCAAAAGCGCATGAATCAGTCACCACTGACTTCTTCAAGCCGGGAGGAGCCAACATGTGTTGTTTGACAACGTTTGGCGCCAGTAAGGGGTCGACCGACCTGGTGGTTCGGCTGACCTTGTCCTGGCTCCAAACGGCCAGTTCTTCCTCCAAGTGACTAACATGTGGGTCCCATTCCATGATATGGGTGCTACACCGTTGGATGTCCTTGGATACTTCTGTTTGTGAGCCACTTGATCCATGTGGTGCAACGTGTCGATACTTGATTGGCTAGGATGATATTTTATAGGATCCATCCCCTTGTTTCACTTCAATTCTGTGTAAAATACCTGCATGCACCAATTTCTCCATGTAAAAGTGGAAATGCATTAAATATAAAGGTGATGTGTGCAATAAATGATATTTCCTTCACATAATTGTGTTATATTGGCGGGTAAATTTGGTATATAACAGCCGTCAACAGCGTGCCACGCTGTCGAGTGGTTTCTGAGGCGATCGTGGTTGCTGAGGCCGCTGGTCCCATGGAAAATTTCATAAGAGACACAAACGATATTCGCCCCGGTGAGAATTTTGTATGTGTCTCATACGAAATTGCCCAAGTGATGGGGCCCACCGGTATCATCGTATTTGTCATGGACGAGGTTTGTCCTCGCTAAATCTCGCCGCGCCACACCATTTTCTGAGACTCGATCGCTCTGCTTCCGCTCCATCGCTCGGCCGCCCTCTCGCTCCGGCTCCGCCTCCGCCTCCTCCTTCGATCCGGTCGTGCCCTCCTCTCACAGCGTTGCCGCGGCCACCCTCGGCTGTGGCTCGGTCTCGATTGCCTAAGGTATTTTTTGTTCTTATTTACTGCTAATGATTAAATAGGTATTGTATTGTAATTAGAATAAGATTTGTTAGTATTTGACCATGTGATTGTTATTTTAGGTAATGTTATTTGTTTCACAGTTTATGGTACTTATATTCGATACTATATTATTTATATTTTGTACCATTTTAGATAATAATGAGAGTATGGTAATATGCATTTTTACCACGTGATTACTTTAATTTTGGTAGTAATAGTGTCGAAGTGTGCAATTGACACTTCTCTCGGTACTACTAGATCGTAGTTCGCGGAGGTTCGTAATTGGTTGGGGCGCGCGTGAGTTTATGAACAAGACAGTGACACGAGGGATTTTTACGTGGCTCGGGCCTCCTGAGCGTAATACCCTACTCCACGAGTGTTTGTTGTATGTATGAGTTGTGTGGTGCTTGATCGGACTTGTCCTTTGTACCGAGTGGCATAGCCTTTTTATAGTCCAAGGACTGGCTGTTACATTGTCATCCTGGCCTAACATGTGGTGCAGGCGGTGTTTAATTAACAAATACACAATCTATATGTATTAAGCATGATTAATGGTGTGATAACGCGCCTTAATGGCAACATTATCGGTACTAAAGGTCCTCTGATCGTGTGTCATTAACATGGCATTAATGACACGTAATCAGGTCTTGTAACGGTTACTTTAACTGCCCCTTGAATGTTTGCATCATTGGAGATTCGTCGATCTTCCCGTTGCAGGCTTAGGTCCGGAGGCTCGACACGTGGCAGCTCTGGAGCTTCCCACTATGGGAAGGTAGCTACGGAGCCGTTGTACACGTGGCAGCATTGGAGCTTCCTTCTACTGGGGGTTAGGTCCGAGGCCACTGGACACATGGTACGACCGGAGCTTTCCTATATGAGGAGTTAGGTCCGACCTTGCTTTACATGTGGCAGTGTCAGAGCTACCCTAATGAGGGAGGTGGGTCCAGTGCCACGGGACATGTGGAGCCTTTGGAGGTCTTCAACTCGGACAGGTGGAACTCCGTGGCTTTTCTTACAGTATCATGGGGTACCCGGTACACAGGGTACCGACATGGCCCCTGGGCCCACCTCTCAGAGAAATCCTTTGGGTTAAGTTATTCTACCTGTGGTGGGGCTATCTTCGATTCCCGTGCTGTGATCAAAGGTCTTTCCATGGGCTTTTGGGGCGATGGTCCGTAGTTAAACCTCCGCCGCGTGGCTCTTCTTGATGTGGCAAGTGAGATCATGGTGTGCGTATCTCACCTAATTGAAGGTCGCTAGTTCCCAATATGAAAACCATATCGGTTTTGAGTGCCCTGTCAGGCCGCCGCCCTCGGGCTTCCAACTTCCCATCATGAAAACGGTTCGCCTGGTGTGATAACTTTGATTCTTCCGCCGAAGTGGACCCGAGCCCATTTGTCATTGATGGGGTAATCTTTTGAAATAAAATCTTGATCCCGACGCATTTCCATGTAAGCGTTGCGGAGGCTTACTTAAGAAGGAAAGCCCGTAGGGTTTGAGGACTCTTTAAACTTTCATTCGAACTTGCGCTCAGAGCCTCCCAACCTTTGCATAGCCCTTCCAACTTTCACTCCACTTTGCCACGATGGAGTTGGGTCTTCTCCGCAACAAGATCTCTAGCGACAAAGATTGGTCGAGGGTCCGAACCTACATGGGGTTGTCCGGCGACTCCTTCAACAACGATATCCGTTTCGGCAAGCTTCCCTTCAAGAAGAAGCGCACCGACGAGATCATCTTCTTCTCGGTGTACACCATGGTGGGTCTGATCCCGCCTTTCTCAAGTTTTCCGCTGATGCTGCTGGATTTCTACAACCTCCAGCTTCATCACCTCGGCCCCCACTCCTTCTTGCTAGTGGCAATCTTTGTCCACTTCTACGAGATGTAGGTGGGTGTGTCTCCATGCATCGAGCTCTTCCGGACCTTCATCACGGTCCACACTACCGGAAAGGGGATAGCTAATTGGCTTCTACTACTTTGTGAAGCACAAGAACTCCCTTTTAAGTACTTCAAGACCTTCCCCTCAGGAAAGTGGGAAGATTGGAAGAAAGACGGAGTGATCATCACGATGGAGGAGCACGAGAGGTTGGAGTTTCCCAACGGCCTCCCCAATGCAGACACCGATGCCTGGAATGTAGTTCTGGAGCTGTCTGAAGTGTACAAGCCCATCCTAAGAAGGATCCAGGAATGCGTAGAGGGTGGACTGACCCCTCAGATGGTCTTCGGCAATTTCCCGGTGAACAGGTGGGCTCCACTGAAGACAAGGGAGTGACCCGCTTGGGCTTTAAACAGTGAGATGGATCACAATCGGATAGAAGCCAATTTTAACACCAACTTGGATGATGAAGATTTGAAGGTCTATCTCCAAAAATTTCAGAACGGAGCTATCTCCTATGATGCCTTGACCCCACCGGGTGCCTTCCTCCCTCTAAACTTGGTTCCAGAGGTTAGTTGGAAGCTCCGGAGGAGAATGCCGGAGCTAGAAGACCCCAGCGTGGTTGAGAAACACAAGAACTTCGGGGTTGCAATCCCCAGAGCTTCAGAGAGGGTGGCCCCACTGATCCAAGCCAGAAGGTTGATGATGTCGGCAAGGGCAAGGGTAAGGAGCCAGCCGAATCTTCCAGCCAGAAGAGCAAGCTAAGACATGCTGATCGGAGCTCGCTCAGGTCGGCTCCGTCTCCAGCAGCTTCTTCCCCCGGCCAAGCAGGACTTCAGCGGCCACGCCTCCTTTGGTGCCAGTGACCTCATGGGGTGCTAGCTCCAACAAATCAACTCCGGCCCCAGTGCCACTCATGGGCTCTAGGTCCGGGATTTTCCCCAGCTGAGGTGACACTGAAAACTACAGCAAGTCCCGGGCAGCAGTCTGGAGCCTCCACCACAACAGCGATGGTGGGTTCTGGCTCTGGCCTCCCGATGAAGTGGTCCCGCGCTGATTGGAGCCGTACCATCTCAAGGTAAGCATTGCCATTTCACCTTGAGGTGCTAATTTTGTCTTTATCATGTATTGAATTTTTTCGATCTTTTTTTTTCAGGGTATCAAAAAAGATCGAAGCTTCGTCTCCTGTTGTAGCAACTGAAATTGTGCAGGTGGAAGCTCCAACTTCAACCCCTGTGCCTCCCCTAGTGGTGGACGATGACACGACAGCTCCAGCGCCAAATGTCGTGGATCTGGATCCAGAGACAACGCCTGAAGTTCTCGTGGTAGCACCGAACCATGGGGGAGATGTTCGTGATGAAGCGATGTCGGTCTCAGAGCCGACAGCTGAAGTTACTACTTCAGGGACGATGATGGCAGAAGCTTCGACACCTGAGCCGGAAGTAACTGAAGCTCTGGCCCTAGAACTGGAAATAGTGCAAGATCCGTCCATGGAGCCAGAGATTACAGAAGTTCCAGCACCTGAGCAAGATGTAACTGAATCTTTGGCACTTGAGCCGAAAGAAGTTGAAGTCCTGGAACTTGAGGTGGAGGTAGAGGGAGCTCGGACGAAGCTGCAACGTCCACCTCCTAGGAGATTACTCCAAAGGTGTCTATGTCGGAGCCGCAGCACCCACAAGAGTCAACTACATGTCCTCCACCCACAGAGCCGATGATTGAAGATCCGGCAAGGGGACCTTCTTCATCAACTCCGAAAGTCTGCCCTAGTGCCGTGGAGACACAGGGGACCATGCTTGTGCCGTGGGACCCAATCGATATTTTTGAATATCCTCTCGAGCCGGCGAGTGAGATCCAGGCTGGCCCAAAGCTAATTCCCCTGGCGTTGTCTATCTACAACGCCTGCTCCAGTCTGCGCCAAGTTAAGTTGGCCATTGACTATGAAAGCAAGACTCTTGAAGAAGAGTGCAATACCTTGAGGCGTTGGAGCAATAGGCTTCACTTCGAGATGAAGCTGATGCAGTTAAGGCTTGCCGACAAGCGGGAATAGGTGGTCAAGGAGAAGGCCCAACTAGCACCGATGGACCGCCTGCTGAATGAGAGGGGGGCTGCTATTAAGGCTCTCGACAAGAAGGCTCGAGAGATTTCACAACATGCTAGGGAGACCACTGAGGCAGCTGATGACAGTTAGGACAACCTCAATGAATTAAATGAAAAGCTCCTTAAGCACCAGGCGGACCTCATTGAGAGGGAGGAGAAGCTCCTGGAGAAGCAGGAGGATATTTTGAAGAGAGAGGAGGAGCTCGCCCAGAGGGTGTCTCTGGGGGAGGAAAGCTTGGCCGACCGCACTAAAAAGTTTGAACTGCGGTGCTAGCAAGAGGAGGAGAAGAACTGGAAGATGGGACAGGAGCTCTCAAAGAGAGAAGTTGATGTTGCCACCAGGGAGGAGAAGGTAAAAGGCAGGGAGAAGGACCTAGCAAACTGTTAGAACCACATCCACCTCCGGGAGTCGGAGCTTGCTGACTACGAAAAGCAGGTGGCTGATAGTATTCAGCAACATGCCAAAGATATCGAGCGCGTCGCTCGGGAAGGTTCAAAGCTTGCGGCCGCCAGTAGGTCGCTGGAGGAACTTAAGAATTCGAGGGCAATGGAGTCTCAGCAAGTCTGTGACTTCCTGGGGCATGCTAACAAGGCTTTGGTGCCGTTTGGCTTCAGTCCAGTACGACCGGCTAACTCGAAGCGGAGCTGGAAAAGGCACTGGTAGCATTGGGCTCTACCAGCAACAAGTTGGATGCAATGGGTGACATCATCGCCGATCAATTGGAGATGGAGGAGAAGTCTCTGGCCAAAAACATCGCCTAATATGTGCTGACATGTTTCAAAAGCCGGGACCCCCAACTATCTCTATATCCGGTGGTCGAAGGACCCATTGTTGAAGAGGAAGACGCCGCCAGAGCCAACGTTTGTGAAGCTATCGAGAAAGTTGCCTCGTTTTTCCATAGGACTTAGCACCTCCAGTAGCTAGGACCTTTTTCTTATGCCTTTCACTTGTAATCCTCATTTGTAATCCAATCCTTCGAATGAATGAAATCCAATCTTCTTAAATGAATTAATTCCATTTTGTATTAGTCTTTAATGCATTGTCCTTTATCTTGTTGGCCCCCTGGTAGATGTTCGCTATTTGATTGCGAACATGTACCAAAAGGATCTAACAATGTCTTGATGACTTGAATGCTTCGAACTTGTAGCTAGAATGATTAGATCTTAGGTCCGAAGATTACTTCTGACATCTACAGGGACCCTTTGTGACGTCAACGGCAAGCCCCTTGGGAGTTGTTGGAGCTTGGTAAATCCGGCGGCACCCACCACTAACGCTTAGAAATGTCAATGGTGGGCCCCCTGAGGGTTGCTGGAGCTTGGTAGGTCTGACGGCACCCACTGCCAAGACATAGAGCGTCGACGGCAGGCCCCCTAGGAGGTGTCGAAGCTTGTTAGGTCCGATAGCGCCCACTGCCAACACGTAGAGCATCGATGGCCGGCCCCCTGGGGATTGTCGGAGCTTGGTAAGTCCGACAGCGCCCACTGCCAATACGTAGAGCGTCAACAGCGGGCCCCGTGGGGGTTGTCAGAGATTGGTAGATCTGACTACGCCTACTGCCAATGTTTAGAACAGCGAGGGCAGGCCCCCTGGGATCGTCGGAGCTTCCTGGCTTCAACGGTGTCCACTTGTAAACATATAATACATCGACGGTGGACCCCCTCTGGGTAATTTCTCCGCCATTATTGTTTAGATCGCTGTTAATTCTGCATGTCGACGGCTGGCCCCCATGGGAGTTGTCGGAGCTTGTTAGATCCGAGGACGCCCACTTCCAACGTATAAAACGTCGACGACGGGCCCCCTGGGGGTTGTCGGAGCTTAGTAGCTCCTGCAACAACCACCATCGCCATGAACTTTCCATTTTTCCTGCGTGTTAAAGACAAGAAAAACAGTAAAATTCACCTGAAGGAATTCAACATGATAACAAGTAAATTGATGTAATCTCTTCAGATCCGAATGCCTTCCAGACCCGCCCTACTGAGGCCTGTCGGAATATAGGTAGAGTGGCGTACTTAGGGTGCTGCACCAGTCTAAGTCGATAGCGCACTCCAGACCTATCATTGGCTTTGGCGTTCAGGCGAGTAGACCATCTAGCAATGCTAAAATCCGAAATAGATCAACAATATAACTTGTATATCATATGAATAACTTGGACTAAATCTCAAAAAGATTTGCACAACTTTGTATAGACAAGAAGGAAAAGATGATAAAAGAAAAATGAGTCTTTACAAAATTAATGCACGTGGAGTCTGCTTTCACACAACAATGTCTTTCATTATAGGTCAGATTTACAGGGGAGACAAGGACACACATAGGGTACGGAACCAGGCCAAGTGTGCTATTCATCTTGTTCTAACCCAGGGTAGGCAAGATGCACTTTCAGTACAGGGACCAAGTTAGGTGGGCTTGAACTGCCCGGACCCTCCCGGAAGGCTCCGGATGTTCTCCTTTAGGAACTACCCGACTCTGTGTATAGACTCTATAACTTACATTATGTGTAATTACAGACTCACCTCCATGAAACAAAGTATAAAACTTATGGTGGTGCTCGATGTTCCATTGATTGGGAAGCGGAGTCCCATCCTTTGTTGCCAAGCGAACACATCCAGGATGGGATACTTTAATCACTTGGAAGGGACCATCCCAGCTGGGGGACAATTTGTTCATTCCTTCATGAGTTAGTATTCTCCGCAAAACTAGATTGCCTTCTTCAAGCTGTCAGTCGCGCACATGCCTTTGGTGATAGCGCCGGAGCGCCTGGCGATATCGTGCATTCCGAACAGCTGCTTGGCACCTTCCCTCGTCGACGAGGTCAAGGTCTTCACGCCAAAGCTTGTCCTGTGTGCCTTCATCGAAGGTCTGGACCCGGAGTGACCTGTGACACCCGGTTCCGAATATGAACCAAGCGTAATGCATATGTGTGCCCAGGACGTTCAACACACATACACAAGTGCATTCACAAAAGAGTATACAGAAAATTACCACAAGACAAGATTAATTAACCAAATTTTATTACACTAGACATATCATCCTCGAGTACAGGTTCTAATGAATATTAATTCAAGTTCCAACTAATGCAGCGGAAATAAACTAATTAAGCAAACTAGACAGCTAGGCAGCATAAGCAATAGGGTACAGCGCAGCTCCATGCAACACCACAGGCAAAGCTGACAGTACACACGGCCTAGAATTCCGCATTATCATCGTTATACTCCCAATCTTGACCTGCAACTGTTGGTGGGGGGGATTGCAAGAGTGAGTACATGTCGTACTCAGCAAGTGTGGAAAGTATGACATGTGGCTGATTCAAATGACGAATATAATAAAGGTTGAGTGCTTAAAAGTACATTAAAACATTTGAAAAGCAATATATTACATGTATATGAAATAAACTCATCATAAGCCATGTAGTTATCATAATACCGGTCCATATTTCATATCCATCATCGTATACCAATATCCATATTCGATACCAGAATTCAATTCATGACCATCCATAACCATTCCAAATACCATCCCAATACCGAGTTCCCTCTAATCATGAGAGGGTCCAGGTTGCTCATAACAGGGAGCACGGCTATCATGATAGTTTTAGACACACTCTATAGAGGATGTGCCGCTTTACTCACATGTTTGTGATTTTATCACCTTTCGATGACTATAGAATCACAATTATGTTGTCTCACACTTATGTAGTTGTGTGGCCAAGAGATCACAAAATAGCCTTTACAAAGGGATTACTAGCCTATTTAGACCCCACTGAGGTTTCACCGGTGGCGATGTCTCCCACTGAGCACATCTTCAACCAAGGGCCCCCTCTTAAGCCATTCGGATCCCAGGGTAGTCCCACCAATCATTAACAAACCCAATCTGACTACCCCTTCCCCGAGCATCCTTAATGGTCCAAATAGCACTGGCAAAGCCCTAATTAATCAGCTACGCCGCACCCATACTTGGCCTCGTGGTGGCACTGTAAATCCTGGATGGTCGCTCCACGAGCCGGTCCTTAGATCTAAAGCAAGCAAAACCACCATAAAATCCAACCCATCCACATTCCAGTCTTGCTTAGATCTCCCATTACCATATCAAATTTAACAGTTCATGTCAACCACAATCTCATTCGTGCATAATTAAATTAAGTAGTGTAGTTGTTCTTCCATCCCAATTAACTAAGTGAAGCAAAAGGGTAAAAATCCCATCCCGACTCTCTACCATATATTCCAGGTGACAAGAGTGGTTAAACAAAACTAGTAAACTTCCTATCATAGGATTCCCATCAAATTGACACAAGGATGCAGTTTTGCAAACAAAACATTTATTTCAAAACAGGAACAATATGCTTCAAGGACACTTGCCTTGCTCTTGCGGTTGATTTGAACCAAAGCCTTCAAACACTTGGTGCTGGAGATCCTCCGCGACACTCTGTAGCGCAAATCCGTCTAATCCACACAATAAACATACAAGACAAGAAACACAATCAAAGAGTGCACAAATATTACTCAATATGACATGACTTGCATGATTGGTGCAAATGCAAGGTAGAACTTGTTGATAGATTGCTTTTAAATGATAATTAACTAGTTCTAATAAATTTTAACAAGTTTATACAGGTTTGGATTTGATTAGATCTACTTTTAGAATCAATTCAACACAATTTAGTCAGCAAAATCGGACTAGTCTGCAGAAGGCCGGACTAGTCCGCACTTCGCAGAACTAGCGAACTAGGGTTTTCTAGATAAACGTAAACTTAGAGATTTGGGGTTGAATTCATGTAAGAAAAAGGAAATATAAGGTATACCAGGTGTTTAGGACTCTAATGAATCAAGAAACTTGGAGGTAACACTTGGATCTTGATGATCTAGGGTTGATGATGAACTTGGAGATGATTTGGTGATGAAGAACAAAACTTGATGGAGATCTTGATCCTCTTTCGTTTCCTCCTCCTCTTCTTCTTGCTTGGGATCTCCTTCTCCTTCCTTGATGGCGTCTCTCCACAAACTAGGGTTTGGGTTGGGTGGAAAAGTTTCAAAAAGATGTCAAGCCAAGGGGTGGGGTTGTTTATATAGAGGTGGAGGCTAGGGTTAGATGGATTTCGAGTTTGAGATGAGTAGAGGCCGGTTTAGAGTTCCACGTGGGCTCTAAAAGAGTTAGGCACGACGTCCCTAGGCCGACTTAACGTGAAACTGAAAGTGCATCTAGGAATCCCTTGTGGGTTTTGGATGATTTATGACAAGAAAATGAGATACTAACCTCTTTGTTGAGATGAGCACAGGTTTTAATAGCAAAATAAGCAAAGTGCCAAAAAGAAGGAAGAATGAGGAGCAAAGTGGAAATGAGCTCAAGGAAGAAGAATAGTAGATCATTGTGTATGGAGTGTTTTAAGGAAACAAATCCCAAGAGCTCAATCACAATTAAACTCACACATTGCACAAAGTTATACAGGACCAGACTAGTCCGAATGTCACCAAACTAGTCTGATATCCTTTCTGCACAAGATCGGACAAGTCCGATATCCATCGGACAAGTCCGATATCTCTCTGACTAGAGTTGGACTAGTCCTCCCCAGTGCGAACTAGTCCTCAAAACACTTCACAAGTCACACAAAATTAGACAAGTCCGATCACAACCGGACTATTCTGATATTCATTCTGGTCCAAATCGGAAAAGTCCGGTATTTGCACGGACTAGTTCGAAAAACCCTCTGACCTAAATCGGACAAGTCCTCCAAGTGCGGACTTATCAAGCAATTCACTTAGGGTTTCAAATGTCCGGACAAGTCCGATGACTATCGGACAAGTCCGAAGATTTCCAGAAGCAAAATCGGACAAGTCCGCTCCTAGCCGGACTAGTACGATATTTCGGGACACTTAGGGTTTGCTACACACAGCACACCGGACTAGTCCGGTGACCACCACAGACTAGTACGATCTTTCTAAACCCTAATGGTCACTTTTAGAAACCCATATAAATAGAGGTGCACGGCCATATTTCACACATCTCTCGAACCCTAGCACCGTCACACCTTCCAAGAGCCTCAAAAACACATCTCTCCACGAAATTAAGTGCAACAAAGATCAATCCTTTGAGGATACACTCTAGATCATTGGAGAGACACGTTCAACACTCATTGATCCCTTGGATTGATTCTCTAACACACTCCTGTGATTTCATTGTGATCTTTTGAGTGTGTTCTTGGTGGTATTTTGTGTTGTAAACTAGGGGGGCCCTCAATGTGTGAGAAGGCCCCCTTGAATTCGGTTATTCACCCCTTTATGATAAGTGGAAGAGGATTGGCCTTCGTGGCGATCCAACGAGGGTAGGGTTGGAGAAGACCCGGTCCTTTTGTGGACTCCTCAACGTGGACGTAGGTTGCCTCTATGGGAGCTGAACCACGGGATAAATCCTTGTGTCTTGTTTTGTGTTCATAGTTCTTATTCATCACAATAATCTAGGGTTTCAATCATTATTGCTTACTTTATGTTCAATCATTAAATATAAGATTGAATTGTGATATACCCTAGTCCATAACCTTGCAACACTTCATTTGATAGTATATTTCCGCTTCATACATCGAAGTCAAGTTAATCGATCAAACTTAATCAACCTAGTCAGTACACATCGGACTAGTCCGAACTTTACTGGACTAGTCCGATATCTCTGGTTTTAAACTGGGTGTTAAGTGTTGCAGGTTCCAACAAATTTCAAAAAGGCCTATTCACCCCCCTCTAGGCCACATTCAATTGGTATCAAATCAGGTTCTTCAAGAAAGAGACTAATCGCTCGAAGAAGATCATGTCGGACATGATGGACATCCACAAGAGCAACAACCAAGAAAAGGTTGATGATGACAAGAACCTAAAGGTGGAGAAGCTCCTCGATGCCATTCAAGACTTCGAGGACGACGATGAGGAGACGCTAGAAGTAAAGGCGCTCCTATGAAAGAAGACACTTTCCAAAGGGAAAGTGAAGATCGAAGAAAAGAAGAAGGGGAGTAGTCACACCGACTACTCCCGATATCCTTTCAACTATGATCGTCTCAATTCCAACAATAATCATTATTTGTCTATCCCACTTGGAAAATCCCCACACTTTGACGGAAGTGATTACTCAATGTGGAGGCAAAATATGGAAATGCATCTAATATCTCTCAATCCAAGTCTATGGCATATTGTGTGCACAGGAATAGATATCCCGGACGACGACGAAGAACTCACACCAAGCCAAGAGCAGGCAATTCACTGAAATGCTCAAGCCGCGGCCGTAATTACCTCTTCACTCAGTCGGGACGAGTTCACCAAGGTGGATGGACTCGAGATTTCTAAGGAGATATGGGACACACTGCAAACTGCACATGAAGGTGACCGACATGTGTGTGAAGCTAAGATCGAAATGATCGAAGGCGAATTAGGAAGATTCGCAATTAAAGAAGACGAGTCACCTCAAGATATGTATAACCGGTTAAAGACGCTCGTCAACAAGGTTCGATCATACGGAAGCAAGAAGTGGAATGACCACGAGGTGGTGAAGCTCATCCTCAGAGCCTTCATGCCTCGCAACGTCACCCTATGCTCAATGATAAGAGAAAGCCCCAGATACAGGAAAATGACCCCGGATGAATTACTCGGATAAATCATCAATTTCAAGATGATGGAAAAACAAGCAAAGCATGTCAAGGAAATTGCCGACCTCACCTTGGCCAAGAAGAAAGAGGTTGCTTTGAAGTCCACCCTCAAGCCCCTATCTAAAGAAGCTTGAGAAGCTCAGCTAGAAGAAGACAGTGATGATGAGAGCAGTGAATTAGATGAAGCATACATGATATTGTTCATGAAGAAATTCAAGAGAATAATGAAGAAGAGACAAGGTGCTAAATCAAGCGAAGGAAAGTACAAGGAAAGAACAAAGCCAAAGTTGAGGCGGGCATGCTATAATTGTGGTGAGTATATCCACATTATAGTTGATTGCCCATATGAAGAGAACAAGAAGAAGACTAAAGAAGCCAAGCCTCAACCCAAGAAATTCTTCAAGAAGAAGAAACAAGCCGAACAAGCGCACATAGGGAAAGAGTGGGACTCAAATGATGAGTCCTCATCATCCGAGGAAGAAGAGATGGCTAGCATAGCCATCGAGAAGACATCCAAGAAGCTTACTCTCTTCCCTAAACTCGGCGCATGGAAGGGAGATGGCACTTGCCTTATGGCAAAGGAAGGTAAACGCTAGGTAACCATTAAACCCCCTTCTGTGCATTCCTATTCTAGTGATGATGAAATCAATAGTGGTAATGAGGATATGCTTGTTGGATTAGATAGGAAAACTGCCACAATAATGAAATTTTTACTTGATCAACTTGTTGAGAAGGAGAGGTTGATAAATCGTCAAGAGGACATGATCATCTCCCAAAAGGAGGAATATGTCAAACTTGACAAGCTTATAGAACTTGAAAAGGACCAAAGCAATTCACTAGAGCTTGAGTTAGCTTCAAGCAAGGAAACTTGCTTGGAGTTAACCGACTCAACTGCTGCAATCAAGAACCAACTTGCTGACCTGTTCAAGGTTAACAAGATCCTTGAAGTGCAAGTTGAGTCACTCAAGCAAGGTGAACCTTCATCCTCTTCAAGTTCACCTTCTCAACCCACTAAAACTGAGGCTGCTTATACCTGTACATGTAATAAACTTGACACAAGTTTGAAAGACAAGCCAACCTCTACAAAAGATAAGCATCCTACCCAAAGTGGCATATTTGACAAGGAGAAGATCAAATATGCACGTAGTGCATACTTGGTCACACGACCTCCAAATGTCAAATATGGCATTGGTTACTCTCATGGTGAAAAGCAACAAGCTATAAGCCATAAGAATAACAGGGATAGCAATGTCTTTGTAAGGGGAGGAGCCTTCCAAGCTAGAAAACTAAAAATTAATAAGTACAAAACACATGACCGCCGAACTAGTCCGATGGGGGTCTGGACAAGTCCGATACTCCGGACAAGTCTGGCCTCCCAGACTAGTCCTACGTATAAACAACAGAAGTTACTTTTCAATACTTTTGATGCCTTGTATGTCTTAATGAGAAATAATTATGGAAAGATTTATGTTCATTATGTTGGGCCACGCCATGGGAACACCAAGTCTCATGTGTGGGTGCCCAAATCTCTTGTGACTAACCTCCGAGGACCCAAGCAAGGCATAAATTGTTTTTGCAGTCTTATTCCTCCGGTGGATCTAAATGGGTGTTAGACAGTGGCTGCACCAACCATATGACCGGAGAAAGAAGGATGTTCGTTGAATATGAAGAGAATGAGGATCCAAATGAGGGCATCTATTTTGGAGATAATAGCCAAGGAAGGGTGCTCAGTACCGGTAAAATTGCCATATCCACTAAACACACACTTTCTCATGTATTACATGTTGAATCCTTAGATTATAACCTGTTGTCATATCTCAATTATGTGACAAAGGTTATAGTTTCTTGTTCACTAACGAGGGTGTGACCGTCTCTAGGAGGAGCGATGGTTCCATTGCATTCAAGGGTATGTTAAAGGGAAAGCTCTATATTGTTGACTTCAACAAGGATAAAGTTGAACTTGACACATGCTTGATTGCAAAAACCAACATGGGTTGGCTGTGGCATAGACGGCTAGCGCATGTTCGTATGAGGAACCTTCAAAAACTCCTCAAGGGCGATCACATCCGAGGTTTAAAGAATGTTGTGTTTGAGAAAGACAGACCTTGTAGCGCTTGCCAAGCCGGGAAGAAAGTTGGAGCACCTAACCCCGCCAAGAACGTCATGACTACAACAAGACCGCTCGAGCTACTTCGCATGGACTTGTTTGGCCCAATTGCCTACATAAGCATCAGAGGTAACAAATATGGTTTAGTAGTTGTTGATGATTTTTCTCGCTTCACTTGGGTTTTCTTTTTGCATGATAAGTCAGAAACACAAGGAATACTCAAGAAGTTCTTCAAGCAAGCTCAAAACGAATTCTCATTGAAAATCAAGAACATTCAAAGCGACAACGGCACGGAGTTCAAGAACACACAAGTGGAGGAGTACCTTGATGAAGAAGGCATAAAGCACGAGTTTTCAGCTCCGTACTCCCCACAACAAAATGGAGTTGCTGAAAGAAAGAACCAAACGCTCATAGAGATGGCAAGAACAATGCTTGATGAGTACAAGACCTCGGATCGATTTTGGGCGAAAGCGATAACACCGCTTGCCACACCGTAAATCGACTTTATCTTCGTCGACTACTCAAGAAGACATCCTATGAGCTACTCACCGGTAACAAGCCAAATATTTCATATTTTCGAGTTTTCGGTTCTCCATGTTATATTTTAAACAAGAAGCCCAGGACTTCAAAGTTCGCTTCAAAGTCCGATGAAAGTTTCTTGCTTGGTTATGATTCAAACACTTATGCCTATCGTGTTTTCAACAAGACCTCTAGAATTGTCGAAGTAGCACGTGATGTAGTGTTCGATGAAACTAATGGCTCCCAAAAGGAGCAAGTTGATCCATGTGTGCTAGATAAAGAAGAAGCTCCTTGTCAAGCATTGAAAAGAATGGCCTTAGGTGAAGTTCGACCACAAGAGTCACCCCTACACGTGCATGAGGAAGATGAACCACAAGAACAGGTCAACGATCAAGGGGGAGCTTACACACAAGATCAACCACAAGAATATGAAGATGATCAACAAATCAACAAGGACAACCATTTAGGGGAAGAAGAAGATGATCATGAAGATACGATGCCTCAAGTGCCAAAACCAAGAGTACACCAATGCGTCCAAAGGGATCACCCAATCGACAATATCATCGGTGACATCCAAAAGGGAGTATCCACTAGATCTCGTATAGCTAACTTTTGTGAGCACTATTCGTTCGTATCCTTTTTGGAACCGCGCAGGGTTGAAGATGCATCGAAGGATCCAGAGTGGGTGGTGGCAATGCAAGAAGAATTGAACAACTTCAAGCGGAACGAGGTGTGGGAACTCATGGAAAGACCCAATGCGAACATTGTTGGCACCAAGTGGGTCTTCCGCAACAAACAAGATGAACACGGGGTGGTGACAAGGAACGAGGCACGACTTGTGGCCAAAGGCTATTCACAAGTCGAAGGTTTGGATTTTGATGATACCTTTGCTCCCGTAGCTAGACTTCAATCCATTAGAATATTACTTGCATATGCTACTCACCATGATTTCAAGCTATATCAAATGGATGTGAAAAGCGCCTTCCTTAATGGACCAATAAAGGAGGAGGTGTATGTGGAGCAACTCCCTGCATTTGAAGACGAAGAGTTCCCCGACCACGTATTTAAATTGCGTAAGGCTCTCTACGGCCTCAAACAAGCTCCTAGAGCTTGGTATGAGTGTCTTAGAGATTTCTTAATTGAAAATGGCTTTAAGATTGGCAAAGTAGATTATACACTATTTACAAAGAATTTTGACAATGATCTTTTTATTTGTCAAATTTATGTTGATGATATAATCTTTGGATCAACTAATCAATCTCTTTGTGAGGAATTTAGTAAAATCATGACAGATAGGTTTGAAATGTCGATGATGGGAGAACAAAAGTACTTCTTGGGATTCCAAGTGCAGCAACAAAAGGAAGGGATGTTCATAAGCCAAACCAAGTACATGCAAGACATACTCAAGAAGTTTGGTATGGACAAGGCGAAGCCTATAAAGAGTCCCATGGCAACAAATGGTCACTTCGATCTCAATGAAGACGGACCTAGCATCCAACAAAAGGTATATCGCTCCATTATTGGATCTCTACTCTATTTATGTGCATCTAGGCCAGATATTATGTTGAGTGTATGTTTGTGTGCAAGATTTCAAGCCAATCCTAAGGAGTGTCACTTGACAGCCGTAAAAAGGATCTTGAGATATTTAGTTCATATACCCAACCTTGGTCTTTGGTACCCAAAAGGCTCAAAATTCAATCTCATTGGTTACTCAGATGCAGATTATGCCGGATGCAAAGTAGATAGAAAAAGTACCTCCAATACATGCCAATTCCTAGGGAGATCTTTAGTTTCTTGGTCCTCCAAGAAACAAAATTTCATGACCTTATCCACAGCTGAAGCGGAGTATGTTGCAGCTGGGAGTTGTTGTGCACAACTCCTTTGGATGCGATAAACTCTAAGGGATTACGGTGGCAATATGAATCATATTCCACTCTTTTGTGACAATGAGAGTGCCACTAAAATTGCCCATAATCCCGTTGACCACTCTAGAACAAAACACATAGACATACGACATGACTTCTTGAGAGACCACTCCATGAAAGGAGATATAGCCATTTTCCATGTCAACACCCACAAGCAATTGGCCGACATATTCACCAAGCCACTTGATGAAAAACGCTTTTGCGAACTCTGAAATGAGCTAAATATCCTTGATGCTCGGAGTGTGGCTTGAAAGTTTGCATACCTGTATGAATTCTTCAAAATATGTTGTTTGGATTGTGAAAATCATCTCTCTCAATTTTCTCCGAAAAACTATGTCAATTACTAGATCTTGGTGAATTATGATCATTGCTTGATTGTTGTATGCTTACTGATCATATTCATCAAGATTATTTGATTTGTTTTGCCTCCTTTTTTTGTAAATATGTACCTTCAAATATATATGAATGGGCTAAGAAATTATTGTCTGGTGACTACGGACTAGTCTGTGGTTACCCGGACTGGTCCGCCCATGCAGACTAGTCCGCGGAGTGCCAGTTAGGGCCGGACTAGTCCGACAGACCACGAACTAGTCCGATATAGCCTCTAAAAAGTTCGTACTAGTCCGGTCATCTACGGTCTTGTCCGTTTTTTCGTGTCCTTAACCCTAGCTGCGCCAAACCCTAATCCCTTCATCCTCACTCTTGCCTCACGCGTTCTCTCTCTCACACTTGAGCTCCCAAGGCGATTCCTTGATTTCTCCATCAGAACTTCGCAAGTTTGGGTGGAATTTGATCGTCATCACATCGGGATTGAAGTTCTTGGACAAGTCCGGTCTTCAACACCCTCATCTCCAAGTTCCAATCGATTTCTTTGGTAATTTTCACTCAAACCCTAGAAATTCAAAATTTCTTCATTATTGATCGAATAGCCTAGCATATTTCACTATATACATGCCTCCTTGATGTATTACATTTATGCTACGCTTGTTGTGCATTAGGAATCACCATTTGTGTAGTTGCTTAGGTTTTTGAGGATGAATATTAGACTAGTCCGGTCCATGCACAGACAAGTTCGGTCCCCCGGACTAGTCCGTGCCTGTACACCAGACAAGTCCGATTTTTCTGAATTCAAAACCTAACTTTTCAATTCCTCAATGAAATTCCTTGCTACCCATTTCACACCTATGCCTAGTATCATTCATTCTCATTCATGCCTTATTCAACTCATTCTCAGGGTATGTCGAGCTCAAACAACGAAGTTTCCGACTTTGAGGCCGAGATGGACCACGAGGTGGCACCTCGGACCTCGACGAGTCTTGGCAAGAAGCGCCAAGAGAGACCTTCCGAGCCAGCTCCGTCTCCTCCACAGGCTCGGAGGAAAGTGCTAGCGAATAAGCCAGCCTCCAATGTGCCAGCTTCTAGGGCTACCACCGGTGGTGGCCCTAGCTCGGCAAGTGCCCGCCCAACCAAGGGCAAGGGCAAAGGGATAACAACAGGTCCAGTTGGCCAGTTGAAGCTGCATGCTCTGAGTGAAGGGGTTCGGGACCCCACTGAAGAAAAATTCAATGGGAAAGGCAGTGATTCGGCAGCAAAGTTCAGAAGCATTGATTGGTATGGCCGACCAAAGCAAGCTGCCGACGGATGATTTTGGTGCAACTTCCATGCAGATTTCTACAAATCTGTGTATCTCCCAATGAATACATCAGTTGTGCATAGTCAATGGATTGATTGGGCACACTTTGAGAAGAATGGTTGCTCCCCGTTCACTGAAGTGGTGGAAGCTATTGACAGGCATGGCCTAAAGGATCTCTTTGCCTTCAGGAACAACTGGAATGATGAGGTCATAGCACAATTCTTTGCAACATTCCATTTCTCAAGTGAAGATGAGGAAAGTGTTACTTGGATGACTCATGGATCCAAGTACAGTATCACTCAAGAAGATTCTGTGAGTCTGCTTCATCTTGACACCTCTGAATGTGACAGCTTAATCATCCATAACATAGGTGTCATTGAGAAGGATAGGATGATGTTCCTATATGAGCCAAACTCCAAGTTCAACCCCCCATCCACAAAGAACATGAAGCCGTTCTTTGTGGTGCTCAATAGAGTCTTGAGGAAGACCATCGCTCCCAAGGATGGAGATGCCGAGAGTGTGTAGGGTTATCTCAGGACATTGATGTGAGTGATAAGCAAGGACCGCTAGTTTGATGTGGCGGACTACATCTGGAATGACATGGTCAACATATCCTGCACACCCAACAGGTCTTGTGGGTATGCCCCATATCTGATGTTTGTGATCGACAAGGTCACCGGGATTGAATTCGTCAAGGATGTGGAGCACCTACCCTTGAGGCCTCAGATACCTTAGAAGCCAAGTGTCCAGGCTGCTCCCTCGCCAGCCTCCAGTCCTGAGGCACTGGCAAGAAGAACTGAAGATGCCAGAGCTGCCCCTGCCAGTAGGGCAGCCCCTCAAAGGGGATCCGCTAGTGGGATCTTCAAGTACTTGGCTGCTATATTTGCTTCCTGCAAAAAGGCCGAAGTGAGGGACCACAAGCTGAACAAGAAGAGAAAGGAAGACATGAAGTATGTCAAGGCAACTGTGAAACAGATTTGCCAGAAGCTGGAGATCGACCCCATTGGATCTCCAGTGATTTCTGAGGACTCCAACCTCGACATCACTAAGCTCGGTCCCTTGACCCCCTCCGAGCTTGCCTACTTTGGCATTGGGGGCTCGAGTGGCTCCGCACCTCCTCCACCTCCTCCTCATCAGGCTGAAGATGAAGATGACAAAGACGATGATGAGAGGGCTGACAGCAAAGAGTTAAGACCTTAGGACCCTCCTCTCCTTCTTTTTGGTGTCTTGATGCAAAAGGGGGAGAGATTGAGGGGGAGTCTTAGCGTTAGCTGTAGGATGCGAGGAGAGAGCTCTCTTGTATGCTTTTTGACTATTTTGTGGGTTGTAAAGCTTTAAATAAGTTCTTAAGTTGATTATGGTTCTGTGGTGCAATGTTTGATCAATTTGAGAAGTAATTGTTAAGTTATGTGATTTTGCTCCTAGAATGACATATATGCTTACTTTTGGTTAAATAATGTCAATTATGTCATTCTCACTGTTTATATATACTTAGTCATGCATCCCACCATAAAGAATGCACATATGGATTCTGTTTTCATTGCTTGATGTATTTTAAACTCATATGTGCATGCTTTATGAAAATCTCAATTTTTATCATGTTTTGTGAAATCTCAATTTGTTGTCATCAATCACCAAAAAAGGGGGAGATTGAAAGTGCATCTAGGAATCCCTTGTGGGTTTTGGATGATTTATGACAAGCAAATGAGATCCTAACCTCTTTGTTGAGATGAGCACAGGTTTTAATAGCAAAATAAGCAAAGTGCCAAAAAGAAGGAAGAATGAAGAGCAAAGTGGAAATGAGCTCAAGGAAGAAGAATAGTAGATCATTGTGTATGGAGTGTGTTAAGGAAACACATCCCAAGAGCTCAATCACAATTAACACACACATTGCACAAAGTTATACAGGACCAGACTAGTCCAAATGTCACCAGACTAGTCCGATATCCTTTCTGCACAAGATCGGACAAGTCCGATATCCATCGGACTAGTCCGATATCTCTCTGACTAGAGTCGGACTAGTCCTCCCCATTGCGGAATAGTCCTCAAAACACAAGTCACACAAAATCGGACAAGTCTGATCACAACCGGACTAGTCCGATATTGATTCTGGTCCAAATCGGACAAGTCCGATATTTGCACGGACTAGTCCGAAAAACCCTCTGACCTAAATCGGACAAGTCCTGCAAGTGCGGACTTATCACCCAATTCACTTAGGGTTCCACATGTCCGTACAAGTCCGATGACTATCGGACTAGTCCGAAGATTTCCAGAAGCAAAATCGGACAAGTCCGCTCCTAGCCGGACTAGTCCGATATTTCGGGACACTTAGGGTTTGCTACACACAGCACACCAGACTAGTCCGGTGACCACCACGAACTAGTCCAATCTTTCTAAACCCTAACGGTCACTTTTAGAAACCCATATAAATAGAGGTGCACGGCCATATTTCAGACATCTCTCGAACCCTAGCACCGTCACACCTTCCAAGAGCCTCAAAAACACATCTCTCCATGAAATTAAGTGCAACAAAGATCAATCCTTTGAGGATACATTCTAGATCATTGGAGAGACACGTTCAACACTCATTGAGCTCTTGGTTTGATTCTCTAACACACTCTTGTGATTTCATTGTAATCTTTTGAGTGTGTTCTTGGTGGTATTTCGTGTTGTAATCTTGGGGAGCCCTCAACGTGTGAGAAGGTCCCCTTGAATTCGGTTATTCACCCCTTTGTGATAAGTGGAAGAGGATTGGCCTTCTTGGCGATCCAACAATGGTAGGGTTGGAGAAGACCCGATCCTTTTGTGGACTACTCAACGTGGACGTAGGTTGCCTCTGTGGGAGCCGAACCACGGGATAAATCCTTGTGTCTTGTTTTGTGTTCATCATTCTTATTCATCACAATAATCTAGGGTTTCAATAATTATTGCTTACTTTACGTTGAATCATTAAATATAAGATTGAATTGTGATATACCCTAGTCCATAACCTTGCAACACTTCTTTTGATTGTATATTTCCACTGCATACATCAAAGAATCAAATTAATCGATCAAACTTAATCAACCTAGTCGGTACACACCGGACTAGTCCGCACTTTACCGGACTAGTCCGATATCCCTGGTTTTAAACTGGTTGTTAAGTGTTGCAGGTTCCAACAAATTTCAAAAAGGCCTATTCACCCCACTCTAGGCCACATTCAGAAACCCAAGAAACAAGTCGTAAAACAAAAGATCAACTCGAAGTCGTGAAATATCGGACAAGTCCGAAAAGGACTGGACTAGTCCAAAGTTAGTCAAAAAGAAATCGGACAAGTCTGGCCAAAAATCGGACAAGTCCGACTTTAGTCAGAGAGGAAAACGGACAAGTCCGTTGGAACACCGGACTAATCCGGACAAGTCCAGGGACTTAGCAAATTTCCAAGGATTCTTGGAATATCGGACTAGTCCGCATAAAATTGGACAAGTACGAAAGTGTCCAGAGGCAAAATCGGACTAGTCTGCAGCAAAAACGGACAAGTTCGTTTGAAGTCAGAGAAATCGGACTAGTCCTCACAAAAATTGGACTAGTCTGCACTTTTTAGCATTTTAAGTGCGGTTTTGTTCCGAATCAATTTTAAACTCGTTTCTCTTTATGTGGGTTAATGTTAAACATGTATATGAATGTATGTAGGGCATGATGCAAGAAAATGAGGGTGTTACAAACCTACCCCCCTTAAAATGAATCTCGCCCCTGAGATTCGACACGGAAGAGAAGAGATAGGGAAATTCCTTCTTGAGATCATCCTCCAACTCCCATGTCGCTTCTTTTTCTGTGTGGTGCTTCCATTGAACTTTACACCATCTAATAACCTTGTTCCTTGTGACTTTCTCCTTGGTTTCCAAAATTTTGACCGGTTGTTCGGCATAAGTCAAATCTGCCTCTAATTCCAATCCTTCCATTGGCACTTGTTCTTCCGGTACTCTCAAGCACTTCTTGAGATGGGAAACATGAAAGACATCATGTACATCTGAAAGATGAGTTGGCATCTCCAACTTATACGTTGCTTCTCCTCTTTTGTCCAAAATCATGAATGGTCCAATGTATCGAGGTGCTAGCTTGCCTCTTATGTTAAACCTCTTATGACCTCTCATTGGTGACACTTTGAGGTAAATGAAGTCTCCCACTTCAAATGCTAGTTTCCTTCTCCTATTGTCCGCATAGCCTTTTTGCCTTGATTGAGCGGCCCTCAAGTTTTCACGAGTTATTTGGACTTGCTTTTCAGCTTTTTGCAATACATCCGGACCAAATACTTGAGTTTCTCCTGTCTCATTCCAGAATAAACGTGTCCTACACTTTCTTTCATATAGTGCTTCATATGGTGTCATCTTCAAACTTGCTTGGTAACTATTATTGTACGAAAATTCTGCATATGGCAAGCTCTTATCCCAATTTTTCCCATGCTTTAAAGCACAAGCTCTTAACATGTCCTCTAAAATCTGATTGGTCCTCTCGGTTTGTCCATCCGTTTGAGGGTTATATGTTGAACTAAAATTCAACCTCATTCCTAAAGCTTCATGCAATTTCTGCCAAAATCTAGAAGTGAATTGTCAACCTCTATCTGAGACTATCTTCTTCGGAACTCCATGCAAACATACTATTCTTCCCATATACAACTCCGCCAATTTCTCTCCATTATAGGTGGTCTTGACGGAAATAAAGTGGGCTGACTTAGTTAACCGATCCACAATTACCCAAATTGAGTCGTAACCGGACTGAGTACATGGTAAACCAACTATGAAGTCCACATTCCGGGATCTTCAATGGCTGCAATAATCTAGCTGGCTTTTGATGTTCCGCCTTGACTCATTGGCCCACATCACATAAGGCTACATATTCAGCTATGTCCTTCTTCATGCTATCCCACCAATAACAAGCCTTCAAGTCTTTGTACATTTTCGTGCAACCGGGGTGAATTGAGTAAGGTGAGTCATGTGCCTCTTTTAATATCGTCTCCCGAATATGCTTCGCATTAGGCACGACAATCCTTTTTCCCAGCCATAAGGTACCATGTTCATCCTCATCAAATCTGAATTCTCTCCCCTCTTGGGTCCTTTCCTTGATTTCTTGAATTTCCTCATCCTTAGTTTTACCTTCCCGAATTTCTTGTTCCAATGTTGGGTTTAACTCCATCATATCCATCTCATTTATAAATCCAAGGTTCAACCATTCAAACTCCTTACATAGCTCGGATGGTAACTC
Source organism: Tuctoria greenei (assembly GCA_036927565.1). Lineage (NCBI taxonomy): Eukaryota > Viridiplantae > Streptophyta > Magnoliopsida > Poales > Poaceae > Tuctoria > Tuctoria greenei. The sequence continues at coordinate 93,533,745 of JAYESD010000006.1, read as the reverse complement.
TCGAACTGTGAGTTGATGACTTACTCCTTTTATACTCAAAGCATCGGCCACTACATTGGCTTTTTCCAGGTGATAGTTGATTCCTAAATCATAATCTTTGATGAGCTCCAACCATCTCCGTTGCCTCAAATTCAGATCTGTTTGTGTCAAAATGTACTTCAAACTCTTATGATCCGTATAGATTTCACACCTATGTCCAAGGATATAGTGTCTCCAAATCTTCAACACATCTATCACGGTTGCATGTTCCAAATCATGTGTGGGGTAATTCTGCTCATGTTTCTTCAATTGTCTTGACGCATAGGCGACCACTTGTCCCTCTTGCATCAATACACATCCAAGTCCTTGTCTCGATGCGTTGCAATAAATATCAAAACTCTTGCTCACATCCGGCAATATCAAAACTGGGGCTGTAGTTAACCTCTTCTTCAACTCCTCAAAACTTTCTTGACAAGCTTGAGTCCCATGGAAAGCTTTTCCCTTCATTAGCAATTCCATCATTGGCTTGGCTATCTTGGAGAAGTCTTTGATGAACTATTGGTAATATCCAGCCATCCCAAGGAATCTCCTTATTTCCTTTACATTTTGCGATGGTTCCCACTTCAACATGTCTCTCTTTTTTCCGGGGTCAACCGATACTCCTCCTCCTGAGATGATATGACCAAAAAACGACACCTCTCTCAACCAAAACTGACACTTGTTGAACTTGTCATACAATTGATGCTCCCTCACTTTCTACAATATAAGCCTCAAGTGTTCCTCACGTTCTTTCTCATCCTTTGAGTAGATCATAATGTCATCAATAAACACCACAATGAACCTATCCAAGTACTCCATGAAGATCTTATTCATGAGGTACGTAAAGTGTGACACCCGATTCCGAAAATGAACCAAGCTATCGCATATGTGTGCCCAGGATGTTCAACACACATACAAGAGTGATTCACAAATGATAAACAGATAATTACCACAGCTCAAATTATTAAATAAGTACTCTTATTACATAATTCATTAAATCCTCGAATACAAGCTCTAATAGATAGTAGTGACAAGTTCAACTAATGCAGCGGAAATAAACTAATTAAGCAAACTAAGCAAACTAAGCAAAAGGGATAGCGCAGCTCCATGCAACACCACAGGCAAGCTGACGGTAGACACGGCCTAGATCTCCACATTATCGCCATTAAACTCACAATCCTAACCTGCAACTGTTGGGGGGGATTGCAAGAGTGAGTACATGTCGTACTCAGCAAGTGTGGAAAGTATGACATGTGGCTGATTCAAGTGACGACAATAATAATGGCTAAGTACTGAAAAGTACAGTAAAACCTTTGAAAAACAATATATGTATTATGTGTAAGTAAACCCATCATTAACCGTGTAACCATAATAATACCAGTCCATAATTCACCATTACCAATAACCATAATCGATGTCATAAACCATAATTCCATCTCATAACCGTAACAATAATCATAATATCAACCATAACCATTACCAAACCATAACCATCCCAAATCCCAATTTCCCTCTAATCATGTAGGTCATCCAGGCGCTCATAACCGGGAGCACGGCTATCATGATAGTTTTAATACTCTGCAGAGTTTGTACCTCTTTACCCACGTGTTTGTGATTTCATCACCCGTCGGCGACTAAAGAACCTCCCTTATGCCAATCACACTTCCTTTGGTGTATGGCCAAGAGATCACAAAATAGCCTTTACAAAGGGATTACTAGCCTATTTAGACCCCACTGAGGTTTCACCGGTGGTGATGCCTCCAACTGAGCACATCTTCAACCAAGGGCCCCCTCTTGAGCCATTCGGATCCCAGGGTAGTCCCACCAATCATCAACAAACCCAATCCGACTACCCCTTCCCCGAGCATCCACAATGGTCCAAACAGCACTAGCAAAGCCCTAATTAATCAGCTACGCCGCACCCATACTTGGCCTCGTGGTGGCACTGTAGTCCTGGCTTATTCTCGCATGAACCGGTCCTTAGATCTAAAGCAAGCAAACCACCATAACATCCAACCCATCCACATACCAGGCTTGCTTAGATCACCCATTACCATATCATATTTAACCAGTTCATATTAACCAGAATATCATTAATACATAATTAAATGTGTAGTGTTGGTTTTTCCATCCAAATTAATTAAGCGAAGCAAAAAGGTAAAAACCCTTCCCGACTCTCTACCATAAATTCCAGGTGACAAGGGTGGTCAAACAAAACTAGTAAACTTCCTACCATAGGATTCCCATCAATTTGACACAAGCATGCAAGTTCGCAAACAAAACATTTAATAAAACAGGATCAATATGCTTCAAGGACACTTGCCTTGCTCTGGCGGATGGGGTTGCTCAAGCGCTCCAAAGTCTTGATTTTGAACATCCTCGTACACGACCTCTTGAGCACGTTCCTCTACGCGTGATCACACATACGAGAAAATACATATACAATCAACATGATGCACACACATTAATCAACATGCGATGATATGCATGCATGCAAGGTACAATAATTAATTAACTACGGTTGTCTATTAATTAGATGCAATTAGTTCATACGTGTTCATACGGGTTTACGAGGGTTTTAGAGTGGATTAATGCTGCTGAAAATAAAATTATGGTGCAACTAAAATCAATTTATGTCTATTAGATCTAATGCGTCGCCAAAATTCGCATCGGGAACGAATCCTACCGTAGATCTGACGGTTTGACGGTCGCGGAACAAATGCGACGCGTAGACGAAGTAGATGGTGCAGCAGTCCCTCGGCGGCACGACGACTGCGACGATCTCCGGCGGACGGTGGCACCCTCCTCTTTTTCTTCCTCTTTTTCCCCTCTTTTTTCCTTCCTTTTCTTCCCCTGGCGGTGCAGCCTTCTGTTGCCCTTTTCTGTACCGGCGGAGGCGTTTTCTTATCTGGGCGGCGGCGGTTTCTGGGATGAGGAAAAACCTAGGGACCTACGGTCCTTTTTATAGGCACGGGACAGGGTGGAGGCCACGCGGTAGGGCGCGTCGGCGCCGGGAATCGCGGGAGGCGTGGGGTCGCGGGAGGGCCACGCGGGACGGGACTCGGGGCGGGCGTTACGGCCGGGTGCGGGGCACGCATAGGGAGGGCGGCGGGGTGGGGGCCACGCGGGACAGGCGCGATCGAGGCGGGGGGGGGGGGGGGGGGGGGGGAGGGGCGGTGCCGGTCGGCACGTGGGCGGGGCCCGGGCGCCTCGGGGCGTCAGGCGGCGGGCGCGCTGGCGCACGTGCCATCGGGACAGGGTCGGGTCCCAGCAGGGAGGCGGGCGCGCTGGCGCACGTGCCATCGGGGCAGGGTCGGGTCCCAGCGGGGAGGCGGGCGCGGCGGGGTGGGCCAGGCGGCGGGGCGCAGCGTGGGAGGCGGGGTCGGGCGCGTGCCGTGCGGCGCGGGAGGGCCGGGGCGTGCGTCGGGCGGGAGCGGCGGGGTGGGCCAGGCGGCGAGGCGCAGCGGGTGGGGCCCGGCGGCGCAGAGGCTGGGCGCGCGTGAGCGCGCGTGGGAGGCGGGGTGGGGCCGGGCGCAGCACGCGGTGCCGTGTCGGCGGGGGGCCGGTACGGCCTGGCCGGCGGGAGGTTTTTCCCTTTTTTTTCTTTTTTTTTATATATTACTATTTTCTTATATTACTCATTTATTATTTTTTTATATATTTTCTTTTTCTTTTATTTATTTATTATTACATATATATATATATTTACTATTATATAATTTATTTATATATTTCTTTTTATATATTATTATTATTATTTTATATTTATTATTTATATTTTTTTATTTTACTTTTCTTTTTATACTTCCTTTTATTATATAATTTATTATATATATTTATATATATATTATTCATATTATATATTTATTATTTATTATTTTTATACTTATTCCCTATTACAATTTTTAGGCTATAATTATTATTTTCTTTTTCTTCTTTTGCTACACACATTTGTATATTTTATCATTTTTCTTTTATCCTACTAATGTTTAATACATGATCATGTATGCAATGCAGGATGCGAAAATTTAGGGTGTTACAATTCTACCCCCCTTAAAGTGAATCTCGCCCTCGAGATTCGATAGCGTGGAGAAAAGGTGAGGGAATTCTGCCTTCAGGTCTTCTTCACGTTCCCATGTAGCTTCGGTTTCCGTATGGTGGTTCCGTTGCACTTTGCACCAACGGATCCTCTTATTCCTTGTGACTCCAAAACGATGAGGTTGGCGGAGGAGTCTACCCCCCCTTATTCTAAGGCTTACTTTTGGACATACTATATTTGTCCTCATCTCTCCTCCAGGAGACTTAACCAATAGAGTAAACTTCATATGAGAGACAGGCAAACTATACTTGGCAACATACTTTGATGCAATGAATCAATGCGATGCTCCAGAATCAAATAACATAGTCGCGGAGTTGGAGTTAGCAAGAAACATACCAATGACCACGTCATCCGCTTGTTGAGCATCCTCTGTAGAGACATGGTTCACGTTGCCACGAGCAAAATTCTGCTGTCCACGGCTTCCTTGTGGCTGTCCTCCATTAGTTCTTGGGTTTTGCCTTGGCGCATTGCTTCTTTGACCAAGGCCTGACTTAGGACATTGATTCGCAAAGTGTCCAGCTTCTCCACAAGTATAGCACCTCTTAACTCCACCGGAATTATTGGGACGAGCTTGGTTTCGAGCATTGGTTCCAGGAAAATCAGCACGAGGCGCATAAGGCATTGCTTGCATAACAGGGCGCTGCTGCACAAACTGAGTTGGGCGTGGTGCAAAATCAGGGCGCTGAGCAGGAATAGAAGAGCTGTAATAGGGTGCATTGGGTGATTGGGTGGTGCAAGGCGAGGGCGCACATTACTTCCTTGTTGCTGTCCTTGATACGGCGCCTTCCTCTTGATTTCTTGCTCCATCTCACGGATCTTGTTCTCAACCACAATTTCTTTGTCCACAAGCTTCTGGAAATTGGCATAATCGCAGTTGAGTAGTTGCACTTGGATCTCATTGTTTAATCCCCTCATGAACAAGTATTGCTTCCGGCTGTCCCGACTAACATCCTCAGGCGCATACCTTGAGAGTTGAGTGAACTTGTTGAGATATTCACTCACGCTTGATCTTCCTTGCCGTAAGTTCTCAAATTCTTGTCTCTTCAAGATCATAACACCTTCCGGCACATAATGAGAACGGAAGTTCTCTTTGAATTCCGCCCAGGTGATCCTCTCTTGATTCTCATGAGCATTGCATAGTGAATCCCACCAATCGGCCGCTGCTCCAACTAGTTGATGAGAAGCAAATAGGACCTTCTCCCGGTCACTGCATTGGACAATAGCAAGTTTCTTCTCCACGGACTTGAGCCAATCATCCGCATCCATAGGGTCAGCAGCTTGAGCAAAGGTTGGTGGCCTAGTCCTCGTAAACTCTCCCAATCGGTTATGAGGAGGCGGGAGTGGCGGTGGAGGCATGTGGGGCTGATTGTTGATATTGCCAGCCTGCAGTTGTCCCATTGTTTGTATCATGGTCTGCATGAGCTGGTTTTTCATAGCCAATAGCTGCTCAATGTTGATGGCTCCATGAGCAGGTCCTTGTCCGTTGTTGTTCTGAGGTACTCCATTGTTCTCCTCCTCATCATTGGCATCCCCCTGGTTGCGAGTCCTCACCATCTAGAGAAAAGCAATAGGTAAGGATTTAGAAATGTCCCCAACTATATGCATCAAGGGATATGAAACTAAATAGCTAGCTACACTAGCCTAGGTGGACATGGCAATGCTAAAGCATCCCAAAATTCTCTATTAAGCACACAAGCAAGCAATATATATAGCAAACAACACTCCAAGCAAAAACACATTGATTCCTGAGTGCTCCTATGTGCTCTAGAGTGTCCATTCTATCTAGGCTTGCGTCCTACGGTCAACCTGTGGCTCTGATACCAATCTGTGATGCCCGGTTCCGAAAATGAACCAAGCTATCGCATATGTGTGCCCAGGATGTTCAACACACATACACGAGTGATTCACAAATGATAAACAGATAATTACCACAGCTCAAATTATTAAATAAGTACTCTTATTACATAATTCATTAAATCCTCGAATACAAGCTCTAATAGATAGTAGTGACAAGTTCAACTAATGCAGCGGAAATAAACTAATTAAGCAAACTAAGCAAACTAAGCAAAAGGGATAGCGTAGCTCCATGCAACACCACAGGCAAGCTGACGGTAGACACGGCCTAGATCTCCACATTATCGCCATTAAACTCACAATCCTGACCTGCAACTGTTGGGGGGGATTGCAAGAGTGAGTACATGTCGTACTCAGCAAGTGTGGAAAGTATGACATGTGGCTGATTCAAGTGACGACAATAATAATGGCTAAGTGCTGAAAAGTACAGTAAAACCTTTGAAAAACAATATATGTATTATGTGTAAGTAAACCCATCATTAACCGTGTAACCATAATAATACCAGTCCATAATGCACCATTACCAATAACCATAATCGATGTCATAAACCATAATTCCATCTCATAACCGTAACCATAATCATAATATCAACCAT